>CM057343.1:93684827-94884827 GCA_030015575.1 Agapanthus africanus | reverse complement strand
TATTGTAGATGACATACTCTTGATAGGAAATGATGTTCATATGCTACACTCGGTCAACCTCTTCTTATCACAAAAGTTCTTCATGAAAGATCTAGGTGATGCCTCTTACATCCTGGAGACAAAGATCTATAGAGATGATCTAAGCGGATGTTGGGATTGTCCCAATCCAGGTACATAGACACCATACTAAAGAGGTTTAGTATGGGAGATTCTAAGCGTGGTAATTTACCCGCTTGTTCGGGAATCACTCTCTCCAAAGAGATGTATCCCAAGACTGATTTAGAGAGGGCTCGCATGCAAGGGATGACCTATGCTTCGGCAGTCGGGTCTATCATGTATGCAATGTTATTTACCAAACCGGATGTAGCTTACTCACTAGGTGTAGTGAGTAGGTATCAATCAGATCCTGGGAAAAGCACTGGACAGCTGTGAAGAACATTCTTAAGTACTTGAGAAGGACTAAAGAGATGTTCTTGGTGTATGGTAACGGAGAACTCCTGGTGGAGTCCTTTACCGATTCAAGCTTCCAGAGTGATAAAGATGACAGTAAATCGGTCTCGGGTTTTGTCTTCACCCTCAATGGAGGGGTGGTATGTTGGAAGAGTTCCAAGCAAGATACCGTAGCAGACTCGACGATGTAGGCTGAATATATCGCTGCCAATGATGTTGCCAAAGAGGCTGTCTGGATGAAGAAGTTCATAAGCTGAACTTAGTGTGATTCCATCCATTGAGCATCCAATACCTTTGTATTGTGATAATAATGGAGTTGTGGCTTTGGCCAAGGAACCCCGGTCCCATCAGCGATCCAGACATATTCTTAGCGGTATCACCTGATCAGGGAGATAGTAGATCGCCGGGAGATCGAGGTCAGGAGAGTTGACACGAAGGATAACACAGCGGATCCACTCAGTTTGAGAGACTTTTTGGGATGTTGGATATGAGATACTACAACAACTAGCCTTAGTGCAAGTAGGAGATTGTTAAGAATATATATGCCCTAGAGGCCATTATTGTATGATATAGTGGATGCTTGGACATATATAGAGAGAACTTTCTTGATCGATATGATAGTATGCTATCTGGTTGCTTTTTATCTTAACTTGTACACTTGTATTATTATACTGTCTCTCTGATACATGTTGATAAAGCCCTTAGAATGTTTGCTTGACTACCAAGACTATGATGCGGATCATACTAGTGGGGCCTGGGTAGTCCATAAGCACATCCTTTAACTGTTCATAGTTGAGGGATTATTGAGACAGGGCATCGATATTCAAGAGTAGACTAGTGTGTACGTTTCTTGACCCTGTAGGGGGTGATGGTTGATCCCATAACTATTGGTGTTTGGCATCAAAGATTTTACATAGGTGCTCATTAGAGAATGGGTACACCGAACAGGACTCACCGAGAACTCCTAGATGGTACTATACCTATCGTCAAATAGCAGTTCTCTGGTGACACTGGTACAGGTTAGTCTGTAGACCCGAGATCGTCATAGTGTCTTGTGTAGTTTCCACTGTGCTTTGATTTCCTCCCTACCACGGCTCAAAGGAGTCGTGTAAACAGGTGGATTTTAGGTATAGTCCTGTGTCACATAGAGGTAGTGAGCGATAGGAGGGGCTTCGTCTCTCCCGGTATTGGGATTTGATGTTGCGCTATGCTCGATTGGCTATAACAGCAAGTCCCTGGCCATGGCTAATGAGATTTACTGGTAAGTGTTATCAGTAGTTTCTCGAACCGTTATGAGCCATACATCGGCATGACTTATCAAGTTACTAGGGTCTGACGATTCCACCCCTAGACTCGATATGCGACATATCAGATGAAGAGACCGGACTGTACGGTAAATGTTACTTATAGGCTTCACGGGAGTTTGGACAAACTTGCTTGTTGATCTTCTATTCGCTCAATACCTGGGTAGCCGTTACGTCCAGCTAGTACCGCTGACGGCTTGTAGGTTACTGATGTCATCATTACCTACTGCTGGCGTATTGACGAGTCTTTAAAGTCCCACACAGAGGTTTCATAGTTCAAGCGAAACGAAGTAAGGCACGTATGCTGATATGTGCGGGGGTCTGATTAAATACGAGTATGTGATACCGTATTCTAATATGGCGATAAATGATATTAGTCGGTTATATGTGATATAACCGGATTATTGAATCAGGTGTTGATTTAATAATATGATATATAATTATATTTGATGTAATTATATATTAACTAATATTATAGCTCACTAATTATTTTCTTATCTTAATATATGTGTGTGTGTGTGTGATATATATATATATATATATATATATATATATATATATATATATATATTATGAAGCATGGTTGGAATTTCTATTTTGAGAAAATAGAAATGGGGTGGAAAATGGGGAGATATTTGAGGAATGGTGAGGCATGGCTTTTTTCTATTATATTATTCATTTGTATTCACTATTGAAGCATGGGAGCAATTTATTATTGGAATAAATTGTATGCTTCAATAAGTGAACATACGAGGGTAGCCATTCTTCACTTGTTCATGCCTTAGTTCATTTGAGCTCTCTCCCATTTCCTTCTTCTTCTTCCTCTTGCTTCTAGCTCTAACCCTCACATGTGTTGTGAACCCTAGAGCTTTAGATAATTCTAAGTGAGCTAATTGTTGGGTTTACCTAGCACCTCATCTAGGGTTTGGAAGTATCACACATGCCACAATTTAAATTTTTAAGGTGCTAAGCAAACTAAACTAGAATCTTAAATAGAATTTTAGGGTAACAATGAACAAATATCACATACAAATGAGAAACTATCATTAAATGAAGAGATTAGAACCTTTGTAGACCTCCCTTGATGACTTCTTGGACCTTTGAGAGTTTGGAACTGATCGCTAGAGTCCTTCCTCGTCCACGATGATCCACCCGAAGTCCTTTTGCCCAATGCTCCTTGCTTTACTTGATCTTTCAAAGAAGTGTAGCAAACACCCTACACAAATGGGCTAGATGTGTGTAGAATGATGAGGTAGTTTGTATTCTCTAATCAAAACCCTTTCTTTTTTACTACCTTACTCAAAGAAAATCTCAAGAGAGAGAGGAAGAAGAAGATAATGGCAAAGCTTGAGCTCAATAATGTTTTGTGATGAATAATGTGATGAGAATGAATAATCAATATTAAATCATTCTTTCCTCAAACCATGGTTAGTTAATATCTAGATATTTATCATTGAGTTTAAAAACCAAAAGAAAATTAACTCATGGTTAATAGTTAGGTGAAGTTTAGTCAAAGTAGATAAATATCAACCATGAGTGAATTATCTTTAACTTTAACTCAAAAATAAATAAATAAATACACACACACACACACACACACACATACACACACATATATATATACAACCATGTGAGTCTTGCACTGCCACCATCCATTATATCAACAACCATGATACAATGTATGTATGTATGTGTCCATGCACATCAACATGTGCATACATGGTGCATACATCAACAAAGAAAAGGGTTTAATAAAGAATTAATCTAATAGTCAAATGTTAAATCAACACTTGATTCAACAAACCGGTCATCTCACATACGACCCGACCAATAGAAAAACGCCCGATTAATATACGGCATCACATACTCGCATTTAATCGGGTCCCCACGCATATCTCATATGCACACCACATATTTTCGCCTGAGCTAGGAAACTCCTGTGTGAGACTCTAAGACTCGTCAATACACCGGCAGTAAGTGATGATCATATCAAACACCCACAAGCCGCAAACGGTCAGCTAAACGTAACGGCCACCCGGGTATTGAGTGATCAGAAGAAAACCAGCGAAGCTGTCAAAACTCCCGTCGAGCCAACTGGCAACACTTACCATACAGTCCAGTCTCTTCATCAGATATGTTGCATATCAAGTCTAGGGATGGAATCATCGACCCCAATAACTCAATAAGTCATACCGGTGTATGGCTCATAACAGATCGAGAAACTACTGATAACACTTATCAGTAAATCTCAGCAGCCCTGGCCAGGGACTTCCTGTTATAGCCAATCGAGTATAGCACAACATCAACCCCCAATACCGGAAGAGAGGAAACCCCTCCTATCGCTCATTGCCTCCATGTGCCTCGGGACTGTACCCAAAACCTACCTGTTTGCAAGACTCAGTAGACCCGTGGTAGGGTGGAGATCAAAGTACAGTGGGAGGACACACAAGACTTTATGACGATCTTAGGTCTACAGACTAACCTGTACCAGTGTCACCTGAGAACTGCTGTCCGACGATAGATATAATACCACATAGGAGTTCTCGGCGAGTCTGTTCAGTGTACCCAGTCTCCACTGAGCACCCGCATACAATCTTTGGTGTCACCACACCAGATGGATATGGGATCATCCATCGCCCATCATATGGGACAAGAATGGTATACGCTAGTCTACTCTGGAATATCTATGCCCCATCTCCATATACCCATGACTAGGAACTGTTAAAGGATATGCTGGAAAAAAAAACAGGTGCCCCACTAGTATGATCTGCATCATAGTCCGAGTAGTCAAGCAAATATCCTATGGGCTTTATCAATATATACCAAATGAGTAAGATGCATGATCAAATGAACAAGTCAAGATAAAGTAAACCAGATAGCATACTATCATGTCAAGCAAGAAAGTCATCTATATACATTTATACATGTCCAAGCATCCACTATACATATAATGGCCTCTAGGCATACATATATCTAACAATCTCCCACTTGCACTAAGGCCAATTATTGGCGTATCTCATACCCAACATCTCAAAAAGTCACTCATGTTGCGGCTGTGGAAGGGCCTTGGTGAGTGGATCCGCGGTGTTATTCTTTATATCTACTCTCCGAATCGCGATCTCCTGGCGATCTACTATCTCCCGGATCAAATGATATCGCCTCAGGATGTGTCTGGACTTCTGATGGGGCCTTGGTTCATTAGCTAACGCCATAGCCCTATTATTATCACAATACAATGGTATTGGATCAACAATGGTTGGAACTACTCCTAGTTCCGCGATGAACTTCCTCATCCAGACGGCTTCCTTGGCAGCATCATTTGCAGCAATATACTCAGCTTCCATCGTAGAGTCTGCAACGGTATCATGTTTGGAACTCTTCCAACTAACCGCCCCTCCATTGAGGGTAAATACAAACCCTGAGATAGATTTGCTGTCATCCTTATCACTTTGAAAGCTGGAATTGGTAAAGGCCTTCATCTGGAGATCCCCATTACCATACACTAAGAACAGTTTTTTAGTCATTCGCAAGTACTTAAGAATGTTCTTCACTGCTATCCAATGTTTCTCCCCTGGGTTGGATTGATACCTGCTTACTACAGCTAGTGCATAAGCTACATCAGGGCGAGTACATAACATCGCATACATTATAGATCCTATGGCTGAAGTGTAAGGTATAATACTCATGCGAGCTCTCTCTTCATCTGTCTTCAGATAGAAATCCTTGGAGAGAGTGATTCCATGACAAGCGGGCAAGGCACAACGCTTAGAATCTTCCATGCTAAACCTTTTTAGGATGGTGTCAATATACTTTGTTTGGGACAATCCCAACAACCTCTTGGATCTATCTCTATAGATCCTGATGCCCAAAATGCACGAGGCATCTGTTGGAGATAGTGCCCTCAGAGTCAATTATTGGATCACAGGCACGTGATTGCAATGATTGAGGGAGGACCTATCCCGGTAGAACAGTCTTACTCGAGATGATAGTATGCTATCAGGTTTACCTTTATCATCGTGTACTGCTTTAGGTGACATGACATGTCGCTATTACACGTTGATAGAGCCCCTAGGATTCTTGCTTGACCACCAGCAGTATGAGGGCGATCATATAAGTGGGAGCTGGGGGTCTATAAGCTTATCCTTAAAAGGTCCCTAGTCGTGGGAGTTTCGAGACTGGGCATCGATACTCCATTAGTAGACTAGTGTATACAGTCGAGACCCCGACGAGGGGCGGTGGCCGGTCTCACAAGCCACTGGTGTCAGTTGGATCACCTAAGATGTATACAGGTGCTCATTGGGTTATGAGTACACCGGACAGGACTCGCCGGGAACATGCTAGTTGGTCTTTTACCTGACGTCAGATAGCAGTTCCCAGGTGACATGTGTACAGGTTAGTTCATCGACCTGGGGATCGTCATTTGTCTCGTGTGAGTTCCCACTGTACTTTGATTACTACCCTACCACGGCTCAAAGGAGTCGTGCAAACAGGTTTTAGTTGGGTACAGTCCCGAGCCACATGGAGGCAGTGAGCGGATCTTCGGGGGTTTCGTCTCTCCCGGTATTGGGGGTGAGGTCGCGCTGTGTCTAGGAGAGCCATTACACAAAGACCTTGGCCAAGGCAGGAGATTTACTGGTAGGTATTCCAGTAGTATCTCAGGGTGTTCTGGGCTACACTCCGACACGACTTGTACCGCTTTTGGGGGTCTGACTTTTACCAACCCCCTAGGCCCGCCATGCGATGCTCATAGACGAACGGACCGGACTGTACGGATATTGTCACTGACAGGCTCAGTAGGGTGTCAGGATGAGTTCGCTCATCGACGTCCCTTTTAGTCAATAGCTGGTGGCCCGTCACGTATTGGCTTATACCTCTGACGTGCTAGTGGTTAAATCCACAGCCATTGTATTGACGAGTCTTTAGAGTCCGCCACACTTTCAGTTACTCAGTTTTCGGGCGAAACGCTGTAGAGGCCGTATGGAGATATGGCAGGGTCCGATCAGATACGTGCGGTATTGCACGGATCAGGATCGGACAGTTTGTACTAGTGGCCGTATGGTTATATGGCAGGGTTCGATCAGATACGTGCGGTATTGCACGGATCAGGATCGAACGGATATAACTAGCCGGCTTTGGCTTAAGCCGGTCCTAGTTTAGTACAGTGTAGATTTTGTCTCTTTGCATTTGTATCCGGACGGAATACAGATGCGGGTGTGTATGCACAGTATGGGGTTTTCCTGTAATTTATTACGGGACCAGTTTTCTGGAGTTGCCAGTTTGCATTCCGTTCCGGCCGGTTTTTCTTTGTTCTTTCCCGGCCGGACTTTTCCGATGGAGGGTGTTATTTGCAAGTTTGCAAATAACACATTGTGGAGGGTTTTATTTGCATAAGGATTTATTATGAGAGCATCTTTTCTTTTGCACCATTCTTGCATTTATTGTGAAGAGAAAGGATTTGAAATGGATTTGAGATTGAGGTTAAGTTTTGTGATGATTATGTTTGTTTGTGGTCACCTCTTTTCTTCTCCTACAATAACCTCCCTTCATGCTTCATATCCTTGCTCCACCATTTTTCCTAAGTATGAGAGTTTTCATTTGAAAAGGGAGAAGAAGAAAAGAGAAGAAGAGAGAGTTTCATCTTTGAGAGAGGTTTTCATTCTTGATCTCATTCCATGCCAAGAAAAATGCAAGCACCATTTTTCTTATCCTTGCTTCCTCCATCATCCACAAATGGCAATAAACCCCAAAAGAGACTATCACTCTACACTATATCCTACAGCATATCTTGGACGCGTCGGGTAGCCTACTTCGCGCCCGAGTTGCCTCGGTATAGAGGCGGGAGCCCGTAAAAGTACCCGGCTTCGTGGTGCCCTTTCCGACGAGGAGGAGACGGACGGAGATCCCGCGAGGAGATCGGAGTGGAGACGAAGACCGGAGGACTCGGATCGTATGGTATACTTCTCTACCCCCTCTCTAGATAGCTTAGACTAGTTTAATGGCCCGATCCGGTTTTAGTGCGCGGTGGTGCCGTTTTGCCAAGTCCGCAAAAATTTAAGTTTACCACCGTTTCCGCGTTTGGCCGTCGGATTGACGGCCGGGGCGCCGCCGTGCACTTACAGTGGTATCAGAGCCTCGCCATTAACTTCGTCTAGCTTGGTTTTATGTGTTTTTAAGTTCCGATCGACCAAAATTCCAAAAACCGTATTTTTCCCTTTACATCAGTTTCTGTCGAAATTTTTTGAAGTCCAAAAATTTTTAAGGTTGTAAAATATTGATGTACTGGAAAATCTAAGAGTTCTGTAAAAATTTGACGATGTAACGCCACAGTTGGAGCGCGGAAGCGCCGCGAAACCCCACCTCGTGCGGCCCTTCCGCCGCGCACTATTCACGTCACATCACCAAATTTTTCCAGAGGCCTTCTGGGCTTAAATTATGGGTTTTGGAATATTAAAATTGGGCCCAGGATTTCTGTGAGTGCTACAGTTTTTGATTGAGGGCCCACTTGTTAATTTTTGATCGATCGGAAAATTTTAAACACATTTTTCACAGTATTTACATTATATCTGCGACCGTGAATGTCACTCGATCGGTAAATCCGGTCTAACTGCTATAGCCCGGTTAGACGGATTTGCGAACGTGATTTTCACGTTGATGTTCTATGTTTATGCTGTGATGTTGCGGATCGGTCGTGGGGGATAGCCTGGATGCAATGCTAGTACTGTATTGTTGTATTATGTACATTTGTTTTTGCGGGGAGAGCGTCCGACATGTGGACTGCCGTCACTGCCTGATTGTATTATTCTTTTGGGGCACGACCTGGTTGCGGTCGATGTACCCGTTGTATGTATATTTTACTTTCTGTACTAGGATTACCCCGCGGTGGGGTGCACGGATAGCCGGGTTCTAGAGGGCAACGGGCCCGCATCTCATGGCATTGAGACGGAAGGGGGCTTCACTCTAGGATTGGCAGGGCTATTCGCCGCACTCAATAGGGGGTACAGGGAGACCCAGGAGGGGTGCCCAAGTTACCGGATTCCGTGAAGTGCTGGGTGGTCCATTCACGGCGCTGAAGGGGGCTGTCTCGCTTCAGGTTTTGGCGGGTGACTTGCCGCACCCGTAGGGGTCTAGGATTACATTGCACAGGCTATCCACACGACCAGGGGAACGTCGGGTTTCAGTAGTGGCTCTGTGAAACCCGGGGATCCCAGATATCTGTATTGTTCTGTGATGCTGTACATTTCTGTGATGTTGCATTTCTTTTCACGCCTTGAGCGAAATATAATATATTGGTATATATATTAGTAGATGTTGTATATGTTTTTCATCCGCGCTAGTCCAGTCCCCGCTCTGCCGTTAGTTAGCTAACCTAACGGGTGATGACGGGACCCAGTGGCGAATGCGGATGGCATATACGTACGTCAGTATATTTTCGTTCTTTGTGGTGTGATCAATTGATGGGACTGCATTGATTCGGATCAATGCAAGTTAAAAACAAACCTAATCTGATGTTGTTGGAACACTTTTCAAAAAGCTGTTATTGCAAGGACGTTCACTTTTGTTTTGCATCGTGGTATTCATTTGGAATATCCTGCTCCTCAGTCGACGAGGCAAGGGCCGAGATCCCTTCACCGGGAGTGACCCCTTGGACAGAAGTTTGCGTCAGGGCATTAACTTCACTATAGCCGATTACTTTTGCTTTGCAACGTGGTATTCAGTTGGAATATCCTGCACCTCATTCTACGGGGAAAGAGCCGAGATCCCTTCACCGGGAGTGACCTCTTTAGCAACGGTTTTCGTCACTATATTTTCAAAAAGCTATCCGTTCCTTCAACGATATCAAGTTCATTACGTTAAAGGTTTTCGCCAGAAACCATTCGTAGCCCTCCGTCGTTTCATATGGGTAGTCAATAGTATTCAAGCTGTGTTTGTTGGCCAAAGTCAAGGCACAGTGTTTGGTAGCTGTTGGTTATTCATATGCAGCATAGATAGATGCGTTGGTTTGGAACAGTCGTACTGCCTTGTTGGCCAAAGTCAAGGGTATGTACGGGTGGATTCAAATTAACCTGGAAAATGACGGGTAGAACTTGACATGTGACTTATGATTTGTTGGCCAAAGTCAAGGTCATAAGAGCATGGGGCAGAAATCACATCGGGAGTTTCAAAAGTACTGAAACTTGCCAGATATGCGCATACCTTCTGGAGTGTGATACCGTGAGCGGATTCCGTCACGTTATCATGCGATGAGAGTTGGATCCCGATTCCCACTGATGAGTTGGTTTACTCCTCGGGTGACCCCGACTAATTCTTCTTTCAGGTTTGGAGGAGAATTTGAGGTATAGTGGGAGGTTTCCAGATTAGATAAAGTGATAACCATTCTGATCTAGGATAGAGTGCACGCTGAGTGTTTCTTTTCTCTCTCTCTTTGGCTGCGACCATTGACCCGACCCTAAGACTTTGACTCAGTGACCAAGTTGACCGAACCTTCTTAAACACCGACCTTTGGATTGTCAGAGTTGCAAACCTCATTGCCACTCCTACTTTTACCCTTTTCTCCAGGACACCCCGTTTTACTACGAACGTCCACTTCCATTGGACAAAACCATCGTATGGTTAGATACGAACTCGAAGGGATTCGAGGATGGTTTCCGGTTCTGGAGAAAACGGATAGGATTATTCAGTTGTCTTTTCTTTTCACCCTCTCTCAGGTTGCGAGTACTCCTTAGTTTAGGAGTAGTACACCTATTATGCAAATTGGATAGTCTTCTTCCAAACCATAGGCTGGTGCCGACTGGTAGGGAATAAAGAAAACCAGTTATCCTAAACGGTGTACAGAAGGTATTAAGTTCAGACAAAACAAGGGATTAGTAAGAGGGCAAAGTAAATTGCGACTGCTATTCACGACCAAACCAAGTATTTCTTCGCCAATCCTAAATCACCTTTGTATTTCTCCAGGACACTCCGTATCACTACGAAGATCCCATTTTATTGGATAATCCATCGTATGGTTATATACGAACTCGAAAGGAACTTGTTCCAGTTCGGGGATGGATCCTGGTTCAGGAGAAATATGAATAAAGTACATTCAGGTGTCTTTTATCTTCACCTTCTCTCGCGTTGCGAGTGCTCCTAGGATTAGGACAGTACACCCTTTATGCTTATTGGATAGTCTTCTTCCAAACCATAGGCTGGTGCCGAACGGTAGGGAAGGAAGGAAACCAAATGGCCTAAAGGGGGTGTACAGAAGGTAATGACTAAAGACATATGAAGGGATTTGGAGAGGTGGCAAAGAATTATATGGTTATAGTTGTGAATCTGGATAATGGTAGAGGCATTACTAGGAATACCAGGACACCCCATCGAAACATTTCAATGTTTCAGTTCAACTGTGTACTGTTAATGGAAAACTGATTTCCCGATTAGACACTTGCTCCAGGGTATGTATTTACCAAGTACGATTCTCACATCTGTATGGTTTTACAGATGATGAGTGGGAGTAAGTTATTGGGAATTGGGTGATTATCCTTATTATATCGGGATTCGTTGTAATCGGTGATATTTGAGGAGATCACCTGGGCTGTTTGCCGGTCGGCAAATATTTGGTTTTGAATATCCGCTGTTGTGCACCAATTTCAAATTGATATATCTGTACGTCTATTTTCATAGAGTGAGATATACCTTTTGATATTATGTCGATGACATTTACCTATATCAGTGGATGGTTAGGTAAGGAGCATTGAACATCGGTGTAATTCTTCTTAACCATAAGTACAGTTTTCAACCTACGACACACAGTGAATGAGTTGTTATACTCAGGGACTTATACAGAGTATTGTATATTGTCCAGTGTCCATTAGGACAGAGGGGTTGGTCCTCATACTATATTCTGTTTACTTTTAACTACTCTAATTCTTAGACATGTGTTTCGTAGAAACACAGGGTCTGAGTTTTGAGGAGTTATAAGTATTTGAATAGAGTAGAGAACCAGGTGTAGCAAGTATCGGGATTCTTCAAAGTGATCGAAGATGTAAATACTTGTGTATGGTATTCAGTTGATAGTAATGATAAAGAGAAATTGCTTCTCTTTCAGGTTACTCATAATTGGAAATGCTTCCTAAGTTAAGTAACGCTGATCGGCCTCCTTCCATTTAGTTGACATGCACTGGAGACAGTTGCATGATTTGGATCTGGTTCAATTAAATCAGTGCCTCTGTTTCTATATTGGATATAGAACAGTTCATATCTTAACATTGTTAAGGTATGGGGAGTTGTCCGGTTTATGCTTAAAACCAGACACTGGACAACTCAAGGCACGTTTCTGTAATGGCTGTTTGTGGGTCGACCCAGGCTATGACGCGGGTTGACTTTCTACCATATGGATGAACAATAGCAATATTGTTCTAGACTCGCCACAGTTTTATTAAAAATGGATTTTTTCAGAAAACAGTTGTGGGAGTATGGTAGAACTGGAAGTGATTCCAGAACCACAAACGATTACTGAAGATTTGATAAGGAACCTAAAGATTCAATCTGGATTGACATTCCATTGGCCACTCCGCAGATAAGGTGGGTAACATCAGGCACCCGAGAGGCACTACGGTAGCCTCAAGGACGGTGACAGGGAAGTTCTTGTTTACCCACAATTGCCATTGCTGTTGTTCCAGGTTACGAGACCCGGCGGGAGGATGAGTATAGCGTCGTTCTAAACCAGTTTTAGAAGTGTACGTCTATATGACTCTGCCAGAGGGTTGTCGTAGTCAGTGGGAGCAGCGGAAGCATTGGTGGACAGGTTGCTTATGTCTATTTATAGACTAGAGCAGATGTAGCGGAGATAGATCATCTATTTCTGACGTGACAGTCATGGGTTTGACTTCATCAGAATAGGGGATGGATCTGTTGAGAAGGTAGTAGGGTGTGATGTCCTGGTATCTGGATGACATACACAGAATAGGAAAGGAAACTCCTATACTACAATCGGTTATACTTTGGTCGTCACACAGTGTTTTCTTCACAAAGGACATGGATTTTATATCAGACATACTGGTTACTAGATCTGTGGTTTTAGATCTAGATTTGGATGGTTTCCCAATCAGGGTACTTGACAGCATTCTAAGAGTATTTAGGATGGACGACTCCTGGCACGGTAGTGTACCTGCAGGTAATGGAGTCACCCTCTCTAAAGGTGTCTTACAGACTAAAGGGGAGAGGGACGTGCATGATTGGCAGATCACTTGCTTAGGCAAGTGAGTCAATCATGAGATGTCAAGTACCACACCAGATGTTGTTCTTGCACTAGATGCAATAAGTTGACATTAATCCAATCCTGGAGAAACAGTCGGAAGCAGTTTTAGAACATAAGTGGATGTTCTAGGGATATGATAACGACAGCCTCATTCAGGAGACGGTTATCATTCCAGGCTTCCAAGGTGACATGGACGACAAGGAGGTTGTCAGAGTTATAGTTTTCCCTCTGACGAGGGGCAGTATTTTGGACAGGTGGTCCAAGGCAATACTGAGGGAGGCATGGCGCAGGATACTGATTAAGTTCAGTTGACGATACAGTCTAAGAAGTTTGGATTTGGAGTTCATTTATGAACTCGGTCCCATCAGACATCCAGACACTCTAAGACAGGTATTGCTCATTTCGGGAGATGGCATTCTCCGCGAACTTGAGATTTAGAGAGACATAGAAAGAAATTTCAGAGCGGATCCACTCACTGAGGCTATTCCTCGAACGCAATAGTTTCGCAAACAGGTTTTGTGCGACTGACTAGTAGAGGAGTTGGGTGTTCGGTATCACACGGGCTGTGAGTATGCGACATCGCAATAATTAGCCTTGAGTGCAAGTGGGAGATTGTTGGAGATAGTGCCCTCAGAGTCAATTATTGGATCACAGGCACGTGATTGCAATGATTGAGGGAGGACCTATCCCGGTAGAACAGTCTTACTCGAGATGATAGTATGCTATCAGGTTTACCTTTATCATCGTGTACTGCTTTAGGTGACATGACATGTCGCTATTACACGTTGATAGAGCCCCTAGGATTCTTGCTTGACCACCAGCAGTATGAGGGCGATCATATAAGTGGGAGCTGGGGGTCTATAAGCTTATCCTTAAAAGGTCCCTAGTCGTGGGAGTTTCGAGACTGGGCATCGATACTCCATTAGTAGACTAGTGTATACAGTCGAGACCCCGACGAGGGGCGGTGGCCGGTCTCACAAGCCACTGGTGTCAGTTGGATCACCTAAGATGTATACAGGTGCTCATTGGGTTATGAGTACACCGGACAGGACTCGCCGGGAACATGCTAGTTGGTCTTTTACCTGACGTCAGATAGCAGTTCCCAGGTGACATGTGTACAGGTTAGTTCATCGAGCTGGGGATCGTCATTTGTCTCGTGTGAGTTCCCACTGTACTTTGATTACTACCCTACCACGGCTCAAAGGAGTCGTGCAAACAGGTTTTAGTTGGGTACAGTCCCGAGCCACATGGAGGCAGTGAGCGGATCTTCGGGGGTTTCGTCTCTCCCGGTATTGGGGGTGAGGTCGCGCTGTGTCTAGGAGAGCCATTACACAAAGACCTTGGCCAAGGCAGGAGATTTACTGGTAGGTATTCCAGTAGTATCTCAGGGTGTTCTGGGCTACACTCCGACACGACTTGTACCACTTTTGGGGGTCTGACTTTTACCAACCCCCTAGGCCCGCCATGCGATGCTCATAGACGAACGGACCGGACTGTACGGATATTGTCACTGACAGGCTCAGTAGGGTGTCAGGATGAGTTCGCTCATCGACGTCCCTTTTAGTCAATAGCTGGTGGCCCGTCACGTATTGGCTTATACCTCTGACGTGCTAGTGGTTAAATCCACAGCCATTGTATTGACGAGTCTTTAGAGTCCGCCACACTTTCAGTTACTCAGTTTTCGGGCGAAACGCTGTAGAGGCCGTATGGAGATATGGCAGGGTCCGATCAGATACGTGCGGTATTGCACGGATCAGGATCGGACAGTTTGTACTAGTGGCCGTATGGTTATATGGCAGGGTTCGATCAGATACGTGCGGTATTGCACGGATCAGGATCGAACGGATATAACTAGCCGGCTTTGGCTTAAGCCGGTCCTAGTTTAGTACAGTGTAGATTTTGTCTCTTTGCATTTGTATCCGGACGGAATACAGATGCGGGTGTGTATGCACAGTATGGGGTTTTCCTGTAATTTATTACGGGACCAGTTTTCTGGAGTTGCCAGTTTGCATTCCGTTCCGGCCGGTTTTTCTTTGTTCTTTCCCGGCCGGACTTTTCCGATGGAGGGTGTTATTTGCAAGTTTGCGAATAACACATTGTGGAGGGTTTTATTTGCATAAGGATTTATTATGAGAGCATCTTTTCTTTTGCACCATTCTTGCATTTATTGTGAAGAGAAAGGATTTGAAATGGATTTGAGATTGAGGTTAAGTTTTGTGATGATTATGTTTGTTTGTGGTCACCTCTTTTCTTCTCCTACAATAACCTCCCTTCATGCTTCATATCCTTGCTCCACCATTTTTCCTAAGTATGAGAGTTTTCATTTGAAAAGGGAGAAGAAGAAAAGAGAAGAAGAGAGAGTTTCATCTTTGAGAGAGGTTTTCATTCTTGATCTCATTCCATGCCAAGAAAAATGCAAGCACCATTTTTCTTATCCTTGCTTCCTCCATCATCCACAAATGGCAATAAACCCCAAAAGAGACTATCACTCTACACTATATCCTACAGCATATCTTGGACGCGTCGGGTAGCCTACTTCGCGCCCGAGTTGCCTCGGTATAGAGGCGGGAGCCCGTAAAAGTACCCGGCTTCGTGGTGCCCTTTCCGACGAGGAGGAGACGGACGGAGATCCCGCGAGGAGATCGGAGTGGAGACGAAGACCGGAGGACTCGGATCGTATGGTATACTTCTCTACCCCCTCTCTAGATAGCTTAGACTAGTTTAATGGCCCGATCCGGTTTTAGTGCGCGGTGGTGCCGTTTTGCCAAGTCCGCAAAAATTTAAGTTTACCACCGTTTCCGCGTTTGGCCGTCGGATTGACGGCCGGGGCGCCGCCGTGCACTTACAGCATCACCCAGGTCCTTCATGGAGAACCTTTGTGATAAGAATAATTTGACCGATTGTAGCATAAGAATAGAATTTCCTATCAAGAGAATGTCATCCACGTACAATACGAGGAATGTGACAGTACTCCCTACAATCTTCTTATAAATGCATGGTTCATCTATATTTTTGATAAAATCAAACTCTTTGATTGTATCATCAAAGCAGATGTTCCAGCTCCGTGAGGCCTGCTTTAATTCATAAATGGATTTAAGCAACCTACATGCCTTCCCGCTGCTCCCACTGTCAATAAAGCCCTCTGGCTGATCCATATAAACGCATTCTTCTAAATCACCATTTAGAAATGCAGTTTTAACGTCCATCTGCCAGATTTCATAGTCATAGTGAGCAGCAATAGCAAGTAGGATCCGAATGGATTTAAGCATTGCTACAGAGAGAAAGTTTCATCATAGTCCAATCCTGGTCTTTGACGAAAACCTTTTGCTACAAGCCTTGCTTTATAAGTCGCTACATGTCCATCTACACCAATCTTTCTCTTAAAGATCCATTTGCACCTTACGGGTTTTATCCCAGGAGGTGCAACATCCAAAGTCCATACTTTGTTGGTGTACATGGACTCCATTTCGGATCTCATGGCTTCCAGCCACTTCACTGAGTCACCACTCGTGATAGCTTGCAGAAAACTAGCAGGATCATCATCATCCATGATGCAATCTTCTCTATCACCATCAATGAGAAACCCATAGTATCTCTCCGGTGGACGAGAAGTTCTACTAGATTTCCGGAGCGGCTGAGGTTCTTGAAGTTTTACTGCAACATCAGTTTCAACCAATTCTTCCTGAGCAATTTGTGTCTCTAGAAACTCTTCTAGTTCTACCGCATTGCCATCAGTACCATTTATAAAAATCTCATTTTCTAAGAATGCGGCATGCTGAGAAACAAACACTTTTTGTTCCTCCTTGTGGTAGAATAGATATCCATATGAATGTTTTGGATATCCCACAAATTTACACATGACCGATCGTGTCTCGAGTTTGTCTGGATTCTGCTTTTTAACAAAAGCCGGACAACCCCATATCTTAACTCTTTTAAGAGATGGTCTCTTTCCATACCATATCTCATATGGAGTGGTAGACATGGTCTTGGTTGGAACCCTGTTTAACAGATACATTGTTGTCTCCAATGCATGTCCCCAAAAGGAAAGCGGTAACTCAGCATCACACGTCATGGACCGTACCATATCTAATAGGGTACGATTCCTCCGTTCCAACACACCGTTGTGCTGTAGTGTGTAACGAGGAGTGAGCTGAGAGAGAATCCCATTCTCATTTAAGAAGTCTGAAAACTCTGTACTCAAATACTCTCTACCTCGATCTGATCGAAGTTTCTTGATACTCAAGCCTGTTTGTTTTTCTACTTCAAGTTTGTACTCCTTGAATTTCTCGAAGGCTTCGGATTTACGCTTTAACAAAAACACGTGTCCGAATCTTGAGAAATCATCAGTAAAAGTAATGAAGTACGAAAAACTGCCTCTAGCATGTGTAGACATTGGTCCGCATACATCACTATATATGAGGCTTAAGAGTTCCACAGCTCTTTCTCCGTGTCCAGTAAACGGAGTTTTGGTCATTTTACCTTTGATACAAGACTGACAAGTCGCATTAGATTTATATTCAAAAGGATTCAAATATCCATCTTTATGTAGCTTGTTTAGTCTTGTTTCATTAATATGAACAAGTCTACAATGCCAAAGAAAAGCTTCATTTATATCTGAAAACTTTCTTTTATTAGTATGTTGTATATTGAAAACTGTGTGTTGGTTCAGGACGTAAATACCGTTATTTAATGTACCATATCTAATCAACTGTTGATTCAAGTTAACGTTCATAACATTATTCTGCAACACAAAATGATATCCTTCATTGTCCAACAAAGAAACGGATATTATATTACATAGCATACTAGGTACATAATAACACGGGTTCAAAACGAAAATACAACCCGAAGGCAACCCCAGATGATACTCTCCTACGGATACAACATGTACATTGGAACCATTTCCAACCCGCAGAGTATGGTCACCAGTCTTCAAAACTCTATTGTTTCTCAATCCCTGCATACAATTGCAGATGTGAGAACCAGAACCGGTATCTTATACCCAAGATGCAGAGTTTATTGAAAAACAGTTTTCAGTTACAAACACACATGAAGCGGAAGCATCAGCATGCTTCTTCTTCTTGAGATCAGCAAGATACAAAGCACAATTGTGTTTCCAATGTCCGGACTTGTGGAAGAAAAAACATTCTCCTTTTCCACTTCCCGTGGCCCCAGATTTGTCTTTCCCCTTCGCCTTTTGAACTCCACCTTTCGGTTTGATGGGTTTCTTCTTCTTCTTTCCCTTGGCCTTGGCTTTTGGGACGGAAGAAGAAGATGGCCCAGCAAGCAGAGCGGGAGTTCTCGCTGTCTTAAGCGTGCTCTCTGCACTTCTCAACATATTAAGAAGTTCAGGCAACGATTTATCCAAATCGTTCATATTGAAATTCACTATGAACGGAGCAAAGGCGGGAGGGGGGAGAGACTGCAGAACAATATCTGTATATTGCTCATTATCCATGGTCCATCCCAGTTCCTCAAGTTCCTCTATAAGACCAATCATCTTCATAACATGTTCTCCTACTGATGTGCCAAGGGCCATACGCATCTGAAACAACTTTTTAGATGCCTCGTATCGTAAATTCCGAGATTGCTCCACATACAACTCCTTTGTATGAAGAAAGATGGATTGAACATCCATCTTCTTGTGTTGCTTCTGATGAATACTGTCCATAGAAGCAAGCGTGAGGCACTTGGCCATGTCACAATCAATATCCTATGTTTTTCGGATCTCCCTATCCGAAACAGATCATTCAGGTCCTGGGACGGGTGGGGCTTTGGTAGTGAGGACATATGATAATTTATCATATGTGAGTGCAATGTTCAAGTTTCTCAACCATTCTTTATAATTTGGTCTTATCAGTTTATTTTTCTTTAAAAGAAGCTTAAGTCCCGTCATCGGTATCTGCCATTAGGAAAGAGAAAAGAAAACACTCAGCGAAATACGCTTGCAAAGATTTAAATTGGTTATTATCTTATCTAATCGATATCTCCCACTGTTTTTATCAAATTTTCTTTCACAACCTGAAAAGAAAACTAGCCAGGATTAATTACATTCTACAGTTTCGCTAACCGGTCAGCTAGGCCAGTGTCGGTACTTTGAGGGAGGTTCCCCGTGCTTTCGCACAGACCTAATTAAAATAAACCTCGTTTTCCCAGAGGTCAAACCCCATTAACACCATTCTAGATACCTACTGGATTAGCTAATTGTAAAGTGCAAAACTCTCCTGGGAGTAACTCTTACTCACAGTGGGATCGGGATCCAACTATCATATAGATGGTATGCAATCTCATTACAAATTTCAACTCTTGAAACTCCTGATATGGTTTTTACCCCTAACTGCTTATGACCTTGGCTATGGTCAACATATCATAAGCACTAGCCAAGTTCTACCCGTCATTTCGAGATTAACTAGACCCACCATATGACCCTTGACTATGATCAACATAATCACATGAATGTCCTAACTGATCGCATCATATGCTTTGTAGGAAGACATCACTTAGCTACCGTACACTACGCCTTGACTATGATCAACATACGTAGCACGAATACTAAGTACTCTGCTTCCTAAAATGATCGAGGGTTGCGGATGGTTTTTATGAAAACCTTTAACGCTTTGAACTTGATATCGTTGTGGAATCAAAACAGTTTTTGAAACTTGCATTTTTCATAAAAAGGCCGAGTGGGTTTCAAATCCGATTCTACAACATCTTTAGGTTTCTTTTTCTTTACATTAATCTTATTAATGTAGTCCCATCATTTAAGTTCCTAAGCCATCACAGAAAAGAAACGAAAATAGAACGTACACTTATGCCATCCGCATTCGCTACAGTGTCCCGTTATGCACCGTTAGTGTTGGGTTACTAGTGTTAGTTATATGTATGCCCTAGAGGCCATTACTATACATAGGATGTATATTGTAGTGGATGCTTGGACATATATAGGGATGACTTTCTTGCTCGATATGATAGAATGCTATCTGGTTACTCTTTACTTTAACATGTACACTGATTGTCTCTCTGTTACATGTTGGTAAAGCCCTTAGGAGATGTACTTGACTACCTGGACTATGATGCGGATCATACTAGTGGGGACATGGTAGTCCATAAGTACATCCTTAAAAAGTCCCTAGTCGTGGGTGTATCGAGACGGGGCATCGATATACCAGAGTAGACTAGCGTATACCTTCTCTACCCATACAGATAGGCGATGGATGATCCCATATCCATTGGTGTTTGACATCAGAGATGATATACGGGTGCTCAGTGGAGACTGGGTACACTGGACGGACTCGTCGAGAACTCCCAGCTGGTATTATACCTTACGTCAGATGGCAGTTCTCTGGTGACACTGGTGCAGGTTAGTCTGTAGACCCGAGATCGTCATAGAGTCTTGTGTGATTCCGACTGTGCTTTGATTTCCACCTTACCACGTCCAAGAGGGCGTGCAAAACGGTGGTTTTTAGGTACAGTCCCGAATCGCATGGAGGCAATGAGCGATAGGAGGGGTTTCGTCTCTCCCGGTATAGGGAGTTGATGTTGCGCTGTGCTCGATTGGCTATAACAGGAAATCCTTGGCCAAGACTGCTTTAGGGATTTACTGGTAAGTGTTACCAGTAGTTTCTCGACCCGTTATGAGCCTCATATCGACACGACTTATCGAGTTATTGGGGTCTGACGTTTACCACCCCTAGACGAGATATGCGACATATCAGACGAACAGACCGGACTGTACGGTAGTGTTACTAGTTGAATTCACAGGAGTATGAGCGGTCTTGCTCGTTGATCTTCTGATCGCTTAATACCCGGGTGGCCGTTACGTTTAGCAGACCGCTTGCGGCTTGTGGATGTTTGATATGATCATCACCTGCTGCCGGCGTATTGACAAGTCTTTAGAGTCCTACACAGAGGTTTTCTGGCTCAAGCGAAACGAAATAGGAGCGCATATGAGATATGTGCGGGACCGAGAATAATACCACTATGTGATACTGTATTCTATTCTCGCGATTTGTGACATTGATCAGTTATATGCGATATAGCCGGGTTATCGGATCAAGTGTTGATTCGATAAGTTGTTACTATTGATATTAGTCGGTTATATGTAGTATGACCGAATCATTAAATCAAGTGTTGATTTAATGATTTAATGTATAATTATATATTTGATATATTACTTTGCATTAACTAGTATTTGTTCACTTAAAATTGATTTTCTCACTTGATGTGCACAAGTAGTATATGTGATATATTTTTGTGCACTTGATTGTATCATGTTTGATGATACATGCAAACTTGGGTGTGTGTGTGCTATACACCATGTTTAGTTAATGGTTGGGATTTCATTTGCCTTATTTATTTATTTATTTATTTTGGCAAGAAACAAAATAGTGGTAGCTTTCTTTGTTTTATTCTTGAAGATTCATGAAGCTTCAACCATTTTGTTTTATGCTTAACCTAACCACTTAACTAAACCTTAGTTTATTCTCTACATGAGTTACACTTATCCATGGTTGCTAAATGATAAGTATCACTTGATTTTCTATTATGGATATTTCATTTTCATTATTCTTTTTCTTTCTTCTTCTTCTTCTTCTTCATGAAGAAAAGAAGAAAGCTTTCTTGAAAATTCCAAGTGATGAATCTAAGTGAGAAATTCAAATCCAAAGTGAACCCACTTCCTATTTCTTCATCCTCTACCACTTTCCATGTAGTAGAGTGTGTTATCTTCACAAGTTTCATGACCAAGTGAAGATGGAGCTTGAGTTAGAGTTGCCTCGACATAGATCATCTTCGGCATCGAAGTCAACGACCTAGCCCGCTCATTTCTCCGATGAAACCATCGCAAGAGTCAGGGATCCCAGTGATCGCAGCGAAGGGACGTCATCACGGAGCTAAAGAAGTGGAGGACCGGATCTACAAAGGTTGTATTTCCATTCACTTTGTAGTTAAGTTGTTAACTAGCTTGTGCTTTCGCCTATCCTCTAGTTAACGATCTAGTTTAGGGTTTCTCGGCACCGGAAAATTTAAATTTGGCATGGTTGATGCCTTGTGGAACCTCTTGAGTGTGCCTAGTAACCCTATAACTAGGCACTCTCACAAGGGTCTACAAGGCATCAACCATGCCCGATTTAAAATTTAGACGTGTCGAACAACCCTAAGCACGATCTTTACTAGAGATTAGGCGAAACATATAGCAAGTAAACAACTTTACTTCTAAGAGTTAGGGATTACAACCTTTGTAGTCCGGTCCTTCGCTTCATAAGCTCCGAGTAGAAGTCCCTTCGCTGCGATCATCAAGTTCCCAGACTCTAGAGAGGCTTCACGAAGAGAAAGATGCAAGCTTGCTTCCGATCTTCGATAACAAAGATGATCTACCTTGAAGTTTCTTTAACACAAGCTCTCACTCACAAATGAAGTGAACACCCTAATCTAAATGGCTAGGATAGATTAAGATGATGAAGTAGGATTTTAGCTCTCATTTGTTTTCTTAATCTCACTCATTTTCATCACTTCTCAAAAAGCTAGAAAGCTTTTCAAGCAAGAAGGAAGAAGAAGAAGAAGCTAACTCATTTGTGATGAATAATGAAAACTCTTGTGAGGTTAGAAATGCAACCATGGGTTAAGTATGAGGACTTAACCCATGTAGAGAAACAACTATGGTTAAAGGGTTGGGTTGGGTTAAAGAAATATCACAAAATATCCAAGTCAAAGTCAAAGCTTCAAGAAGCTTCTTGAAAGCTTCGTGCAAGCTTAACCCTAATCCAAACCTTAACCACATTTAAACTCCACAAAACATGTTGCATTTATAACCATAACATATTACAATATTATATATCACATATACAATATTTATTGTAACAAAATAAAATAATACAATTAACATATATCGCATATATATCAATGTATTACTCGAGTGAGAAAAAGAATCTTTTAGTGAGCTTATATTAGTTAATGTAATTTAATATATCAAATATATAATTATACATTAAATTATCGAATCAACACTTGATCCGATAATTCGGCTATTTCACAAATAACCGACTAATATAATATGTATCAGTTCATCAAATCAAAACTTGATCCGATGACCCGGCTATATCACATATACCCGGCCGATATCACATATCGCGAGAATCTAGGACGGTATCACATACACGTATTGTTCTCGGTCCCGCACATATCACATATGTGCTCCTACTCCGTTTTGCCCGAGCCAGGAAACCTTTGTGTAGGACTCTAAAGAATCGTCAATACGCCGGCAGTAGGTGATGATCATATCAAACACCCACAAGCTGCAAGCGGTCAGTTTAACGTAACAGCCACCCAGATATTGAGCGATCAGAAGATCAACAAACAAGCCTGTACATTCTCCTGCGAATCCAATCAGTAACACTCCCGTACAGTCCGGTCTCTTCGTCTGATATGTCGCATATCTCGCTTAGGGGTGGTAAACGTCAGACCCCAGTAGCTTGATAAGTCGTGTCGATATGAGGTCTATAACAGTTCGAGAAACTACTGATAACACTTACCAGTAAATCTCAGCAACCCTGGCCAGGGATTTCCAGTTATAGCCAATCAAACACAGCCCAACATCAACTCCCTATACCGGGAGAGACGAATCCCCTCCTATCGCTCATTGTCTCCATGTGATTCAGGACTGTACCCAAAAGCCACCTTTTTGCACGCCCTCTTGGACGTGGTATGATGGAAATCAAAGCACAGTGGGAATCACACAAGACTCTATGACGATCTTGGGTCTACAGACTAACCTGTACCAGTGTCACCAGAGAACTGCCATCTGACGTGAGGTATAATACCATCTGGGAGTTCTCGGCGAGTCCGTCCAGTGTACCCAGTCTCCACTGAGCACCCGTATACCTTCTCTAATGTCAAACACCAATGGATATGGGATCATCCATCGCCCATCATATGGGTCAAGAAGCGCATACGCTAGTCTACTCTGGTATATTGATGCCCTGTCTCGATAGACCGACGACTAGGAACGGTTATAGGATGTACTCGTCGACTACCGTGTCCCCACTAGTATGATCCGCATCATAGTCCTGGTAGTCAAGTACTCATCCTAAGGGCTTTATCAACATGTAACATAGAGACAATCAGAGTACATGTTAAGATAAAGTGCAACCAGATAACGTATTATCATGTCGAGCAAGAAAGTCATCCCTATATATATCTAAGCATCCACTACAATATACATCATATGAACAGTAATGGCCTCTAGGGCATACATATAACTAACAATCTCCCATTTGCACTAAGGCCATCTGTTGTGGTATCACATACCCAACAATTAGCTGTGGTTGAAGTATCTCATACTCAACCATCCCAGAAAAGTCTCTACTAGGAAAAAGGCCTTTGTGAGTGGATCCACGCTGTTGTCCTCTGTGTCTACTCTTCTAACCTCGATCTCCCTGGAGATCAACCATCTCCATGATCAGGAAATACTGCCTAAGAATTATATCTGGATTTCTGATGGGACGGGGGTTCCTAGACCGAAGCCATAACTCCATTGTCACACAATGGTTGGAACGAAGTTCATCTCATGAACTTATATATATCTAGACTGCCTCTTTAGTAGTATCCTTGGTAACGATGTATCTTGCCTTTAATCGTCTAGTAAGTCACGGTATCTAGCTTGGAACTCTTCCAACATACCGTCCCTCCACTGAGGGTAAAAACAATGCCTGCAACTGACATTCAGTCGTCCTTAGCACCCTGGAACTTTTTCAGTGATTTTCCCCAGGATCGATTGATACCATCTCACTACAACTAGTGAGAATCCTAACATCCATTTAGATCTATCTCATAGATCCATAACCCAGGATTTAGGAGGTATCATCTTGATCCTATATAGAATCTTTGTGATAAGCGGAGATTGACCGAGCGTAGCATAGGAAACTCCTTCCTTATCAAGAGTATGTCATCCACGTACTCTACGAGGATCACCACCATACTCTCTACTACCTTTTTGTATATACAAGGTTCATCTACCATTTTGATGAAGTCAAACTCTTTGACTACCACATCAAAACAGACGTTCCAACTCCGCGATTCCTTATTTATCATATAAAACATCTTGCACACTTTTCCGCTGCTCCCACTGTCTACGAAGCCCTCTGGCTGTGTACTTATAGACGCTCTCTTCCAAAACATCATTTAGAAAAGCAGTCATGACACCCAACCACCAGATATCGTAGTCATGGTATGTAGCAGTGGTAAGTAGGATCTGGATGGACTTAAGCATAGCTTTGAAAGTCTCAACTTTTCCATGTACACCAAGTAATCTTCTCAAGATATACTTGCTTCTGATGGGGATTTAACCCTTCAGATAAAGCAACCAAAGTCCATACTTTGTTGGTGTAAAAGGATTCCATCTCAGATCGCTAAGCATCCAGCCATTCTTACAGAGTCCCACCCCTGATGGCCAGCTCGAAACTAGTTGGGTCATCATCTTATGATGTAATCCTCGCTCCTACTGTCATAGAGAAACCGAAGTATCTCTCAGGTGGGTGAGGAACCCTACTAGATCGGCGGAGAGGCTGAGGTTCGTTGGTTACTATTGAATCCTTCGATTCTTCCAAATCATCTGCTGTAGTTTGTATAGCTGGAACTCCTTCCAGTTCTACCTCATGACCACTAATTTCTTCACAAGAAATTCCCTTTCACAAAGGTGGCATGCTGAGAAATAAAACATCTTTTGTTCCTCAGTTTGGTAGAAGATATTCCCATGCAAATGCTTGGGATATGCAACAAACTTCCACAGAACTGACTTTGCCTCGAGCTTGTCCGGATTATGCTTTTAGACATAGGCTGGACAACCCCAAATCTTAACATACTTAAGATATAGGCTCTTCCCATTCCATATCACATATGAAGTGGTAGGCAATTGATTTGATTGGAACCCTATTCAATAGGTATGCAGCTTCTCAAGTGCATAACTCCCAAAAGGAAATAAGCAACTCAGTAGTACTCATCATAGAGCACACCATATCACATAGGGTGCGATTGCTCCACCCCGATACACCGACGTGCTGTGGTGTATTCGGAGGAGTAATGCTGAAATAGAATTTCATTCTCCTTTAGAATAGTCGAGGAATTCCGTGCTCAAGTATTCTCCTCCTTGATCTCATCAAAGGACATAATACTTATACCCATTTTTGGTTCTCTACTTCTAACTTATATTCATTGAATTTCTCAAAAGTTCCAGACTTGTATTTCAACAAGAACATATGTCCGGATCTTGAGAGATAATCAGTGAATGTAATGAAGTACAAAGAACCGGTCTTGGCATGTGTAGACAGGGGACCTTCATACATCAGCATGTATCAATCCCAAGAGTTCACTAACTCTTTCTCTGTTTCCAATAAACGGAGGTATGGTCATCTTATCTTTGTGACATGACTGGCAAGTTTGACAAGATGTAAATCCAAACTAATTTAAATATGCATCTTTATGTAACTTTAGCTAGTCGGGTCGCACTGATATGACCTAGTCTACAATGCCTCAAGAAGGATTTTTTTCATTTTTGAACTCTTCCTCTTATGTGTGTTCTGTACATTAAGAAATGTAGTTTGATTTAGAACGTTTATGCTTTTAGATAACGTGCCTGAACCGATCAACTCTTGATATAGGAAATGTTCAAAACATTATCCAACAATACAAAATTATATCCTTCTTTATTAAATAAAGAGACTGATATGATGTTGTATATCAGGTTCGGTATCTAATAACATTCGTTCATAATCAATGTATTCTGGTAATACAGGGTGATAATTGCCAACAGACTTGGCTGCAACACTTGCACTGTTTCCAACTCTTGAAACTTATCACCCGTTCTTAGTTCTCTACCTATCTGTAGCCCATGTAACAAATTACATATGTGGGATCCTGATCCGGTATCAAATACTCAGGAAGTAAAGGATATTGAGAAACAGTTCTGTATAATGAACACACCTGAAGAAGATGCATCAGCATGCACTTTCTTCGTTTGGGCGGCACGGGAATTCTGGTAATCCCCTATATCCTGCTCTGTCTTATAACAATTATAAGTTGGAGCGGGACCAACGTTCCTTAGCGCAATAAAACAAGCGGGTTCAGTCAATACATCCGTATTATTATCTTGATTAAGGCGTGACATAGTCGTAACCAGGAGAGAGAGAGAAGAAAACACTCAGCGAGCGCTTTTACAAGATTAGATTGGTTATCAATTTATCTAATCAGGATGTCTCCCACTGTTTTAGTCAAATCTTCCTTCAAACCCTAAAAGGAAAGACTAGCCGGGATTAATTACACTCTACAAGTTCGCCAATTTTTCAGCCAGGCCAGTGCCGGTACTTTGAGAGAGGTTCCCCGCGCTTTCGCACGGACCTAATTAAAATAAACCTCATTTTTCCTAGGGGCGTAACCCCATTAATACCTTTCTAGACACCTACTTGATCGGCTAATTGTAATGTGTAAAACTCTCCCAGGAGTAACTCTTACTCGCAGCGGGTATCGGGATCCAACTATCTCATAGAAGGTATGCAATCTCATTGCAAATTTCAACACTTGAAATTCCCAATAAAGCTTTTACTCCTAGCGTCCTATGACCTTGACGCAGGCCAACAAACCACAGTCCGCTAGTCAAGTTCAACCCGTACATTTCTTGATTGAATTAAACCCACCCGTACGACCCTTGACCCAGGCCAACAAAGTCGTATGAGTGCCCTGATCCAATCACATCTTATGTTACAGATAAGTACTAGTTAGTTACCGTACACTACGCCTTGACGCAGGCCAACAAACATAGTACGTATACTAAATAGTCTTTATCTGAAATGACGGAGGGCTACGCAGGTTTTTCAGAAAACCATGAGCGTAATGAATTTGATATCGTTGTAGAATCGATTGATTTTTAAAAGGAATGTTTTTGAGGCCTTTTCTAGTTTTGCTAAAGAGGTCACTCCCGGTGAAGGGATCTCGGCTCTTTCCTTATCGAATAAGGTGCTGAATATTCTACAAGGAATACCGCTATGCAAAGTAAAAACTATAGAAGCAATCAAAAGACAAACCGAGTGTGTTGCATCTGCTAGTTTCGCTAAAGAGGTCACTCCCGGTGAAGGGATCTCAGCTCTTTCCTCATCGAATAAGGTGATGGATGTTCTACAACGAACACCGCTATGCAAAGCAAGAACTAGAGCTACCAGTTTTTAAACAAGTTTCTACAACATCTTTAGGTTTCTTTTATTTTTCATTAATCTCATTAATGAAGTCCCATTTTATTATGCTTCACAAGCATTACATTTGAAATGAAATCTGCAATATAACATATATCTCATATATATAATATAAACATTCGTCTCAGGCAGTAATATGATCTCATCACAGAACATTGCAGCAGAAGAACATATATGAAATATTGGATATACTAGGAGGTCCGTGTTTTAATACGAGAATGTATAAAACATGGATTCCACGGTCGCGATGAATAGCCAAACCCACATCCCTAGACCCCTACGAGAGCGGCAAGCAACACTACCAATTCTAGGGTTAGGAGACCCGGTCTCGACTCCTCGAGATGGTCTCCTACTGGACCCTAGAACCCGGTTACTTATGCTCCCCGCCTTGGGTCTACCTAATGCGGAAAAGTAAATAATATACAAAGGTGACATCATCCTCAGCCCGGAAGTACCCCAATAAAAGAATATTACATACAAATGAATTTTACATGAATGAAAATGAAACACTCTCATCTCATATAAAAAACCCCGGCTATTCAAAACACGACGATCCAATATAACATATCACAGCAACACATAATATCACATATCATCAACGTAAGTAAATATGCGTATCCCAATTGTCGTTGATGTATAGCAACGAAACGGCGATACACCACATATTACACTTACGGTCGCAGAAAAGAAAGTGTAAAACTACAACAGTTGGAATCCGCAACCTCCTTAGACATCGCATGCCTAACCAAATGAATTCCTTAGACATCGCATGCCTAACAATTAAAAACTCTGCATTTTAGTCTCGATCTCGAAAACACTTTTCAATATCTAGTCGGGCAATTCAGCAAGATTCCCGACATCCTGATCGAATGCTCGTCGCAAACTTTAGTAGACGGCCGCACCCCCGGATGCCGTCGATGAAGTGCACTAAGGCGAAACACCGCTGCCGCAAGCACCTTAACGGATGCTTTTGGCGACGGGGTTCTCCTACAGTCACTTGGTCGGGGCTATGGGGCGTGGCTGTCTATTAAGTTTACGCGGCGAGTATCCGCGTACGCTACGTGATTGCAACGGACTTTTGATCGCATCAAAATCCCGTGGCAACCGATCATCTAAGACTAAACCACTAGATTTATAACATTCAAATTGGTTATCTCATAACTACTTATGGATTCCAAATATTGTATCACATTCCAGATAAATAGACAATGTTAAACATTCGATCGAATAAACAAATACCCAAGATTTCCCAAATAGATCAACACTTGAAATTAGTTTTAAAACATCCATCATATGCCACAGTACCAATGGTCCAGCCGTAGAAGGGTCAAACCAACGCCTCACATATGGCAACGCCGTACTGCCCTAAACCCTAAGATTTAGAGGCGGTTCAAACGGTCACATAATCGAGTTAAGGTTTGTGTTCTTCTAGAGGGTCCACTGCGTTACTTGCACGACTTAGAACGTTCTTAAACTACGGAAAAATCCAACACTTCAAAATTTTCCGGCTGGGGAAAAAGTGAGTTATTGATATCCGTTCGAACTTTTTAACACGTTCTAAATAATCCAGACAAACTTAAACGAAGTTAAACTTTCCGATCGAATCAACGAGCTCCCAATACAACCCAGAAAACTCAACACTTGAGTAGAATAAAAATTCCCAGAACAATCAGGAAATCTGTACGGATATTACTGTGTAAAAGTAAAACACTAAGTCCACTGTAGCGCCGCGGAACCGCCGCGCAAGGCAAGTCTTTTCCGCGGTTCCGTGGCTCTTTAATAGGCTTACAGTCTTGTTTTTCACAGATATCCTTATAATTCCCTGCTTATATTTCTGAGTATTTTTAATACGAAAAAATCAACATTTTAAAAAAATTTCCAGAAACTAGGTTTTATCGGGTATTTGGAGTTCGATCGGACTTTAAACTTCGCCAAGACTTCGCCTAAAGCTCTAGCTTGGCTCTGATACCACTGTTGGGTTACTAGGCACTCTCACAAGGGTTTACAAGGCATCAACCATACCCGATTTACAATTTAGACGTGCCGAACAACCCTAACCAAGATCTTTACTAGAGATTAGGCGAAACATATAGCAAGGAAACAACTTTACTTCTAAGAGTTAGGGATTACAACCTTTGTAGTCCGGTCCTACGCTTCATAAGCTCCAAGTAGAAGTCCCTTCGCTGCAATCATCAAGTTCCCAGACTCTAGAGAGTCTTCACGAAGAGAAAGATGCAAGCTTGCTTTCGATCTTCGATAACAAAGATGATCTACCTTGAAGTTTCTTTAACACAAGCTCTCACTCACAAATGAAGTGAACACCCTAATCTAAATGGCTAGGATAGATTAGGATGATGAAGTAGGATTTTAGCTCTCATTTGTTTTCTTAATCTCACTCATTTTCATCACTTCTCAAAAAGCTAGAAAGCTTTTCAAGCAAGAAAGAAGAAGAAGAAGAAGCTAACTCATTTGTGATGAATAATGAAAACTCTTGTGAGGTTAGAAATGCAACCATGGGTTAAGTATGAGGACTTAACCCATGTAGAGAAACAACTATGGTTAAAGGGTTGGGTTGGGTTAAAGAAATATCACAAAATATCCAAGTCAAAGTCAAAGCTTCAAGAAGCTTCTTGAAAGCTTCATGCAAGCTTAACCCTAATCCAAACCTTAACCACATTTAAACTCCACAAAACATGTTGCATTTATAACCATAATATGTTACAACATTATATATCACATATACAATATTTATTGTAACAAAATAAAATAATACAATTAACATATATCGCATATATATCAATGTATTACTCGAGTGAGAAAAAGAATTTTTTAGTGAGCTTATATTAGTTAATGTAATTTAATATATCAAATATATAATTATACATTAAATTATCGAATTTACACTTGATCCGATAATCCGGCTATTTCATAAATAACCGACTAATATAATCTGTATCAGTTCATCGAATCAACACTTGATCCGATGACCCGGCTATATCACATATACCCGGCCGATATCACATATCGCGAGAATCTAGTACGGTATCACATACACGTATTGTTCTCGGTCCCGCACATATCACATATATGCTCCTACTCCGTTTTGCCCGAGCCAGGAAACCTCTGTGTAGGACTCTAAAGAATCGTCAATACGCCGGCAGCAGGTGATGATCATATCAAACACCCACAAGCTGCAAGCGGTCAGCTTAACGTAACAGCCACCCAGGTATTGAGCGATCATAAGATTAAAAAGCATGCCTGTACATTCTCCTGCGAATCCAATCAGTAACACTCCCGTACAGTCCGGTCTCTTCGTCTGATATGTCGCATATCTCGCCTAGGGGTGATAAACGTCATACCCCAGTAGCTTGATAAGTCGTGTCGATATGAGGTCTATAACAGTTTGAGAAACTACTGATAACACTTACCAATAAATCTCAGCAACCCTGGCCAGGGATTTCCAGTTATAGCCAATCAAACACAGCGCAATATCAACTCCCAATATCGGGAGAGACGAATCCCCTCCTATCGCTCATTGCCTCCATGTGATTCGGGACTGTACCCAAAAGCCACCTTTTTGCACGCTCTCTTGGACGTGGTATAATGGAAATCAAAGCACAGTGGGAATCACACAAGACTCTATGACGATCTCGGGTCTACAGACTAACCTGTACCAGTGTCACCAGAGAACTGTCATCTGACGTGAGGTATAATACTATCTGGGAGTTCTCGGCGAGTCCGTCCAGTGTACCCAGTATCTACTGAGCACCCGTATACCTTCTCTGATGTCAAACACCAATGGATATGAGATCATCCATCGCCCATCATATAGGTTAAGAAGCGCATACGCTAGTCTACTCTGGTATATCGATGCCCTGTCTCGATACACCGACGACTAGGAACAGTTATAGGATGTACTCGTCGACTACCGTGTCCCCACTAGTATGATCCGCATCATAGTCCTGGTAGTCAAGTACTCATCCTAAGGGATTTATCAACATATAATATAGAGACAATCAGAATACATGTTAAGATAAAGTGCAACTAGATAGCGTACTATCATGTCGAGCAAGAAATTCCTCCCTATATATTTCCAAGCATCCACTACAATATACATCATATGTACAGTAATGGCCTCTAGGACATACATATAACTAACAGTTAGGTTACTTAACTAACGACATAGCGGGGCGGGACTAGCGCGGGTGTAAAACATAAGCAACGTTTATTATATATCATATATATAATAATAATCCATTCGTCTCAGATTTAAGTAATCACATCACAGAATATCAACAGCAGAAGCACATATGAAAACAAAAGGATATCTAGGATGTCCGTATTTTGTATTTAGCCAACAATAGAAAATACGGATTCCACGGTCATGATGATTAGCCAAGCCCACACCCCTAGACCCTTACGAGAGCGGCAAGTGACCCTTCCAATTCCAGAGTTTAGGAGACCCGGTCTCGACTCCTCGAGATGGCCTCCCACTGAACCCTAGAACCCGGTCACTTATGCTCCCCATCTTGGGTCTATCCTAATGCGGAAAAGTAAATAATATACAATAATGGCGACATCATCCTCAATCCGGAAGTGCCCCAAATAAAAGAATATTACATACAATTAAATTTTTACATGAATGAAAAATAAATCTCTCATCTCATATAAAACCCCCGGCTATTGCATCACGATAATCCTGCATATCATATCTCAGCAACACATAATATCTCATATCATCAATGTAAGCAAGTATGCGTACCCCGATTGTCGTAGATTTATAGCAACGAAATCGGCGATACACCACATACTACACTTACGGTCACAGAAAAGAAATTGAAAAACTACAACAATTGGAATCATAACTGCCCTTAGACATCATAAACCCGGGATATCACATATCAAAGATTTCATGCCCAACAATGTAAAGGTCATATTTAGGTCTCTCCCATAAAAACACTTTTCAAATTAAGTTGGATAATTCAACAATATTTCCGATTAAATCCGAGACCGAAATGTTAGATTTACATGCAACAAACAAATTTGTAGATTCCAATTATTGTATCACATTCTCAAATGCTAGGCGCAGTTAAAACATTCGATCGAACGATCAATCACCCAAAATATTCTCAGAAAGCTCAACAATTAAGCAATATTAAAATACACTAGAGACTGCTACAAGATCATACGGGCCTACACAAGAAGGCACAGTCCATGCCTCACCAACGGTGCCGCGGAACCGCCGCAAAATGATATTTTGGCCGCGGTTTCGCGGTCGTTAGGTCGAGTTAGGGCTTCGTTCTTCTTGTGGGCTCATACAATTCCCTGCACGATTTTCTGAGTATTTTTAATATGAAAAAATCCAACTTTTTGAAAAATTTCCAGAGAGCATGATTCGGGTGACATGTTTCGTTCGTTCAAGGTTTTTAACGTCGTCTAGGTTACACTAAAGCTCTAGCTTGGCTCTGATACCATTGTTGGGTTTACCTAGCACCTCATCTAGGATTTGGAAGTATCACACATGACACAATTTAAATTTTTTAGGTGCTAAGCAAACTAAACTAGAATCTTAACTAGAATTTTAGGGTAACAATGAACAAGTATCACATACAAACGAGAAACTATCATTAAGTGAAGAGATTACAACCTTTGTAGACCTCCCTTGATGACTCCTTGGACTTTTGAGAGTTTGGAACGGATCGCTAGAGTCCTTCCTCGTCCACGATGATCCACCCGAAGTCCCTTTGCCCAATACACCTTGCTTTACTTGATCTTTCAAAGAAGTGTAGCAAATACCCTACTGTAGCGTCTTGAAAAGTCGTTTTGGTATTTTCCTGAAATTCGGTGAAAATTCGGTATTTTTCCGAAAACCGTCTTTCTCGATATTTTGCAGTTTAGGGCTAATTATACCTAAAATGGATAGGTAATTACTTGTTTTTAGTAGCTAATGAGTTATTTATGAAAATTTGGTCATTTAAAAAATTTTCCCTATTTTTCAATTTTTTAATATTATTTTAAGCCGGTAAGAAAATACTTTAAATAAGCGATAAATACAAATTTTTCCGGGCTAATTTTAATCTCAAAAATTATGATAATTATATTCTAGTGATAACATGAATTTTTAGTAATTTATTTTGATTTTTTTCAAATTTTTATGATTTGAAACGAATTTATTGAATTTTGGGCTAAAACTTGCAATTTTTGAGTTGTAGGTGGCCTTTTTGCATAAAATTTCTTTTGTAACACCCCTCTATCTTTTCCCTCAGCCCAAGAACAGCCCAAGCCTTGGACAAGTCCAGAAATTCTGGCCTCTCTCTTCTTGATTTCTTTCTTGAGTTAATTTGATAGTTTATGGTATTATTTTAATTAAAATGGATAATGTTTGATACATTGACTTTTGTGGACTTGACCATGACTTTCTTCACTTGCCCACACCCTCCCCCATTCCCCTCCTCTGGCCGAAACTGCACCTCCCCCTTCCTCATCTTTTTTCTTCTCATTTCTTCACCATTCTTCAAGTTTAATTCATCAAAATTCAAATTAAAGCTTGCAAATTCAAACCATCCTTCATCTTTCTTTTCATTCACCTCCCTAGCTTGGATCTTGGTGCTTGAGGCCATCAATTGGAGCAAATTCTCTTGCTTGATCCATTGATCAAGAGGTATAATTCCATCTTAGTTACTTTCTTTTGTTGCTAATTCCTTTAATTGTATGGTTAGTGTTAAAAGTTAGCTTATTTCTAATCTAGTTAAAATGGGTAGTTTGTTTAAACTAGGGTTTTGAACCATGATAATTAATTAAGTTGTTTATTAGTTAATCTAGTTGTTAGTAAACTAATCTATATGGTTACCTTGTTATGTAGTCTTTAATTATGCTAATTTAGGTAATTTTAGAAGTTGATTTTAGTTGTAAAATTGTTGTTTTAAGGTTTTTCAAGAGAGGGTTATGTATGGAAAATGATATTTGAAGCTTGATTAGTGAGTGGATTAAGTTTTTGAAAGCATTATTTAAGTGATTAAACCTAATTTGCTATCTAGTGTTTTGCTAAGCTTAATCTAAGTGGTTAATTTGCTTATTAGGCTAAAATATAGTGTTAAATTAAGGTTTTCATATATAGTTTGGGTTATGGTTGCTAAGTACAAAAATAAAGAGAAGGTTTTGTTATGTAAATTAGGTTTTTAAGCTTAGTTAATGGTTTAGAAATTGTGTTTTGGCTAGCTATTTGGTTAGTTTGGATGTTGGTGTTGGGTGGTGTGGACTTGTCGCTAAATTGTCGATGTTTGCATCAAATTGCAATTTCTGCTTACTTGATTTTTTTTAAAAGTTATGTGATGAATTAATTGTGGCATCTTGTTGATTGTATGGCTTGTCCTACGACTTTTAGGATGCGTGAGTGCGGTTTTTGGGTAGTCGGGTTTTAGTTTTGCCGGGTGACCCAAATCGGCGTTTTTGGCAGTTTTTGCGATTTTCGCGTGTGTCCGCGCACTTTGTGCACGTTGTACCCAGCTAGCGAACTTTAGTAGTTTCGTTGGGGTTTTGCGTCGTTCTTGATATGTAACCTTATATTTGATATAAATTCCAGGTTCGGTCGCGGAGACGTCAGACGCGGCGCGAAAGGGAAAGGCGGTGATCGGACACAGCTAGCCAGGAATCCCAGTGAGTAGATTTAACATCTACGGGGGACGATCGTTTGGATGGCGCAAGTCGCCCGATAGATTTAGTAAACTGGAAAATAGTAAATTGGATAATCACTTGTGACATTAGAATAATAATACTGGCATGATAATTGCTGCAATTAGATCAATATGTTATATCCATATACGCAAACTCAATTGTAGGACACATGCACCATTACCAGGTTTTATATGCAGCACGAGCACTATTCATGTTTACACACACACCCTGGTAATTGCCATGCCACCACACTAGATAACATTTAAATTCAAAACTTCTACTAATTGATACTTAAACTGGTGCTATTGCCTTTAATTCCTTAAAATGAAACCGTAGAATTGCTATTCATGTGCATGTACTTCATCATATTAATTGTTCATGCTTAATCCATTAATCACACATCGCAACTTGATTATTGATATCATATGCATTCATTATCACTGATATATGCACTTATGAGGATTTCTTGAGATTTTATGATATTGCTGGATTTCGGGGGAAAGCCGCAAAATTTCCAAACTTATGATATTTTTAAAACATGTAAATTGCGGTTTTCTAGTGATGTAAGTGTCGTCCACCATGAGTTTGCTGTGGCTTTGGAAATCCGTGTCGAGGAGTGGAGGAACCAGCACGGGTACATGGTGGGCCCGGTAAGGTACCCCGGGGCAAGAGGAATGTGGTGATGACGTTGAGCCTGGCAGGGGACGGATTACCTACCGGTGACTGTTTGGGACGGCGGATATCCAGAGGATACCGACCGTGGCCGCTAGATGATGAGATATTGATATTTGAGATGGGTCAGCCGGACGGCTGAGGCCAGAGATACATTTATGAGATTTGAGACAGCTTTTGGGTGTCGTTGCTGGATACCGATTTTCGTCGATTCATTGACATTATGCTGGCATTCTAAAAGAGTTTCAAAAACAAAAAGAGATAAAATATTTCTTATATATACCTATTGAGACCTCAGATATTCATGTTGCATGCATATTAGTACTCTGATGTTATATTCACACCTGCTAGTGCATCCAGTCATACCTGTATTTTAGATGCTAGGATGCTTGTGTGCATGCATACGATAGCCTTTGTAGATGTTATTTATTACTCACGAGTTGGCAACTCACCCCCGTTGTGCCACAGTCTTTTGCAAGTCCGCTCCGTCAGTTCAGTAGCGGCGGGCGCACTTGTCTTTTGCCTCTTTTGCCTGAGCTCGAGATTTGCTCATAGGTGGGTTATGTTATTTTTTTTTTGTACCACCTTGTACATTCTTGTATATTCTTGTATCTAGTGTACTCCATCTACTGTTCTACCAGATTATTGTATATTGGCCTAGAGATGAGACTGTGAGGTTTGTGGATTTTATACTGTATTTGGGGTCGAGCTCACTTGAGCCGATATGCTACCTTTTCATGCTTCCTTATGCTTTATTATTGCTTGTTGTCATTTACATTGCGTGGGATTTGTGACCGCCGTATGGCGAAGAGCTAGCTCCCGCTTGGGGATGCCTTATTTTGTGGATTCATGTATATATTTTGTTGTACCCATTTTTGGGGGCCTGTATTTACAAAGGAGACTCTGCCGAAATTTTCGGAAAAATTAGTATTGTTTTAAAAAGGGGTTTTATATGACTTATTGGATAAGCTTGCTTTCAAATGTTTGGGTTTTCTTCACTCTTTCGCTTCTTTGGTTTTGTTTTCTGGGTTTTGGCTTACTTATTTTACGGACGCCTTTAGACGTTTCGTAAACTTAAGTGCCAGTCACGTTCCGTACCCTGCGGGTCGTGACAAAGTTGGTATCAGAGCGATATGTTTACCTTTTTGAGTGTAGGATGACCCTTGGTAGATGGAGTAAGTGACTTAAGCAGGGTAACGTAGCGTACGTATGTCCGCGGCATACTTACGATACGGTACTCCACCTAAGTGACTTTAGGATATACTTGCTTGAAAAATTCCTTCTTCAATTCCGTGTATCCTATGATCCTATTGCACTGTCCTTACTATCCGTTTTCTTGTGACAGCCACTATGCCGCCGAAGGCTACGAGGGCACAGAGGGCTGCCGCCAGAGACGAGATTCGAGCTGGCTCGTCCGAGGCTAGGACTGAGCAGGGTGGTATGCCTACGCCGCAGGGACAGACCGATCCACCTTCCCCAGGCCGTATGGATAGGCTCGAGACGGGTATGGAGGAGTTGCGACAGATGATGGGAGGCATGCAGGAGCTGCGTCAGATGGTAGGATCCCTAGTTGCAGCCAGTCGTACACCGAGGCAGGATGACGTACCTACTACATCACAGACGACCATGATACCTGCTCCTACTACTACCATCGTGTCCATTCCGGTTTCACTACAGGACTTCATGAGGCTGAGACCTCCAGTATTCACCGGCACCGAGGCAGCGGAGGACCCACAGACGTTCCTTGACAGTTTAGCCAGGATCTGCCGTTCACTGAGATGTTCGGATGATCGATGGGTAGAGCTTGCGAGTTTCCGACTAGAGGGTCTCGCGCAGACATGGTGGGAGTCAGTCTTGAGAGGTCGAGCTGCAGATCTACCGCCTATGACTTGGGCCGAGTTTACAGCGGTCTTTCTAGCCCGTTTCCTTCCAGAGAGCGTTCGTGACGCCAGAGCTCGCAGTTTCGAGGCCTTAGTCAAGACACCTGGGATGACGGTGTCTGAGTATGATATCCAGTTTACACAGTTATCCCGATATGCTCAGTATTTGGTGGATACCGAGGAGAAGATGGTGAAGAGGTTCGTACAGGGACTTGATGCCCAGCTATACCTTGCCATTGGCGCCCAGCACTACGACACTTATTCAGCTGCTATGGATACAGCATTGCGGATGGAGGCACGCATATCACAGACTCCGGCCGTATCTGGGCCGAAGAGGATGCGCACCGATGTACCGTCTCAGAGACAGCGTGCCAGATTCTTTCCGAGAGATAGGCCAGGCAGAGGATTTGGACGGGGACAGTTATATGGTTCTTATTCCCAGGGGCAGCAGCCGTCGCCAGGATGTTTTGGGTGCGGGAGTTTGCACCATCTTGTCAGAGACTGTCCGGTGAGACGACAGGGAGTAGCGACAGTTCCGCATGTGACCCTACCACCATCACCACCCCCTCCTCAGAGAGCCCTACTTCCTATCCCAGGCGATGCTCCACGCCAGTTAGGTGCACCGAGAGGCCGAGGACGTGGCGGTCCTGTTCAGAGAGGACGAGGAGGCAGAGGCCGAGGTCGAGGTCAGCCCGCTATCGGTGGAGGACAGGCCCGAGTTTTTGCTTTGACACCGCAGGATGCGCAGGCATCCAATGCCGTTGTGACAGGTACATTGCCAGTTTGTTCTTTCGACGCACGGGTGTTATTCGACCCAGGTTCCACACATTCGTACGTATCTACACACTTTGCACCGATGTTGGGCCGTGAGTCGTCGTCGTTAGATCAGCCGCTTGTTGTTGTTACTCCGGTAAGCGAGTCGTTTGTCGCTCGTTTTGTATTTCGTTTGTGTTCCGTTCGTATCGGGGAGAGGGATTCATCAGTTGATTTGATACTCCTCGATACGTTGGACTTTGATGTGCTTCTGGGCATGGATTGGCTAGCCACTTGTTATGCTTCGGTGGACTGCCGTGTGAAGGCGTCAGATTTAGCTTTCCGGGAGAGCCAGTCCTTGTTATTCAGGGAGACCGTAGTGTCGCCCTTCCCAGCTTAATTTCGTCTCTTCGCGCTGGTCAGCTCTTGCGGAAGGGATGTCAGGGATTCTTAGCGTTTGTTTGTGACACTCAAGCTGCAGAGGTTCCGTTGGACCAGGTCCCGGTAGTTTGTGAGTTCCCTGATGTTTTCCCTGATGAGCTACCCGGGCTACCGCCTGAGCGCGATGTTGAGTTCTGCATTGATTTGATTCCCGGTTCGGGGCCTATTTCTATACCACCGTATCGGATGGCCCCGGCAGAGCTTCGAGAGCTGAAGGAGCAGTTGCAGGATTTGTTGGATAAGGGGCTTATTCGACCGAGTGTTTCTCCGTGGGGTGCTCCGGTCCTGTTTGTCAAGAAGAAGGATGGAAGTTTGCGCTTATGTATCGACTACCGCCAGCTGAACAAAGTTACCGTTCGGAACAGATATCCGTTGCCGCGCATTGATGATTTGTTCGACCAGCTTCAGGGTGCGGGGTATTTTTCGAGGATCGACTTGCGATCAGGATACCATCAGCTGCGAGTTCGACAGGAGGATATACCGAGGACAGCTTTCCGTACACGCTATGGCCACTACGAGTTTTTGGTGATGTCGTTCGGACTCACCAACGCCCCAGCAGCATTTATGGATTTGATGAACCGTACATTCAGGCCATATCTTGACTTGTTCATCATCGTGTTTATCGACGATATCTTGGTGTACTCCCGGAGCAGAGAGGAGCACGAGCAGCACTTGCGGATTACGTTACAGACTCTGAGGGAGCATCAGCTGTTCGCGAAGTTCTCCAAGTGTGCTTTCTGGCTGGACAGCGTCGGATTCTTGGGTCACGTGGTTACGAGAGACGGCATTTGTGTGGACCCGAAGAAGATTGAGGCTGTTCAGCAGTGGCCCCGACCTACATCGGTTACTGAGATCCGTAGTTTTCTAGGCTTGGCGGGCTACTACAGGCGTTTTGTTCAGGACTTCTCCCGTATAGCTGCACCGTTGACCGGTTTGACCCGGAAGGGAGTTCCTTTCGTCTGGACGGAGGAGTGCGAGCGCAGTTTTCAGCAGCTGTGGACATGTTTGACTACGGCGCCGGTATTATCTTTACCTTCGGGATCAGGCGGATTTGTTGTCTACTGTGATGCTTCGCGAGTGGGATTAGGATGCGTTTTGATGCAGCATGGCCGGGTGATCGCTTATGCTTCTCGGCAGTTGAAGAAGCATGAACAGAACTACCCCACTCATGATTTGGAGATGGCTGCAGTGGTCTTTGCACTGAAGATTTGGCGACATTACCTTTACGGCGAGTCGTGTCAGATATTCACCGATCACAAGAGCTTAAAGTACATATTTCAGCAGCGAGACCTGAACCTCAGACAGCGTCGTTGGATGGAGTTGGTGAAAGACTACGACTGCGAGATCTTATATCACCCCGGCAAGGCGAATGTGGTGGCAGATGCGTTGAGTAGGAGGCCCGGGGGTAGTCTATCCTTTTTGCGCACAGTGCAGAGGCAGTCGTCAGCAGATTGGCAGATGTTATGCGACAGCCGAGTTGAGTTCGAGTTCACTCAGACCGGGGGACAGCTCGCGCATGTTCGTGCACGCCCACAGTTGCTTGACCGTATATATGAGGCACAGCGTGGTGACGACCGTTGCTCAGAGATCATGGCACAGATGGGACAGGGCCGATTTTCCGAGTTCATGGTTGACGATCAGGGGATTTTACGATATGGATCTAGACTGTGCGTACCAGATACTGATGGATTACGGCGCGACATTCTCGAGGAGGCACACCGATCAGTGTATAGTGTCCACCCCGGTTCCACCAAGATGTACCATGATATGAGAGAGACCTACTGGTGGGACGGGATGAAGAGGGACATTGCGGAGTTCGTTTCGAGATGCCTGACTTGTCAGCAAGTCAAGGCCGAACACCAGAGGCCCGCAGGAGAGCTACAGCCGTTACCCATTCCGGAGTGGAAATGGGAGCAGATTTCGATGGACTTCGTTGTGGGTCTACCCAGGACCAGTCGAGGGTACGACTCCATCTGGGTGATCGTGGATAGATTGACGAAAGCAGCTCACTTCCTTCCAGTGAAGACGACTTTCAGCTTCGCTCAGTATGCTCAGCTCTATATTGACGAGATCGTGCGACTACATGGCGTACCGACTTGTATCGTGTCAGATCGAGGCACTCAGTTCACCAGCCGACTTTGGCAGAGACTTCAGGAGGCTTTGGGCACTCGTTTGAGCTTTAGCACAGCGTTTCATCCGCAGACAGACGGACAGTCAGAGCGGACCATTCAGACTCTCGAGGACATGCTCAGAGCGTGCATTTTAGACTTTGGTGGTAGCTGGGATCGTCATTTACCTCTAGTGGAGTTCTCCTACAACAACAGCTTCCAGGATACTATTCAGATGGCACCTTTCGAGGCATTGTATGGGAGGAGATGCAGATCGCCCGTTTGTTGGACAGAGCTCAGCGAGAGCAGTATTTTGGGGCCGCAGCTTGTTGAGGAGACGACAGCGAAGATACAGTTGATCCGAGACCGGATGAGAGTGGCTCAGAGCAGGCAGAAATCGTATGCAGACAGGCGCCGTCGCAGATTAGAGTTCGCAGTTGGCGACCATGTTTTTCTGAAGGTCTCACCGATGAAGGGCGTGATGCGTTTTGGGCGAAAGGGGAAGCTTAGCCCTAGATTCGTAGGTCCCTTCGAGATCCTCGAGCGTGTCGGCGCTGTTGCATATCGTTTGGCTCTTCCTCCCAGCTTTCCCGATGTTCACCCCGTCTTCCATGTTTCGATGCTCCGCAAGTACCTTCACGACCCTTCGCATGCGATTCAGCACCCGACAGTCCAGCTAGAGCGCGACCTTTCTTTTGCAGAGCAGCCGGTGGCCATCTTGGATCGGCAGGTGAAGAAGTTGAGGTCGAAGGTTATATCAACCGTCAAGGCCCTTTGGCGTAGCCCAAGCAGCGAGGAGGTTACCTGGGAGACCGAGGGCGAGATGAGGAAGAAGTATCCCCATCTCTTTGAAGGTACGCGTAGCTATATTTTTTTTTTAATTCGGGGACCGAATTTCTTTAAGGGGGGAAGATTGTAGCGTCTTGAAAAGTCGTTTTGGTATTTTCCTGAAATTCGGTGAAAATTCGGTATTTTTCCGAAAACCGTCTTTCTCGATATTTTGCAGTTTAGGGCTAATTATACCTAAAATGGATAGGTAATTACTTGTTTTTAGTAGCTAATGAGTTATTTATGAAAATTGGTCATTTAAAAAATTTTCCCTATTTTTCAATTTTTTAATATTATTTTAAGCCGGTAAGAAAATACTTTAAATAAGCGATAAATACAAATTTTTCCGGGCTAATTTTAATCTCAAAAATTATGATAATTATATTCTAGTGATAACATGAATTTTTAGTAATTTATTTTGATTTTTTTCAAATTTTTATGATTTGAAACGAATTTATTGAATTTTGGGCTAAAACTTGCAATTTTTGAGTTGTAGGGGGCCTTTTTGCATAAAATTTCTTTTGTAACACCCCTCTATCTTTTCCCTCAGCCCAAGAACAGCCCAAGCCTTGGCCAAGTCCAGAAATTCTGGCCTCTCTCTTCTTGATTTCTTTCTTGAGTTAATTTGATAGTTTATGGTATTATTTTAATTAAAATGGATAATGTTTGATACATTGACTTTTGTGGACTTGACCATGACTTTCTTCACTTGCCCACACCCTCCCCCATTCCCCTCCTCTGGCCGAAACTGCACCTCCCCCTTCCTCATCTTTTTTCTTCTCATTTCTTCACCATTCTTCAAGTTTAATTCATCAAAATTCAAATTAAAGCTTGCAAATTCAAACCATCCTTCATCTTTCTTTTCATTCACCTCCCTAGCTTGGATCTTGGTGCTTGAGGCCATCAATTGGAGCAAATTCTCTTGCTTGATCCATTGATCAAGAGGTATAATTCCATCTTAGTTACTTTCTTTTGTTGCTAATTCCTTTAATTGTATGGTTAGTGTTAAAAGTTAGCTTATTTCTAATCTAGTTAAAATGGGTAGTTTGTTTAAACTAGGGTTTTGAACCATGATAATTAATTAAGTTGTTTATTAGTTAATCTAGTTGTTAGTAAACTAATCTATATGGTTACCTTGTTATGTAGTCTTTAATTATGCTAATTTAGGTAATTTTAGAAGTTGATTTTAGTTGTAAAATTGTTGTTTTAAGGTTTTTCAAGAGAGGGTTATGTATGGAAAATGATATTTGAAGCTTGATTAGTGAGTGGATTAAGTTTTTGAAAGCATTATTTAAGTGATTAAACCTAATTTGCTATCTAGTGTTTTGCTAAGCTTAATCTAAGTGGTTAATTTGCTTATTAGGCTAAAATATAGTGTTAAATTAAGGTTTTCATATATAGTTTGGGTTATGGTTGCTAAGTACAAAAATAAAGAGAAGGTTTTGTTATGTAAATTAGGTTTTTAAGCTTAGTTAATGGTTTAGAAATTGTGTTTTGGCTAGCTATTTGGTTAGTTTGGATGTTGGTGTTGGGTGGTGTGGACTTGTCGCTAAATTGTCGATGTTTGCATCAAATTGCAATTTCTGCTTACTTGATTTTTTTTAAAAGTTATGTGATGAATTAATTGTGGCATCTTGTTGATTGTATGGCTTGTCCTACGACTTTTAGGATGCGTGAGTGCGGTTTTTGGGTAGTCGGGTTTTAGTTTTGCCGGGTGACCCAAATCGGCGTTTTTGGCAGTTTTTGCGATTTTCGCGTGTGTCCGCGCACTTTGTGCACGTTGTACCCAGCTAGCGAACTTTAGTAGTTTCGTTGGGGTTTTGCGTCGTTCTTGATATGTAACCTTATATTTGATATAAATTCCAGGTTCGGTCGCGGAGACGTCAGACGCGGCGCGAAAGGGAAAGGCGGTGATCGGACACAGCTAGCCAGGAATCCCAGTGAGTAGATTTAACATCTACGGGGGACGATCGTTTGGATGGCGCAAGTCGCCCGATAGATTTAGTAAACTGGAAAATAGTAAATTGGATAATCACTTGTGACATTAGAATAATAATACTGGCATGATAATTGCTGCAATTAGATCAATATGTTATATCCATATACGCAAACTCAATTGTAGGACACATGCACCATTACCAGGTTTTATATGCAGCACGAGCACTATTCATGTTTACACACACACCCTGGTAATTGCCATGCCACCACACTAGATAACATTTAAATTCAAAACTTCTACTAATTGATACTTAAACTGGTGCTATTGCCTTTAATTCCTTAAAATGAAACCGTAGAATTGCTATTCATGTGCATGTACTTCATCATATTAATTGTTCATGCTTAATCCATTAATCACACATCGCAACTTGATTATTGATATCATATGCATTCATTATCACTGATATATGCACTTATGAGGATTTCTTGAGATTTTATGATATTGCTGGATTTCGGGGGAAAGCCGCAAAATTTCCAAACTTATGATATTTTTAAAACATGTAAATTGCGGTTTTCTAGTGATGTAAGTGTCGTCCACCATGAGTTTGCTGTGGCTTTGGAAATCCGTGTCGAGGAGTGGAGGAACCGGCACGGGTACATGGTGGGCCCGGTAAGGTACCCCGGGGCAAGAGGAATGTGGTGATGACGTTGAGCCTGGCAGGGGACGGATTACCTACCGGTGACTGTTTGGGACGGCGGATATCCAGAGGATACCGACCGTGGCCGCTAGATGATGAGATATTGATATTTGAGATGGGTCAGCCGGACGGCTGAGGCCAGAGATACATTTATGAGATTTGAGACAGCTTTTGGGTGTCGTTGCTGGACACCGATTTTCGTCGATTCATTGACATTATGCTGGCATTCTAAAAGAGTTTCAAAAACAAAAAGAGATAAAATATTTCTTATATATACCTATTGAGACCTCAGATATTCATGTTGCATGCATATTAGTACTCTGATGTTATATTCACACCTGCTAGTGCATCCAGTCATACCTGTATTTTAGATGCTAGGATGCTTGTGTGCATGCATACGATAGCCTTTGTAGATGTTATTTATTACTCACGAGTTGGCAACTCACCCCCGTTGTGCCACAGTCTTTTGCAGGTCCGCTCCGTCAGTTCAGTAGCGGCGGGCGCACTTGTCTTTTGCCTCTTTTGCCTGAGCTCGAGATTTGCTCATAGGTGGGTTATGTTATTTTTTTTTTGTACCACCTTGTACATTCTTGTATATTCTTGTATCTAGTGTACTCCATCTACTGTTCTACCAGATTATTGTATATTGACCTAGAGATGAGACTGTGAGGTTTGTGGATTTTATACTGTATTTGGGGTCGAGCTCACTTGAGCCGACATGCTACCTTTTCATGCTTCCTTATGCTTTATTATTGCTTGTTGTCATTTACATTGCGTGGGATTTGTGACCGCCGTATGGCGAAGAGCTAGCTCCCGCTTGGGGATGCCTTATTTTGTGGATTCATGTATATATTTTGTTGTACCCATTTTTGGGGGCCTGTATTTACAAAGGAGACTCTGCCGAAATTTTCGGAAAAATTAGTATTGTTTTAAAAAGGGGTTTTATATGACTTATTGGATAAGCTTGCTTTCAAATGTTTGGGTTTTCTTCACTCTTTCGCTTCTTTGGTTTTGTTTTCTGGGCTTTGGCTTACTTATTTTACGGACGCCTTTAGACGTTTCGTAAACTTAAGTGCCAGTCACGTTCCGTACCCTGCGGGTCGTGACACCTACACAAATGGGCTAGATGTGTGTAGAATGATGAGGTGGTTTGTATTCTCTAATCAAAACCCTTTCTTTTTTACTACCTCACTCAAAGAAAATCTCAAGAGAGAGAGGAAGAAGAAGTTAATGGCAAAGCTTGAGCTCAATAATGTTTTGTGATGAATAATGAGATGAGAATGAATAATCAATATTAAATCATTCTCTCCTCAAACCATGGTTAGTTAATATCTAGATATTTATCATTGAGTTTAAAAGCCAAAAGAAAATTAACTCATGGTTAATAGTTAGGTGAAGTTTAGTCAAAGTAGATAAATATTAACCATGAGTGAATTATCTTTAACTTTAACTCAAATATATATATATATATATATATATATATTGTTGGATATTGTGCCCTCGAAGTCAATTATTGGATCGCGGGTACGTGATTGCAATGATTGAGAGAGGACCAATACCGGTAGGACAGTCTTACTCGAGATGATAGTATGCTATCTGGTTTGTCTTTATCATAGTGTACATGCTTTAGTTTACTATTGCATGTTGATAGAGCCCATAGGATTCTTGCTTGATAGCCAGCAGTATGATGGCGATCATATACATGGGAGCTAGGGTCTATAAGCACATCCTTAATGTGTCCCTAGTCGTAGGAGTTTCGAGACTAGGCATCGATACTCCAGATTAGACTAGTGTATACAGTTCGAGACCCCGACGAGAGACGGTGGCCGGTCTCACAAGCCACTGGTGTCAGTTAGTTTACCTAAGATGTATACAGGTGCTCATTCGGTTATGAGTACACCGGACAGGACTCGCCGGGAACCTGCTAGTTCGTATTATACCAATTGTCAAATAGCTGTTCCCAGGTGACACGTGTACAGGTTAGTCTGTCGACCTGAGATCATCATTTGTCTCGTGTGAGTTCCTACTGTGCTTTGATTACTACCCTACCACGGCTCAAAGGAGTCGTGCAAATAGGTTTTAGTTGGGTACAGTCCCGAGCCACATGGAGGCAGTGAGCCGATAGTCGAGGATTCGTCTCTCCCGGTATTGGGGATTGATGTCGCATAGTGCACGGGTGGCCATCACCAAAAATCCTTGGCCAAGGTAATCGAGAATTACTGATTCGGATCAGTAGTTTCTCATGTGGTGATGGGTTACAAACCGACATGAATTATCACGTTAGTAGGGGTCTGACTTTATCCACCCCCTAGACTCGATATACGATACTCTTAGACGAACATACTGGACTGTACGGATATTGTCACTGTCAGGCTCAGTAGGGTTTCAAGATGAGTTCGCTCGCCAGCTTCCCTTTCGTTCAATACATAGGCAACTGTTACATACAGCTAGTGCCTCTGACGTGCTTGTGATTAAACCCACTGCCAGTGTATTGATGAGTCATTAGAGTCCCCCACAGACAGTTTCCCAAGTTCGGGCGAAACGTTGTAAAGGCCGTATGGTTTTATGGTAAGGTTCGAACATACACGTGCACTTGTGCACGTGTCCTGTTTCGGACGGATAATAATAGTGGGCTTTGGTTTAAGCCGGATCCTAGTATTATATTGTGTAGGAATATTTTTGTCTCGTTGTATTCGTATTCGGTCGGAATACAAATGTGGGTATGCATATACAGTTGTGGGGTAATACTGTAATTCGTTACGGGATTACTTTTGAAGTTGCCAGTTTTTCTTCACCCGGTTAAACATTAGAATTAATGTTTAATATATTGTGAGCTTTGTCTTTATCCTCATTTTTTTTGGCCATTTTCCTTCACTAGAAATTTTTTTGGCCATTTTCCTTCACTAGAAATTTTGAAATTCATGTGCTTGTTATTTGTAATTTCTTTTGGCCTTTTCTTTAATTGTGCAAATCATTCTTGCACTAAAATTATTGTGTGCATTTGTTGTGCTGGCATTATGAGGGATGGGCAAAACGTGAGCAGCACTATTTGAGGGGGTGAGGTGGTTGCCGTGTGTGTGTGTGTGTGTGATGGCCATTCTTTTGTGGTTGATTAAATTAATCCTTCACATTTTTTAATCACCACTTCTTTTCTTTAGTCCCCCCATTCACAATTCCCCAGTGAGCTTCTTCTTCAGTGGCCGAGCACTTAGTGTGCAGGAACTTGGCCGAGCCCCATTTCTATTCTGTGGTTGATTCTTCATGTGCTCACATTCTTACACCCATGGCAACTTCAATTTACCTCCACCCAATTCGTTGGGTGACTTGAAACAAAGTATTCTACACTCTCCCTACTTCAATATTGGACATGTCGGCTAGCAAACTTCATGTCCGAGTTGCTTCGGTTCAAAACGGGAGCCCGTATATAGAATCCTCGACGAGGTGCCATTCCGACGAGCGAGACCGGAGAGCGGACCTGATCGGGACAGCAGGGAGGAGCTAGGAAAGAGATTGAAGACCGAAGGACACGGATCGATCGGTATAATCTCTGAACTTAACTTTGTAGAATGCTAGATAATGGTTAATGGAACGATCCGGGTATTTGGTTGCGGTAGCACCGAGTTTTGAAAAGTTTTTGTTCCGCATTTGGCCTCTGATTGACGGTCGGGACGCTGTCGTAACCCAACATATATATATATATATATATATACAACCATGTGAGTCTTACATTGCCACCATCTATTGTATCAACTACCATGATACAATGTATGTATGTATGTGTCCATGCACATCAACATGTGCATACATGCATACATACATCAACAAAGAAAAGGGTTCAATAAAGAATTAATCTAAAAGTCAAATGTTAAATCAAAACTTGATTTAACAAACTGGTCATCTCACATACGGCCCGACCAATAGAAAAATGCTCGATTAATATACGGTATCACATACTCGCATTTAATCGGGTCCCCGTGCATATCTCATATGCACACCACATCTTTTCGCCTGAGCTAGGAAACTCCTGTGTGAGACTATAAGACTCGTCAATACGCCGACAGTAGGTGATGATCATATCAAAAACCCACAAGCCGCAAGCGGTCAGCTAAACGTAACGGCCACCCGGGTATTGAGCGATCAGAAGAAAACCAGCGAAGCTGTCAAAACTCCCGTCGAGCCAACTGGCAACACTTACCGTACAGTTCGGTCTCTTCGTCAGATATGTTTCATATCAAGTCTAGGGATGGAATCATCGACCCCAATAACTCAATAAGTCATACCGGTGTATGGCTCATAACAGATCGAGAAACTACTGATAACACTTATCAGTAAATCTCAGCAGCCCTGGCCAGGGACTTCCTGTTATAGCCAATCGAGTATAGCACAACATCAACCCCCAATACCGGAAGAGAGGAAACCCCTCCTATCGCTCATTGCCTCCATGTGCCTCGGGACTGTACCCAAAACCTACCTGTTTGCAAGACTCAGTAGACCCGTGGTAGGGTGGAGATCAAAGTACAGTGGGAGGACACACAAGACTTTATGACGATCTTAGGTCTACAGACTAACCTGTACCAGTGTCACCTGAGAACTGCTATCCGACGATAGATATAATACCACATAGGAGTTCTCGGTGAGTCCGTTCAGTGTACCCAGTCTCCACTAAGCACCCGCATACAATCTTTGGTGTCACCACACCAGATGGATATGGGATCATCCATCGCCCATCATATGGGACAAGAATGCTATACACTAGTCTACTCTGGAATATCGATGCCCCGTCTCGATATACCCACGACTAGGAACTGTTAAAGGATATGCTTATAAACTACAGGTGTAACGTCTTCAAAATAATAAAATATGATTTTTGGGAAATTTTATAATTTAATATTATTTTAATGAATATTTTAATATTCTGGTATAATTAAATACAGATAAATGGGGAAAAATTATGGAAAATTCTAAAATAAGGTATTTTAAGGAATTGCCTCGTTTTCTGTGCATGCCCCCATTTCCTCTAGTTTTGACCCTGAGTATGTCTAGTTTTGACTGATTCCATCTAGGGTGAAATCTGGGTTGATTTTCCTATGTTGGTGTATAATTTGGGACTTGTTTTAGCATGGATTTTGGTATTTGGTGATTCATTCCTGTCGGGTGGCGTTTGGACGTCAACGACAAGTGGATTTTGATTGTGTTTACATGCGAGTCGATAGGTTTTTACCTATGCGGGTAGCGTGTGCTATTTTAGTTTCCGATGTGATTTTCATGTGCTTTAGCATTGTGATATACTTGTAGGTACCCCGCGTGATGTTGAGGTAAAGGAGGTGAAGATAGCGACATCGGCTTTGGCACACGAGAAGCAATGTGAGTAGATTTATATCTACGGGGAGAAGTCGGGTGGATGGCGTATAGCACCCCCGCAGTCCGTGGTGATGTATACGAATACATATACACACGAATATTTATATTGTGTTGTTTAGGGTTATTGATGGTAATAATGATATTTTGATGATAAGAATATATTGGTTTAGTATAGTGCGAACCCTAGAGTAGTGGTTGCACTCACACATACATTTACACACATACTTGCATTCATTCTTTCATTTATTAGAGTGCATATGATGGTGCGTATATCTACACATGGGTATGGGACTATGTGTTTATATACGGGATTTGAGGATGATACGTGGTTTGAGATGATACTTGATGTGAGGCCGTGAGATCGGCGATGTGACATAGCTTGTCTTCGAGGTGCGATATGATAGTTTTAGCGGGCCTTTGGACATGTGCTTTACCCGCATTCATATTTTTATAGATGGTATCGATTTGTACTAGACTTAGAGTAGTACCCCAGATTATGCGATCTGATGATAGTGATACCTGATATGTGATGAGGTACTGTGATATTGACCCCTACCCAGCTATTGGAATGCCGTACGACGATCTACCGTACGAGCCGATATTGATGATAGATCCGCACTCATGACTCGAGGATATCTTACGATATGTTATTGAGGCGGGATCACCGACTATCATATCTATATATATTGACTCAGATTATGTGGTTTCTTACCCCTCCTGTCTAGATTACTTAGTAGACATTAGACTGGACCGAGTCATACCTATTTCAAACTAACGAATCGGGGATATTTTAAAGATAGGCAGAAGGGTCATACGGATATTTTCAAATGATGTATCTTTTCTTAAAACACCGTAGCCCTTGTTTTTCCAAAAGCCCTGATTCGTCTTATTTCAAATGGCACCCCTGCATGACTTGTACAGATTGGTGTAGATTCTTTACTTTTGCGTTGATTATTCGATTCCGCATATTCATGCTATTTGCATTGCATCGCTTGTACTGTGGTTATATTTCAGTCATGCTGCTAGGACACCAGCACCATTATCGATGATGCATATGTTCCACGTACACTTGTTGCCGGCTCACACACTCATCATCGATAATTGCCATGTCACTACACTGTAGTACTATTGCATTCAGTATATGATCCTTGCATGACATGATGATATGCATACCTTCCTTTACATGTCGCATACTTCATGCTTTTGATTATACGCATTGAGATATGTTGTTTCTATGATATTTCTGGATTTGGGAACCGAGAGTGTTTCAAAAGAGAATATGTCATTGCTTTAAAAACCCGGTTACCCTTGATATGATATTTCAGTGCGTCCACCATGTGTTTTCTCGGTGCTGAGAGCGACATGTGAAACCCGAATCGAGGAGTGGATGAGCCGATTGCGGGTACATGGTGGACCCGGTATAGTTCCCCTCGGCAAGATGATCGATGAGCTTTGCCGATTGAGCCTGGAGGCGGGCGAGTACCTACCGGTGATTGGTTGGACCTGGCGGTTATCCGGAGGATACTGACCAGAGTCGATGGATAGATTTGGGCGTCCTGCCGGGGCCGAGGGCCGATACCGCAGACAGAGCCCGCGGGCCGATCCGGACTAACGGAGCCCGATATATGAGGATTTACGTGTCGATGCTGGGCACAGTTTTCATGATGTTTTCGAGTGCCGATGCTGGGCACTCCGGTCCCATGATTTTGACGTGTCGCGAGGGACACGGGTGGGTTATATCCTCATATTTCCATGCACAGGTTTCATGATATTTACTTGCATGATTGTTATTGTCATTGGGTGACGAGTGGACGGGATCCACGTGTGTGCAGATTTGATTACATTGATCATACCTCATATTCATGACATGCTATTACCTGAGGCACTAGCACGAGCACTTGGCATTACACTCATGTTGAGATTACATTGCCAGTTTAGCATGCTTCAGCTTTATTCATATTGAGGTTTATTTATATCTGATCGTATTGACCTAGGATGGGTCATGCATTCGATCTCTGCTTGTAGATATTTTCTATTCACGAGTTGGCAACTCACCCCCGTTGTGCCCCAGTCCTTGCAGGTTTTTACCGTACAGATTCCATAGCGGCATTTCTGGCACACTGCTTCCTTATGGGTGACTTGCTTGGATAGGTGGGTTCTTTTGTATCAGAACCGCCATTGTTCATGTATCATTTATTGTATCTAGAATTTCCATCAACCAAAACTTGTATATTGTTTCAGACTTAGAAAACAGTGTTGTTTTATTTCGACCTTAGAGTCGCGCTAGTAGTATTACGGTTTTCTGGCTGTTTTGAGTTTCTTTTTTTTGGGTTTTGATCCTCGCCCTTTGGCGTTGTATATTATTATTGCTTGCGTGGTTGTGACCGTCGATGGACGAAGAGCTAGCTCCCGCTTGGGGATGCCTTTTATCATTTCATATATATTATTCTTGTTGTACCCCGTTCGGGGCCAGTTTTTACAAAGGAAACTCTGCCGAAATTTTCAGGAAAGGTTACACATTTTAAAAAAATGCATATTCGGCTTAGTTATTTAAAAACTTTGATTTCCAAACATGATTTCCTTACTTTTCAAAAACAGTTTTTCCTTATTTACTCTTTAAATGGTTTTAGATTGCTGGGCTTTTGGCTTACTTGGATCAGATGGGGTCCTATAGACTTCATATGGTTCAAGGGCCAGTCACGTGCTCTTTCGGGTCGTGACAAAGTTGGTATCAGAGCGCTAGGTTGACCTTAGTTCGAGTCTAAGTTTGACTATGTGGAGCCTAGGGCGTTATCTATATAAGGAACTTAGGCTTGACCTTACGGAACTTAGACTTGGTCGAGGGGGTATTAGACCCGAACTTTCGTCGTGTAGGATGACCCTTGGTTGATGGAATAGGTGACTAAAGTAGAGTGACGTACCGTGGGTATGTTCCGCGGCATACTTACGACACGCCACTCCGCTTAAGAAACCTTAGGTTGTACATTTCCTTGCATTGTGTCATATTCCTTCCTATGATCTATCTTCATCGATACTGGTTATGGTTTTGCTGCCGCGATTGCACGGGCAGAGTGAGCTACGGCTCGAGTTGTCAGCATGAGCTCGTCGGGGACGAGGGCTGACCGGGGCGTGATTCCAGAGACATACGGTTGCATTGAGGCTTCGTATTTTGTGTTTCCGCACTATGGGCGTTTGACAGATTGCTGCTGTGAGATTTCTAGGATGTACCGGACGGTACCAGAGGATTGAGCCACTGATAGAGGCCAGCCAGGATGTGATGACCGTTGACGTATCGCTTATTCATGATGGTTGAGGCGCTGCTTAGCGTACCGACGAATGAGCCAGTTGTTGCTGCGAGTGATGAGATATCGCCCAGATGATTGGAGCTACTGCAGTATGAGCATATTCTTAGAGATGTGATAGTGAGTCGCTAGTCACCGAGGATTAATGACTAGGACATGTGGTTCGTTCGTTTACCCCGATGCGAGGTCATCAGATAGATTGATTCCAGCTAGAGGCGACTTCACGCAGATTCGTTGAGAGTCAATTGAGACGATCGAAGGTCAGGAACCCATTTTCCAAGTTTAAAGTATACGGAAAGACATGCAGGTGATTCTATGGACCCTCTAGAAGAATGAAACCCTAACTCGACTTAATGACTTAATGACCGTGTGAAATCCTTTGAACCTTAGGGTTTGCGGCAGTTCCTCGGCGCCATTAGTGAGGCTTGGGTTTGCCCTTCTACGGCTGGACCACCGACGCTGTGGCATGTACTCAATACTATTAAACTGTACCCGAGATGTTGAGCTCTTGGGGGATTGTGAGGTTCTGACGAGTCGATCGGATGATTCAACATCATTCGGATATCATGTGATGGGACACTGCTTAGGAGACTCCAGATACGAGCATAGCCGTCGGAGCGCAGTCTGTGTAGCCATGATGAGATGAGTCCGAATCAGTCGATAGTGGAGCAAGGTGGAGTAAAGAGTTTGCACGAGATTTCGACGAGATGACGTTCCACTCCGCTGACATCAGAGATGCGATATGCACGCTGAGGATGTGTTCGGCTAGATATCTTCTACTGAGTGATGAAGATACTGAGTTCGTGATTTCGAGTCCGTGTTAGAGACTTCGGGTGGACCGTAGCCGAGGACATTGCAGTGTGCAGATAAAGACGCGACGTCGAATGGTCGATGATACAGACAAGCGGGACAAGAAGTTCGTGCGAGAGGCAGACGAGCTGTTACTACACCCCGTTAAGATTAAAGGCCGGACATGCATACCGAGGCGCAGAGATGCGACCAGCTTCCGAGGAGATGTTGTACTAAGGACGCAGAGGTCCAGAGAGCGAGAAAAGATTACGCCAGAGTACCAGCCTCCTTACAGTTTGGCTTAGGCAAGATCAGAAGAGACCTTGAGTAGGATTCCTTCCAGTACACTGCTGCAATAAAAGTTGCACCCAGGATCGGATGTGTGATATGCATTCAGAGGACCCGAGGTCGGCGCCAGAGATGTGCTGCTTTACGAGCGGTCGTGAGGATTGACTGAGAGATGACCAGGGAAGTGCAAGAATGGAATCGTTCCTGTCAGCACACCTGACCGGGCCGATGAGCCGATGGATTGCGAGTTGGTAATCTACAGGAAAGATCAGGAACCAGAGGCAGAGGACGCCAGCCGCGAGCAAGAGGCAAGTAGATATCTTGCGCCGCTAGCATCGGATGTACCGGTACCTTCTCGACCCTGAAGGAGGGTATACCGACGACGGTAATTATGATTTGTGATTTTGTGATTTGATTATCACGTATCCGTTGCTTTGGATTTCGGTATTTTGGGCGATCTATTCGCATGATTTAGTCTTGATGACTGAGTTTTATGATATTTGATTTTGTGCACCATGGTTGCACCTACTGGGTATTTATACCTTGTACATAGTTATTACTCTTGAGCTGTTGATTGCGATTTCATGCCTATTTTATGCTGGTGATTTGATTTACGCTTCCAGCAGAGTTTCATGTAATTTTAGTGTTTTGATTTTGCACTCGGTATAGCTTATATGTGCTTGTAGTGCATCGATATGTGTTTTGTGCCCGCAGCTGCACACGTTTATGATTTTCTTCATATCTGGATACACTTGGTGTTGCTGCTTACGTATTTGAGTTATTGCTTGGTATTTGTGCATGAGATGCACCAGTTCTATACTTCGTGCATTTGTCGCACCAGTTTTATGTTTCTTGCGTTTATCGCATCAGATTTATATTTCGTGCCTTTGTTGCACCGGATTTATATTTTGTGCATTACGATTGCACCTGACTTCGATTTGATGCCTTTCGGTATGTCGATTTTGATTGTAATATTGATGTGGATTCTTGCACTCCGTGCTTTTGACTGGACTTACGCATATTTGACGTTGCTATTGGATTTTGTGATTCCGTGCATATTGAGTGCGCAGGGTCTAGATTTTCATTCGTGCATGATGGATGCACCGATTTGGATTTTCGCGCATGTTGGGCGCATGTTTTGAGATACGATTTTGGGGCACACCAGATGCACTAAATCGAGATTCTTCGTGCATGTCAGATGCACCTGTTTTGGCTGTCAGGCACACATGTTGCCTATGACAGACGCTTCGTGCACACCCGTTGCACCTAGATGTTGTTTTGTGCACATGTTTAGCGCATATATGGATTTTGATTTCCGTGCGCGTCAGACGCACAGGGTGGTGTTATGTGCATTTTTGGAATTTATTCCTTTTGGAGCAGTACATTTTTATGATGTGGGATATTTGCTTTCATACTGAGCAGGACTAGTCAGTGGACAGTGCCTGGATACATTTTGCATGCATCGATAGTTATCGAAGGGATTTCCGAAAAGCGAGCTATAGTCTCAGTATATACCTACGTATCCGATATGACACAAAACGTTTTAAAAACAAGGAAACCCTTCTGATTATTTTCAAAATGGTGGAACGTGCTTATTAAACAAAGGATATATATACACATATATAGTTATTTTCTTATGAGAAACGTCCGCTACTGTGCAGTGTTACGCGCATCGCACAGCGACTTAAAAAGATTTGGCATACAGTTGCATCAGCTAATTACATGTACAGATTGGGTGTCTACATGTATAGTCTTGGTCCATATCATATTGATTTTGTATTGGATTTGACATTGTGTCGTTACCATGACTCCGATGATTGCGGATGCTTGATGGAGTATTGCTTTTGAGTTATCTGCTCAGTACTCATGCGCATGCATTGCGCTATGATGTTTTATGTATAGATGATTTCGGAGCCCCGATGACTTGGAATTTGTATTGAAATATTTTAGTTTTTGGGGGTTTAAATTTAAATTCGGGGACCGAATTTCTTTAAGGGGGGTAGATTGTAACGTCTTCAAAATAATAAAATATGATTTTTGGGAAATTTTATAATTTAATATTATTTTAATGAATATTTTAATATTCTGGTATAATTAAATACAGATAAATGGGGAAAAATTATGGAAAATTCTAAAATAAGGTATTTTAAGGAATTGCCTCGTTTTCTGTGCATGCCCCCATTTCCTCTAGTTTTGACCCTGAGTATGTCTAGTTTTGACTGATTCCATCTAGGGTGAAATCTGGGTTGATTTTCCTATGTTGGTGTATAATTTGGGACTTGTTTTAGCATGGATTTTGGTATTTGGTGATTCATTCCTGTCGGGTGGCATTTGGACGTCAACGACAAGTGGATTTTGATTGTGTTTACATGCGAGTCGATAGGTTTTTACCTATGCGGGTAGCGTGTGCTATTTTGGTTTCCGATGTGATTTTCATGTGCTTTAGCATTGTGATATACTTATAGGTACCCCGCGTGATGTTGAGGCAAAGGAGGTGAAGATAGCGACATCGGCTTTGGCATACGAGAAGCAATGTGAGTAGATTTATATCTACGGGGAGAAGTCGGGTGGATGGCGTATAGCACCCCCGCAGTCCGTGGTGATGTATACGAATACGTATACACACGAATATTTATATTGTGTTGTTTAGGGTTATTGATGGTAATAATGATATTTTGATGATAAGAATATATTGGTTTAGTATAGTGCGAACCCTAGAGTAGTGGTTGCACTCACACATACATTTACACACATACTTGCATTCATTCTTTCATTTATTAGAGTGCATATGATGGTGCGTATATCTACACATGGGTATGGGACTATGTGTTTATATACGGGATTTGAGGATGATACGTGGTTTGAGATGATACTTGATGTGAGGCCGTGAGATCGGCGATGTGACATAGCTTGTCTTCGAGGTGCGATATGATAGTTTTAGCGGGCCTTTGGACATGTGCTTTACCCGCATTCATATTTTTATAGATGGTATCGATTTGTACTAGACTTAGAGTAGTACCCCAGATTATGCGATCTGATGATAGTGATACCTGATATGTGATGAGGTACTGTGATATTGACCCCTACCCAGCTATTGGGATGCCGTACGACGATCTACCGTACGAGCCGATATTGATGATAGATCCGCACTCATGACTCGAGGATATCTTACGATATGTTATTGAGGCGGGATCACCGACTATCATATCTATATATATTGACTCAGATTATGTGGTTTCTTACCCCTCCTGTCTAGATTACTTAGTAGACATTAGACTGGACCGAGTCATACCTATTTCAAACTAACGAATCGGGGATATTTTAAAGATAGGCAGAAGGGTCATACGGATATTTTCAAATGATGTATCTTTTCTTAAAACACCGTAGCCCTTGTTTTTCCAAAAGCCCTGATTCGTCTTATTTCAAATGGCACCCCTGCATGACTTGTACAGATTGGTGTAGATTCTTTACTTTTGCGTTGATTATTCGATTCCGCATATTCATGCTATTTGCATTGCATCGCTTGTACTGTGGTTATATTTCAGTCATGCTGCTAGGACACCAGCACCATTATCGATGATGCATATGTTCCACGTACACTTGTTGCCGGCTCACACACTCATCATCGATAATTGCCATGTCACTACACTGTAGTACTATTGCATTCAGTATATGATCCTTGCATGACATGATAATATGCATACCTTCCTTTACATGTCGCATACTTCATGCTTTTGATTATACGCATTGAGATATGTTGTTTCTATGATATTTCTGGATTTGGGAACCGAGAGTGTTTCAAAAGAGAATATGTCATTGCTTTAAAAACCCGGTTACCCTTGATATGATATTTCAGTGCGTCCACCATGTGTTTTTTCGGTGCTGAGAGCGACATGTGAAACCCGAATCGAGGAGTGGATGAGCCGATTGCGGGTACATGGTGGACCCGGTATGGTTCCCCTCGGCATGATGATCGATGAGCTTTGCCGATTGAGCCTGGAGGCGGGCGAGTACCTACCGGTGATTGGTTGGACCTGGCGGTTATCCGGAGGATACTGACCAGAGTCGATGGATAGATTTGGGCATCCTGCCGGGGCCGAGGGCCGATACCGCAGACAGAGCCCGCGGGCCGATCCGGACTGACGGAGCCCGATATATGAGGATTTACGTGCCGATGCTGGGCACAGTTTTCATGATGTTTTCGAGTGCCGATGCTGGGCACTCCGGTCCCATGATTTTGACGTGTCGCGAGGGACACGGGTGGGTTATATCCTCATATTTCCATGCACAGGTTTCATGATATTTACTTGCATGATGGTTATTGTCATTGGGTGACGAGTGGACGGGATCCACGTGTGTGCAGATTTGATTACATTGATCATACCTCATATTCATGACATGCTATTACCTGAGGCGCTAGCACGAGCACTTGGCATTACACTCATGTAGAGATTACATTGCCAGTTTAGCATGCTTCAGCTTTATTCATATTGAGGTTTATTTATATCTGATCGTATTGACCTAGGATGGGTGATGCATTCGATCTCTGCTTGTAGATATTTTCTATTCACGAGTTGGCAACTCACCCCCGTTGTGCCCCAGTCCTTGCAGGTTTTTGCCGTACAGATTCCATAGCGGCATTTCTGGCACACTGCTTCCTTATGGGTGACTTGCTTGGATAGGTGGGTTCTTTTGTATCAGAACCGCCATTGTTCATGTATCATTTATTGTATCTAGAATTTCCATCAACCAAAACTTGTATATTGTTTCAGACTTAGAAAACAGTGTTGTTTTATTTCGACCTTAGAGTCGCGCTAGTAGTATTACGGTTTTCTGGCTGTTTTGAGTTTCTTTTTTTTGGGTTTTGATCCTCGCCCTTTGGCGTTGTATATTATTATTGCTTGCGTGATTGTGACCGTCGATGGACGAAGAGCTAGCTCCCGCTTGGGGATGCCTTTTATCATTTCATATATATTATTCTTGTTGTACCCCGTTCGGGGCCAGTTTTTACAAAGGAAACTCTGCCGAAATTTTCAGGAAAGGTTACACATTTTTAAAAAATGCATATTCGGCTTAGTTATTTAAAAACTTTGATTTCCAAACATGATTTCCTTACTTTTCAAAAACAGTTTTTCCTTATTTACTCTTTAAATGGTTTTAGATTGCTGGGCTTTTGGCTTACTTGGATCAGATTGGGTCCTATAGACTTCATATGGTTCAAGGGCCAGTCACGTGCTCTTTCGGGTCGTGACAACAGGTGTCCCACTAGTATAATCTGCATCATAGTCCGAGTAGTCAAGCAAATATCCTATGGGCTTTATCAACATGTACCAAATTAGTAAGATGCATGATCAAATGAACATGTCAAGATAAAGTAAGCCAGATAGCATACTATCATGTCGAGCAAGAAAGTCATCTATATACATATATACATGTCCAAGCATCCACTATACATACAATGGCCTTTAGGGCATACATATATCTAACACTAATAACCCTACTTCATCATCCTACTTTAGATTAGCCATTTAAATTAGGGTGGTTTCTTCACTAATGAAAGATTAGTGAAGAGGTAGCTTGAATTAGAGAAGCTTCAAGGTGGATCATCTTCGACACGAAGATCACGAAGCAAGCTTATTCCTTCTTCAAGTGGAGCCTAGAGGAGTCGTAGGGACTACTACCCGGAGCTATTGAAGTGAAGGACATGATCTATAAAGGTTATAATCTCTTTCATTTAGTGTAGTTCTTTTCATATCATCACTTAAACCCTAATTATTTAGTTAGATTCTAGGTTAGTGTAGCTTAGCACTAAGGATTTTTTTTAAATGCATGCTTGATGTCGGTTAAAACCTTGTGGTGGTGCTAGGAAACACTTTCATCTTCCCGGATGGGAATAAGAAACGTATACACTAGTCTACTCTAGAGTATCGATGCTCGGTTTTAATAACCCTATGACTAAGGACAATTTAAGGATATGCTTATAGACTACCCATCCTCCACAAGTATGATTTCCATCATAACGCTTCAAGCAAGAATCATACAGGCTTTATCAACATGTATTAGTGATATGAAATATCAAGTAGAAGATATACATATGTTAAGATAAAGACAAGCCAAATAGCATACTATCATATCGAGTAAGACTATCATGTACATAAATATCCCTAGCATCCTGTACAATAAAGGCATATAGGGCATACATATCCTAACAATCTCCCACTTACACTAAGGCCTTTTATTGGCGTATCGACTACCTATCGTCTGCGCTAGAACCAGTCGTTGGCGTATCTGTAACGTTCTGAAAAATCGTTTAGGTGAAATTTCCGATAATCGGTAAAATAACTGGTGTTTTCCGTAAAAAAAACCAAGATATAATTATTTTTTTCAACATAGGCTTACATATACCTATTCTAGCCATGTAATGGCTAGTATTGGTATTTACTTAGTCACTTATAAATTTTCTAGTTTACTAAAATATTTTTCCTAATTAATTATTTTTAATATTATTATAAGCTTTCACTAAAACATTGAATTAGTGATAATTACAAATTAGAAGGGGTTAATCCAAGTTTTGTGCATCATGACCCATTAAACCAAAATGTAACATGTTGTTTTTGAAATGAAAAGAAGTGTCAAGATGGTTCTAGAATTTAAAGAAAAGCTTAATAGAAAAGAAAATTTAAAGGAAATAATAAGCAAATGAATCATGGTGCATTGTTTTTTAGGGTATTGACCAAAACACTCACCTCACTTTTTCCCCTCTCCCCAAATTCTAGTCGAAACCCCATGCTGCCCATCCCCAATTTCCCACTCCAAATTAAGAAAAGAAATGAAAAAGAAAAACAGAAAATAAAGAAAGAGGAGGTATGTGCTTTATTGACTTGAGAGAGGGGGTTATATTGACTTGGGAAACTTCCACACACACCCACACAAACCCACACACTTCCCCTTCCCTGCAAATTCCGAGCCCCCTCCTGCTGCTGCCTCTCTCATTTTCCCCAATTCTCCATCTCATTTTCACTCCAAATTCATCACAAAATCCACACAAAAACTTACAAATTCAAAGCAAATTCTTCATCTATTTCTCCTTGGCCTATTCTAGCATGGATCTTGGAGCAAGAAGACCATTTTGGGGAGGCTAAGTCACTAGGTAGATCTCTAAAGAGTAAGGTATAAATCTTAACCCAACACTTAATTTGTTAGTTAATTGCTTAAAGCTAACTTATTTAGATATTATTAAGGTTCTAGTTTGCAAGTTTGTGAATTAATGAAAAGGGTTTGTGATCAAGTTAGGGTTTTTATCATGTGATTATGATTACAAAGTGTATTTTAACATCTTAAGACATGAAAAATCTAAACTAGTTGTTAGTTTGCAAATTGTTACTTTAAAATTGTCTAAATTATATAATTGTGCAAAGTAGGTTTTTAGAATTTATGAAAATAAGTGAAATTAAAATCTAGTTAATATTTGTGTGACCTAATTAAGTTATTAAATGAATATTGTGGCCACTAGTTTTGTTAAAACATCTAGATTTGCACAAAAACGGTAAATGGATGCTTACTAGGTTTTCGGAATAAATCGATTTTAAATTAAGTTGAGGTTTTGATGTTATACAACCTATTTCCTATAAGATTTAGTGTGTTGTGAGCGCGCGATTGGTACGATTAGGTTTTAGGTTTGGGGTTTGCCACGTATAGCGACCCTAGTTGTGGTTTGTGGCGTTGTCGCGAACTCATTTTGTGCACCAAGTGCGTGCGCGTTTAGTTAGTGCGCGTGGTTGACTTGTATTGGTTGTGTCCGTGATTAATTATATATTTATTCTCTTATTTACTTGTGTACGTTCTAGGATTGGGTGCAGAGGTGTCGGATGTGGCGCGGAAATGGCAGAGCTGGAATCGGATCAGATTAGCTGAGGCGTCCAGGTGAGTAGATGTATATCTACGGGGGAAGTCGGGTGGATGGCGTATATCACCCCCATAAATCTCGTAGGATAGGATTCGTTTATGATATATATGCATATGTGTTATTGTGAGACGTGAATACTTAGCAAGAAAGTGTTATTAGTTTAGTTTCTTAGTCGTGATACCCTAGAGTAAAGGTTCACACACACACACACACACACACACACACACACACATACACATACACACACACGTGATATGTTTGGGTGTATATGTTTATATGTATATATACATATGTGGATGCGTTGGTACACACACACATATATATATATATATATATGTGTACACGGATGATGAGGATAATATATGATACTTGCAGGTGAGTCGATATGATCGGGCATGATGCCGTGAGATCGGTTATGTGATTTGGGTCGTGTTATGATATACGACATGATATTATAGTGGATCGATGGGCGATATGTTTTTATTCACACGATGATATCTGTTTGATGATATTGGAATGTACTAGATTTTAGAATGGTACACCCAATTCATGATTTTACGATAATGATGCCATACGATAATGAGGTATATGTGATATTTGACCCGTACCCCGATTTTGGGATGCCGTACGATGGATTTTACCGTACGAGGTATAAAAATGATGATTGATCCGCACTTTTGACTCGAGAATGTCGTATTATATATTTTAACGTACGTGACGCTATTGAGGCGGGATCGCCGACTAGTAGATATATCGACTCGGATTTTAGGTAGATTTCCTTACGCTTTCGATTAGTCTCTTAATGTAGTCCTGTAGTTTATTAGGTAGATGTTAGACTGGGCTCGAGTCATACTTATTTTCAAAACAAACGAATCGTGAGTATTTTAAAGACAGGCCGAGGGATACTACGGATTTTTCAAAGGATACATCTGTTGGGTTATGGGAGCGCCCCGGCCATCGAACCATGGCCAAATGCGGAACAAAAATTTTCTAAAACCCGGCGCTACCATTACCCGATTTCCAAGATCGAAACTATTAACCCTAAAACTAGCTATCCAACAAAAAGAGATAGAATGGTTATACCTAATGAACCAAGTCCTTCGGGTCTTCAACTATTTCCAAGCTCCTAGTGATGCGGATCGACTTTGGTCGCCGGTCTTCCTTCATCTCCGATGATCGATCCGAGGGAAACGGCGCAAGCTTCACGTTCGCCAAGCGAACCAACCGACTCTTCAAAATTGCTAGTAGTAGAGAGTGGGGAGTGTAAGATAGTGTCACTATAATTCTTTCTCTCATTTATAAGCTCAAGTGAGCAACAAGTGAAGATGAAGAAGAGGTGAGCAAAACTAATGGCATGGGCAAAAATTGGCAGAGTATTTTGTGTGAGCATGAGAGTGAGAGAGTGTGTAGGGTATCAAAGAATCCATCATCAAAAATGAGCAACCAAAAATCCCAACATATAGTGGCCGGCCCCCTCTCTCATGCCCACACAAAAAATCCCAATCCCAATTTGCATTAAACAAATTAAGAAGCCATACCAATCACAACATGTCCAAAGGCCATGCTTTGACCAAAACCCATGCCTATGCCATGTCACCATTTCCACCTCATTTAAAACAAATGATTTTCAAAAGAAAATCAATAATGAGGTGGCATCTTCTAGAAGCCATTCCGTATAAATACGGAATGCTTCCCGGTACATGTATCGAAATACACATACGCGTATTCGTACGAAAATACGAATAGCCAAAGAGAGAAAATAAATAGTGAGCAATAATACTAGAATACATATGTAAATTATTAAATCAAAACTTGATTTAACAATCTGGCTTAATCCTAAGCCGCTAGTATTATCAACCGTCCGATTAAAATCTGTGCAGTCCGTGCACATATTTAATCGGATACCTGTATGTATCAACATACGTCAACTATACTATATCTCCTGAACCGTGAAAACCCTCTGTGTGGGACTTTAAAGACTCGTCAATACTCTAGCAGTGGGTTTAAGCACAAGCACGTCAGCGGCACTAGCTGTACGTAACGGCTACCCAGGTATTGAGCGAAAGGAAGGCCGACGAGCAAACTCATCCAAACCCCTACTGAGCCTGTCATTGACAATATCCGTACAATCCAGTCTGTTCGTCTAAGAGTATCGCATATCGAGTCTAGGGGGTGGATAAAGTCAGACCCCTAATAACGCGATAATTCGTGTCGGTATGAAACCCATCACTACCCGAGAAACTGTCACGACCCGAAAGTACGGAACGTGACCGGCACTTAGATTACGACGCGTCTAGAGACGCCACGTAACTTAAGTAAGCCGAAGCCCAGAAATCTAAACCATAGAAGAAGAAGAAGAAGAAGAAGAAGAAGAAGAAAACAAGTTTAAAAGCATCAGCAAATTTTCCCAAAAATTTCGGCAGAGTCTCCTCTGTAAAAACTGGCCCCAAACGGGTACAACAAATATAATATATATAAACAATAAAAAAACATCCCCAAACGGGAGCTAGCTCAACGCCAACAGGCGGAAACAACCACAACAATACACAATAGTATACAACGCCAAAGGGCGAGGCTCAAAACTCAAAAGAAAACAATCCACCCAAAACAAAATAATACATGCGCGACTCTAAGGTCGAAATAAACAACTGGTCCAATAAACTTATCAAGAAATACAAGTATAGTTGATGGAGCTTACTAGATAAAAATGAAAGAATAAAAGTACAATGGTGGTCCAGATACAAGTGAACCAACCTACCGTGCAAATCATCCTGAATGAAATGATGTGCCAGCAACTGCCAGGGAAACCTGTACATCGAACCTGTAATAAAATTTGGCACAACGGGGGTGAGTTGCCAACTCATGAGTAGATGACATCTACGAAAAGAAATCGAATGCACAACGCTATCCTAGGTCATAATAATACACTACTATATCCCAATCATCTAGTAATAGCAGGGTAATACTACGGGTAAGTGCAGATACTCCGTGCTCGTGTCAGTGCCTCATATAGTACTAGGTCATGTGAATGGATATGCATGCACCATGAATGTAACATAACCAATCCTGAAATCCAGATATATTTGTATAAGAAATATTTAGCTGTTATCATAGTAAAATATGTATAGTAATATGAAATATCAACAATGAAATCCATGGAAATCCGTGTCAAGTATCGACACAAAACAAGTAAATCTCAAGTCTCAATACCTCGAAATCTCAATATCTCGGGCTCCGTCAGTCCGGATCGGCCCATATCATCAAATCCCACGACAACGGTCGGTATCCTCCGGATATCCGCCACATCAGACATCACCGGTAGGTAGCCTTCCTCTGCCAGGCTCATCGTCTACAACTCGATCTTCTTGCCCCGGAGTACCATACCGGGCCCACCATGTACCCGAGACGGTTCATCCACTCCTCGAATCGGGTCTCGAAATCCATCAGAAAACATGAAATCTCATGGTAGACGACACATACATCACGAGAAAACCGCATCTTATATTTTAAAAAGAGAGGAGGAGGAGAGAGAGAAATTTTTATATATTCTTGCGGTTTTCCTCAAAAATCCAGAAATCTCATAGAAACCCAAATCTCAAAATCATAAGTAAGTATATGATAAGTGTCGGCATATGCCCATAATACTGCATGATAACATGAAAATATGAATGCATGAATGTCTAAGTAATAAATACCATGTCTATACTAACATCAGAGAGTAATCACAATATTATATCGGTCTAGTTGTTAACTGATTCTATCAATAAAAGATAATATGATCTAAAGTGTACGTGACATAGCAATTACCGATGATGATGTGTGTGAGCCGGCAAATAAGTGTGCGTGGAATATACGCATCATCGGTAAGGGTGTTGGTGTCCTAACAGGCAAAGTTTTATGCTGATTATAGAAACATATATATGAACATGCACATTATGATTACGGTATGAAAGTAAAGACAGCTGTGTGTTATCCACCCATTTGATATACAAATATAACTACCACTATAAGACTCGAACCTAAACTAGTGTCCATCTAACCCCCTAAGGAAAACTAAACCTAAGAACTAGTCGATAAGAAGTTGGAGTACACCAAAAGTCTGAGTCCATATCTCTAATAGTCGGCGATCCAGCCTCAATAGCGTCACGTACATAGTACGACTTCCTCAAATCAAGAGTGCGGATCAATCATCATATCTACGCCTCGTACGGTAAAATCCATCGTACGGCATCCCAATATCGGGGTACGGGTCAAATATCACCTACGTGTCTCATTATTCGTATAATATCATCATCAACACATGTCATGATCAAGGTGCTATGATGTAATCGCATACATCAATTATATAACATTGCCATCATAAATATACTTCATTAATTTATCCTCAGAAATATCATGCCATATGTATCATATTGTGATTAAGTCATACTGATATCATATCGTGATCAGTCACAAGTTACAGTTCGGGTTCTATTTTAGAGTCCCATGTACCTCAATATCATCACTACCCATTATAATTTATGTATACCTGTTCATTATCATTTTCTAATGATCTGCTAACATTTTAATACGACTGCATAGCCAAGAATCACGGCATCAAGCCCAGTTATACTGTTTCATTCCCGTGTATCATATCACATCAATGTATCCCATATACGTGTTGTGTGTGTATATATATATACCTATACCTAGTCCTATATATATATATACACATACACGTATACACCATTTCGAGTTTCAGTGTGTGCGTGTGTGTGTTTCTACCTGAAACCTACGAACCTCTTCCAAGGTATTCATCCTCTGATATGGTCTTCCTAAATCAGTCTAGTCCAGCTTAGGGTCATTACTAGGGTCCTACTCATTAAGAATTTAGGGTCACATCTGGCTTCCTAATGTCAATAAGTACTATTCCTATTCTACGTTGCGGGGGTGCTAAACGCCATCCACTCGACTTTCCCCCGTAGATATGCATCTATTCACCTGGTCCATGTCTGCCGAAGACGGTGTCGCCATCCTCCTCTTCATCGCCCGCATTCCACGTGAAGGGTACCTAAACGCAAACATATAAATAGCATCGTGAACTAAATCACATACAAAAGTCAAAACGATGCAAGGAACAAGCATAAATTAAAACCTATGTCCCGTCCACGCAAAAGAACCAAATATCGCTCGATATCGGCGTACAAACTCCGATGGATCGAGATAACATCAACAATAACTCATAGTTTTAAAACTCGTTACTTATAATATATAACATGATTAAATCCATCGAAACCCTAAAAATCGATCAAACCGTCCAATTTCGTAAAACCCGAAAATGCCAATTTACCGTTTTTCTTCAAAACTTGACATTTAAATGAAACCAATGGTCATAAAACTCATTAAATAGCATAACTAGACTATACAACCCATTACTATATTTTTATTACATAAATTTGTATTAATTTGAAATTTCTAGTTTGCAACCATTAGAAATTTTCAACATCTTACAAGCAAAATACCACAATTCCACCACTAAACATGATTTTACAAGGATTAATGTATTAAACTACAATTCATGATGATAATGATATAATGAAACCATAAATTATATTTTAAATCTCCTTTATTTAGGAATTTCCAAAATCTAGTTAACAAAAATAGCATTTTATTAGTATTTTCTAATTATCAAAAGAAACTAGTGATCAAACTAAGTTTTTCATTCCATTAACATGCTAATATTCTCATTAAAACTACAATCTAATGATAACAACCTTAATAAGAATTTTATATTGCCCACAAACACATTTTATAAAAACCTAGTTAGCTAAATAGCTTAATTAAAACAATTTGAAGAAACAAATTATTATACAACAACCATGCAAGATTTTTCCACTCTAAAAAATGTTAAACTAGCTATTATAACCTTATTTAATTAATAAAAACCACAACTTGAATTTACAAACCCTAACTTGAATTTTAAAATTTGCAAATAGAATTAATTTAATAAATCTAATTATGCTTTAAAAGAAACATCTAATAGAAATAAATCAAAAGAGAAAGATTTATACCTCCACAACATAAAGTCCAAACATGAAAATGAGCCTCCAAAATGCATGCTTTCCATCTCCAAAATCCATGTAAAGAAGAGCAAAGAATAAAGGGTAGGAAATAAATAGGATTTTGTGGATTTTTATTGAATTTTTGATGGATTTTTGATGGATTTTTGTAATAAAATGAAGTGGGAAATGGGGGGGCTGCCATGGGGGTGATGGCCGGCCACTAGAGGCAGGGAAAAGAGAGGAAGAAACACATGAGAAATGGTGTAGAAACTTCTCCAAAATGTCATCATCTTAATGTCTTTTCACAACTTTACTTAATTTCTTTTTATTTCTTTTCTAGAATAACTCAAGAAAAATCTAGAAACAATGAAAGAATTGCAAATAAATTTTGCATGAAACACACTAAATTTTAATATGCCATGGTTCATTTTTACAAATTAAAACCATTCAAATTTGTAATTTACACTAATTTAGTGTAAAAATAAAGCTTATGTTAATATTTAAAACAATTAATTTAGGAAAAATATTTAATTAAACTAAAAATTTATAAGTGACTAAATAAACACCATTTACTAGTAATAACATAATTAAAATAGGTATTTTTAAATTTATAGTGAAAAATAATTACGGTTTTGTTTTACGAAAAATACATTTTACTTTACTGAAAATCCTAAAATTCACTTAAACAAATTTTATTTATTTAATTATTTTTAAAATGTTATAGAAACTATCGATCATGGATCGGTAATTCTCACATACCCCGGCCGAGGATTTCTAGTGATGGCCACCCGTGCACTGCGCGTCATCAACCCCCAATACCGGGAGAGATGAATCCCCGACGATTCGCTCACTGCCTCCATGTGGCTCGGGACTGTACCCAACTAAAACCTGTTTGCATGACTCCTTTGATCCATGGCAGGGTAGTAATCAAAGCACAGTAGGAACTCACACGAGACATATGACGATCTCAGGTCGACAGACTAACCTGCACACATGTCACCAGAGAACTGCTATCTGACTATAGGTATAATACCAACTAGCATGTTCCCGGCGAGTCCGTCCAGTGTACTCATAACCCAATGAGCATCTGTACACTATCTTAGGTGAACAACTAACACCAATGGCTTGTGAGACTGGCCACCGCCCATCGTCAGGGTCTAGATAAGTATACACCAGTCTACATTAGAGTATCGATGCCCAATCTCGATACTCCCACGACCAGGGACATTTAAGGATGTGCTTATAGTCCCCCAGCTCCCACGTATATGATCGCCATCACAATGCTGGTAGTCAAGCAAGAATCCTATGGGCTCTATCAACATGTACATGATGATAAAGACAAACCAGATAGCATACTATCATCTCAAGTAAGACTGTTTTATCGGTATAGGTCCTCCCTCAATCATCATGATCACCTGTCTGCAACTATGATAATTACCTTGAGGGCACTATAGCCAACAATATCTTTTCTCAAAGACCTCGTAGCCCCTATTTTTCTAAAACCACGATTCGTGCAATTTCAACACCAAAAACTGTAAGACTCGTACATAGAAATGTATATTCTTAAATGTTGCGGTTACTACATCCTTTTCCGTATATTCATGCTGTTATCATCGCATTGCATGCTTATAAATGTGCTTTCTTTAGTTATTATGAAACCCTGTTGTCAGGACACCAGCACCATTACCGATGATGCGTATGCTCCACGTACACTTGCTTGCCGGCTCACACACATCATCATCGGTAATTTCCATGTCACGCACACATTAGAAAAACATTACTTCATTATATAAATTGCTAGCTGGTAGTTTCAACATAGTACCAGTACGCTTGCTTTCATATGCTACTTTAGATATTGCATTTCTTATTTAGATACTTCATACACTTATACATTCATTTTGTTATGCAATATCGTGAGGCTTTATGCCGGTATTCACTGTTTATTGACTCTTGATTATGGGATTTGGATTTTCCATGAGATTTCTGGATTTGGAGAAACCGCAAGGATTTATAAACTCATTATCATTTCTAAAAATAGAAATTTGCTGTTTTCTCGTGATATGATATTTGTGGTGTCAACCATGAGTTTTCTCGGTTCTTGAGCGGTATCATACACCCGATTCGAGGTAGGGGGAGGGACCTTCTGCGGGTGCATGGTGGACCCGGTGCGGTACCCCGAGGCAAGAGGATCGTATAGAAAGGCGTTGAGCCCGGCAGGGGAGCACTACCAACCGGTGATTGTATGGAAACTTGATGGATATCCGGAGGATACCGTTTGGAGTTATGAGAGAGATGGATATATGGGCCGATCCAGACTGACGGAGCCTATGGGCCGGTCTGAGGATGTGGCGCCTGAGATATGAGTATTATGTGCCGCTGTTAGACACGAGTTTCATGATGTTTTGAGTGTCGATGCTGGGCACTCGGGTTTTATCATGATTTGTGTGTCGTTGCTGGACACACGTTGGATGGTGCATTAGTACATGTCACGCATCGATATATTATTATTCTTGGCACAGACACGAGTACCTTGATATCACACTTATGATATACTGTTACCCTTGTTGTAGTATTGTGTATTTTATTGTATGACCTAGGAGAGAGTAATACATGCGATTTCTACTCGGTGATGTCTTCTACTCACGAGTTGGCAACTCACCCCCGTTGTGCTATAGTTTCTTGCAGGTTTGGCCATACAGGTTTCGTTGCTGCTTGCTGGCACACTACTTCCTTCCGGGTGATTGCTTTGGTAGGTAGGTTCACTTGCATCGTGACCACCGATGTACTTTTATTTATTTCAGTTGTATCTAGTAAGCTCCATCAACCAGACTTGTATTATTTGATAGACTTAGAAAACCAGTTGTTTATTCTTTCGACCTTAGAGTCGCGTGCTTGTATTATTATGATTCTTCTCTGGTTTTCTTGAGGGTGTTGATTTTCTTTCTGAGTTTTGATTCTCGCCCTTCGGCGTTGTATATTATATTGCTTGCGTGGTTGTTTCCGCCAATTGGCGAAGAGCTAGCTCCCGCTTGGGGATTCCTTCATTCATTATTTATGTATATGCATGTTTGTACCCGTTTGGGGCCAGTATTTACAAAGGAGACTCTGCCGAAATTTTCGGAAAAATATGATGTTGCTTTTAAAAATGTTTACTATGACTTTCAAAGTGATTTTATATTTTAACTTTTAAATGAGTATTCCTTCACTACTTTTAAATGGTTTAGATTTCTGGGTTTTTGGCTTACTTGAATTAGGTGGGGTCCTATAGACTTCATATGATTCGAGTGCCAGTCACGTGCCATTTCGGGTCATGACAAAGTTGGTATCAGAACGCTAGGTTTAACCTTGGTTCGAGTCTAGGTTTGACTATACGGAGTCTAGGGCGTATATATATATATATATATATATATATATATATATATATATATATATATATATATATTCGGAACCTAGGCTTGACCTTACGGAACTTAGACTTGGTCAAGGGGGTATTAGACCCGAACTTTCGTCGCGTAGGTTGGCCTTGGTTGATGGAGTAGGTGACTTAAGTAGAGTGACGTACCGTGTGTATGTTCCGCGGCATACTTACGATACGCTACTCCGCTTAAGAAGCCTTAGGGTGTACATTTCTTTGCACCGTATCCTATTCGTTCATTTGATCTATCCTCATCGATGTCGGATGGTGGTTTTGTTACCACGGTTGTACGGGCAGAGAGAGCTGCGGCTAGAGTTGCGGTCAGCATGAGCTCGTCTTGAACGAGGGCTGACCCGGGGCGAAATTCCGGTGACACATGATTGTATAGATATGTCGTTTCATTGTGTTTTTCGCGACCTGAGCGTTTTGATGGATTGTTTTTACTAAGATTTCTTGAACGTTCAGATCAGTACCAGAGGAAGACTGACAAGCAAACTCTTTTGTATCCCTACTGAGCCTATCTGTGACAATCTCCATACAGTCCAGTCTATTCGTCTGAGGGTATCGCATATCAAGTCTAGGGGGTGGAAAACGTCATACCCCTAATAACAAGATAAGTTGTGCCGATGTGGTTTAAGACCATCCGAGAAACTACTGATCTAACTATCAGTAAATCTCAACTGCTATGGTCAGGGTCTTATGGTTTCGGCCAACCGTGCACATCACGACATCGACTCCCTATATCGGGATAAATGAATTCCCGACAATCACTCACTGCCTCCATGTGGCTCGGGACTGTACCCAACTAAAAGCTGTTTGCACGACTCAGTAGAGCCATGGTAGGGTAGTAATCAAAGCACAGTGGGAACTCATACGAGACAAATGACGATCTCAGGCCGAAAGGCTACCCTATATTTATGTCACCTGAGAGCTGCTATCTGACGTTAGGTATAGTACCATCCAGCAACTCCCGACGAGTCTGTCCGGTATAACTCATAACCTAATGAGCACCTGTATACAATCTTTGGTGCCGTACAACAATGGCTGTGGGACTGGCCATCTCCCTGACGGGAATAAGAAACGTATACACTAGTCTACTCTGAGTATCGATACTCAGTCTCGATAATTCTATGACTAGAGACAATTTAAGAATGTACTTATAGACTACTCAGCCCTCACAAGTATGACTGTCATCATAACGCTGATAGTCAAGCAAGAATCTTACGGGCTTTATCAACATGTATTAGCAATATGAAATATTAAGTAGAACATATACGCATGTTAAGATAAAGATAAACCAAATAGTATATTATCATATCGAGCAAAAATGTCATGTATTTATATATGCCCAACATCCTGTACAATAAAGGTCTCTAGGGCATACATATCCTAACACTCTTATTAGTGTAATAATCATCATCAGGTTCCTCATCTTACCATCTCTTGATGCTTCCTATGCAAACATTAGGGATTTTTTGAAGTATAGGATAGTTATTTGCCATGGGCTAAAACCACAAGTGAGTTTGTTGCATTTAAGCAGTAATATAAATATAATAGATTTTGTATAAATGTAATACTTTAAGATAAATTTAGTATTATATAACATAAGTATAGTACTTTCTCTAAAAAGATGGTATTGGTTTAATACATCAGTAAATGTGCTCAAAGGACTAAAACAAAGGGCTCTTTAAGTGTATGCAGTTTTTGACTATTTTTTTGACCTTTGAACTAAAACCTATTGCTTTTGGATCTTAGTAACCTAAATCCTATTTTTTATATACTATTTTATGTATTTAAATGTATAATTATCACTAAATGGAATTAATTTTCCATAGTGAAAAGGGGGTAAATTGTCAAAAAGCCCTCGGCCAACTTCTGTGTTGTCAAAATACCTAACTTCCATGTTGTCAAAATACCCTAGGCCTTTTACTCTCTTTTAAAAACCCCTGGGCCAATTAAAAACCCCTGCTATACCTTTGACCACTTATAATTTCATATATCCCAATAATACCCCCGCCCATGTGTTTTGACAACCAATATGGCAGTTGTTTATCACAGAAAACTGCATTTCAATACCACTCATTCATTATCTGTTTTGTTATATATCGGTACTATTAACCAGTGTCTTCTCAGTAAATACAGATTACAGGTATTCGTGACACAATACTGGAAACACACTCAAGATCACAGATATAACGTTTGTGAGCCGAAACTGCAACCAGAACTACAAACCGATCAATATCCAAAGAGTTATTTTGCAACAAATAATGTGTACACAATTTTGGTCCAACACATAGCAAGTGTGCACACAACTCTTGGATGCTTAGACCTAGGTGGGGGCTGCCCAAAGCATAAGTGAGGGTGATGTGTTATAAATGCTAAAAAGGTGTGATGTGATATAAAGCATCATGTTTCCCTCCAATCTACTGAGTACAGACCAGGTTCATATAAACAAATCAAGCAATACCAGTAGAATTGTCGAGAGAACACAAGACCACCACACCAATACGAGCCCAATTACTCAAGCTTGGACCGGCGACATCGCTCCAAAAACCGGCCCCACCGGTTTTTCATTGCCCTTTGAGCCCCATTTTTTCTCTTGCCTTCCCTTGCAGTCATATCATCCATATTATATTGCTTGTTTAATCTTCTTTTAGGCCTATAAAAGTCAGATCGGTGAGCAAGGGAAGGGGGTCTCTCATTGTCTCATTCTTGTCACACTTTTTATTTCTCTTTTCCATTTTGTTTTAGTTCTTGTACATAGCTAGTTCACCTTGAGTTCTTAGCCTTCTCTTGATCTTGCAACCTCTTTATTGAGCTTGCAAGTTTAAGTTTTGGTTATTGAACTCATGGTTGTATCATCACTTGAATTAATAAAGCTTTCATTTTTGGGTTCTTAGTATTGTTTATCTCTTGTTTTACTTGCTTGCTATTTATATTTTTGCCATTTACTTACTTGCATTTTATTTCCATGCCATTTACTTGCTTGTTGATCTTTTCCTTTCTTTTGCTCTTTCTCTTTGTTGTTTTGTTGGTTTGTGAATATGGTGTTGTTAGGAAAAAAATGGTATTGTAAGTTAAGATTTCATTTCTCATTTCCTTTGCCCGATATTTTCCAATCGAACTCCGCCCAAACCTTACGCAAGCGCTCCGTTAGGCACCCTACCCTACCAGGGTATCGGTGACCCCTAACTGTGACCGGTTGCGTTCGGTTTGGCCGGAGGTGAAAGTCAAGAGACAAGAACGAACGGACAAGGGTCAATAAGCCGGATTTCACAAATACCGTGCTTAAGCACCCTAATCCACGTTGTTGCCGATTGCTCTAGTTTCAATGGTTAAGTTCGGCACAAAGGAATGAGTACGGACTTCACTAACTTACACTAACCTATCTAATCCTAACAACTTATACTTGCATATATACACTTAGGTTAGAATCGAACCGTTCCGACCCTCATATTAACTCATGATAACAAGAACGCAAAACGCACCGTACTCATCGCGGCTAGCTACACGCGACGTCGTCTTGATTGCGGTTAACTTTAGAACTTAAAATACGAAATGCGCGAAAGCGCGCTATATCAATCAGCAGTCACTGTACAAACGACTTGCCTGCGATATCTGAAGACTTGCCTGTGAGATCTAGAAACTTGCATTAATATCTTTTTTTTTTCATTTTTCTCTCCAAATATATATTTTTAACCAAAAATCTAATTTCCTACCAAATATACTCTTTCCTATCAAAAACCTCTAAAATATCTTTCTAATTTCATATAACATGTATCTAAGCAGTTGCGAGTAATATCTAAGTAGTTGATTGTAATAGCCAACCAATTGATTGTAATATCTAAGCATATGCCTGTAATATTTGAGTACTGCAAGTAATATCTAAACAGTTGCTTGAAATATCTAACCATCCCCGCCTCCTTCTGTCTCGAAACCATCTTGGAACGGCGGAGGAAGATGAGGAAGGAGGAGCAGAGAAACTGTAACATTTCAAAAATATAAAATATTATTTTTGGAATTTAAATAATAAAATAATAAATATTATGAATATTATAAAAGTATGGAAATTAGTTTTAATGGGATGGTATATATATATATATATATATATATATATATATATATATATAATGTGGAGAAAAAATAGGCATGATGAATTATTAATTATGAAGGCATTTATTTGATTCAGGCATTTTATAAATTATTATGCAATTATTTATATACAAGTTTAATGTTAAACATGATTAATATTTCCTAATTATGCATTAAACTAAGTTATTTGTTAGAACCATATTTATGTATCATGACATGCAACATATCATATTGTAATACTTGTTCATATTAATAACCATGGCTTCATTTTATTTGCTTTTAATTTGTTTTGTTTTAAATTGAGAAAAGAAAAGGATATTAAATAAAAGAGGGAGGGGACAAAACAGCATGGTTAAGAGAGGGAGAGAGGAGTTGAGAAGGTTCCACAACATTCCTTGGCTTTCCTTCGTCTCTTCTCCATTTCTTCACCTCCCATTTCTTCATCTCTTTCTCCTTCCCCTTCATCCTCCTCCACCCTCACCACCACAATTCCATCCTCAAAACCAACCCAAAACTAATTACCACCTTCATAAAAATCATTTCTAAGCTTACTACAAACACCATGGTGGGATCAAATTGGGACTTTGAGCAATTTGGCCATCTTAGAATTTTCTAAAGTTGCTCCATAAGGTAAAACCTTCACCTTTTAGTTAAGTGTTTAAGTTCCTAACCTCCAATGTTAGTTTAGAGTTAAACAAGTTACGTTTAGTGATCTTGGAAAATTCTAGAATGATATTTAGTGGATGTTTTGAGTGGTGGAGATGTAATTGGGGCTTAGTTAGTGACCACAAACCTATTAGTGATAAAATTCGAGACCAAACTTGAGTTTAGAAGTCCCGAACATGAACTTGGAATTTTTCGATACCGGGTTTTTGTTGAATTGTGATGATCAAATGGAATTTGCAATAACTCGAGAGCTCTGAAAAATAAATTGTAGATATAGAGAGTTGTGCAGGCTTTTTAGAGACTACCCTAGAAATCCGAGCCCCTAACTCCCCTACCTGGCCGCCAAAATAACCATATCGGCCGCAAATTGCGACCTAACCGTAGAGTTAGGGTTTGGTTATTGGTCCATGGTTCAATCTCCCGATAACTAGACCAATCCAATGTGCAGAATGTCCTAGATTTTTGATATTTGAGTTTGACCCGGTCGTTTGACGTTTGTACGTCAACGTCGGGGGGTTGTTTGGTTATTCTTGCATTCGTGGACCATAGGTTCTAACCTATGTACGTCTCGCTTGCCATATCGGTTTTCGGACTTGATTTTGATGTCGATACGATATGCGTTAAATTTTAGATACATTCGCGTGGACTTTTGGGACGACAAAGGAGTGCAAGGCGTTCATCGATTTCGGCTAGAGCGAGGATAGTAGGTGAGTAGATGTATATCTACGGGAGAAGTCGGCGGATGGTGTATAGCACCCCCGCAACCGTAGTAATAGAGTACTTATATATAGTTATATATATTTCAATGTTAGATATGTAAACTTAGCTAATAAGGTTCTAGGAGACTATATGCTATAATAAGCGTACTCGTAGGAAGGTATACCATTAGCTTTTATTTTTCTAAAGCCTTGAGCCATTGGTATATATGTTGTCACAAACACACTTGGTATGATATGTGTGTGTGTGTGTGTATGTATACACACACATATATATACACACACATGTAAATTTGAGGATGATTTCGACATGACATCACGAGATGAGAATATGACACGTTAGAATGATTTGAGTCGATATGATTGGACATGATGTCACGAGGCTATGTTATGTGATATGAGATTGAAACGTCATGATATTATATGATATATTATATGGACATTGGGCGATATATATTTATAACATGCGACAACATGTGACTAAATGAGATGATAGAATGTACGTGACCATAGATCCGTGCCCTTGATTTATGATATCGTATGACGGATTATACCATACGAGATATGATATACATGATGATTGACCCGCACTCTTGATTTGAGGATGTCGTACGATGGATTATACCCTACGTGATATGATATACCTAATGATTGATCCGCACTCTTGACTCGGGGATGTCGTACGATGGATTATACCGTACGTGATACTATGAGGCTGGATCGCCGACTGATGGATGTATCAACTCATAAAATTATTGTTTCCTAATCACTTACGTAGACATTAGGATATAATTAGAGCCATACCTACTTTCAAAACTAACGAATCATTATGCATTTTTAAAAGACAACCCCAAGGGACGCTATGGACTTTCAAATGGTATCTTTTTCTCAAAAACACCGTAGCCCCTATTTTTCTAAAAACAACGATTCGTAATATTTTAAAACTATAACTGTATGGCTCATATGCAGCTATGTATTTATACTGTTGCGTTTAATTTTTACTTTTTCTGCTATACTCGTATTATTCTCTTTTTGCGTTTTACATACACGTTCTTTTCCTTATCTTGTATGACATCGTCTGCTAGGACACATGCACCATTACCAATGATGCACATTTTGCACGTACACATACTCTCCGGCTCACACACTCATCATCGGTAATTGCTATGCCACGTACACATTAGAAATCGCTACTTCATCATATAACCTAATAACTTGTAGCTTATTAGTATCGCTTAGTACTCATTACCGCACATGCTAGTTTAGATATTGAATTTCTTACCTAGTTAGATGCCACGTTTATATATATACATACTGGTTATGCACTGTAGATTTGTTCTGTGCGGGTACTCATTGTTTCATTATTGGGTCATGTTTATGAGATTTTGGTTTTCATGAGATTTCTGGATTTGAGAAACTGCAGATACATTTTGAAAACTTATTATTGTTTTAAAAATGCGGTTTCTCTTGATATGATTTGTGGCGTCCACAATGAGTTTTCTCGGTTCAGAGCTATGTGTATACCCGATTCGAGAAGAGACGAGGCACCGTATGCGGGTACATGGTGGACCCGGTACGGTATCCCGGGGCAAGAAGATCGTATAGAGAGACGTTGAGCCCGGCAGGGGAGCACTACCGACCGGTGATAGTATTGGGCTCGGCGGATATCCGGAGGATATCGACCAGAGTCGTGTGATCAGATAGATATGGGGGCCGATCCGATGAGACGGAGCCCGAGATATGAGGATTTACGTGTCGATGCAGGACACGAGTTTTATGATGTTTTAGAGATATTAGATTTTGGTTTGTCTTTATCTTAACTTGTGATGTCTTTTACTTTGTATTTCATATCTTGTGTGCATGCCGATAAAGCCTGTAGGATATTTTCCTGACTACCAGCGTTGTGATGGCAATCATATTTGTGGGAGCTGGGTAGTCGATAGGCACATCCTTAAAATGTCCCTAGTCGATAGAGTATCGAGACTGGGTATCGATACTCCAGAGTAGACTAGTGTATACATATCTAGACCCTGACAAGGGGCGATGGATTGGTCCCGCAACCATTGGTGAGGTACACCTAAGATTGTAAGCAGATGCTTACTGGGTGTGAGTTCACCGGACAGGACTCGCCAAGGACTGACTAGACGGTATTATACCTAGCATCAGATAGCAGTTCTCTGGTGACATGTGTGCAGATAGTCTGTCAACATGAGGTCGTCATTTGTCTCATATGAGTTCCTACTGTGCTTTGATTACTACCCTACCACGGCTCTACTGAGTCGTGCAAACAGGTTTTAGTTGGGGACAGCCCCGAGCCATATAGAGGCAGTGAGCGACCGTTAGGGATTCGTCACTCCCGGTATAGGAAGTCGATATCGTGTTGTGATCGATTGGTCATCACCATAAGTCCCTGGCCAGGGCGGATTGAGAATTACTGGTGGGCGGGCCAGTAGATTCTCGGATGGTCTTGAACCACACTGACACGACTTGTTTGGTTGTTAAGGGTCTGACGTTTTCCACCCCCTAGACCTTACATGCGGTACTCTCAGACGAACAGACCGGACTGCACGGATATTGTCACGGACAGGCTCAGTAGGGGTTTGGATGAGTTCGCTCGTCAGCCTTCCTTTTCGACAGATACCTGGGTAGCCGTTACGTGCAGCTAGTACCGTTGACGTGCTTGTGGTTAAACCCACTGCCAGCGTACTGTCGAGTCTTTAGAGTCCCACACAGAGGGTTTCTATGCTTCAAGCGAAACAATGTAAAGGCCATATGGTTTTTATGGCAGGGTTTCAGTCATATGCGTGTACTTGTGCACGGATCATGATTCGGACGGATAATACTAGTAAGCTTTGGTTTAAACCAGATCCTAGTATTGGATTATCGGATTATTTTGTCTCTTTATATTCGTATTGTTCGGAATACGGATACGGATATGTATATACGGTGAGGGAAATTCTTATAATTTTGTCAAGAATGCTTCTAGAAGAAGACACCTCATTAGTTTAATATCCATTTATTTTAAATGGTTAATGAGGTGGAGGGTGGGGTATTTTTTATAATTAATGAATTATGGCTACTTGGTGACTTATTTAGTGAGTCATGGATTACTATTGAGGCAAAGGAAAATATCTAGATATTTTGTGGAAAATATCTAGATATTTTTGTGGAAAGCATCTTTGCTTAAGTATTATCACAATGGGCCATTCTTTAATTATTCTATCATAAACACTCTCTCTCCTCCAAGCTCTCTCTTCTTCTTCCTCTAACCCTAACTTGTTTCATGAGTTGAGAATCCTAGGGTTCAAGAGACTAAACAAATCCTAATCACTCTCTACATCACATAAGCTACCTAGAATAGCACACTGGGTTCTTTAGTTACCTCATATTAGAGGTAGGAGCTCAAAATAGTCACTCTCGGGTGGATCATCTTTGACCCAAGGAGGCTAACGATCAAGCGATCCGTACACTCTCTTCTAGGAGCTTAAGAAGAGGAGAAGGACAACGAAAGGCGAAGAATTTGGTTCACGAAGGTATAAACTTCTTTCATAGTAGTTAGAACCTCAAAGTTTATATGTTACTTAAGGTTTATATAAAGATCATGTTGATTCAAGTCGTTGTTGCGAAGTTCTAAAATCGTTTTTCGAAAATTCCACTTCCCCACAGACACGTGGGGTGCGCGACACCGACTTACAGTGGTAACAAAGCCTAGTAAAGCTTAACCAACAGATTAAACGATAAGTAAAACTACAAAACCAAATATCCAAGTTTCTGTCGAAATTTTCAGAGCCTCTACAAAAATGTTTAACAATTGCAGAGTGATCCTTTTGTTGTGAGATGAACATGAAACAAAAACGAGACAAATCCACTTCACTCTGGCTGGCCAAACACTCAAAATAACCGGCCGGGCATAGACTAGCGTATACGCTTCTCGACCCATATGATGGGTGATGGATGATCCTATATCCATTCGTGTTTGACATCAGAGATGGTATACAGGTGCTCAGTGGAGACTGGGTACACTGAACGGACTCACCGAGAACTCCTAGATGGTATTATACCTATCGTCAGATAGTAGTTCTCTGGTGACACTGGTACAGGTTAGTCTGTTGACCCGAGATCGTCATAGAGTCTTGTGTGATTCCCACTGTGCTTTGATTTCCACCTTACCACGTTCAAGAGATCGTGCAAAACAGTGGTTTTTGGGTACAGTCCCGAGTCACATGGAAGAAATGAGCGATATGAGGGGATTTCGTCTCTTCCGGTATTGGGGGTTGATGTTGCGCTATGCTTGATTGGCCATAACAGGAAATCCCTGGCCATGATTGCTGAGATCTACTGATAAGTGTTATCAGTAGTTTCTCGAACCGTTATGGACCTTGCATCGGCATGAATTAACAGGCTATTGGGGTTTGACGAATACCACCCCCAGGCTGTGATATGCGACATATCAGACGAAGAGACTGGACTGTACGGTAGTGTTACTGATTGGATTCGTAGGAGTATGAGCAGGCTTGCTTGTTGATCTTCTGATCGCTCAATACCCGGGTGGCCGTTACGTTTAGCAGACCGCTTGCGGCTTGTGGGTGTCTGATATGATCACCACCTACTGCCGGCGTATTAACAAGTCTTTATAGTCCTACTTAGAGGTTTCCTAGTTCATGCGAAACGAAGTAGGAGCACATATGTGATATGTGCGGGACCGAGAGTAATGCGCATATGTGATACCGCATTCTATTCTCGCGAGATGTGATATCGGACTGTTATATTTGATATAGCCGGGTTATCGGATCAAGTGTTGATTCGATAAGATGTTACATTTGATATTAGTCGGTTGTATGTGATATAGCCGGATTATTAAATCAAGTGTTGATTTGATAATTTAATGTATAATTATATATTTGATATATTAACTTACATTAACTAATATTTGCTCACTAAACATTTCTTTTTCTCACTTGCGTGCATATAGTATATATGTGATATATATTAATGTACATTTATTTGTGTCATGTTTGATGCCACATACAACATGGGTGTATGAGACTCACACCATACTTATGATAATCCTAGGGTTTTTATTTATCAAAGTAAATCACAAATTGGTGGAATTATGTCATGGCTAGAAGCTTGGAGAAGCTTGTTGCTAACCATTGACTTAGTCTACTAACTTTGTTTTACATTAGATATTTATTAACCTAACCATTATTGTTAGCCATGGTTTATTCTCTACATGAGTTAGTGTATGACACTAACTCACCCATGGTTACTATTCTCACCTCTTGAGTTTCATTCTCATCTCCACTTCATTATCTTCTTCCTCATGAGAAAGCTTTCTAGCTTTTATGAAGGTGATGAAATATTGTGAGAAAAATTAATCTAAAGTGAGACCAATCCCTACTTCATCATCCTCTACTATATTAGCCATTTAGTTTAGGGTGTTTGCTTCACTAATCTACCATTAGTGAAGAAGTAGCATGAGCTTGAGTCTCCTCGACGTAGATCATCTTCGGCCTCGAAGACTTCGAGAAAGCTTGTTCATTTCTTCATGTGAACCCTTACTAGAGTTCGGGTGTTCACTACTTGGAGCGAAGGGACTACTACACAGAGCTTTAGAAGTGAAGGACCGGTCTACAAAGGTTGTATTCCTCATTCACTTAGATGTAAAGTGGTTTACATTGCTAGTTCGTCTAAATCTTTAGTTAAGATTCTAGGGTTAGGGTTGTTTAGCATGGCAAAAATTTGAAATTGGCATGGACGATGCCTCCCGAAACCTTGCTGTCGTGCTACGTAACCCTGCAGTGGTATCAGAGCCAAGCTAGAGAATTAGACGATATTTGTTAGATTACGAAACCAAAACTACTCCGAAACATGCAAAACTAAAATCTAGTTTCTGTCGTTTTTAAAAAGGCCTCTAAAAAATTTTTAAGCAACTGCAGAATGTTGCATGAGTTGTAACATGAACACAATAGAAAATTGAGCCCCCCTCACCGGAAAATGGCCGGCCACATGTGAGGAAAAACCGGCTTGCTCGGTTTTGTTACGAGATTCTGGGTTGAATTTTTTAGGGTGTTCCAGTCTCTGGGTTTTGGTGTTTCAGGTGTTGCTTGTTTTTGCTGAAATTGCATAAGATGTTAACTTTCTGTAAAGAAAATTCGGAGTGTTTCGTATTCGTAATTTTAACAGTGTTTCAGGTTATTTAGACGACGTTAAAAAGTTCGAACAGATATCAATAACCCAATTTTTCCCTCGCTGGAAATTTTCCGAATTGGATTTTTCCAAGTTTAAAATCTTCAGAAATTCATGCAGGTGATTTTGTGGACCCTCTAGAAGAACGAAACCCTAACTCGATTCTGTGACCGTCGGAACCGCCACCAAACCCTAGGGTTTGTGGTAGTTCCGCGGCGCCATATGTGAGGCAAGGGTTGACCTTTCTACGGCCGGTCCATAGGTGTTGTGGCATGTTCTGCGTACCTTTTAAACTCCGCTCAAGTGTTGAGCTCTTTGGGAAATTTTGGGTGTTTGTTTATTCGATCGAAAAGTTTAACATCGTCTAGATATCTGTGATTGTGATACAATATTTGGAATCCACAAAATTAGTTATGTGATAACTAGTTTGAATTTTATAAATCTAGCAATTTATTCTCATTTGATCGGTTGCCACGGAATTTTGATGTGGATCAAAAGTCCGTCGCAATTACGTAGTGTACGCGGATACTCGTCGGGTAACCTTACTAGATAGCCACGCCCCATAGCAACGACCAGGTGAATGTAGGAGAACCCCGTCACCAAAAGCATCCACTCGGGTGCTCGCGGCCGCGGTGTTCCGCCTTAGTGCACTTCGGTGACGGCATCGGGGGTGCGGCCATCTACTAAAGTTTCCGATGAGCATTCGATCAGGTTATCGGGAATCTTGTGGAATTACCCAACAATTTATTGGAAAGTGTTTTCGATATCTAGACTAAAATGCGGGGTTTATAATTGTTAGGCATGTGATGTCTAAGGAATTCATTTGGTTGGGCATGAAATCCAAAGTATGTGATACATTGGGTTTATGTCACGACCCGAAAATATTAGCTCGTGGCCAGCACTTAAATCATGCGATGTCTACAGGCGTAATGTAATTCAAGTAAGCTGAACCCCAGAAATCTAAACCTTTTAAGAAATAAAGAGGTGAAGCTTTGAAATAAAGGCATAATAAATCATGTTTTTTTCTTTTGAAAAAAATTGGGCAGCACCTCCCTTGTAAAAACTATCCCCGAAAATAGGTACAACACAGAATATAAATAAAGTATCCCCAAACGGGAGCAAATCACGCCCAAAGGCGGAAACAACCACCACAAGCATAAATATATATATGACGCCCAACGGCGAAGATCCACATAAGGAAATAAAGTAAAGAAGACATCAACCCCAAAAGCGAACATAAAACCCATCGCTCAAGTCTCGCAACTACAAGTCTTCTAAGTTTTCAACATATACAATTACTAGTTTCTGATTTGATGGAGTCGACTAGATACAATATGAATAACAAATACGAGAGGGGCACGATCCAACATGTACCACCTACAAAAGCAAAACACCTGAAAGTAAGCTGTGTACCAACGATGCCGCTACTGATCCAAGCGGACAACCTGCAAGAACTGAGGCACAATGGGGGTAAGTTGCCAACTCGTGAGTAGAAAATATCAACAGGTAGAAATCGAAATAAACAACGATTCTTAGGTCAACTATATCATAAATGTAATACTATGATATCTAGGGTGACCGTATCTGCATATGTGCCAACAACATAATCAATGCCTATCAGCAAGTGGATCTCATCCAACCAAAATAATCAATGCCAGTATGCATGTGTATCTCATCTACGTGTCAACCAATGACACAACAACATCATGCATGTAAATATCATGATGTCACGACCCGAAGGTACGGAACGTGACTGGCACTTAGATTACGAGACGTCTAAAGGCGTACCGTAACCTAAGTCAGCCAAAACCCAGAAAAATCTAAACCAAAATCAAAAGCGAGTGAAGGAAAACCTTTAATGAAAACGATTTTCAAATCAATTAAGTTGCAAAGAATCCCTTTTTTAAAACATCATAAATTTCCGAAAATTTCGGCAGAGTCTCCCCTGTATTTTCTATCCCCCAAAATGGGTACAACAAGATAATAAACCTGTAATCATAAAAAATGGCATCCCCAAGCGGGAGCTAGCTCTTCGCCCAAGGCAGATCACAACCACATGTAATATAATAGCAATATCAAGAAAAGAGCATAAAAGAAACGCAAAATATCAGAAAACACAACGCCGACTCAAGTGAGCTCGACCCAAAAGAAACCACATATATACAATCTCTCAGTCTCATCACTAGGTCGCATATACAATATAAAATGGTAGATGGAGAATACTAGATACAATGATAGAGCAAAAGAAATAAAATATACTCGCAACCCACCTACGGGCGATGTTGCGAGTCTGAGCAAAAGAAGCTGATGATAAGATAGCCCGCCGCTACAAGGGTGACGGGTCCGACCTGCAAGACACTGTGGCACAACGGGGGTAAGTTGCCAGCTCGTGAGTAGAATATAACATCTAGTAAGGAAATCGTAAGAATGCACTCAATGCACCACAACATGCATGTCCATATGTGATATAATATCTCTAGTATGCATGCACAGGTATGCAATGTCATTATTAAGTCTTTAAGTGTTTTAAATGCTAAGGGTATTGAATTCTTAACTTTAGAAAATGAATATCTGTATAATAGCTAAGTACCATCAAGAAATCATCTGAAAACCCGTGTCAAGCATCGACACCAAATAGGAATCATATCTGTCTCAATATCGGGCTCCGTCAGTCCGGATCGGCCCATATCATAAATCTCACGACAACGGTCGGTATCCTCCGGATATCCGCCGCGCCAGACATCACCGGTAGGTAGTCTTCCCCTGCCAGGCTCATCGTCTACAACTCGATCTTCTTGCCCCGGGGTACCATACCGGGCCCACCATGTACCCGAGACGGTTCATCCACTCCTCGAATCGGGTCTCGAAATCCAACAGAAAACATGAAAACTCATGGTGGAAGACACATACATCACGAGAAAACCGCAACTTTGTTTTAAAAATGATAAATATAAGCTTTTGTAAAATTCTTGCGGTTTTCCCCAAAAATCCAGAAATCGCAGCAATACTGAAATCCTCAAGAAAATTATAATGTTCGCATGTTATATATGATAAATGTCTATTATCTCAATGTATATGATGTGAGTTTTGGCTAGAAATCTATGTAGATATGATGGTAATGCGAGGTATATATGCATGCTATGCAATTCCATATATCATGTATGAATGCAAATGGCGTTTCTAAGTTAAACAGGTTCTATAGTGCACGTGGCATGGCAATTACCAAAGGCGTGTGTGTCACATGAATAGTGCGCGTGCAGCAGATGCCAATGGTAATGGTGTTCTTGTCCTACGAAGTGATATCGCATAAGTATAGATGAATGTCCATGCAATTTAATATACTGTTCGCTATAAGGTTATGCAGTGTACATGAATGGATAAGCTAGCTAACAAAATAAATCTTGTAAAAAGTAGGGTAATCCTAACTAGGGGGGCGCCTCACGCCATTCAGACGATTCCCCCATAGATGAATACATCTACTCACCTGAATGCCTTGCTAATCCGATCCGACCACCGCCTTGCCTTTACGCGCCGTGTCCGATGTTTCCCCGACCGATCCTATATTTGCACAACACCAAGCATAAGATTACAAAACCTAAAACGATGCAAGTCACAATATACAATTATCGACGCTCTCGAATTAAACATAACATGCACTCGGTGCGCGGGAAAACGCACGAAAATCGCTAAAACCTTAAACAAAATCGCCGTTTCGGGGAAATCGACAAAACTAAAACCCGGCTAGACAAAACCCCGCGTTCGCGCACTCTAATAGTCCTATACGAAGTTAATTATATCGCTAACATAACGCAATTTGATCGCATTCTAATTTTTATAAAAATCTAGTAAGCAATTTGCTTACCGATTCGATACAAACATCGCAATTTTGTCGATTTAGCGAGCATAACACTACACAATTAACCACTCCAATCAATTAGATAACCAAACCCTAACTTAAATCCAACCACCATGCTACAAACTCTAATTTAAAATCAAATCCTTCTCTTGATTTTCCTAAACAAACATTTACTACTAAACTAATACTTCAAATTTCAATTCTAGCATATTTAAACTACAAGTTAACAAAAAGATTAGAATCTTCACCTCACAAGCTTGAACCCTAGCTTGCACAAACCACCAAAGAAGTCTCCTTTCTTCAAGTTTTAAACTAATATGGCTTGAGGAGAGAGTGGATTAGGGTTTTGCTTTGAATTGAGATGGAAATTTGTGAATTTTCTATGAATTCTAACATGAAAAATGAAGCAAAATGAAGTGAGAAGATAAGGGAATTTCTGCAGGGAGGTTCGGCCAGCAGGTAGAGAGAGGTGTTGTGGGATTTTTGGAGAAGTTTCTAGGTCCAAAAACACCCCATGTTCTCATTTAATGCTTTCATATCAACATTTTACAAAAAAAACCTTATTTTACATCATTTTTCCATTAAATTTCCCACCCTAAGACCAAAATTTTGCAAGTCATGATATAATTTTATTAACACCATATTTTAGCTTATAAAGATTCCTAATTATGAAATTTACCTAATTAAATTTATATTTATCACTAATTTAATGTATTTAAAAAGGGTTAAAATAATAAAAAAAATAACTAATTACGAATAAAATTTTATTTAACTAGAAAATTATAAGTGACATTTTAGTGACAAAATTATAGTAATATCTTATCTAAATTTTGTATAATTAGGTCTACAATGAAAAAATACCTATTTTGACTTTTTACGGAAAAAGCCGAAAAATTAGCCGATTACCGAAAAACTGCCTAAACTGTTTTCGAAGGGTTACAATCTTCCCCCCTTAAAGAAATTCGGTCCCCGAATTTAGAATTTAACTACGCGTACCTTCAAAAAGATGGGGATATCTCTTCCTCATCTCGACCTCGGTCTCCCAGGTGACCTCCTCGCTGTTCGGGCCACGCCAAAGGACCTTGACGGACGGTATAACCTTCGACCTCAATTTCTTCACCTGCCGATCCAAAATGACCACCGGCTGCTCGGTGAATGAAAGATCACGCTCTAACTGGATCGTCTGGTGCTGAATCGCCTGGGAAGGATCATGAAGGTACTTGCGGAGCATCGAGACATGGAATACGGGGTGAACATCGGGGAAGCTGGGCGGAAGAGCTAACCGATAAGCGACTGGACCAACACGCTCTAGGATCTCGAAAGGACCAACATATCTAGGACTCAGTTTCCCTTTCCGCCCAAACCTCATCACACCTTTCATCGGAGAGACCTTCAGGAAAACATGATCGCCAACAGCGAACTCGAGTCGGCGACGGCGCCTGTCAGCATATGATTTCTGCCTGCTCTGTGCCGCTCTCATCCTGTCCCGAATCAGCTGTATCTTCTCGGTCGTCTCCTGTACAATCTGCGGCCCCAAAATACTGCTCTCCCTGAGCTCTGTCCAACATACAGGCGATCGACATCTCCTCCCATATAAAGCCTCAAAAGGTGCCATCTGAATCGTCTCCTGGAAGCTATTATTGTAGGAAAACTTGATCAAAGGCAAATGACGATCCCAGCTACCACCGAAATCTAAAACACAAGCTCTGAGCATGTCCTCAAGAGTCTGAATAGTACGCTCCGACTGACCGTCAGTCTGCGGATGAAAGGCTGTGCTAAAACTCAATCGGGTGCCCAAACCTTCCTAGAGTTTCTGCCACAATCGGCTGGTAAACTGGGTGCCCCTGTCGGACACGATGCAAGTCGGAACGCCATGCAGTCGCACTATCTCATCAATATAAACCTGGGCGTACTGAGAAAATCCAAAAGTGGTCTTCACTGGCAGAAAGTGAGCCGCTTTCGTCAGTCGATCAACAATCACCCATATAGAGTCGTACCCTCGACTGGTCCTGGGTAAACCCACAATGAAGTCCATGGAGACCTGCTCCCACTTCCACTCAAGGATGGGCAAAGGCTGTAACTCGCCGGCTGGCCTCTGATGCTCGGCCTTGACTTGCTGACAAGTCAGGCATCTGGACACAAAGTCTGTAATATCCTTCTTCACCCCGTCCCACCAGTAAACCTCTCTCAAATCACGGTACATCTTGGTGGAACCTGGATGCACACTGTATACTGATCTATGTGCCTCCTCGAGAATATCACGCCTCAGTCCCTCTGAATCTGGCACGCACAGTCGAGTCCCAAATCGAAGTATCTCCTGATCATCAATCACGAACTCAGAAACTCTGCCCTGTCGAATCTGCTCAATAATCTCTAATGTACGGGCATCGCCGGACTGTGCCTCGTGGATACGGTCAAGTAACTGTGGGCGTGCTCTGAAATGGGCTAGCTGTCCCCCTGTAGGAGTAAACTCGAACTGCACTCTGCTATCACATAAAACCTGCCAATCCGCCGTCGACTGCATCTGTACTGCGCTCAAACAAGATAAGCTACCTCCGGGCCTCCTACTCAGAGCATCTGCCACCACATTCGCCTTGCCCGGATGGTATAGAATCTCGCAGTCATAATCCTTCACCAGCTCCATCCAACGGCGCTGTCTCAGGTTCAAATCTCGCTGCTGGAAAATATACTTCAAACTCTTGTGGTCAGTGAATATCTGGCACGACTCACCGTATAGGTAATGTCTCCAGATCTTAAGTGCAAATACCACTGCAGCCATCTCTAAATCATGGGTGGGGTAGTTCTGTTCGTGTTTCCTCAGCTGCCGAGAAGCATACGCGATAACTCTGTCGTGCTGCATCAATACACATCCCAGCCCCACTCGAGAAGCATCACAATATACCACGAACCCGCCTGATCCTGAAGGCAATGCTAACACTGGTGCAGTAGTCAGACGAGTCTTTAACTGCTGGAAACTATCCTCACATGCCTGGGTCCAATCAAAAGGAACCCCCTTCCAGGTCAACCCGGTCAAAGGTGCAGCAATGCGGGAGAAATCCTGGACAAAACGTCGATAGTAGCCGGCCAGACCTAGAAAACTGCGAACCTCTGTAACTGATACTGGTCTAGGACAACGCTGAACTGCCTCGATCTTCTTCGGGTCCACACAAATACCATCTCTCGTCACCACATGACCCAAGAAATCGACACTGTCTAGCCAGAATGCGCACTTGGAGAATTTGGCGAACAGCTGATGCTCCCTCAAAGTCTGTAATGTGATACGTAAGTGCTGCTCATGCTCCTCCCGGCTCCGAGAATAAACCAAGATGTCGTCAATGAACACAATGATGAACTGATCGAGATACGGCCTGAATACGCGGTTCATCAAATCCATAAATGCTGCCGGGGCATTGGTGAGCCCGAACGACATCACCAAGAACTCATAATGACCATATCGAGTACGGAAGGCGGTCTTCGGAATATCCTCCTTCCGAACCCGCAACTGGTGATAACCTGACCGTAAATCAACCTTCGAGAAGAACCCTGCACCCTGGAGCTGATCGAATAAATCATCAATGCGGGGTAGGGGATATCTGTTCCGCACAGTAACCCTGTTCAGCTGACGATAATCAATGCATAAACGCATACTTCCGTCCTTCTTCTTAACAAACAAGACGGGAGCACCCCAAGGTGACACACTCGGTCGGATAAGCCCTTTGTCCAGCAAGTCCTGTAACTGATCCTTTAGCTCTCTCAGCTCCGCCCGGGCCATCCGATAAGGAGGTATAGAAATAGGCCCCGTGCCGGGGATCAAGTCAATACAGAACTCAATCTTGCGCTCTGGTGGCAGACCAGGAAGCTCGTCAAGAAATATATCAGGAAACTCTCTCACAACAGGGACCTGGTCCAACGGAACTTCTGTGGAGCTAGCATCACAAACATAGGCTAAGAATCCCTGACACCCTTTCCTTAAGAGCTGACCAGCGCGAAGAGAAGAAATCAAGCTGGGAAGGGTAGCACTACGATCTCCCTGAATAATAAGAACCGGCTCACCAGGAAAACTGAATCTGACTGCTTTTTCACGGCAGTCCACGGATGCATAACAGGTGGCTAGCCAGTCCATACCAAGAAGAACGTCAAAGTCAAGCATATCGAGGAGAATCAAATCAACTGAAGAATCTCTCTCCCCGATACGAACGGAACACGATCGGTACACAAAACGGGCAACAAAAGACTCGCCTACCGGGGTAATAACGACAAGCGGCTGATCTAACGGAGAAGACTCTCGGCCCAACCTCGGTGCAAAATACGTGGATACATAGGAATGTGTGGAGCCTGGATCAAATAATACCCGTGCATCAAAAGAACATACTGGCAGAGTACCTGTCACGACGGCATTGAATGCCTGTGCATCCTGAGGAGTCAACGCGAACACTCGGGCCTGTCCACCACTAATAGCTGGCTGTCCTCTGCCTCTACCTCGGCCTCTGCCTTTACCTCTGTCGCCTCGTCCTCTCGAAACTGGACCGCCACGCCCACGGCCTCTAGAAGCATCTGACTGACGTGGAGCATCATCAGGAGTAGGAAGTAAAGCTCTCTGAGAAGGTGGTGAGGGTGGTAAAGTCACATGCGGGACTGTCGCCGCTCCCTGACGTCCCATGGTACAGTCTCTGACACGGTGGTACTGACTCCCACACCGAAAACATCCTGGAGACGACTGCTGGGTCTGTGGATATGAACCAAATAACTGACCTCGTCTCAATCCTCTACCTCCGCCATCTCCCGGAAATAATCTATCGTGGTGTCTACCCATCTGCCGCTGAGCTGGCGTATCAGTACGGATCCTCTTCGGCCCAGAAATGACCGGAGTCTCAGCAATACGCTCCTCCAAAAGTAAGGCTGCATCCATCGCGGCTGCGTATGTATCAAAGTACTGGGTGCCGATGGCAAGGAATAGCTGTGTATCAAGCCCTCGTACAAACCTCTTTATTCTCTTCTCTTCTGTGTCTACTAGGTACGGAGCATATCGAGACAACTGGGTAAACTGTATATCATACTCCGACACTGTCATCCCAGGAGTCTTGCGCAAAGACTCAAAACTACGGGCTCGAGCATCTCGGACACTCTCCGGAAGAAAACGGGCAAGAAATGCAGATGTAAACTCATCCCAGGTCATAGAAGGCAGACCTACAGCTTGGCCTCTCTCTACTGATTCGTACCATGTCTGGGCAAGACCCTCCAGACGAAAACTCGTAAACTCCACCAATCTATCATCAGAACACCTCAACGAACGGCAAATCCGAGCCATCCTATCAAGAAAAGCCTGTGGGTCCTCTGTCGCATCTGTACCGGTAAAAGCTGGAGGTCTCAATCTCATGAACTCTTGTAGTGAAACAGGGATAGTCTCCGTAGTAGCAGCAGGAGTGACCATCTGTGCAGCAGGTACGATCGTGGTCTGTGCGGTGGAAGGAACGTCCTCGGATCTCTGTGCCCGGCTGGACTCAACTAAAGATCCCATCATCTGCCGCAACTCTTGCATGCCGGCCTCTAATCTGGCAATACGGTCAGGATAAGGCGGATCAGTATGACCCTGAGGGGTAGGCGTATCCTCCCGCTCGATCCTCACCTCAGACGGGCCCGCCCGAATCTCATCCCTAGCGGCAGCCCGCTGAGATCTCGTAGTCTTTGGCGGCATCGAAACTAGAATAAGAAACAGGACTGATAAGAACATCGCAATTGGATCAAGGAATGCAAGGAATCAAGAAAGGAAATACAAGCAATTATGTCCTAAGGTCACTTAGGCGGAGTACCGTATCGTAAGTATGCCGCGGATCATACCCACGCTACGCCACTCTGCTTAAGTCACCTACTCCATCTACCAAGGTCGTCCTACACTCAGAAAGGTAAAACCTACGCTCTGATACCAACTTTGTCACGACCCGAAGGTACGGAACGTGACTGGCACTTAGATTACGAGACATCTAAAGGCGTACCGTAACCTAAGTCAGCCAAAACCCAGAAAAATCTAAACCAAAATCAAAAGCGAGTGAAGGAAAACCTTTAATGAAAACGATTTTCAAATCAATTAAGTTGCAAAGAATCCCTTTTTTAAAACATCATAAATTTCCGAAAATTTTGGCAGAGTCTTCCATGTATTTTCTATCCCCCAAAATGGGTACAACAAGATAATAAACCTGTAATCATAAAAAATGGCATCCCCAAGCGGGAGCTAGCTCTTCGCCCAAGGCGGATCACAACCACATGCAATATAATAGCAATATCAAGAAAAGAGCATAAAAGAAACGCAAAATATCAGAAAACACAACGCCGGCTCAAGTGAGCTCGACCCAAAAGAAACCACATATATACAATCTCTCAGTCTCATCACTAGGTCGCATATACAATATAAAATGGTAGATGGAGAATACTAGATACAATGATAGAGCAAAAGAAATAAAATATACTCGCAACCCACCTACGGGCGATGTCGCGAGTCTGAGCAAAAGAAGCTGATGATAAGATAGCCCGCCGCTACAAGGGTGACGGGTCCGACCTGCAAGACACTGTGGCACAACGGGGGTGAGTTGCCAACTCGTGAGTAGAATATAACGTCTAGTAAGGCAATCGTAAGAATGCACACAATGCACCACAACATGCATGTCCATATGTGATATAATATCTCTAGTATGCATGCACAGGTATGCAATGTCATTATTAAGTCTTTAAGTGTTTTAAATGCTAAGGGTATTGAATTCTTAACTTTAGAAAATGAATATCTGTATAATAGCTAAGTACCATCAAGGAATCATCCGAAAACCCGTGTCAAGCATCGACACCAAATAGGAATCATATCTGTCTCAATATCGGGCTCCGTCAGTCCGGATCGGCCCATATCATAAATCTCACGACAACGGTCGGTATCCTCCGGATATCCGCCGCGCCAGACATCACCGGTAGGTTGTCTTCCCCTGCCAGGCTCATCGTCTACAACTCGATCTTCTTGCCCCGGGGTACCATACCGGGCCCACCATGTACCCGAGACGGTTCATCCACTCCTCGAATCGGGTCTCGAAATCCAACAGAAAACATGAAAACTCATGGTGGACGACACATACATCATGAGAAAACCGCAACTTTGTTTTAAAAATGATAAATATAAGATTTTGTTAAATTCTTGCGGTTTTCCCCAAAAATCCAGAAATCGCAGCAATACTGAAATCCTCAAGAAAATCATAATGTTCGCATATTATATATGATAAATGTCTATGATCTTAATGTATATGATGTGAGTTTTGGCTAGAAATCTATGTAGATATGATGGTAATGCGAGGTATATATGCATGCTATGCAATTCCATATATCATGTATGAATGCAAATGGCGTTACTAAGTTAAACAGGTTCTATAGTGCACGTGGCATGACAATTACCAAAGGCGTGTGTATCACATGAATAGTGCGCGTGCAGCAGATGCCAATGGTAATGGTGTTCGTGTCCTACGAAGTGATATCGCATAAGTATAGATGAATGTCCATGCAATTTAATATACTGTTCGCTATAAGGGTATGCAGTGTACAGGAATGGATAAGCTAGCTAACAAAATAAATCTTGTAAAAAGTAGGGTAATCCTAACTAGGGGGGCGCCTCGCTCCATTCAGACGATTCCCCCATAGATGAATACATCTACTCACCTGAATACCTTGCTAATCCGATCCGACCACCGCCTTGCCTTTACGCGCCGTGTCCGATGTTTCCCCGACCGATCCTATATTTGCACAACACCAAGTATAAGATTACAAAACCTAAAACGATGCAAGTCACAATATACAATTATCGACGCTCTCGAATTAAACATAACATGCACTCGGTGCGCGGGAAAACGCACGAAAATCGCTAAAACCTTAACCAAAATCGCCGTTTCGGGGAAATCGACAAAACTAAAACCCGGCTAGACAAAACCCCGCGTTCGCGCACTCTAATAGTCCTATACGAAGCTAATTATATCGCTAACATAACGCAATTTAATCGCATTCTAATTTTTATAAAAATCTAGTAAGCAATTTGCTTACCGATTCGATACAAATATCGCAATTTTGTCGATTTAGCGAGCATAACACTACACAATTAACCACTCCAATCAATTAGATAACCAAACCCTAACTTAAATCCAACCACCATGCTACAAACCCTAATTTAAAATCAAATCCTTCTCTTGATTTTCCTAAACAAACATTTACTACTAAACTAATACTTCAAATTTCAATTCTAGCATATTTAAACTACAAGTTAACAAAAAGATTAGAATCTTCACCTCACAAGCTTGAACCCTAGCTTGCACAAACCACCAAAGAAGTCTCCTTTCTTCAAGTTTTAAACTAATATGGCTTGAGGAGAGAGTGGATTAGGGTTTTGCTTTGAATTGAGATGGAAATTTGTGAATTTTCTATGAATTCTAACATGAAAAATGAAGCAAAATGAAGTGAGAAGATGAGGGAATTTCTACAGGGAGGTTCGGCCAGCAGGTAGAGAGAGGTATTGTGGGATTTTTGGAGAAGTTTCTAGGTCCAAAAACACCCCATGTTCTCATTTAATGCTTTCATATCAACATTTTACAAAAAAAACCTTATTTTACATCATTTTTCCATTAAATTTCCCACCCTAAGACCAAAATTTTGCAAGTCATGATATAATTTTATTAACACCATATTTTAGCTTATAAAGATTCCTAATTATGAAATTTACCTAATTAAATTTGTATTTATCACTAATTTAATGTATTTAAAAAGGCTTAAAATATAAAAAAAAATAACTAATTACGAATAAAATTTTATTTAACTAGAAAATTATAAGTGACTATAGTAATATCTTATCTAAATTTTGTATAATTAGGTCTACAATGAAAAAATACCTATTTTGACTTTTTACGGAAAAAGCTGAAAAATTAGCCGATTACCGAAAAACTGCCTAAACTGTTTTCGAAGGGTTACACATGAAAACATATGCAGGTAAATATAAGGATATAAATCAACGTGTGTCCCTCACTGACACATCAAATCCCAAAATTCTCAGGCACCACATCCTCAGATCGGCCCTCATATCCTGTAAGTCTCATGTAACCTGAGTGTCAAACATCGACACCTGAAACATTATGAAACATGTACCTGTATGTATGTATGTGTATATATATATATATATATATATATATATATATATATATGTATGTATGTATGTATGTATGTATGTATGTATAAGGATATCAACCACGTATGTCCATCGAGAATACGTAAAAATCAAGGAAACCTGAGTGTCTAACACCAACACTCGAAACATCATGAAACCCGTGTCCAGCATCGATACGTAAATCCTCATAACTCAGGCACCGTCACCACGACTGGCCCTGATGTCATGTCCATACATCACTCCGGTCGGTATCCCCACAATAACCGCCGAGTCCAAATACTATCACCGGTAGGCAGTGCACATCCCCTGCCAGGCTCATCGGCTAATCCTTCGACATACCTTTCTTGCCCCGGGGTACCATACCGGGCTCCACCATGTACCCGCACACGGCCCACTCCACTCTTCACATTGGGTATATATCACAAATCTCAGAACCGAGAAATCTCATGGTGGACGCTGAAATATCATATCAAGAGAAACCGGGTTTTCAAACAATACAAAATTTCTTGAAAACATATCCACGGTTCTCAAATCCAAAATCTCATGAAAACAGCATATCTCAATGCGTATAATCATAAAGTATGATGTATGCGACATATAACAGAATGTAAGCATATCCGTATATCATGAAACATGGAACAGTGATGTGATCATAGCAAGTAAATCATGGAACATAGCATAGTGATGTGGTCATAGCAAGTAAATTATGCAACATAGAACAGTGATGTGAACATGGAAAGTATATCATGCGACATATCATAATAGTGTGAGCATAGCCCCTATATCATGCAACCTAGCATAGTGATGTGAACATGGCAATATATCAAAGCATGATGTAGCAATTCTACTCTTAAGTGACAGAGCAATTATCGATGATGAAGTGTGTGAGCCGGCAATTTGTGTAAGTGTAACATACGCATCATCGATAATGGTGTAGGTGTACTAGCACAGGTATATGAAATGCAATGAGAATAATATGAATGCAGTATAAAGTACCTCGTAAATTAAATACTATAAGGTATACGTATCTAACATGACCGAGTCGCTGAATCTATCAATCGGCATCCAGCCTCACAACAACACGTACGGTACAATCCATCGTACGGCATCCTCTAATCAAGGGTATGGACATATCAACAAGTAAAACTCATCGCGTACAGTAATCTATCGTACGACGGCATTAAAAAAATTTGGTATTCTATCAACCTATACAACATCGGGGGTACGGATCTAAGTCTCGTACGGCATATCACTCATTATGCAATCATTATCCATATAAATATACCTATCTCTCAGGTCATATCCGCATAAATCTCGTATCAAGGGACCGGCAAGGTATCAAATATTTCTTATCGACTCGCATCCAAATAACGACATATCAACCAAGTCATCATATCTCATCGTATACTCTTTCCATTTCATCAATCTCTCACATCAAGTCATTTTACATGTGCATTCTATCATATAAATCTCCAAGAGTTTTGTCACTATAGCCGTCATCTCATATATCGATATATACTAATCATTAATATCACCTCTAACTATATTCATTAACCACATCATTAGTGTTCAAATGTAGGTTTCTCCTACGGTATTCTATGTATATATAAGTTCCATTCAAAATTCGCGGGGGTGCTATACGCCATCCACCCGACATCCCCCGTAGATATAAATCTACTCACCTGCTAAACTCCTCGCTAAGCCGTAGTCGATGTGCTTCGTCATCTCAGAATCCACACGAATGTACCGATCGATCCGTGTCCTTCGGTCTTCAACCTCAGTCCTTAGCATGTTGCGGCTGCCTCGATGAAGTTCGCTCTCTGGTTACGCTCGTCGAAGAGGGCACACGTCAAGGATTCTTATACGGGCTTCCTCTTCCAAACCGAAGCAACTCGGGCATCCAGTTTGCTAGCCTAGATACCCAATACGAAGTAGAGATATTGTGTGAATACTTTTTCTCAAGGCACCCAAGTAATTGGGTGGAGGTAAATTGAAGTTTCCATGGAAATTGTGATCAAAGGAATTTAGCTTGGAAAATATCAAGCAAACAAATTAGCTTACACAATATTGGGCAGCCCAAAAATTGTGCTCGGCCACCATTCAAGAAATGGTTCACTGGGGATTTTATTTGGAGAGGTGAGCACAAGGATTTCAAGTGGTGAGCATAAGCAAAATATCCATCACAAAAATCTTGAGCTCAACCAAAAACCATTAAAGCTAAATGGACAGCTCACCCAAAAGAACTCATGCCCATTCAATGCCCAAAACAATGACACGCCAAAAATCCAAATGAAGCCCACTGCCATTGGAGAAGTGGAGAAATGTGAGCACATGAAGAAAATTGCTTGAGAAAGAAAAATCAATGGGCTCGGCCAGTGAGGGAAATGGCTCTCTGGGTATTCATAAAATGTTGTGTGTGGCTTTTTAATTGGAGAGTGGTGAGTGCAATGAATGAAATGGTGAGTGTAAGGTAAAGCAATCAATCTAATAAATTAAACCCCACGTCTAAAAAAAACTCACAGCACACACCCACTCCTCACCGAAAAAAATATCAAGACTAAAACAAAACCAATAGCCATTAATGGTCAAAGGATGAGTCACCCATAAACCCATCCCCTGCCAAGCCCACGAAATTGTGCAATTGACCATGCCTAATTAATTCATGCACATAAAAAGAAATGGCCAGCACAACAATGAATTTCGAAATATTTGCCTAGCCAAAAATTTTCCATGCAAACTAAAATACTCACATTTCCATATTTTTTATATATTTTATATTTTCTGAAATGTTACAATCTTCCTCCCTTAAATATATTCGGTCCCCGAATTTAAAATTTAAACCCCCCAATACTAAAACATTTCAAAAAATCAGCTCAAATCAACGGGCCTCCGAAATCACGGAAAATACAAAAATACCACAGTGCATCCTGTGCGCCGGAAAATGAGTACGAAAACTCAAAACCGAACTCCGTCAAGCGTCACGCAAATCATCAGACTTGCACGCCTATCATCGGAGTCATAATGGAGATACAGAACTCGAAATCCACTACAGAAATCCCATATGCACTAATCAAATACTATAATACATATATAGTACGCATCCTTGAAAAAGCTCTTAAAACTGAATAAAAACATATGCAGAATCTTTTCTGAATTGCCGTGTGATGCGTAACTCACGGCACAAGTGACGGACGCTCATTTATGAAGTAATAAATGTATGTTCATACATGTTTTGCCAAAATATACGTTCCGCCCCTTTTTTAAAATATCCCAAAAGGTTTTCCTTTGTAAACGTTCGTGTCGCTCGCGGACACGTAAGAAATATAGAGACTATTGCTCCTTTTTGAAAACCTCTTAGTAAACTCTTTATGCATGCAAAGTACTCAGGTACTGTCCTCGGATCAGTCTTGTTCGGCTACTACATAGTATAGTATCTATCATGAAAACAAGGCTCAAGAGCAAATCAGCCTCAAAAGGCGTATCCAACCATCACGTGCGCCTAGTGCGCACGGAAAATCAAATCCAAATACAAGTGCTACGAATGTGCACAAAGCAAAACCAAGTGCAACGGGTGTGCACGAAAGCATCTGTCCAATACAACTGGTGTGCACGGCAACAACAACTAATGCATCTATAGTGCACGAAAATCTCGATCCAGTACAACTAACATGCACGAACGAAAACCCCAATTGAGTGCATCAGGTGTGCACAAAATCATATCTCATATCATGCGCCCAACGTGCGCGAAAATCCAAATCAAGTGCATTCGTCATGCACGAATGAAATCGAAATCAAGTGCGTCCCACATGCACGAATAAAAATCTAAGTCAAGTGCATCCAACATGCACGAATGAAATCGAAATCAAGTGCATCCCACATGCACGAATAAAACTCTAAATCAAGTGCATCCAATGCGCACAAAATCCAGTACCAGCGCCTAATATGCGCAAAAATCTGACCCAAACGCGTCAGGTCCGTATAAAACATCTGGTGCAGTAGCATGCACGAAAACGAACAATAAGTGCAAGCGCACACAAAAACACAAATCTGGTAACACCATGCTCAATGACAAATCGGGTGCAACCAAGGCACGGAGTATAAATCCGGTACAACCAATGCACAAAATAACAATCTAGTGTAACAAAGGCACGAAATACGAATCTGGTGCAACAAATGCTCAAAATACAAATCGGGTGCATCTAGTACACGAAAAACCAAATCCAATGCACAACTGCACGGAAACTCATCAATAACTCAAATGCGTATGAAAACTACACCGAGTGTACCAAGGTGAAAAACTCATAAACGTGTGCAACTGCGTGCACAAAACACGTATCAATGCCCTGCAAGCACATGTGAGCTATACCGAGTGCAAAAATCAAATCGAGTGCGTACCACACGCACATATCAAATCAACCGTATGAAATCCACGAAATCATAAACATGTGCATCCAAGGCACAAAATCAATATCAAGTGCAATTAGATATACAAAAATCATAAAGCAATACAACAGTATGTAAAACGTATATCCAGTGCAATAACTATGCACAAAATGTAATTACCCAGTAGGTGCGGCCATGGTGCACGAAATATCATGAAACTCAAATCCAAGCGATATAAGCGTGATACTCAGATCACCAACGCAAATCGCAACAAATGACATTGAGGTACACCTTATAAAATGTCGACAAAATATCTGCGTGCCCAAAACTGACAGAGCAAGATCATCTACTAGACTCCTGCTCATGGTCTGGCGTCCTCGGTCTCTGGGTCCTCATTTCTTTACGGATTACCAATCTCGTAATCCATCGGCTCATCGGCCTGGTCAGGTGTGCTAACGGAAACGATTCCGCTCTGGCACTCCTAAGGTCATCTCTCGGCCAACTAGTATGATCACTCATAAAGCAGCACGTCACTGTCGTCGGCCTCTGGTCCTCTGAATACACACGACACATCTGATCCTCGGTGGAAATCTTATTGCAGCAATGTCCTGGAAGGAGCCTGCTCAGGTCTCTTCCGATTTTGCCTATGCCGAACTATACGGAGGCTGGTACACTTACCTAATCTTTTCTCATTCTCTGGACATCTGCGTTCTCAGCACAGCAATTCCTTGAGAACTGGTCATATTCCAACGCTCCTGTATACACATCCGATCTCTAATCTCAACAAGGAGTAACATCAGCTCGTCAGCATCTCGCACGAACCTCTTGTTCCACTCGTCTTTATTATCGTCCACTTGACGTCGCATCATGCTATCTGCATACCGCAAATTTTCTCGGCTACAGTCAATCCGGAATCCCTCCCACGGACTCAAATCACGAACTCGGTATCTTCATCACTCTGTAGAAGATCTCTAGCCGAACACGTCCTCGGGAACTCGTCCCAACCATCGGAGGAATACTCAATACTCATCCGTTCTCGATCAACTTACAACACATCTGGGTGAGGTCCTCTATCTGAAACTGTTCAGCTTACCGATCTCACATCGGAACATCCAACGAACAACGTCATCTCTGGATCGATCTACTCTAGATCTAAGTAAGACTCTCCACACTGGAAATCTTCAACTCAACTGGGCCTGCGTCGGCGCATCAATTCTGACGAATCACTTCGTCTCTCAACTCAAGATAGACTAGCTATCACATGTCGCATCTCTGCCTGAAAGCTCCAGCGATCACAGCTCGTAAGCCCTGGAAGCGGCATCACATCAATCTCAGCAACAACTGGGTCATCTGTCTGCACGGTAGATGACATCGCAATCTCTGAGGTATGATGTACATCAACAGTCCTCTCCCAACAAGTAGCCTCTAACAATGGCCCGATCATCCGGTACTAAACCGCACACTCGTCTCAAACGAGAGGTCACAACACAACACTACATCGATACGTTCCATGTCACCCGAAAACACGATGGTCGGTCCTCGTCCACGATGAGGTCGCCCTGACCGCATCACCAGCAGCAGCTCATCTGCGCTCAAACCATGGTGAAAGGAACCTCAATCATGTATCGACGAAAAAGATCAAAGGGATGAAAAGAGTCGACAAATCCCAAAATGGATACATGATCATAAGGAGGAGTCAAATCACTGAGAGTATGATCATGAAAGTGAAAAAAATTAAGGATCTCAAATGGATGTATAATCAAGGGGACAAAGAGAATCACAAGTCTCAAGGTATATACATCCTAAGGCCACTTAAGTGGAATATCGTATCGTAAATATGCCGCGGAACATACATACGGTATGTCACTCTACTCAAGTTACCAACTCCATCAATCAGGGTCAGCCTATGAAACGAAAGTTTGGGTCTAACACCCCCCATGTTCAAGTCTAAGTTCCGTAAGGTCAAGCCTAGGTTCCAAAATATATACGCCCTAGACTCCACATAGTCAAACATAAACTCGAACCAAGGTTAAACCTAGCGCTCTGATACCAACTTTGTCATGACCTGAAAATATTAGCTCGTGACCAGCGCTTAAATCACGCGATGTCTACAGGCGTAACGTAATTCAAGTAAGCTGAAACCCAGAAATCTAAACCTTTTAAGAAATAAAGAGGTGAAGCTTTGAAATAAAGGCATAATAAATCATGTTTTTGTCTTTTGAAAAAAATTGGGCAGCACCTCCCTTGTAAAAACTAGCCCCGAAAACGGGTACAATACAGAATATAAATAAAGCATCCCCAAACGGGAGCAAATCACGCCCAAAGGTGGAAACAACCACCACAAGCATAAATATATATACGACGCCCAACGGCGAAGATCCACATAAGGAAATAAAGTAAAGCAAGACATCAACCCCAAAAGCGAACATAAAACCCATCGCCCAAGTCTCGCAACTACAAGTCTTCTAAGTCTTCAACATATACAATTACTAGTTTCTGATTTGATGGAGTCGACTAGATACAATATGAATAACAAATACGAGAGGGGCACGATCCAACATGTACCACCTACCAAAGCAAAACACCCAAAAGTAAGCTGTGTGCCAACGATGCCGCTACTGATCCAAGCGGACAACCTGCAAGAACTAAGGCACAACGGGGGTGAGTTGCCAACTCGTGAGTAGAAAACATCAACATGTAGAATCGAAATAAACAACGATTCCTAGGTCAACTATATCATAAAGGTAATACTATGATATCTAGGGTGACCGTATCTGCATATGTGCCAACAACATAATCAATGCCTATCAGCAAGTGTTAGTTATGTATATGCCCTAGAGGCCATTGTTGTACATATGATGTATATTATAATGGATGCTTGGATATATATAGAGATGACTTTCTTGCTCGTCATGATAGTATGCTATTTGGTTTCACTTTATCTTAACATGTTGACTTGTATTGGTTTACTGTTTTACTCTCACATGTTGATAAAGCCCTTAGGATCTGTACTCGACTACTGGGACTATGATGAGATCATACTAGTGGGGCCGCGGTAGTCGATGAGTACATCCTATAACTGTTCCTAGTCGAGGGTATATCGAGACAGGGCATCGATACACCAGAGTAGACTAGCGTATACGCATCTTGACCCATATGATGGGCGATGGATGATCCCATATCCATCGGTGTTAGACATCAAGGATGGTATATGGGTACTCAGTGGAGACTGGGTACACTGGACGGACTCGCCGAGAACTCCCAGATGGTGATATACCACACGTCAGATGGCAGTTCTCCGGTGACACTGGTACAGGGTAGTCTGTAGACCCGAGATCGTCATAGAGTCTTGTGTGATTCCCACTGTGCTTTGATTTCCACCTTACCACGTCCAAGAGGGCGTGCAAAACGGTGGCTTTTGGGTACAGTCCCGAATCACATGGAGGCAATGAGCGATAGGAGGGGATTCGTCTCTCCCGGTATAGGAAGTTGATGTTGTGCTGTGTTCGATTGGCTATAACTGGAAGTCCCTGGCCAAGGCTGATATAGAGATTTACTGGTAAGTGTTACTAGTAGTTTCTCGACCCGTTATGAGCCACACATCGACACGACTTATCGGTTACTGGGGTCTGACGTATACCACCCCTAGACTTGATATGCGACATATCAGACGAACAGACCGGACTGTACGGGAGTGTTACTGGTTGGATTCACAGGAGAACGCACAGGCTAGCTTGTTGATCTTCTGATCGCTCAATACCTGGGTGGCTGTTACGTTTAGCTGACCGCTTGCAGCTTGTGGGTGTTTGATATGATCATCACCTGCTACCGGCGTATTGACGATTCTTTAGAGTCCTACACAGAGGTTTCTTGACTCAGGCGAAACGGAGTAGTGGCACATATGTGATATGTGCAGGAGCATGAATAATGCGATATGGGATACCGTATTATATTCTCGCGATATATGGATATGAACCGAGTCATCGGATCAAGTGTTGATTCGATGAATCGGTACATGATATATTAGTCGGTTATATTCGATATAGCCGGATCGTTGGATCAAGTGTTGATTCGATGATTTAATGTATAATAATATATATGATATATTATTACATTATCTAATATTGGCTCACTTTATTATTTCATTTTCTCAGTGGATGATACATTGATATATATGCGATATATGTTAATTGTATTATTTTCTTTTGATGCAAATATATAATATATATGTGATATATATTATTGTGACATGATATGATTAATTGTTAAACATGTTTAAGGATGATTAATTGAGGTTAGGGTTTGATTAGGGTTAGATGATTCATGCACCTTTTAGAAGATTTTTTCTTTTGTCATTGCAAAGATATTTTGGATGACACATTTCTAATTTGACCAAACCCTAACTCTAGTTGTTTCTCTACTTATTCTTATCCAATCATCCTTGACCATGGTTAATAATCAATCATATAGGTTTTATTCTATTCATCACAAAAGAAATATAATTCATTATCTTTTCATTATCATCTTCTTCCTTCTTCAAGAAAGCTTGCTAGTTTTTCTTAAGTGATGAGATAAAATATGAGAAAATGATATAAAAAGAAAGCAAAAATACTACTCCCTCATCCTCATCTCATCTAGCCCATGGGATTAGTGTGTTCTACTCTTTTGAGTGAGAAAGCTTGAGTCGAAGCAACTTCAAGGTAGATCATCGGAGATTTGGAATACTTCGAGCTAGCATGGATCGTTCGAGTCGTGGAGCCTCTCATGAGTCCGGGAGATCGTGGATCGCGGCAAAGGGACTTCTACTCGGAGCTTGTGAAGTGAAGGAGCGGACTACAAAGGTTGTAATCCCTCACACTTAGATAAAAGTTATCTTCTTGCATGTTAAACCCTAATAATCTAGCAAAGATCCCGGCTTTGGGTTGTTCGGCACGTCTAAAATTTTATCCGGGCATGTTTGATGCCTTTAGAACCTTCACAAGAGTGCCTAGGAACCCTACAGTGGTATCAGAGCCTAGCTAGAGTATTAGGCGATGTGTTTACGAAGTTAAAACTCCGATCGAACCCGAAACGACGAAACTTGACCCCTCTCTGGAAATTTTTTAAATTTTGGGATTTTTCTGAATTAAAAATATGTAAAAAAATCAGCAGGGAATTATAAGAATTACCAAGAAGCCCGAGCCACCAATTCGATCAAACGGCCGCGGAAGCGCGGCGCAAGCATGGCTTGCGCGGCGGTTCCGCGGCGGATTGATAGGATTATGACACGCGGCTTTTCTGGTAATGACCGTAGGTACTTGCTGACTATTCTGGATATTTTTAATATGTTCCAGGTGTTTAAAATTCTGGGGTTTGTTTTGTAATAGTAGACTCGATCGGAAATTTTAAATTCGTATTTCTTTCCGGATATTTAGAAACTGTTAAACTATTTGAACGGATATCATTAACTTACTGTTTCCCGGTTCGGTAAACTTTCAAGTGTTGAAAATTTTTTTCAGGTTTAAATCTTTTGGAAAAATTGTACAAGTTAAGCGGTGGACCCTCTAGAAGACAACAAACCTTAACTCGATTATGTGACCGTCTTGAACTGCCTTTTGAACCTTCGGGTTTGGGGCAGTACGGCGTGCCACATGTGAGGCGTTGGCTTGACCCTTCTACGGCTGGATCACTGGTACTTTAACATATTCTGGGATTATTTGAACTCCGCTCAAGAGTTGAGCACTTTGGGAAATTTTGGGTGTTTGATTATCTGTTCGAAAAGTTTAATACTGTCGATTTATCTGGAATGTGATACAATATGTAGAATTCATAGAGTTAGGCATGAAATGCGGAGTATGTGATATTTCGGATTTACGATGTCTAAAGTGATTGTGGATTCCAAATATTGTAGTTTTACACTTTCTTTTCTGTGACCGTAATGTAATATGTGAGGTCGCCGGTTTCGTTGCTATATGATTCAACGACAATTGGGATGCGCATATTTACTTACGTTGATGATATGAGATATTATGTGTTGCTGTGATATGTTATATTGGATCGTCGCGTTCTGAATAGCCGGGGGTTTTTTATTTTCATTCATGTAAAATTCATTTGTAATATTCTTTTATTTGGGGCACTTCCTGGTTGCGGTTGATGTCACCAGTGTATATTATTTACTTTTCCGCATTAGGTAGACCTAAGGAGGAGAGCATAAGTAACCGGGTTCTAGGGTCCAGTGGGAGGCCATCTCGAGGAGTCGAGACCGGGTCTCCTAACCCTAGAATTGGCAGTGTTACTTGCCGCTCTCGTAGGGGTCTTGGGATGTGGGTTTGGCTATTCGTCGCGACCGTGGAATCCGTGTTTTATACAGGCTCGTATTGAAAACACGGACGTCCTAGTATATCCAATATTCCATATATGTTCTTCTGCTGCAATGTTCTGTGATGAGATCATATTACTGCCTGAGACGAATGCTTATACTATATATATATGCTGATATATAAATATTACTGCTTTCGTTTCTTCTGTGATGCTTAGGAAGCATAAGCTGATGGGATTTTTATTAATGAGATTAATAAAAGAAAAGAAACCTAAAGATGTTGTAGAATCAAAACTTTATAAAAAGGGTAGCTACAGTTTTGCTTTGCACAGTGATATATAGATATATCCTGCACCTTATTCGATGAGGAAAGGACCGAGATCCCTTCACCGGGAGTGACTCCTTTAGCAAAACTGGCAGATGCTACAAAACGCGGTTTGTCTTTTGATTGCTTTTAGTATTTTGCTTTGCACAGCGGTATATATGATATATCCTGCACCTTATTCGATGAGGAAAGGGCCGACGATCCCTTCACCGGGAGTGACCCCTTTAGCGAAACTAAGAAAAGCCTCAAAAACGTTCCTTTTCAAAACTTCACTCGATTCTACGACGATATCAAGTTCATTACTCTCAGGGTTTTCTGAAAAACCTGCGTAGCCCTCCGTCATTTCAGATAAGTACTTCTTAGTATTCGGGCTGTGTTTGTTGACCATGTTAAGGCGTAGTGTATGGTAACTAATTAATACTTATCTGCTAAAACATGAGATGTGATTGGATTAGGGTATTCGTACGACTTTGTTGACCATGTTAAGGATCGTACGGGTGGGTTTAATTCAATCGGGAAATGACGGGTTGAACTTGGCTAGCACTTATGATTTGTTGACCGTGTTAAGGTCATGAGTTGCTAGGGGTAAAAGTATTATTGGGAATTTCAAGTGTTGAAATTTGCAATGAGATTGCATACCTCCTATGAGATAGTTGGATCCCGATACCCACTGCGAGTAAGAGTTACTCCTGGGAGAGTTTTACACAGGACAATTAGTCATTCAAGTAGGTGTCTAGAAAAGTGTTAACGGGGTTACGCCTCTGGGAAAACGAGGTTTACTTTAATTAGGTCCGTGCGAGAGCACGGGGAACCTCCCTCAAAGTACCGACACTGATCTGGCTGAAAGATTGACGAAATTGTAGTGTGTAATTAATCCCGGCTAATCTTACCTTTTAGGGTTTTAAGGTAGATTTGATAAAAACAGTGGGAGACATCCTGATTAGATAAGATAATAACCAATCTAATCTTGCAAGAGCATACGCTAAAGTGTTTTCTTCTCTCTCTCTCCAGGTAGCGACCATTTCAGGCCATAATCAAGATAATAATATGGATGTATTGACTAAACCTAATTATTGTACTGAGCAAGGGAACGTTGGACCCGTTCTTTCTTATAAGAGTTATAAGACTGAACAGGAAACAGGAGAATATCTGGATTCTCACGCCGCCCAAAAGAACATGCATGTTGATGCATCTTCTTCGGGTGTGTTAGTTATTGAGAACTGTTTCTCAGTTCACCCTACGTCCTAGGTATTAGATACCGGATCAGGATCCCACATATGTAAACAGTTACATGGGCTACGTAAAGGTAGAGAACTGGGATAAGGTGATCATTCCGTTCAAGTAGGGAACGGTGCAAGTATTGTAGCCAAAGCAGTTGGCGAATATCACCTTGTATTGCCAAGTTGTAATACACTGATTCTAAATGAGTGCTATTATATACCGAACATGATGTGCAACATTATATCAGTTTCTTTATTGAGTAAAGAGGGATATAATTTTGTAGTACAGGATAATGTTATGAACATATTCCTAGATCAAAAGTTGATTGCATCAGGCTCGTTACATAATGGCATATTCATTCTAAATCAGAATACAGTCCTAAATATCCAAAACACACACAAGAGGAAAAGTTCAGACATGAACGAATCCTTCTTGTGGCATTGTAGACTTGGTCATATCAATGCGACACGACTGGCTAAGTTACATAAAAATGGTTATTTGAATCCGTTCGAATTATCATCTTATGATACTTGCCATTCATGTCTCAAAAGAAAAATGACCAAAGCTCCGTTTAGTGGACACGGAGAAAGAGTTACTGAACTCTTAGGACTGATACATAGTGATGTATGCGGTCCTATGTCTACGAATGCCAGGAACGGTTCTTCCTACTTCATTACATTCACTGACGATCTCTCCAGATACGGACATGTGTTCTTGTTGAAACACAAGTCTGAGGCTTTTGAGAAATTCAGAGAATATAAGCACGAAGTAGAGAATCAAACGGGCAAAAGTATTAAGATTCTTCGATCTGATCGAGGAGGTGAATACTTAAGCAATGAGTTCCTAGATTATCTAAAAGAGAATGGGATTCTCTCTCAGCTTACTCCTCCTTATACACCACAGCACAACGGTGTATCGGAGCGGAGGAATCGCACCCTATTAGATATGGTGCGCTCTATGATGAGTACAGCTGAGTTACCTATTTCCTTCTGGGGGTATGCACTTGAGACAGCAGCATACATATTGAATCAAGTTCCATCTAAATCAGTGCCTACAACCCCATATGAGGTATGGAGGGGAATGAGACCATATTTTAAACGGTTTAAGATATGGGGTTGTCCGGCCTATGTAAAAAGACAAAATCCGGACAAACTCGAGGCACGATCAGTTCTTTGTAAGTTTGTAGGATATCCAAAGAATTCTCAAGGATATATTTTCTATCACCCTGAGGAACAAAAAGTGTTTGTTTCTCAATATGCCACCTTTTTAGAAAAGGAATTTCTTGAAAAAGAAATTAGTGGCAAAGAGGTAGAGCTGGAAGAGGTTCCAGAAACACAAATTACAACTGAAGATTTAGTGGAACCAGAGGATTCAGTAGTAGCCGACGAACCCCAGCCTCTCCGCCGATCTAGTAGGGTTTCTCGTCCACCTGAGAGATACTACGGTTTTCTCATTGATGGTGGAAGCGAGGATTGCATCATTGATGATGATGACCCGACTAGTTTCGAGCAGGCCATCACGAGTGGTGACTCTATGAAATGGCTGGATGCAATGCGATCTGAGATGGAATCCATGTACACCAACAAAGTATGGACTTTGGAAAATGCTCCTGAAGGGGTAAAACCCATTGGGAGCAAGTGGATCTTTAAAAAGAAATTTGGTGTAGATGGAAAAGTTGAGACTTTCAAAGCTAGACTTGTAGCAAAGGGTTTTCGTCAACGACCAGGTGTGGATTATGACGAAACCTTTTCTCCAGTGGCTATGCTTAAGTCCATCCGGATCTTACTTGCCATTGCTGCATACCATGACTACGAAATCTGGCAAATGGATGTTAAGACCGCCTTTCTAAACGGTGATTTAGAAGAGTGCGTGTACATGACTCAGCCAGAGGGCTTCATAGATAGTGGGAGCAGCGGAAAGGTGTGCAAGCTGCTTAAATCCATTTATGGGTTAAAGCAAGCATCGCGGAGTTGGAACATCTGTTTTGATGTTGTAGTCAAAGAGTTTGACTTCATCAAAAATATAGATGAACCTTGTATCTATAAGAAGGTAGCAGAGGGTAAGGTTGTCTTCCTCGTATTGTACGTGGATGACATACTCTTGATAGGAAATGATATTCCTATGCTGCAATCAGTCAAGCTCTTCTTATCACAGAGATTCTCAATGAAAGATCTAGGTGATGCCTCCTGCATATTGGGAATCATGATCTATAGAGATAGATCTAAACGGATATTGGGATTGTCCCAATCTAGGTACATTGACACCATACTAAAGAGGTTTAGTATGGAAGAATCCAAACGTGGGAACCAACCCACGATCTCTGGACTCACTCTCTCCAAAGAGATGTCTCCCAAGACTGATTTGGAGAGAGCTCGCATGCAAGGGATACCCTATGCTTCGGCAGTAGGCTCTATCATGTATGCGATGCTATGTACCAGACCCGATGTAGCATACTCACTAAGTGTAGTGAGTCGGTATCAAGCGGATCCAGGAGAGAGTCATTGGACAGCTGTGAAGAACATTCTCAAGTACTTACGAAGGACTAAAGAGATGTTCTTGGTGTATGGTAACGGAGAACTCCAGGTGGAGTCCTTTGCCGATTCCAGCTTCCAAAGTGATAAGGACGACTCTAAGTCGCATTCGGGTTTTGTCTTTACCCTCAATGGAGGGGCGGTATGTTGGAAGAGTTCCAAACAGGATACCGTTGCAGACTCGACGATGGAGGCTGAATACATCGCTGCCAACGATGCTGCCAAAGAGGCTGTCTGGATCAAGAAGTTCGTTAGTGAACTTGGTGTGGTTCCATCCATTGAGCATCCAATACCTCTGTATTGTGATAACAATGGAGCTGTGGCTTTAGCCAAGGAACTCAGGTCCTCTCAGAAGTCCAGACATATTCTGAGGCGGTATCACCTGATCAGGGAGATAGTTGATCGCCGGGAGATCGAGGTCAGGAGAGTAGATACGAAGGACAACACTGCGGATCCATTTACGAAGGCTATTCCCCAGATACAATTTGAGAGATTATTCGGGATGCTAGGTATGAGATACTATAGCAGCTGGCCTTAGTGCAAGTGGGAGATTGTTAGTTATGTATATGCCCTAGAGGCCATTGTTGTACATATGATGTATATTATAATGGATGCTTGGATATATATAGAGATGACTTTCTTGCTCGTCATGATAGTATGCTATTTGGTTTCACTTTATCTTAACATGTTGACTTGTATTGGTTTACTGTTTTACTCTCACATGTTGATAAAGCCCTTAGGATCTGTACTCGACTACTGGGACTATGATGAGATCATACTAGTGGGGCCGCGGTAGTCGATGAGTACATCCTATAACTGTTCCTAGTCGAGGGTATATCGAGACAGGGCATCGATACACCAGAGTAGACTAGCGTATACGCATCTTGACCCATATGATGGGCGATGGATGATCCCATATCCATCGGTGTTAGACATCAAGGATGGTATACGGGTGCTCAGTGGAGACTGGGTACACTGGACGGACTCGCCGAGAACTCCCAGATGGTGATATACCACACGTCAGATGGCAGTTCTCCGGTGACACTGGTACAGGGTAGTCTGTAGACCCGAGATCGTCATAGAGTCTTGTGTGATTCCCACTGTGCTTTGATTTCCACCTTACCACGTCCAAGAGGGCGTGCAAAACGGTGGCTTTTGGGTACAGTTCCGAATCACATGGAGGCAATGAGCGATAGGAGGGGATTCGTCTCTCCCGGTATAGGAAGTTGATGTTGTGCTGTGTTCGATTGGCTATAACTGGAAGTCCCTGGCCAGGGCTGATATAGAGATTTACTGGTAAGTGTTACTAGTAGTTTCTCGACCCGTTATGAGCCACACATCGACACGACTTATCGGTTACTGGGGTCTGACGTATACCACCCCTAGACTTGATATGCGACATATCAGACGAACAGACCGGACTGTACGGGAGTGTTACTGGTTGGATTCACAGAAGAACGCACAGGCTAGCTTGTTGATCTTCTGATCGCTTAATACCTGGGTGGCTGTTACGTTTAGCTGACCGCTTGCAGCTTGTGGGTGTTTGATATGATCATCACCTTCTACCGGCGTATTGACGATTCTTTAGAGTCCTACACAGAGGTTTCTTGGCTCAGGCGAAACGGAGTAGTGGCACATATGTGATATGCGCAGGAGCGTGAATAATGCGATATGGGATACCGTATTATATTCTCGCGATATATGGATATGAACCGGGTCATCGGATGAAGTGTTGATTCGATGAATCGGTACATGATATATTAGTCGGTTATATTCGATATAGCCGGATCGTCGGATCAAGTGTTGATTCGATGATTTAATGTATAATAATATATATGATATATTATTACATTATCTAATATTGGCTCACTTTATTATTTCATTTTCTCAGTGGATGATACATTGATATATATGCGATATATGTTAATTGTATTATTTTCTTTTGTTGCAAATATATAATATATATGTGATATATATTATTGTGACATGATATGATTAATTGTTAAACATGTTTAAGGATGATTAATTGAGGTTAGGGTTTGATTAGGGTTAGATGATTCATGCACCTTCTAGAAGATTTTTTCTTTTGTCATTGCAAAGATATTTTGGATGACACATTTCTAACTTGACCAAACCCTAACTCTAGTTGTTTCTCTACTTATTCTTATCCAATCATCCTTGACCATGCTTAATAATCAATCATATAGGTTTTATTCTATTCATCACAAAAGAAATATAATTCATTATCTTTTCATTATCATCTTCTTCCTTCTTCAAGAAAGCTTGCTAGTTTTTCTTAAGTGATGAGATAAAATATGAGAAAATGATATAAAAAGAAAGCAAAAATACCACTCCCTCATCCTCATCTCATCTAGCCCATGGGATTAGTGTGTTCTACTCTTTTGAGTGAGAAAGCTTGAGTCGAAGCAACTTCAAGGTAGATCATCGGAGATTTGGAATACTTCGAGCTAGCATGGATCGTTCGAGTCGTGGAGCCTCTCATGAGTCCGGGAGATCGTGGATCGCGGCAAAGGGACTTCTACTCGGAGCTTGTGAAGTGAAGGAGCGGACTACAAAGGTTGTAATCCCTCACACTTAGATAAAAGTTATCTTCTTGCATGTTAAACCCTAATAATCTAGCAAAGATCCCGGCTTTGGGTTGTTCGGCACGTCTAAAATTTTATCCGGGCATGTTTGATGCCTTTAGAACCTTCACAAGAGTGCCTAGGAACCCTACAGCAAGTGGATCTCATCCAACCAAAATAATCAATGCCAGTATGCATGTGTATCTCATCTGCGTGTCAACCAATGACACAACAACATCATGCATGTAAATATCATGAAAACATATGCAGGTAAATATGAGGATATAAATCAATGTGTGTCCCTCACTGACACATCAAATCCTAAAATCCTCAGGCACCGCATCCTCAAATCGGCCCTCATATCCTGTAAGTCTCATGTAACCTGAGTGTCAAATATCGACACCCAAAACATCATGAAACGTATACATGTATGAATATATATATATAAGGATATCAACCACGTATGTCCATCGACGATACGTAAAAATCATGGAAATCTGAGTGTCAAACACCGACACTCGAAACATCATGAAACCCGTGTCCAGCATCGACACGTAAATCCTCATAACTCAGGCGTCGTCACCACGACTGGCCCTGATGTCATGTCCGTACATCACTCCGGTCGATATCTCTACTGTTAGTTATGTATATGCCCTAGAGGCCATTGTTGTACATATGATGTATATTATAATGGATGCTTAGATTGTAAGTGCACGGCGGCGCCCCGGCCGTCAATCCGACGCCGGAATGCGGAAGCGGTGATAAACTTTAATTTTTGCGGACTTTGCAAACCGGCACCACCGCGCACTAAATTCCGAATCGTAACCATTAACAAGTCTAAGCTACTAACAAGATAGGGAAGAGATATACCGACTGATCCGAGTCCTCCGGTCTTCATCTCCACTCCGATCTCCTCGCGGGATCTCCGTCCGTCTCCTCCTAGTCGGAAAGGGCACCACATCGCCTGTAGCTTTTACGGGCTCCCACCTCAATACCGAGGCAACTCGGGCGCGAAGCTGGCGAATCGACGCGTCCAAGATTTGCTGTAGAATGTAGTGTAGAGTATGTCTCTTTGGGGTTGGTTGCCTTTGGATGGAGGAAACATGAATGGACTTTGGAATGAAGTGAAGAATTTTGCAAGCATGAAAATGATATGTGAATTAATCCCTCATGCCAAAAATGAACTCCTCTCTCTCTCCCTCCAAGATGTGGCCGGCCCCTTTTCAAGAATGGTGGAGGAATCAAAATTGCAAAACCATGAAGGGAGGTTATGGTAGTAAAAGTGAAAGGGGTGACCATAAAGAAAACATACACCATGCTTATATTAAAACCAAACCATACCCTTTCAATCATCATTAAAGCAAGAGCATGGATGAAAGATATGAAGCTATCATAATCAATCTTTATGCAAGAAAACCCCTCCACAAATGTAATTTGCAAAACTGCAAATTACCCCCTCCATCGGAAAAGTCCGGCCGGGAAAGAACAAAGGAAAACCGGCCGGAACGGAATGCAAACTGGCAACTCCAGAAAACTGGTCCCGTAATAAATTACAGGAAAACCCCGATACTGTGCATACACACCCGCATCTGTATTCCATCCGGATATAAATGCAAAGAGACAAAATCTACACTGTACTAAACTAGGACCGGCTTAAACCAAAGCCGGCTAGTAATATCCGTTCGATCCTGATCCGTGCAATACCGCACGTATCTGATCGAACCCTGCCATATACCTATACGGCTACTAGTACAAACCGTCCGATCCTGATCCGTGCAATACCGCACGTATCTGATCGGACCCTGCCATATCTCCATACGGCCTCTACAGCGTTTCTCCCGAAAGCTGAGTAACTGAAAGTGTGGGGGACTCTAAAGACTCATCAATACAATGGCTGTGGATTTAACCACTAGCCCGTCAGAGGTATAAGCCAATACGTAACGGGCCACCAGCTATTGACTAAAAGGGACGTCGATGAGCGAACTCATCCTGACACCCTACTGAGCCTGTCAGTGACAATATCCGTACAGTCCGGTCTGTTCGTCTATGAGCATCGCATGTCGGGCCTAGGGGGTGGGTAAAAGTCAGACCCCCAAAAGCGGTACAAGTCGTGTCGGAGTGTAGCCCAGAACACCCTGAGATACTACTGGAATACCTACCAGTAAATCTCCTGCCTTGGCCAAGGACTTCGTGTAATGGCTCTCCTAAACACAGCGCGACCTCACCCCCAATACCGGGAGAGACGAACCCCCGAAGATCCGCTCACTGCCTCCATGTGGCTCGGGACTGTACCCAACTAAAACCTGTTTGCACGACTCCTTTGAGCCGTGGTAGGGTAGTAATCAAAGTACAGTGGGAACTCACACGAGACAAATGACGATCCCCAGGTCGATGAACTAACCTGTACACATGTCACCTGGGAACTGCTATCTGACGTCAGGTATAAGACCAACTAGCATGTTCCCGGCGAGTCCTGTCCGGTGTACTCATAACCCAATGAGCACCTGTATACATCTTAGGTGAACCAACTGACACCAGTGGCTTGTGAGACCGGCCACCGCCCCTCGTCGGGGTCTCGACTGTATACACTAGTCTACTGTGGAGTATCGATGCCTTATCTCGAAACTCTCACGACTAGGGACCTTTTAAGGATGTTCTTATAGACTACCAGCTCCCACGTATATGATCGCCCTCATACGGCCGGTAGTCAAGCAAGAATCCTAGGGGCTCTATCAACGTGCAATAGCGACCTGTCATGTCACCTAAAGCAGTACACGATGATAAAGGTAAACCAGATAGCAAACTATCATCTCGAGTAAGACTGTCGTCCCGGGATAGGTCCTCCCTCAATCATTGCAATCACGTGCCTGTGATCCAATAATTGACTCTGAGGGCACTATCTCCAACAATCTCCCACTTGCACTCAAGGCTAATTATTGCGATGTCGCATACTCACAGCCCGTGTGATACCGAACACCCAACTCCTCTACTAGTTAGTCTCACAAAGCTCGTTTACGAGACTATTGCGTTCGAGGAATAGCCTCAGCGAGTGGATCCGCTTTGAAGTTTCTTTCTATGTCTCTCTAAATCTCAAGTTCGCGGAGAATGCCATCTCCCGAAATGAGCAGTACCTGTCTTAGAATGTCTGGATGTCTGATGGGACCGAGCTCATAAATGAACTCCAAATCCAAACTTCTTAGACTGTATCGTCAACTGAAATTAATCAGTATCCTGCGCCATGCCTCCCTCAGTATCTGCCTGGATCACCTGTCCAGAATACTGCCCCTCGTCAGAGGGAAGACTATAGCTCTGACAACCTCCTTGTCGTCCATGTCACCTTGGAAGCCTGGAATGATAACTGTCTCCCAAATGAGGCTGTCGTTATCATATCCCTAGAACATCCACTTATGTTCTAAAACTGCTTCCGACTGTTTCTCCAGGATTGGATCAATTGTAACTTATTGCATCTAATGCAAGAACAACATCTGGTGTGGTACTTGACAACTCATGATTGACTCAATTGCCTAAGCAAGTGATCTGCCAATCATGCACGTCCCTCTCTACTTTAGTCTATAAGACACCTTTAGAGAGGGTGACTCCGTCACCTACAGGTACACTACCATGCCAGGAGTCGTCCATTCTAAATACTCTTAGAATGCTGTCAAAGTACCCTGATTGGGAAACTACCCAAATCTAGATCTAAAACCATAGATCTAGTAACCAGTATGTCTGAAATAATGTCCAAGTCCTTTGTGGAGAAACCACTGTGTGACGACCAAAGTATAACCGATCGTAGTATAGGAATTTCTTTTCCTATTCTGTGTATGTCATCCAAATACCAGGATATCACACCCTACTACCTTCTCAACAGATCCATCCCCTATTCTGGTGACGTCAAACCTATGACTGTCACATCAGAAATAGATGATCTATCTCCGCTACATCTGCTTTAGTCTATAAATAGATATAAGCCTGATGTCCACCAATGCTTCCGCTGCTCCCACTGACTACGACAACCCTCTGCCAGAGTCATATAGACGTGCACTTCTAAAGCTAGTTTAGAACGACGCTATACTCATCCTCCTGTCGGGTCTCGCAGTCTAGAACAACAACAATGGCAAGTGTGGGTAAACAAGAACTTCCCTGTCACCGTCCTTGAGGCTACCGGAGTACCTCTCGGGTGCCTGAAGTTACCCACCGTATCTGCGGAGTGGCTAATGGAATGTCAAATCAGATTGAATCTTTAGGTTTCTTATCAAATCTTCAGTAATCGTTTGCGGTTCTGGAATCGCTTCCAATTCTACCATACTCCCACTACTGTTTTTGAAAAAATCCATTTTTATTAAAACTGTGGCGAGTCAAGAACAATATCACTATTGATCTTTCTTGTGGTAGAAAGTCAACCCTCGTCATAGCCTGGGTCAACCCACAAACAGCCATTACAGAAACGTGCCTCGAGTTATCCAGAGTCTGGTTTTAATCATAAGCCGGACAACTTCCCGTATCTTAACAATGTTAAGATATGAACTGTTCTATATCCAATACAGAAACAGAAGCACTGATTTAATTGAACCAGATCCAAATCATGCAGCTGTTACCAGTGCATGTCAACTAAATGGAAGGAGGCCGATCAGCGTTACCCAACTTAGGAATGCTTCCAATTATGAGTAACCTGAAAGAGAAGCAAGTTCTCATTACTATCAACTGAATACCATACACAAGTATCTACATCTTCGATCACCTTGAAGAATCCCGATACTTGCAATACCTGGTTCTCTGCTCTATTCTTATACCAATAACTCCTCAAAACTCAGACCCTGTGTTTGTACGAAACACATGTCTAAGAATTAGAGTAGTTAAAAGTAAACAGAATATAGTACGAGGACCAACCCCTCTGTCCTGATGGACACTGGACAACATACAATACTCTGTATAAGTCCGCTGAGTCTAGTAACTCTTTCACTGTGTGTCGTAGGTTGAAAACTGTACTTATGGTTAAGAAGAATTACACCGCTGTTTAATGCTCCTTACCTAACCATCCACTGATATAGGTAAATGTCATCGACATAATATCAAAAGGTATATCTCACTCCATGAAAATAGACGTACAGATATATCAATTTGAAATTGGTGCACAACAGCGGATATTCAAAACCAAATATTTGCCGACCGGCAAACAGCCCAGGTGATCTCCTCAAATATCACCGATTACAACGAATCCCGATATAATGAGGATGATCACCCAATTCCCAATAACTTACTCCCACTCATCATCTGTAAAACCATACAGATGTGAGAATCATACCTGGTAAATACATACCCTGGAGCAAGTGTCTAATCAGGAAATCAGTTTTCTTTTAACAGTACACAGTTGAACTGAAACATTGAAATGTTTCGATGGGGTATCCTGGTATTCCTAGTAATGCCTCTACCATTATCCAGATTCACAACTATAACCATATAGTTCTTTGCCACCTCTCCAAATCCCTTTATATGTCTTTAGTCATTACCTTCTGCACACCCCTTTAGGCCAATTGGTTTTCTTCCTTCCCTACCGTTCGGCACCAGCCTATGGTTTGGAAGAAGACTATCCAATAAGCATAATGGGTGTACTGTCCTAGTCCTAGGAGCACTCGCAATGCGAGAGAAGGTGAAGATAAAAGACAACCGAATAAATCTTATTCCTATTTCTCCTGGACCAGAATCCATCCCCGAACTGGAACAAGTTCCTTTCGAGTTCGTATATAACCATACGATGGAGTATCCAATAAACTGTGGATCTTCGTAGTGATACGGAGTGTCCTGGAGAAATACAAAGGTGATTTAGGATCGGCGAAGAAATACTTGGTTTGGTTGTGAATAGCAGTCGCAACTTACTTTGCCCTCTTACTAATCCCTTTCTTTGTCTTAACTCAATACCTTCTGTACACCGTTTAGGCTAATTAGTTTTCTTCATTCCCTACCGGTCGGCACCAGCCTATGGTTTGGAAGAAGACTATCCAATTTGCGTAATAGGTGTACTACTCCTAAACTAAGGAGTACTCGCAACCTGAGAGAGGGTGAAAAGAAAAGACAACTGAATAATCCTATCCGTTTTCTCCAGAACCGGAAACCATCCTCGAATTCCTTCGAGTTCGTATCTAACCATACGATGGTTTTGTCCAATGGAAGTGGACGTTCGTAGTAATACGGGGTGTCCTGGAGAAAAGGGTAAAAGTAGGAGTGGCAATGAGGTTTGCAACTCTGACAATCCAAAAGCCAGTGTTAAAGAAGGTTCGGTCAACTTGGTCACTGAGTCATAGTCTTAGGGTCGGGTCAATGGTCGCTGCCAGAGAGAGAGAAAAGAAACACTCAGCGTGCACTCTAACCTAGATCAGAATGGTTACCAATTTATCTAATCTGGAAACCTCCCACTGTATCTCAAATTCTTCTCCAAACCTGAAAGAAGAATTAGTCGGGGTCACCCGAGGAGTAAACTAACTCATCAGTGGGAATCGGGATCCAACTATCATCGCATGATAACGTGACGGAATCCGCTCACGCTATCACACTTCAGAAGGTATGCGCATATCTGGCAAGTTTCAGTTCTTTTGAAACTCCCGATGTGGATTTTTTTTTGCCCCATGCTCTTATGACCTTGACTAAGGCCAACAAATCATAAGTCACATGTCAAGTTCTACCCGTCATTGTCCAGGTTGATTTGAACCCACCCGTACAAGCCCTTGACTAAGGCCAACAAGGCTATACGACTGTCCCAAACCAACGCATCTATCTATGCTGCATATGAATACCCAATAGCTACCAAACACTGTGCCTTGACTAAGGCCAACAAACACAGCTTGAATACTATTGACTACCCATATGAAACGACGGAGGGCTACGAATGGTTTCTGGCGAAAACCTTTAACGAAGTGAACTTGATATCGTTGAAGGAACGGATAGCTTTTTAGAAAATATAGTGACGAAAACCTTTACTAAAGAGGTCACTCCCGGTGAAGGGATCTCGGCTCTTTCCCCGTAGAATGGGGTGCAGGATATTCCAAACGAATACCACGGTGCAAAGCAAAAGCAATCGGCTATAGTGAAGTTAATGCCCTGACGCAAAACTTCTGTCCAAGGGGTCACTCCCGGTGAAGGGATCTCGGCCCTTGCCTCGTCGACTGAGGAGCAGGATATTCCAAATGAATACCACGATGCAAAACAAAAGTGAACGTCCTTGCAATAACAGCTTTTTGAAAAGTGTTCCAACAACATCAGAATAGGTTTGTTTAACTTGCATTGATCCGAATCAATGCAGTCCCATCAATTGATCACACCACAAAGAACGAAAATATACTGACGTACGTATATGCCATCCGCATTCGCCACTGGGTCCCGTCATCACCCGTTAGGTTAGCTAACTAACGGCAGAGCGGGGACTGGACTAGTGCGGATGAAAAACATATACAACATCTACTAATATATATACCAATATATAGTATTTCGCTCAAGGCGTGAATAAAATGCAACATCACAGAAAAGTACAGCATCACAGAACAATACAGATATCTGGGATCCCCGAGTTTCACAGAGCCACTACTGAAACCCGACGTTCCCCTGGTCGTGTGGATAGCCTGTGCAATGAAAACCTAGACCCCTACGGGCGCGGCAAGTCACCCGCCAAAACCTGAAGCGAGGCAGCCCCCTTCAGCACCGAGCATGGACCACCCAGCACTTCACGGAATCCGGTAACTTGGGCACCCCTCCTGGGTCAACCTGTACCCCCTACGAGTGCGTCGAACAGCCCGCCAATTCCAGACTGAAGCCCCCTCCGTCCCAATGCCATGAGATGCGGGCTTGTTGCCCTCCAGAACCCGGCTATCCGTGCACCCCACCGTGGGGCAAACCTAGTACAGAAAGTAAAATATACATACACCGGGTACATCGACCGCAACCAGGTCGTGCCCCAAAAGAATAATACAATCAGGCAGTGACGGCAGTCCACATGTCGGACGCTCGCCCCGCAATATCAAATGTACATAATATGACAGCACTGCACTAGCATTGCATCCAGGCTATCCCCCACGACCGATCCGCAACATCACAGCAAAACACAGAACATCATCGTGAAAGTCACGTTCGCAAATCCGTCTAACCGGGCTATAGCAGTTAGACCGGATTTACCGATCGAGTGACATTCACGGTCGCAGATATAATGTAAATACTGTGAAAAATGTGTTTAAAATTTTCCGATTGATCAAACCTTAACAAGTGGGCCCCCAATCAAAACTGTAGCACTCACAGAAAACCTGGGCCCAATTTTAATATTCCAGAAACCACATTTCTTACTCAGGAACATACTGTAGAATTTTTGGGGGGTGAACTGTTCACATTGCGGCGGAAGCGCGGCCACAGCAAGGGTTTGGCCGCCCTTCCGCGGTGGTATGAACAGTTCATGCTACCAAAAATTTTCAGTATACTTATATTTCCCTGCACATCATTCTGAGACAACCTGAAAAATTTTTGGACTCAAAAAAAATTCGACAGAAACTGATGTGCTTGAAAAAAGCGGTTTCGGGATTTTGTTCGATCGGAAACGTAAAACACATTAAATAAAGCTAGACGAAGTTAATGGCGAGGCTCTGATACCACTGTAAGTGCACGGCGGCGCCCCGGCCGTCAATCCGACGCCGGAATGCGGAAGCGGTGATAAACTTTAATTTTTGCGGACTTTGCAAACCGGCACCACCGCGCACTAAATTCCGGATCGTAACCATTAACAAGTCTAAGCTACTAACAAGATAGGGAAGAGATATACCGACTGATCCGAGTCCTCCGGTCTTCATCTCCACTCCGATCTCCTCGCGGGATCTCCGTCCGTCTCCTCCTAGTCGGAAAGGGCACCACAACGCCTGTAGCTTTTACGGGCTCCCACCTCAATACCGAGGCAACTCGGGCGCGAAGCTGGCGAATCGACGCGTCCAAGATTTGCTGTAGAATGTAGTGTAGAGTATGTCTCTTTGGGGTTGGTTGCCTTTGGATGGAGGAAACATGAATGGACTTTGGAATGAAGTGAAGAATTTTGCAAGCATGAAAATGATATGTGAATTAATCCCTCATGCCAAAAATGAACTCCTCTCTCTCTCCCTCCAAGATGTGGCCGGCCCCTTTTCAAGAATGGTGGAGGAATCAAAATTGCAAAACCATGAAGGGAGGTTATGGTAGTAAAAGTGAAAGGGGTGACCATAAAGAAAACATACACCATGCTTATATTAAAACCAAACCATACCCTTTCAATCATCATTAAAGCAAGAGCATGGATGAAAGATATGAAGCTATCATAATCAATCTTTATGCAAGAAAACCCCTCCACAAATGTAATTTGCAAAACTGCAAATTACCCCCTCCATCGGAAAAGTCCGGCCGGGAAAGAACAAAGGAAAACCGGCCGGAACGGAATGCAAACTGGCAACTCCAGAAAACTGGTCCCGTAATAAATTACAGGAAAACCCCGATACTGTGCATACACACCCGCATCTGTATTCCGTCCGGATACAAATGCAAAGAGACAAAATCTACACTGTACTAAACTAGGACCGGCTTAAACCAAAGCCGGCTAGTAATATCCGTTCGATCCTGATCCGTGCAATACCGCACGTATCTGATCGAACCCTGCCATATACCTATACGGCTACTAGTACAAACCGTCCGATCCTGATCCGTGCAATACCGCACGTATCTGATCGGACCCTGCCATATCTCCATACGGCCTCTACAGCGTTTCGCCCGAAAGCTGAGTAACTGAAAGTGTGGGGGACTCTAAAGACTCGTCAATACAATGGCTGTGGATTTAACCACTAGCCCGTCAGAGGTATAAGCCAATACGTAACGGGCCACCAGCTATTGACTAAAAGGGACGTCGATGAGCGAACTCATCCTGACACCCTACTGAGCCTGTCAGTGACAATATCCGTACAGTCCGGTCCGTTCGTCTATGAGCATCGCATGTCGGGCCTAGGGGGTGGGTAAAAGTCAGACCCCCAAAAGCGGTACAAGTCGTGTCGGAGTGTAGCCCAGAACACCCTGAGATACTACTGGAATACCTACCAGTAAATCTCCTGCCTTGGCCAAGGACTTCGTGTAATGGCTCTCCTAGACACAGCGCGACCTCACCCCCAATACCGGGAGAGACGAACCCCCGAAGATCCGCTCATTGCCTCCATGTGGCTCGGGACTGTACCCAACTAAAACCTGTTTGCACGACTCCTTTGAGCCGTGGTAGGGTAGTAATCAAAGTACAGTGGGAACTCACACGAGACAAATGACGATCCCCAGGTCGATGAACTAACCTGTACACATGTCACCTGGGAACTGCTATCTGACGTCAGGTATAAGACCAACTAGCATGTTCCCGGCGAGTCCTGTCCGGTGTACTCATAACCCAATGAGCACCTGTATACATCTTAGGTGAACCAACTGACACCAGTGGCTTGTGAGACCGGTCACCGCCCCTCGTCGGGGTCTCGACTGTATACACTAGTCTACTCTGGAGTATCGATGCCCTATCTCGAAACTCTCACGACTAGGGACCTTTTAAGGATGTGCTTATAGACTACCAGCTCCCACGTATATGATCGCCCTCATACTTCCGGTAGTCAAGCAAGAATCCTAGGGGCTCTATCAACGTGCAATAGCGACCTGTCATGTCACCTAAAGCAGTACACGATGATAAAGGTAAACCAGATAGCAAACTATCATCTCGAGTAAGACTGTCGTCCCGGGATAGGTCCTCCCTCAATCATTGCAATCACGTGCCTGTGATCCAATAATTGACTCTGAGGGCACTATCTCCAACATAGATATATAGAGAGAGGACTTTCTTGCTCGACATAATAGTATGCTATTTGGTTTCACTTTATCTTAACATGTTGACTTGTATTGGTTTACTGTCTTTCTCTCACATGTTGATAAAGCCCTTAGGATCTGTACCCGACTACTGGGACTATGATGAGATCATACTAGTGGGGCCATGGTAGTCGATGAGTACATCCTATAACTGTTCCTAGTCGAGAGTATATCGAGACAGGGCATCGATACATCATAGTAGACTAGCGTATACGCATCTTGACCAATATGATGGGCGATGGATGATCCCATATCCATCGGTGTTTGACATCAGAGATGGTGTACGGGTGCTCAGTGGAGACTGGGTACACTGGACGGACTAGCCGAGAACTCCCAGATGGTGATATACCACACGTCAGATGGCAGTTCTCCGGTGACACTGGTACAGGGTAGTCTGTAGACCCAAGATCGTCATAGAGTCTTGTGTGATTCCCACTGTGCTTTGATTTCTACCTTACCACGTCCAAGAGGGCGTGCAAAACGGTGGCTTTTGGGTACAGTCCCGAATCACATGGTGGCAATAAGCGATAGGAGGGGATTCGTCTCTCCCGGTATAAGGAGTTGATGTTGTGCTGTGTTCGATTGGCTATAACTGGAAGTCCCTGGCCAGGGCTGATATAGAGATTTACTGGTAAGTGTTACCAGTAGTTTCTCGACCCGTTATGAGCCTCACATCGACACGACTTATCGATTACTGAGGTCTGACGTATACCACCCGTAGACTAGATATGCGACATATCAGAAGAACAGACCGGACTGTACGGGAGTGTTACTGATTGGATTTATTGGATATAGTGCCCTCAGAGTCAATTATTGGATCACAGGCACGTGATTGCAATGATTGAAGAGGACCTATGCCGGTAGGACAGTCTTACTCGAGATGATAGTATGCTATCTGGTTTATCTTTATCATCGTGTACTGCTTTAGGTGACCTTACGAGTCGCTATTACACGTAGATAGAGCCCCTAAGATTCTTGCTTGACTACCAGCAGTATGAGGGCGATCATATACGTGAGAGCTGGAGTCTATAAGCACATCCTTAAAAGGTCCCTAGTCGTGGGAGTTTCGAGACAGGGCATCGATACTCCGGAGTAGACTAGTGTATACAGTCGAGACCCCGACAGGGGGCGGTGGCCGGTCTCACAGGCCACTGGTGTCAGTTGGTTCATGTAAGTCCATATTGCGACCCCCGGTTCTTACGGGGAGGCGGAAACGGTATAAAATCAAAATTTTTATCGCAAGAGGCAACATGGACTAACTTATGGTCGGGATCGTTACCTAAACTAAAACTAGCAAACTAAGCTAAAGATGTTTAGCTACTCGGATGAAGATGGTTATACCTAAACTTGGACTCCTTCTCTTCAAGCTCCGGTGGTGGTCCGATGGCTCCTTCTCGTCGTCTCCGTACGCCGAAGAAAGATCCACTTGAAAGCTCCAACCTTTAGCTCCTTCTTCGGTCTTTGAAGAAACTAGTTCACTTGGTTTGCCAAACCTAGTGAACTAGAATGAGTAGAGAGGAAGTAGAATGGGATTTTATCTATGGTTCTTGATTCTCAACTCATGAGACAAGAGAACCATAGATCAAGAGAGGGAGCAAGAGGTTGAGGGTGAGAGCAAGGGGAGAGCTCAAGAACAAGAGAGAGAATGAGCAAGAAAGAATGAGGCTCTCTTTTCTCTCTCACCCTCTCATAATCCAAAGTGATCATAACTCATCATATCAAAAAAGTCTTTTGGTGATGGTTAGAAGCAACCATAAGGTTATCATATCATGCACTCATTTTACTCAAAAACAAGCAAGAAAAAAGTCTTTGGCATGAAATGATAACCATGGTTATCATGATGGTCAACTAGTCAAGCCTAGTCAACCGGTCAACAAGTCAACAAAAGTCAACAAGTCACCAAAGTCAACAAGTCAACAAAAGTCAACAAGTCAACAACCATATCACCATAATACTTAATTAATATAATAGTTAATCACATATCATATTCTCATTAGGGTTGAGCAAAAAGTCAAAAGTCAACGGTCAACTGTCAACAACCCTAATGAGAATCCACTGCCTCTGCCTCCCTGTCAACTGTGCATACACACCCGCATCCGCGTTCCGAGGAACACGAATGCAAACTGGATAAATCCAATCCCATAAGGTACACTAGGATCTGGCTTAAACCAAAGCCCGCTAGTGTAAACTGTCCGGACACTGTACGTGCACAAGTGCACGGATGTGACCGAACCCTGTCGCAAAACCATGCGACCTGTCGCAATACCATGCGACCTCTACTCTTTTGCCTAAAGGCGAAAAGCTTTCTGTGTGGGACTCTAAAGACTCGACACTACGCTGGCAGTGGGTTTAACCACAGACCGCAAGCGGCACTAGCTGTGCGTAACGGTCCCCAGGTAATGCCGACAAGAAGACCGACGAGGCGAAACCCATCTGAACTCCTACTGAGCCTGAGCGTGACATTCTCCGTACAGTCCGGTCTGTTCGTCTGATACATCGCATGGCGGGCCTAGGGGGCGGTAAACGTCAGTCCCCCAATAGCGGTACAAGTCGTGCCGGAGTGAAGCCCAATACACCCTGAGATAACACTGGAAACCTACCAGTATATCTCGTTTGCCCTGGCCAGGGACTACTCGTGTAATGGCTCTCCTAGACACAGCGCGATGTCAACCCCCAATACCGGGAGAGACGAATCCTGTCTAACCGTCACTGCCTCCAAGTGCTTCGGGACTGCACCCAACCACCACCTGTTTGCACGACTCCTTTGAGCCGTGGTAGGGTAGTGATCAAAGTACAGTGGGAACACACTCGAGGCGGAGTGACAGTGTCAAGTCAGCGGACTAAGCTGTACTCATGTCACCTGGGAACTGATAACTGACGATAGGTATAATACCAACTAGTCAGTTCCCGACGAGTCCTGTCCAGTGTACCCGTAACCTAACGAGCACCCGCATACTATCTCAAGTACGACGTACTGACGGCTGTGGGACAGACCGTCTCCCACACTGGGATGAGAAGCGCATGCGCTGGTCTACTCCGGAGTATCGATGCCCTGTCTCGATAGTCCTGCGACCAGGGACCTGAATAAGGATGTGCTTATAGATTACCCAGCCCCCACTAGTGTGACTGCCATCACAACGCTGGTAATCAAGCAAAGATCCTAAGGGCTCCACTAATGCGTATAAGTGATATACTGAAATAAACACAAGTACACATTGAAGTAGAAACAAACCAAGTAGCATACTACTATTTTGAGCAAGATTGTATATACAAGGTGAATATCCCAAGCATCCATTAAGTAATATACAAACTAGTATGATACAGTAATGGCCTCTAGGGCATATACACTAACAATCTCCCACTTGCACTAAGGCCATGTACTGGCGTATCGAAGACCTATCATCTCGATCAGCCGCTCGAACTGAGTCTGGGGCAGGGCCTTGGTGAATGGATCAGCAGTGTTATCTTCTGAAGCGACTCTCCGAACCTCGATCTCCTGGCGATCTACGATCTCCCTGATCAGGTGATACCGCCTTAAGATGTGCCTGGATTTCTGATGGGACCTGGGTTCCTTCGCTAAAGCTATAGCCCCGTTGTTGTCGCAATACAGAGGTATTGGATCAACAATGGACGGAACCACCTGAAGTTCTTTCAAGAACTTCCTCATCCAGACAGCTTCTTTTGCGGCATCAGATGCAGCGATGTATTCCGCTTCCATCGTCGAGTCTGCAACGGTTTCTTGTTTGGAACTCTTCCAACACACCGCCCCTCCATTGAGGGTAAAGACAAAACCCGACATGGACTTGGAATCATCCTTGTCACTCTGGAAGCTGGAATCAGCAAAGGCCTCGATCTGGAGGTCTTTTCCGCCATACACCAAGAACATCTCCTTAGTCCTTCTCAGGTACTTGAGAATGTTCTTTACCGCTATCCAGTGTTTCTCCCCAGGGTTTGACTGATACCGGCTTACCACACTCAGTGCATAAGCTACATCCGGTCTGGTACACAACATCGCATACATTATAGAGCCTACCGCAGAAGCGTAGGGTATAATAGACATGCGATCCCTCTCCAAATCAGTCTTGGGAGACATCTCTTTAGAGAGGGTGATCCCGTGACAAGCCGGTAGGTTACCGCGCTTGGAATCTTCCATACTGAATCTTTTCAGTACGGTGTCGATGTACCTGGACTGAGAAAGTCCCAATATCCTCTTGGATCTATCACGATGGATCCGGATCCCCAGGATGTATGAGGCATCACCCAGGTCTTTCATGGAGAACCTTTGTGACAAGAACCCCTTGACAGATTGTAGCATAGGAATATCATTTCCTATTAAGAGAATGTCATCCACGTATAAAACGAGGAATACTACAGTTCTCGCTACAAATCTACTATAGATGCATGGTTCATCTGGATTTTTGATAAAGCCAAATTCTTTGACCGTCTCATCAAAGCAGATGTTCCAACTCCGCGATGCCTGCTTTAGTCCATAGATGGACTTAAGCAACTTGCACACCTTTCCGCTGCTCCCACTCTGAATGAAACCCTCTGGCTGGTCCATATAGACACACTCCTCTAAATTTCCATTTAGAAAAGCTGTCTTTACGTCCATTTGCCAGATCTCATAATCGTGGAAGGCAGCAATGGCAAGAAGGATCCGAATGGATTTCAGCATGGCTACTGGAGAAAAGGTTTCGTCGTAGTCCAAGCCAGGTCTTTGACGAAAACCCTTTGCTACCAGCCTAGCTTTATAGGTCTCAACCTGTCCATCTACACCAATCTTCCTTTTGAAGATCCACTTGCATCCTACGGGTTTTACCCCGTCTGGAGCAATGTCCAACGTCCATACCTTGTTGGTGTACATGGACTCCATTTCGGTCCGCATTGCATCCAGCCATTTCACTGAGTCAATGCTCTGAACGGCCTGCTGGAAGCTAGTAGGCTCATCATAATCTATGATGCAATCCTCTCTATCCCCGTCTATGAGAAAACCGTAGTATCTCTCAGGCGGATGAGACTGCCTACTACTTCTGCGGAGCGGCGTAGGAATGTCCTGTTCTTCCGAACCTTCTGGTTCCACTAAACTTTCAGTAACAGTCCGTGGTTCTGGAATTTCTTCCAGTTCTACTGTGCTCCCACTTATCTGGTTTTCCAAAAACTCAGTTTCCAAGAAGTAGGCATGACGAGAAACAAGAACTTTTTGTTCCTCTTCACAGTAGAAGAAATATCCTTTTGAGTTCTTTGGATACCCCACAAACTTGCACTGTACTGAGCGTGCCTCGAGCTTGTCCGCATGCTGCTTTTTGACAAAAGCCGGACATCCCCATGTCTTAATGTGCTTAAGATAGGGTCTCTTCCCACACCACATTTCATATGGTGTGGAAGGCACAGTTTTAGTCGGAACTCGGTTCAAAAGGTACGCTGCTGATTCTAGCGCATACCCCCAGAATGATCGCGGCAACTCAGCATTACCCATCATGGACCGCACCATATCCAATAGGGTGCGGTTCCGTCTCTCCGATACACCGTTATGTTGCGGGGTGTATGGAGGAGTAAGCTGAGAGAGAATTCCGTTCTCTTTTAAATAGTCCAGGAACTCGGCACTTAAGTATTCTCCACCTCGATCCGATCTTAGAATCTTAATACTTTTGCCGGTCTGTTTCTCTACTTCATTCTTATACTCCTGGAATTTTTCAAAGGCCTCGGACTTATGTTTCATCAAGAAGACATAACCGTACCTTGAGAAGTCATCCGTAAAAGTAATGAAGTAAGAATGTCCGCTTCGGGCATGTGTAGACATTGGACCGCACACGTCACTGTGTACGAGTCCCAAGAGCTCGCTCGCTCTTACTCCATGTCCAGTAAACGGAGTCTTTGTCATCTTTCCTTTGAGACAAGATTGACAAGTGGCATACGATTGATATTCGAACGCATTCAAATATCCTTCTGTATGTAACTTAGTCAACCTTCTCTCATTGATGTGACCCAATCTACAATGCCATAAGAAAGTCTGATTTATTTCCGGAGACTTTCTTTTGTGTGTATTCTGGACGTTGAAAATTTGTGGTTGGTTTAACACGTATATACCATTACTCAATGTACCTGACCCAATCAAAACTTGATTAAGGTGAATGTTTACAACATTACTTACAAACGCAAATTCATAACCTTCTTTAGAAACTAAAGATACAGAAATGATATTACAAGTTGCGCTGGGTACAAAAAAGCAATTACGCAAAACCAAAACATGTCCATCTGACATTCCCAGGTGATAGTCCCCCACGGCTTTAGCATCCATGCTAGCTCCGTTCGCAACTTTGAGGGTCATGTCACCTGCCTTCAAAACCCTACGGTTTCTCAACGCCTGCAAAGAATTACAGATATGAGATCCTGATCCGGTATCCAATACCCAGGAAGTAGAGTTTATTGAAAGACAATTTTCAATAACATACACACCTGAAGCTGAAGCTGCAACCTGCTTCAATTCCTGTGTTCTGGCCTTCCAGGCCCTGCAATCATTCTTCCAGTGTCCTTTCTTATGACAATAGAAGCATTCTTCCTTATCCACAAGCTTCCCCGCTATCTTTGTTGCTTTGCCTTTTCCCTTCGTATCCACTTTACCAACACCGCCCCTTGGTTTGGCGGGGGCCTTCTTCTTCTTTCCCTTGGCTTTCGCCTTGGACCTAGAAGAAGATGATCCTCCTACAAACAAAGTGGATGTTTCCCTACCTTTCTGTAGGGTGCCCTCTGCGCTCCTCAGCATGTTGAGGAGCTCTGATAGTTCAACCTCTTTTTCTTGTAGGTTGAAGTTCAGTATAAACTGGGCGTAAGTGGAAGGAAGGGACTGGAGAACTATATCCGTATATAGCTCACTCTCCAATGTGATCCCTAGGTCAGCGAGCTCCTCAATGAAGCCGATCATCTTTAGCACATGCTCGGCTACTGATGATCCGACGGCCATTCTTGTCGAAAACAACTTTTTCGACGCTTCGTATCTTGCGATACGTGATTGCTCTCCATACAGTTCTTTTGTATGGAGCAATATGGACTCCATGTCCATATTCTCATGCCTCCTCTGATGTTCGTTGTCCATTGAGGCAAGCAGGAGGCATTTGGCCTTCGCGCTATCAATCTCCCAAGTCTTACGGATTTCCTTATCCGCGACGCTGGAAGTTGGACCAGGGACAGGGGGAGCTTTGGTGGTAAGAAGATACCCCAGCTTGTCATAAGTGATTGCTATCGTGACATTCCTGAGCCAATCTTTGTAGTTTGGCCCTGTCAGTTTGTTTTTATCTAGGAGTAACTTAAGTCCAGTCATGTTGATTGGTCGCTGCAATTAGGAGAGAGAAGAAGAAACACTCAGCATGATGCTCTTGCAAGTTTAGAGTGGTTTTTAGTTTGTCTAAACAGGATGGCTCCCACTGTTTCTCGAATCCCTCCTCAAACCATAAAGGAAGAATTAGCCGGGATCATTCCCACCGTACAATACTTGCTTAACCGTTCAGCCAGGCCGGTGTCGGTACTTCGAGGGAGGTTTTCCAACGCTTTCGCGAAGTTCCTTAATTAGAGAACCTCTTTTCCCTGGGGGCGTAGCCCCGCTAACACCTTTCTAGGCACCTACTAGGTTTATAGCATTGATCGTTAAGTGAGAAATTTCCCGAGGAGTAGCATATACTCACAGTAGGATCGGGATCCAAATATCATCGCGTGACGAAACTGAAGGAATCCTACCAGAATCATCACACTCCAAATGGTATGCAAATCTAGCAAGTTTCAGTACTTATGAAACTCCCGATGTGGATTTTTGCCCCATGCTCTTATGACCTTGACTTTGGCCAACAAATCATAAGTCACATGTCAAGTTCTGCCCGTCGTTCTCCAGGTTAATTTGAATCCACCCGCACCTACCCTTGACTTTGGCCAACAAGGCAGTACGACTGTTCCAAACCAACGCATCTATATATGCTGCACATGAATACCCAATAGCTACCAATCACTGTGCCTTGACTTTGGCCAACAAACACAGCTTGAATACTATTGACTATTCATGTGAAACGACGGAGGGCTACGGATGGTTTTGGCGAAACCGTGAACGTAGTGAACTTGATTTAATCGATGGAACGAGATAGCTTTTAGAAGGAGTGGCTCAAGCTCCGCATTTAAAAGTTATTTTGAAAAGAACCGAGTGGTTTTTCGAAAGTGTTCCAACGACTTTAACTTGGTTTATTATCTTGCATTAGTTCTTTTAATGCGTGATATTCTTGCATTAGTACTTTTAATGCGTCCCATCATTTAACCCTACCATTGCAGAAAACAACCAAAATATGACGTACGCTTATGCCATTCGCATTCGCCACTGGGCCCCGTCATTACCCGTTAGGTTACTTAACTAACGACAGAGCGGGGGCTGGGCTAGCGCGTCTGTAAAACATAAGCAACGCCTAAATAGTAAGCAATGATAAACATTTCAGATCACAGATAAATACATTGGATATACTAGTAATCTGTAATTTGTACGAGCCTGTAACAAAAACAGATAACACGGTCGCGGTGAATAGCCAAAACCCCACCCAAGACCCCTACGGGTACGGCAAACTACCCGCCAAGTACCCGAAGCGTAGCAACCTCCCTCATCTCCATGAGTAGGCCACTCGACACTTCGGCATACCCGGTAGTTTGTGCACCCCTCCACGGGTCTATCCTAGGAGCAAAAACAGTAAAAAGAAATTATACAATGACGGCTACAACCCCGACCCGGTTGTGCGGCCAAACAAATAATTATTACATCAATTTACAAATTTACATGAATTGCAAGAAAAGTAAACTCTCGTCTCACAACCCCCGGCTATTCACCCGCGACAATCCAACATATTTATATACACATTCCAGCACATTACAGATCATGTATAACCCCGACTAATCGACTTATAGCGATTAGCCGACGTTCAATACATGCAAACATCACAGATATAACCATCATAGTCAAAGTGCAATGAAGTTCGGAAAAAAAAATACGGAATTATAGGACCCCAAAAGGAAATTTCTTTTCTGTAAAATCTGGGCACATATAATATATCCCAAAAATCCCAAAACCAACACAGACACACACTGCACGAAAAACGACGCACTAAAGACAAAAAACCGCGGCGCTTCCGCGGCGGCCAAGAAGGGTCACGCGGCGGAAGCGCGGCGGTTTAGAGGAATTGGTGAATCGTTTTTCATGGGTGTTCTAACAAAACCCTGAGACGAATTTAGGAGTATGAAGTTTTTCATTTTGACCAGAAAAAATTTCAACAGAAACTCAGTTTTTGTAGTTTTCCGGTTTTGTGATTTTTTTCGGTTCCGAACTTCGTTACACTTTACTACCTAGCTAGTTTAAGTTTAGTTAGGCTCTGATACCACTGTAAGTCCATATTGCGACCCCCGGTTCTTACGGGGAGGCGGAAACGGTATAAAATCAAAATTTTTATCGCAAGAGGCAACATGGACTAACTTATGGTCGGGATCGTTACCTAAACTAAAACTAGCAAACTAAGCTAAAGATGTTTAGCTACTCGGATGAAGATGGTTATACCTAAACTTGGACTCCTTCTCTTCAAGCTCCGGTGGTGGTCCGATGGCTCCTTCTCGTCGTCTCCGTACGCCGAAGAAAGATCCACTTGAAAGCTCCAACCTTTAGCTCCTTCTTCGGTCTTTGAAGAAACTAGTTCACTTGGTTTGCCAAACCTAGTGAACTAGAATGAGTAGAGAGGAAGTAGAATGGGATTTTATCTATGGTTCTTGATTCTCAACTCATGAGACAAGAGAACCATAGATCAAGAGAGGGAGCAAGAGGTTGAGGGTGAGAGCAAGGGGAGAGCTCAAGAACAAGAGAGAGAATGAGCAAGAAAGAATGAGGCTCTCTTTTCTCTCTCACCCTCTCATAATCCAAAGTGATCATAACTCATCATATCAAAAAAGTCTTTTGGTGATAGTTAGAAGCAACCATAAGGTTATCATATCATGCACTCATTTTACTCAAAAACAAGCAAGAAAAAAGTCTTTGGCATGAAATGATAACCATGGTTATCATGATGGTCAACTAGTCAAGCCTAGTCAACCGGTCAACAAGTCAACAAAAGTCAACAAGTCACCAAAGTCAACAAGTCAACAAAAGTCAACAAGTCAACAACCATATCACCATAATACTTAATTAATATAATAGTTAATCACATATCATATTCTCATTAGGGTTGAGCAAAAAGTCAAAAGTCAACGGTCAACTGTCAACAACCCTAATGAGAATCCACTGCCTCTGCCTCCCTGTCAACTGTGCATACACACCCGCATCCGCGTTCCGAGGAACACGAATGCAAACTGGATAAATCCAATCCCATAAGGTACACTAGGATCTGGCTTAAACCAAAGCCCGCTAGTGTAAACTGTCCGGACACTGTACGTGCACAAGTGCACGGATGTGACCGAACCCTGTCGCAAAACCATGCGACCTGTCGCAATACCATGCGACCTCTACTCTTTTGCCTAAAGGCGAAAAGCTTTCTGTGTGGGACTCTAAAGACTCGACACTACGCTGGCAGTGGGTTTAACCACAGACCGCAAGCGGCACTAGCTGTGCGTAACGGTCCCCAGGTAATGCCGACAAGAAGACCGACGAGGCGAAACCCATCTGAACTCCTACTGAGCCTGAGCGTGACATTCTCCGTACAGTCCGGTCTGTTCGTCTGATACATCGCATGGCGGGCCTAGGGGGCGGTAAACGTCAGTCCCCCAATAGCGGTACAAGTCGTGCCGGAGTGAAGCCCAATACACCCTGAGATAACACTGGAAACCTACCAGTATATCTCGTTTGCCCTGGCCAGGGACTACTCGTGTAATGGCTCTCCTAGACACAGCGCGATGTCAACCCCCAATACCGGGAGAGACGAATCCTGTCTAACCGTCACTGCCTCCAAGTGCTTCGGGACTGCACCCAACCACCACCTGTTTGCACGACTCCTTTGAGCCGTGGTAGGGTAGTGATCAAAGTACAGTGGGAACACACTCGAGGCGGAGTGACAGTGTCAAGTCAGCGGACTAAGCTGTACTCATGTCACCTGGGAACTGATAACTGACGATAGGTATAATACCAACTAGTCAGTTCCCGACGAGTCCTGTCCAGTGTACCCGTAACCTAACGAGCACCCGCATACTATCTCAAGTACGACGTACTGACGGCTGTGGGACAGACCGTCTCCCACACTGGGATGAGAAGCGCATGCGCTGGTCTACTCCGGAGTATCGATGCCCTGTCTCGATAGTCCTGCGACCAGGGACCTGAATAAGGATGTGCTTATAGATTACCCAGCCCCCACTAGTGTGACTGCCATCACAACGCTGGTAATCAAGCAAAGATCCTAAGGGCTCCACTAATGCGTATAAGTGATATACTGAAATAAACACAAGTACACATTGAAGTAGAAACAAACCAAGTAGCATACTACTATTTTGAGCAAGATTGTATATACAAGGTGAATATCCCAAGCATCCATTAAGTAATATACAAACTAGTATGATACAGTAATGGCCTCTAGGGCATATACACTAACAGTTCACCTAAGATATATACAGGTGCTCATTGGGTTATGAGTACACCGGACACGACTCGCCGGGAACCAGCTAGTTGGGATTATACTTGATGTCAGATAGCAGTTCCCTGGTGACATGTGTACAGGTTAGTTCATCGACCTGAGATCGTCATTTGTCTCGTATGAGTTCGCACTGTGCTTTGATTACTACCCTACCACACTCAAAGAAGACGTGCAAACAGGTTTTAGTTGGGTACAGTCCCGAGCCACATGGAGGCAGTGAGCGGACCTGCAGGGGTTCGTCTCTCCCGGTATTGGGGGTGAGGTCGTGCTGTGTCTAGGAGAGCCAGAACATGAAAAGTCCTTGACCAAGGCCGGAGATTTGCTGGTAGGTATTCCAGTAGTATCTCAGGGTGTTCTGGGCTACACTCCGACACGACTTGTACCGTTATTGGGGGTCTGACCTTTACCAACCCCCTAGGCCCGCCATGCGATGCTCATAGACGAACGGACCGGACTGTACGGATATTGTCACTGACAGGCTCAGTAGGATGTCAGGATGAGTGCGCTCATCGACGTCCCTTTTGGTCAATAGCAGGTGGCCCGTCACGTATGGCTAATACCTCTGACGTGCTAGTGGTTAAATCCACAGTCATAGTATTGACGAGTCTTTAGAGTCCACCACACACAGTTACTCAGGTTTCGGGCGAAACGCTGTAGAGGCCGTATGGAGATATGGCAGGGTTCGATCAGATACGTGCGGTATTGCACGGATCGTGATCGGACGGTTTTTACTAGCCGGCTTTGGCTTAAGCCGGATCCTAGTATTAGATAGTGTAGATTTTGTCTCTTTGCATTTGTGTTCAGTGGGAATACAAATGCGGGCATGTATATGCAGTAGCGGGGTTTTCCTGTAATTTATTACGGGATCAGTTTTCTGAAGTTGCCAGTTTGCATTCCGTTCCGGCCGGTTTTCCTTTGTTCTTTCGCGGCCGGACTTTTCGTTGGAGGGGGTTATTTGCAGTTTGCAAATAATTTTTTTGTGGAGGGGTCCTTTGTAATTTGGTGGCATCATGATGGTTTATTCATCATGAGATTCTTTTCTTGTCCATTCTTTGCTTTCATGTGATGGTTTTGTGATTTGATGAGATGAGAAGTGGGTGTGACTTTATTCTTGCATTATCTTTTCTTTTCTCCTTTGATTATTGAATCATCCTTCTTTTTCCCACCCACTTGAAAAGAGGCCGGCCACTTTTGAGAATGGGAGAGAGAGTTCATTGGTGTGGGAATTTTCTTGACCTCATTTTCATTGCAAAATGAGAGAACCATTATTCCTCCAAAGTTCATTCTTCATTTCCACATACCATGGCAACTTCACAAACCCCAAAGAGACATAGACTCTACACTAATCTACAGTATATCTTGGACGCGTCGGCTAGCCAACTTCGCGCTCGAGTTGCCTCGGTCCAGAGGTGGGAGCCCGTAAAATATTCCGGCTACGTGATGCCCTTTCCGACGAGGTCGTGACGGACGGAGATTCCGCGGGTGATCGGAGTGAAGACGAAGACTGAAGGACACGGATCGCTTGGTATATCTCTCCACCCATCTTTATGTTTGCTAGTAGCTAGGTTAATGGCCCGATCCGGGTTAAAAGTGCGCGGTGGTGCCGGTTTGCTTGTTAGCAAAGTTTTTCGTTTCCGGCGTCGGATCGACGGCCGAGGCGCCGCCGCGGACTTACAGGATTCACAGGAGAACGTACAGGCTAGCTTGTTGATCTTCTGATCGCTCAATACCTGGGTGGCTGTTACGTTTAGCTGACCGCTTGCAGCTTGTGGGTGTTTGATATGATCATCACCTGCTACCGGCGTATTGACGATTCTTTAGAGTCCTACATAGAGGTTTCTTCACTCAGGCAAAACGGAGTAGATGCACATATGTGTGTTGGGTTAGCCTAGCACCTCATGAAGGGTTTGGAAGCATCACATGAACCAAAGATTGAATTTTTAGGGTGCTAAGTTAACGAACATAGAATCGTTCCTAGAAAAAATTAGGGTTTCAAAATTTTCACATCATCTCATGAAAGAAAAGCTAGGGTTTAGAGAGTACAACCTTTGTAGCTCCCTACGCTAGACTCCTCAGCTACTTGGGGTTTGAAAAAGCTCCGCTTGAACTCCTCTAGGTCACCGATGATCCACCCGGAGTCCGCTTTGTCCAAGCTTGCAACTTCACCCGATCAAGAGAACGAAATGAAGCTAACACTCCCAACAAGTGGGCTAGACTTGTGTAGAATGGTGTTGTGGTTCTCTTTCTCACTTCAAAATCCTAACTTGATGAGTATTATGCTCACTTGAAAAATCTAGAGAGCAAGAGCTCAAGGTTGAAGAAGATGATGGATATTTATGAAGAAGAGAAGAATAACTCACAAGAGAAAAAGAAAAACATAAGTATATATATTTTCCTTTCTCATCTCAAACCATGGTTAATTAATATGGATATTTATTTCATCTTAGTTAAAAGAGAATAGGAAGATAAATCATGGTTAAATGGTAGGTGAAAATGGTTAGGTCAAGAGAAGAGTGTAGAAGATAACCAATCATTCACCTTTTTCTCTTTTCTTTTGATTTAGCAAAAATAGAAATAAATATCCATAATATAAACCATGGTGTGAGTCTTATATATCCACCATTTTCTATGTATAATCAACCATGATAGTTGATGTATGTATGTATGTGTGCATGCACATCCATATGTGCATGAAACAATAAGAAATGCATACATGCATGCATACATCCAAAGATACAAGAAAAGATTTCTAGTGAGAATGTAATGGTTAAATGATAAATCAACACTTGATTTATCAATCCGGCCATATCACATACGACCCTAACCAAAAGCAAGCCGTCCGATCAATATACGGTATCCTATACGCGTATTTTAATCGGGTCCATGCGCATAACGCATACGCGCACCACAACATTTCGCCTGAACTAGGTAACTCCATTGTGGGACTCTAAGACTCGTCAATACGTCGGCAGTGGGTGATGATCATATCAAGCACCCCCAAGCCGCAAGCGGTCAACTAAACGTAACGGCCACCCGGGTATTGAGCGATCAGAAGAGAACAAGCGAACCTGCTACAACTCCCGTCGAGCCAACCGGCAACACTTCCCGTACAGTCCGGTCTCCTCGTCTGATATGTCGCATATCAAGTCTAGGGGTGGTAAACGTCAGACCCCAATAACCGATAAGTCGTGCCGATGTGAGGCTCATAACGGGTCGAGAAACTACTGGTAACACTTACCAGCAAATCTCTGAATCAGCCCTGGCCAGGGACTTCCCTGTTACGGCCAATCGAGCACAGCGCAACATCAACCCCCAATACCGGAAGAGACGAAACCCCTCCCATCGCTCATTGCCTCCATGTGATTCGGGACAGTACCCAAAAACCACCGTTTTGCACGCCCTCATGGACGTGGTAAGGTGGAAATCAAAGCACAGAGGGAATCACACAAGACTCTATGACGATCTCGGGTCTACAGAGTAACCTGCACAAGTGTCACCTGAGAACTGCCATCTGACGTGAGGTATAATACCATCTGGGAGTTCTCGGCGAGTCCGTCCAGTGTACCCAGTCTCCACTGAGCACCCGTATACCATCTCTGATGTCAAACTCCAATGGATATGGGATCATCCATCGCCCATCTCATGGGTCGAGAAGCGTATATGCTAGTCTACACTGGTATATCGATGCCCCATCTCGATACACCTACGACTAGGGACCTTGAAGGATGTACTTATGGACTACCATGTCCCCACTAGTATGATCTGCATCATAGTCCAGGTAGTCAAGTACACATCCTAAGGGCTTTACCAACATGTAACTATTAGACAGTTTAAAGAGACTAGTATACATGTAAAGATAAAGAGCAACCAGATAGCATACTATCATATCGAGCAAGAAAGTCATCTCTATATATGTCCAAGCATCCAATATAATATACATCATCTGTACAATACTGGCCTCTAGGGCATACATACAACTAACAATCTCCCACTTGCACTAGGACCAGCTACTGTAGTATCGCATACCGAGCATCCCGAAGAGTCTCTTAAACTGTATCTGGGGAATGGCCTTCGTGAGCGGATCCGCTGTGTTATTCTTCGTGTCAACCCTCCTGACCTCGATCTCCCGGCGATCAACTATCTCCCGGATCAGGTGATACCACCTCAGAATATGCCTAGATCGCTGATGGGACCTGGGTTCCTTGGCCAAAGCCACCGCTCCATTGTTATCGCAATACAAAGGTATTGGATGCTCAATGGATGGAACCACTCCAAGTTCAGTAATGAACTTCTTGATCCAGACAGCCTCTTTGGCAGCATCGTTGGCAGCGATGTATTCAGCCTCCATCATCGAGTCTGCCACGGTTTCCTGCTTGGAACTCTTCCAGCTAACTGCCCCTCCATAAAGGGTAAAGACAAATCCCGACTGCGACTTAGAGTCGTCCTTATCACTCTGGAAGCTCGAATCGGTAAAAGACTCTACTTGGAGTTCTCCGTTACCATACACCAAGAGCATCTCTTTAGTCCTTCGCAAGTACTTGAGAATGCTCTTCACAGCTGTCCAGTGACTCTCTCCAGAATCAGCTTGATACCTGCTCACTACACTTAGTGAGTATGCTACATCGGGTCTGGTACATAGCATCGCGTACATGATAGAGCCTACAGCCGAAGCATCGGGTATCCCTTGCATGCGAGCTCTCTCCAAATCAGTCTTGGGAGACATCTCTTTGGAGAGAGTGACTCCAGAGACCGTGGGTAAGTTCCCACGCTTGGATTCTTCCATACTAAACCTCTTTAGTATGGTGTCAATATACCTGGATTGGGACAATCCCAATATCCATTTGGATCTATCTCTATAGATCCTGATTCCCAATATGCAGGAGGCATCACCTAGATCTTTCATTGAGAATCTTTGTGATAAGAAGAGCTTGACCGATTGCAGCATAGGAATGTCATTTCCTATCAAGAGTATGTCGTCCATGTACAATACGAGGAAGACAACCTTACTCTCTGCTATCTTCTTGTAAATACAAGGTTCATCTACGTTTTTGACGAAATCAAACTCTTTGATAACGACGTCAAAGCAGATGTTCCAACTCCGCGATACTTGCTTTAATCCATAAATGGATTTAAGCAGCTTGCACACCTTCCTGCTGCTCCCACTATCTACGAAGCCCTCTGGCTGAGTCATGTACACGCACTCTTCTAAATCGCCGTTTAGAAAGGCGGTCTTAACATCCATTTGCCAGATTTCGTAGTCATGATATGCAGCGATGGCAAGCATGATCCGGATGGATTTAAGCATAGCCACTGGAGAAAAGGTTTCGTCATAGTCCACACCTGGTCTTTGACGAAAACCCTTTGCAACAAGTCTAGCTTTGAAAGTCTCCACTTTCCCATCTACACCAAGTTTTTTCTTGAATATCCACTTGCTCCCAATGGGTTTTACCCCTTCAGGAGCATCTTCCAAAGTCCATACTTTGTTGGTGTACAAGGATTCCATCTCGGACCGCATAGCATCCAGCCATTTCACTGAGTCCCCACTCGTGATGGCCTGCTCGAAGCTAGTTGGGTCATCATCCTCCATGATGCAATCCTCGCTCCCACCATCCATGAGAAAACCGTAGTATCTCTCAGGTTGGCGAGGAACCCTACTAGATCGGCGGAGCGGCTGAGGTTCGTTGGGAGCTACTGAATTTTCTGGTTCCACTAAATCTTCAGTTACGGTTTGTGTATCTGGAACCTCTTCCAGCTCCACCACTTTGCCACTAATTTCTTTTACAAGAAATTCCTTTTCTAAAAAGGTGGCATGTTGAGCAACAAACACTTTTTGTTCCTCACCGTGGTAGAAAAAATACCCATATGAGTTCTTTGGATATCCCACAAACTTGCAAAGAACTGACCGTGCCTCGAGTTTGTCCGGATTTTGTCTTTTGACTTAGGCCGGACAACCCCATATCTTAACTCGTTTTAGATATGGCCTCTTCCCACTCCATATCTCATATGGTGTGGTAGGTATAGATTTAGATGGAACTTGATTCAATAGGTATGCTGCTGTCTCCAGCGCATATCCCCAGAAGGAAATAGGTAACTCAGCTGTGCTCATCATAGAGCGCACCATATCTAATAGGGTGCGGTTCCTCCGTTCCGATACACCGTTGTGCTGTAGTGTATATGGAGGAGTCAGCTGAGAGAGAATCCCATTCTCTTTTAGGAAGTCCAGGAATTCATTGCTCAAGTATTCACCTCCTCGATCAGATCGAAGGATTTTAATACATTTTCCGGTTTGGTTCTCGACTTCTTGTTTATATTCTCTAAATTTCTCAAAAGCTTCTGATTTATGTTTCATCAGGAACACATATCCGAATCTAGAGAGATCGTCAGTGAATGTAATGAAGTACGAAGAACCATCCCTGGCATGTGTAGACATGGGACCGCATACATCACTATGTATCAGTCCCAAGAGTTCGGTAACTCTTTCTCCGTGTCCCGTAAACGGAGTTTTGGTCATCTTGCCTTTGAGATATGACTGGCAAGTGTCATAAGATGAAAATTCGAACGGTTTCAAATATCCATCTTTATACAACTTAGCAAGTCGTGTCGCATTGATGTGACCTAGTCTACAATGCCACAAGAAGGATTCGTTCAAATCTGAACTCTTCCTCTTGTGTGTGTTTGTTATACTCAGAACTGTCGATTGATTTAGAACATAAATGCCATTGCACAACGTGCCTGATCCAACCAACTTTTGGTTACAGAAAATGTTCATAACATTATCCTGTAATATAAAATTATATCCCTCTTTACTCAATAAAGAAACCGATATAATGTTGCATATCAGGTTCGGCATGTAATAGCATTCGTTCAGAATCAATGTATTACCAGTTGGTAATGCAAGGTGATATTCCCCGACAGTCTTAGCTGCAACAATTGCACTATTTCCAACTCTTATGTCTTTATCACCTTCTCCAAGTTCTCTACCTTTTCTAAGCCCATGTAACTGATTACATATATGGGATCCTGACCCGGAATCTAATACCCAAGACGTAGGGCAAATAGAGAAACAGTTCTCTGCAACGAACACACCCGAAGAAAATGCATCAACATGTACTTTCTTCATTCGGGTGGCATGGGAATCCTGGCATTCCCCTATGTCCTGTTCAGTCCTATAACTCTTATAAGAAAAAACGGAACCAACGTCCCTCAGCACAGAAAAACTTACGGGTTCGGTCAATACATCCATATTATTATCTTGATTAAGGCATGACATGGTCGCTACCTGGAGAGAGAGAGAAGAAAACACTTTAGCGTATGCTCTTGTAAGATCAGATTGATTATTATCTTATCTAATCAGGATGGCTCCCACTGGTTTTTATCAAATCTTCCTTCAAACCCTAAAAGGAAAGACAAGCCGGGATTAATTACACCCTACAACTTCGCCGATCTTTCAGCCAGGCCAGTGTAGGTTCCCCGTGCTTTCGCACGGACCTAATTAAAGTAAACCTCGTTTTCCCAGAGGCGTAACCCCGTTGACACCTTTCTAGACACCTACTTGATCGGCTAATTGTCCTGTGTAAAACTCTCCCAGGAGTAACAATTACTCGCAGTGGGTATCGGGATCCAACTATCTCATAGAAGGTATGCAATCTCATTGCAAATTTCAACACTTGAAATTCCCGATAATATTTTGCCCCAAACGATCTTATGACCTTGACAAGGTCAACAAACCATAGACCGTAAGTCAAGTTCAACCCGTCACTTCTTGATTGAATTAAACCCACCCGCACGACCCTTGACAAGGTCAACAAGGCCGTACGACTACCCTAATCCAATCTGCATCATATGTATAAGCAGATAAATACTGGTCAGCTACCGCACACTGCGCCTTGACAAGGTCAACAAACGCAGCACGAATACTAAGCAGGACTTATCTGAAATGACGGAGGGCTACGACAGGTTTTTCTGAAAACCTATTGCGTAATGAACTTGATATCGTTGTAGAATCAAGTGAAGTTTTGAAATGGAGTGATTTTGAGGCTTTTATTAGTTTTGCTAAAGAGGTCACTCCTGGTGAAGGGATCTCGGCTCTTTCCTCATCGAATAAGGTGCGGGATATATCATATATATCACTGTGCAAAGCAAAACTCCAAAAGCAATCAAAAGCAAACCGAGTGTTGTAGCATCTGCCAGTTTCGCTAAAGAGGTCACTCCCGGCGAAGGGATCTCGGCTCTTTCCTCATCGAATAAGGTGCAGGGTATATCATATATACCGCTATGCAAAGCAAAACTGTAGCTACCCTTTTATTTAAATTTGATTCTACAACATCTTTTAGGTTTCTTTTCTTTCATTAATCACATTAATGAAGTCCCATCATTTAAGTCACCTAAACATCACAGATAAATACGAGTACACTTATGCCATCCGCATTCGCCTCGATGTCCCCTCGTGCACCGTTAGGTTAGGTAACTAACGACAGAGCAGGGCAGGGCTAGTGCGGGTGCAAAACATAAGTAACGTCTATATAATATATCATATATACTATATAAAGTATCTATCACAGCACATCACATGATCACATCATAGATATCGCAGCAGAAACATAGATATAATGTGGGATATAATAGGACGTCCGTATTTAGTATTTAGCCAACAATAGAAAATACGGATTCCACAGTCACGATGAATAGCCACGCCCACACCCTGGACCCCTACAAGAACGGCAAGCGACCCTACCAATTCTGGAGTTTAGGAGACCCGGTCTCGACTCCTCGAGATGGCCTCCCACTGAACCCCAGAACCCGGTCACCCGTGCTCCCCTCCTTGGGTCCATCCTAATGCGGAAAAGTAAATAATATACAACACAGGTGGCATCGACCTCAACCCGGAAGTGCCCCAAATAAAAGAATATTACATTACATTTGAATATACATGAATGAAAATATGAAACTCTCATCTCACATAAAAAGCCCCCGGCTACTCAATCGCGACAATCCTGCACATCATATCCCAGCAACACATAATATCTCATATCATCAACGTAAGTAAGTATGCATACATCGATTGTCGTCGACGTATAGCAACGACAATCGGTAAATACATACTACACTTACGGTCACATAAAAGAAAGTGTAAAACTGCAATATCTGGAATCCACATTCTCTTTAGACATCGTAAATGCTAAGTATCACATACCTCGTATTTCATGTCTTATAATATGAATTCCACACATTGCATCACATTCCAGATAAACAGACAGTATTAAAGTTTTCGAATGAACGATCAAATACCCAAGATTCCCTACAGCTCAACACTTAAGCGGAGTTCAAAAACCCGGAGTGTGACACAGTAGTAGCGGTCCAGCCGTAGAAGGGTCAAGCCAACGCCTCACATGTGGCACGCCGTACTGCCCCAAATCCTAAGGTTCAAAGGGCAGTTCAAGACGGTCACATAATCGAGTTAAGGTTTGTTGTCTTCTAGAGGGACCACAACAAAACTTGCACGTATCTCCAAAATATTTAAACCCCGTGAAAAGTGAGCAAATGATACTCGTTCAAACACTTCAATACTTTCTAATTTATCCGGAAAAGACACGAAATGAAAATTCCGATCGAATCGACGAGTCCAAAAACATCTCCAGAATTTACAGTACTAAATTCAGATTAAAAATACTCCAAAAAAATAAACAAGCAGGGTCATGAGTTACTGTACAAAAACCAGACCATGATTCAACAGAACGGCCGCGGAACCGCGGCCTAAGCAGGCAATTGCCGCAGTTCCGCGCTCGTATTTACTTTTCATGGTCTCGTTTTTCACAGTAACTCTTATATTTACCTGCTGAATTTTTTGCATATTTTTAATTCCGAAAATAACCAGATTTTAAAAAATGTCCAGAGAGCATTCTAAAAGGCCGTATTTCGGTTCGATCGGAGTTTTAACATCGTAAAATTGTCGCCTAATGTTCTAGGTTGGCTCTGATACCAATGTTGGGTTAGCCTAGCACCTCATAAAGGGTTTGGAAGCATCACATGAACCAAAAATTGAATTTTTAGGGTGCTAAGTTAACGAACATAGAATCGTTCCTACAAAAAATTAGGGTTTTAAAATTTTCACATCATCTCATGAAAGAAAAGCTAGGGTTTAGAGAGTACAACCTTTGTAGCTCCCTACGCTAGACTCCTCGGCTACTTGGGGTTTGAAAAAGCTCCGCTTGAACTCCTCTAGGTCACCCATGATCCACCCGGAGTCCGCTTTGTCCAAGCTTGCAACTTCACCCGATCAAGAGAACGAAATGAAGCTAACACTCCAAACAAGTGGGCTAGACTTGTGTAGAATGGTGTTGTGGTTCTCTTTCTCACTTCAAAATCCTAACTTGATGAGTATTATGCTCACTTGAAAAATCTAGAGAGCAAGAGCTCAAGGTTGAAGAAGATGATGGATATTTATGAAGAAGAGAAGAATAACTCACAAGAGAAAAAGAAAAACATAAGTATATATATTTTCCTTTCTCATCTCAAACCATGGTTAATTAATATGGATATTTATTTCATCTTAGTTAAAAGAGAATAGGAAGATAAATCATGGTTAAATGGTAGGTGAAAATGGTTAGGTCAAGAGAAGAGTGTAGAAGATAACCAATCATTCACCTTTTTCTCTTTTCTTTTGATTTAGCAAAAATAGAAATAAATATCCATAATATAAACCATGGTGTGAGTCTTATATATCCACCATTTTCTATGTATAATCAACCATGATAGTTGATGTATGTATGTATGTGTGCATGCACATCCATATGTGCATGAAACAATAAGAAATGCGTACATGCATGCATACATCCAAAGATACAAGAAAAGATTTCTAGTGAGAATGTAATGGTTAAATGATAAATCAACACTTGATTTATCAATCCGGCCATATCACATACGACCCTAAGCAAAAGCAAGCCGCCCGATCAATATACGGTATCCTATACGCGTATTTTAATCGGGTCCATGCGCATATCGCATACGCGCACCACAACATTTCGCCTGGACTAGGTAACTCCATTGTGGGACTCTAAGACTCGTCAATACGCCGGCAGTAGGTGATGATCATATCAAGCACCCCCAAGCCGCAAGCGGTCTGCTAAACGTAACGGCCACCCGGGTATTGAGCGATCAGAAGAGAACAAGCGAACCTACTACAACTCTTGTCGAGCCAACCGGCAACACTTCCCGTACAGTCCGGTCTCCTCGTCTGATATGTCGCATATCAAGTCTAGGGGTGGTAAACATCAAACCCCAATAACCGATAAGTCGTGCCGATGTGAGGCTCATAACGGGTCGAGAAACTACTGGTAACACTTACCAGCAAATCTCTGAATCAGCCCTGGCCAGGGACTTCCCTGTTACGGCCAATCGAGCACAGCGCAACATCAACCCCCAATACCGGGAGAGACGAAACCCCTCCTATCGCTAATTGCCTCCATGTGACTCGGGACTGTACCCAAAAACCACCGTTTTGCACGCCCTCATGGACGTGGTAAGGTGGAAATCAAAGCACAGAGGGAATCACACAAGACTCTATGACGATCTCGGGTCTACAGACTAACCTGCACAAGTGTCACCTGAGAACTGCCATCTGACGTGAGGTATAATACCATCTGGGAGTTCTCGGCGAGTCCGTCCAGTGTACCCAGTCTCCACTGAGCACCCGTATACCTTCTCTGATGTCAAACACCAATGGATATGGGATCATCCATCGCCCATCTCATGGGTCGAGAAGCGTATACGCTAGTCTACACTGGTATATCGATGCCCCGTCTCGATACACCTACGACTAGGGACCTTGAAGGATGTACTTATGGACTACCATGTCCCCACTAGTATGATCTGCATCATAGTCCAGGTAGTCAAGTACACATCCTAAGGGCTTTACCAACATGTAACTATTAGACAGTTTAAAGAGACTAGTATACATGTTAAGATAAAGAGCAACCAGATAGCATACTATCATATCGAGCAAGAAAGTCATCTCTATATATGTCCAAGCATCCAATATAATATACATCATCTGTACAATACTGGCCTCTAGGGCATACATACAACTAACAATCTCCCACTTGCACTAGGGCCAGCTACTGTAGCTCTCCGGTGACACTGGTACAGGGTTGTCTGTAGACCCGAGATCGTCATAGAGTCTTGTGTGATTCCCATTGTGCTTTGATTTCCACCTTACCTCGTCCAAGAGGGCGTGCAAAATGGTGGCTTTTGGGTACAGTCCCGAATCACATGGAGGCAATGAACGATAGGAGGGGATTCGTCTCTCCCGGTATAGGAAGTTGATGTTGTGCTGTGTTCGATTAGCTATAACTGGAAGTCCCTGGCCAGGGCTGATATAGAGATTTACTGGTAAGTGTTACCAGTAGTTTCTCGACCCGTTATGAGCCTCACATCGACACGACTTATCGGTTACTGGGGTCTGACGTATACCACCCCTAGACTAGATATGCGACATATCAGACGAACAGACCGGACTGTACGGGAGTGTTACTGATTGGATTCACAGGAGAACGTACAGGCTAGCTTGTTGATCTTATGATCGCTCAATACCTGGGTGGCTGTTACATTTAGCTGACCGCTTGCAACTTGTGGGTATTTGATATGATCATCACCTGCTACCGGCGTATTGACGATTCTTTAGAGTCCTACATAGAGGTTTCTTGACTCAAGCAAAACGGAGTAGAGGCACATGTGATATGTGCAGGACCGCGAATAATGCGATATGAGATACCATATTATATTCTCGCGATATTTAGATATGAACCGGGTCATCGGATCAAGTGTTGATTTGATGAATCGGTACATCATATATTAGTCGGTTATATTCGATATAGCCGGATTGTCGGATCAAGTGTTGATTCGATGATTTAATGTATAATAATATATATGATATATTGTATTACATTATCTAATATTGGCTCACTTTATTATTTCATTTTCTCACAGGATAATACATTGATATATATGCGATATATGTTAATTGTATTATTTTTCTTTTGTTGCAAACATATAATATATGTGATATATATTATTGCAACATGATATGATTAATAATGGAACATGTTTAGTAGAGATTAAGCAAGGTTAGGGTTTGATTAGGGTTAGCTCCTTCTTGCACCATCTAGAAGCTTTCCTTCTATCAAGTGTAAGATATTACGGTTGATATTATCTTATGACTCATTCTTTAACCTAACCAAACCCTAGCCCTAGTTTATTCTCTACAAAGGTTATCCTTATCATCCTTGACCATGGTTCCATAATCAATCATATATTCTTTTCTACTATTCATCACAAAAGGATTAACTCTTTTTCCATCATCTTCTTCTCTCTTGAGCTTTGAGAAAGCTTACTAGTTATTCATTTTGTGATGATTTCTTATGATAAATTGATATAAAAAGATAGCATAAATACTACTCCATCATCCTCATCTAATCTAGCCCATTAGATTAGGGTGTTCACCTCATTAGAGTGAGAGAGCTTGAGTTATTGCAACTTCAACGTAGATCATCGGAGAAAAGGAATATTACAAGCTAGCATGGATCGTTCGAGTCGTGGAGCCTCTCTTGAGTCCGGGAGATCGTGGATCGCGGCGAAGGGACTTCTACTCGGAGCTTATGAAGCGAAAGAGCGGACTATAAAGGTTGTAATCCCTCACACTTAGTAGTAAAGATGTTTACTTGCATGTTAAACCCTAATAATCTAGCAAAGATCCCGACTTTGGGTTGTTAGGCACGTCTAATTTTTATTCGGGCATGGTTGATGCCTTATGAACCCTCACAAGAGTGCCTAGGAACCCTACACCCACGATAACCGCCGAGTCCAAATACTATCACCGGTAGGCAGTGCACATCCCCTACTAGGCTCATCGGCTAATCCTTCGACATACCTTTCTTTTCCCGGGGTACCATACCGGGCTCCACCATGTACCCGCATACGGCCCACTCCACTCCTCGCATCGGGTATATATCACAAATCTCATAACCGAGAAATCTCATGGTGGACGCTGAAATATCATATCAAGAGAAACCGGGTTTTCAAACAATACAAAATTTCTTGAAAACATATCCACGGTTCTCAAATCCAAAATCTCATGAAAACAGCATATCTCAATGCGTATAATCATAAAGCATGATGTATGCGACATATAACAGAATATAAGTATATCCGTATATCATGCAATATGGAACAGTGATGTGATCATAGCAAGTAAATCATGGAACATAGCATAGTGATGTGGTCATAGAAAGTAAATCATGCAACATAGAACAATGATTGAACATGGCAAGTATATCATGCGACATATCATAATAGTGTGAGCATAGCTAGTATATCATGCAACCTAGCGTAGTGATGTGAACATTGCAATATATCAAAGCATGATGTAGCAATTCTACTGTGTAAGTGACAGAGCAATTATCGATGATGAAGTGTGTGAGCCGGCAATCTGTGTAAGTATAACATACGCATCATCGATAATGGTGTAGGTGTACTAGCACAGGTATATGAAATGCAATGATAATAACATGAATGCAGCATAAAGTACCTCGTGAATTAAATACTATAAGGCATACGTATCTAACATGACCGAGTCGGTGAATCTATCAATCGGCATCCAGCCTCACAACAACACGTACGGTACAATCCATCGTACGGTATCCTCTAATCAAGGGTATGGACATATCAACAAGTAAAACTCATCGCGTACGGTAATCTATCGTACGGCGGCATTAAATAAATTAGGGATTCTATCAACCTATACAACATCGGGTGTACGGATCTAAGTCTCGTACGGCATATCACTCATTATGCAATCATTATCCATATAATACCTATCTCTCAGGTCATATCCGCATAAATCTCGTATCAGGGGACCGGCAAGGTATCAAATATTTCATATCGACTCGCATCCAAATAACGACATATCAACCAAGTCATCATATTTCATCGTATACTCTTTCCATTTCATCAATCTCTCACATCAAGTCATTTTACATGTGCATTCTATCATATAAATCTCCAATAGTTATGTCACTATAGCCTTCATCTCATATATCGATATATACTAATCATTAATATCACCTCTAACTATATTCTTTAACCACATCATTAGTGTTCAAATGTAGGTTTCTCCTACGGTATTCTATGTATATATCTGTTCCATTCAAAATTCGCGAGGGTGCTATACGCCATCCACCCGACTTCCCCCGTAGATATAAATCTACTCACCTGCTAAACTCCTCGCTTAGCCGTAGTCGATGCGCTTCGTTGTCTCAGAATCCACGTGAATGTACCGATCAATCCGTGTCCTTCGGTCTTCAACCGCGGTACTTAGCATGTTGCAGCAGCCTCGACGAAGTTCACTCTCCGGTCATGCTCGTCGAAGAGGGCACACGTCGAGGATTCTTATACGGGCTCCCGCTTCCAAACCGAAGCAACTCGGGCATCCAGTTTGCTAGCCTAGATACCCAAGACGAAGTAGAGATATTGTGTGAATATTTTGTCTTAAAGCACCAAAGTAATTTGGTGGAGGTAAATTGAAGTTGCCATGGAAATTGTTGTAGGGTTCCTAGGCATACTAGTGAGGTCTCACAAGACATCAACCATGCCAATTTCAAAAAATCTAGGTGCCGAGAAACCCTAATACGGATCGTTGGCTAAAATTTTGGGCGAAACTAGAAACAAGTTAACAACTTAACTATAAAGAATACGGAAATACAACCTTTGTAGATCCGGTGCTCCACCTCCATAGCTCCGCAACGAAGTCCCCTCGCTGTCCAAATGAGTTCCCGGGCTCTAGCGTCGACTTCGTCGGAGAATGGGCAAGCTAGGTCGTCGATGTCCATGCCAAAGATGATCTACGTCGAGGCATCGCTAGATCAAGCTCCAACTTCACCAAGTCATGAAAACTTATGAAGGAAACACACTCTACTACTTGGCAAGAGGTAGAGGATGAAGAAATAGGAAGTGGGTTCAATTTAGAATTGGATTTCTCACTCTTTATCATCAATCACCATTGATGACCTAAGCTTTCTTTATGATTGATATGAAGAAGAAGAAGAAGAAAGTAATGATAAGTTCTTATCAAAAAGGAAAAGAAATCAATTCTTATCATAACATGACCATGGTTAAGTGTAGAGAACTAATTAAGGTTAAATGAAGTGGTTAGGTTTAAGCATGAGACAAAAGGGTTACAAAGTCAAAGTGTTCAAGAAACTTCATGAACAAAACAAAAATGCCACCATTTTATCATGCTCTTTTTCTTTTCCAAAAAGAATAAACAAATGAATAAAAATGAATAATCAAATAGTAAACCCTAACCATTCCATTAACCAAGGTTTAATTCTATACACTTAACAAATAAGGCATGTATCATCAAACATGATACAAGCAAGTGCACAAAATCATATCGCATATGCAATGCGCACACCCGAGTGAGAAAATCCATTTTAAATGAACCAATACTAGTTAATGCAAAGTAATATATCAAATATATAATTATGCATTAAATCATTAAATCAACACTTGATTTAACGATCCGGTCATATCGCATATAACCGGCTAGTATCCTATGTATCGGCTTATCGAATCAATCCTTGATTCGATAACTAGGTTATATCGCATATAACCAATCGATACATCCATCGCGAGAATAGAATACGGTATCACATACTCGCATTATTCTCGGTCCCGCACATATCTCATATGCGCTCCTATTTCGTTTCGCTTGAGCCAGGAAACCTCTGTGTAGGACTCTAAAGACTCGTCAATACGCCGGCAGCAGGTGATGATCATATCAAAAACCCACAAGCCGCAAGCGGTCTGCTAAACGTAACGGCCACCCGGGTATTAAGCGATCAGAAGATCGACGAGCAAGCCCGCTCACACTCCTGTGAATCCGACCAGTAACACTTACCGTACAGTCCGGTCTGATCGTCTGATATGTTGCATATCTCGCCTAGGGGTGGTAAACGTCAGACCCCAATAGCTCGATAAGTCGTGTCGATATGAGGTCTATAACAATTCGAGAAACTACTAGTAACACTTACCAGTAAATCTCAGCAACCCTGGCCAGGGATTTCCTGTTATAGCCAATCGAACACAGCGCAACATCAACCCCCTAAACCGGGAGAGACGAATCCCCTCCTATCGCTCATTGCCTCCATGTGACTCGGGACTGTACCCAAAAACCACCGTTTTGCACGCCCTCTTGGACGTGGTAAGATGGAAATCAAAGCACAGTGGGAACCACACAAGACTCTATGACGACTCGGGTCAACAGACTACTCTGTACCAGTGTCACCAGAGAACTGCCATCTGACGTAAGGTATAATACCATCTGGGAGTTCTCGGCGAGTCCGTCCAGTATACCCAGTCTCCACTGAGCACCCGTATATCATCTCTGATGTCAAACACCAATGGATATGGGATCATCCATCGCCCATCTGTATGGGTCGAGAAGGTATACGCTAGTCTACTCTGGTATATCGATGCCCCGTCTCGATACACCCACGACTAGGGACTTTGAAGGATGTACTTATGGACTACCATGTCCCCACTAGTATGATCCGCATCATAGTCCAGGTAGTCAAGTACACATCCTAAGGGCTTTACCAACATGTAACAGAGAGACAATCAGTGTACACGTTAAGGTAAAGTACAACCAGATAGCATACTATCATGTCGAGCAAGAAAGTCCTCCCTATATACGTCCCAGCATCCACTACAATATACATCATATGTACAGTAATGGCCTCTAGGGCATACATATAACTAACAATCTCCCACTTGCACTAGGGCCATCTGTAGCAGTGGTTGCAGTATCTCATACTCAACCATCCCATAAAAATCTCTCTCTGGGAATAGGCCTTCGTGAGTGGATCCGCCGTGTTGTCCTCTGAGTCTACTCTCCTTACCTCGATCCCCTGGAGATCAACCATCTCCATGATCAGGTGATACTGCCTTAGAATATATCTCGATCACTGATGGGACGGACGTTCCTTGGCATAAGCCACAACTCCATTGTCACACAATGGTAGGAACAAAGTTCATCTCATGAACTAATATACACCCAAACAGCCTCTTTGGTAGCATATTAAGTAGCGATGTATCCTGCCTTTATCGTCTAGTATGTCACGGTATCTAGCTTGGAACTCTTCCAACATACCGTCCCTCTACTGAGGGTAAAGACAATGCCTGTGACTGACATTCAGTCGTTCTTATCACTCTGGAACACTTCCAGTGATTCTCCCCAGGATCAATTGATACCATCTCACTACAACTAGTGAGTATCCTAATATCCATTTAGATCTATCTCATAGATCCATAACCCAGGATTTAGTAGGTATCAGTTTAATCCTATATGGAGAATCATAGTGATATGCGGAGATTGATCGAGCGTAGCATAGGAAACTCCTTCCCTATCAAGAGTATGTCATCCACGTACTCTACGAGGATCGTCACTATACTCCCTACTACCTTTTTGTATATACAAGGTTCATCTACCATTTTGATGATGTCAACTTCTTTGACTACTTCATCAAAACAGATGTTCCAACTCCGCGATGCCTGCTTTAATCCTATAAAGCATCTTGCACACGTTTCCGCTGCTCCCACTGTTTACGAAGCCCTCTGGCTGTGTACTTATAGACGTTCTCTTCTAAAACATCATTTAGAAAAGCTGTCATGACACCCAACCACCAGATATCGTAGTCATGGTATGTAGCCGTGGCAAGTAGGATCTGGATGGACTTAAGCATAGGTACTTGAAAAGGTTTCATCATTATCCACAGCTGGTCAATGATGCAAACTTTTAACAAGTCTAGCTTTGAAAGTCTCAACTTTTCGATGTACACCAAGTAATCTTCTCAAGATATACTTGCTCCTGATGGGGATTTAACCCTTCAGATATAGCAACCAAAGTCCATACTTTGTTGGTGTACATGGATTCCATCTCAGATCACGAAGCATCCAGCCATTCTTACAGAGTCTTACTCCTGATGGCCAGCTCGAAACTAGTTGGGTCATCATCTCATGATGCAATCCTCGCTCCCACTTTCATAGAGAAACCGAAGTATCTCTCAGGTGGGTGAGGAACCCTACTAGATCGGCGGAGAGGCTGAGGTTCGTTGGAATCTACTGAATCCTTTGGTTCTATCAAATCATCTTCTGTAGTCTGTATAGCTGAAACACTTCCAGTTCTACATAACTGACTTTGCCTCGAGCTTGTCCAGATTTTGCTTTTAGACATAAGCCGGACAACCCCAAATCTTAACTAACTTAAGATATGGGCTCTTCCCTTTCCATATCACATATGAAGTGGTAGGCAACTGATTTGATTTGAACCCTTTTCAATAGGTATGCAGCTTCTCAAGTGCATAACTCCCAAAAGGAAATAGGTAACTCAGTAGTACTCATCATAGAGCACACCTTATCATATAGGGTGTTATTGCTCCGCCCCGATACACCATCGTGCTATGGTGTATACGGAGGAGTAATGCTGAGAGAGAATCTCATTCTCCTTTAGAATAATCCAGGATTTCCGTGCTCAAGTATTCTCCTCCTCGATCTCTGTAAGTGCACGGCGGCGCCCCGGCCGTCAATCCGACGGCCAAATGCGGAAACGGTGATAAACAATAATTTTGCGAACTTTGCAAACCGGCACCACCGCACACTAAACCCCGGATCGGGCCATTAAACTTGTCCTAGCTAACTAACAAGATAGGGAAGAGATATACCGACTGATCCGAGTCCTCCGGTCTTCATCTCCACTCCGATCTCCTCGCGGAAACTCCGGTCGTCGCCTCCTCGTCGGAAGGGCACCACATCGCCTGTTTCTTTTACGGGCTCCCACCTCAATACCGAGGCAACTCGGGCGTGAAGTTGGCTGGCCGACGCGTCCAAGATTTGCTGTAGAATGTGTAGTGTTGAAGCTATGTCTCATTTGGGGTTTGTTGCCTTTGAAGATGATGGAGGAATCAAGATAAGAAAAATAGTGCTTGCATTTTTCTAGCATGAAATGAGATGAACAAATTTTCCCTCTTGAAAATGATCCTCTCTTCTTCTTCTCTCAAGTATGAAAAACTTATCATCTTAGAAAATGGTGGAGGAAAGAATATGAAGCAAGAAGGGAGGTGATGGTAGGAGCACAAGTGGTGACCACATCCAAACATCATCATAACAAATTCACATCAACCTCTAATCACCTCAAATCACCAAAAAGCAAGTGATGATGATAGATAAGAATGGTATCAAAAGATGCTTTCATAATCTCTCATCTTACAAATAAACCCTCCACAAAATGTTATTTGCAAACTTGCAAATAACACCCTCCATCGGAAAAGTCCGGCCGGGAAAGAACAAAGGAAAACCGGCCGGAACGGAATGCAAACTGGCAACTCCAGAAAACTGGTCCCGTAATAAATTACAGGAAAACCCCGATACTGTGCATACACACCCGCATCTGTATTCCGACCGGATACAAATGCAAAGAAACAAAATCTACACTGTACTAAACTAGGATCCGGCTTAAAACAAAGCCGGCTAGTAATATCCGTTCGATCCTGATCCGTGCAATACCGCACGTATCTGATCGAACCCCGCCATATATCCATACGGCCACTAGTACAAACCGTCCGATCCTGATCCGTGCAATACCGCACGTATCTGATCGGACCCTGTCATATCTCCATACGGCCTCTACAGCGTTTCGCCCGAAAGCTGAGTAACTGAAAGTGTGGTGGACTCTAAAGACTCGTCAATACTATGGCTGTGGATTTAACCACTAGCACGTCAGAGGTATAAGCCAATACGTAACGGGCCACCAGCTATTGACCAAAAGGGACGTCGATGAGCGAACTCATCCTGACACCCTACTGATCCTGTCAGTGACAATATCCGTACAGTCCGGTCCGTTCGTCTACGAGCATCGCATGTCGGGCCTAGGGGGTTGGTAAAAGTCAGACCCCCAAAAGCGGTACAAGTCGTGTCGGAGTGTAGCCCAGAACTCCCTGAGATACTACTGGAATACCTACCAGTAAATCTCCTGTCTTGGCCAAGGACTTCGTGTAATGGCTCTCCTAGACACAGCGCGACCTCACCCCCAATACCGGGAGAGACGAACCCCTGAAGATCCGCTCACTGCCTCCATGTGGCTCGGGACTGCACCCAACTAAAACCTGTTTGCACGACTCCTTTGAGCCGTGGTAGGGTAGTAATCAAAGTACAGTGGGAACTCACACGAGACAAATGACGATCCCCAGGTCGATGAACTAACCTGTACACATGTCACCTGGGAACTGCTATCTGACGTCAGGTATAAGACCAACTAGCATGTTCCCGGCGAGTCCTGTCCGGTGTACTCATAACCCAATGAGCACCTGTATACATCTTAGGTGATCCAACTGACACCAGTGGCCTGTGAGACCGGCCACCGCCCCTCGTCGGGGTCTCGACTGTATACACTAGTCTACTCTGGAGAATCGATGCCCTGTCTCGAAACTCCCACGACTAGGGACCATTTAAGGATGTGCTTATAGACTACCAGCTCCCACTTATATGATCGCCCTCATACTGCTGGTGGTCAAGCAAGAATCCTAGGGGCTCTATCAACGTGTAATAGCGACCTGTAAGGTCACCTGAAATAGTACACGATGATAAAGGTAAACCAGATAGCAAACTATCATCTCGAGTAAGACTGTCGTACCGGGATAGGTCCTCCCTCAATCATTGCAATCACGTGCCTGTGATCCAATAATTGACTCTGAGGGCACTATCTCCAACAATCTCCCACTTGCACTCAAGGCTAATTATTGCGATGTCGCATACTCACAGCCCGTGTGATACCGAACACCCAACTCCTCTACTAGTCAGTCTCACAAAGCTCGTTTGCGAGACTATTGCGTTCGAGGAATAGCCTCAGCGAGTGGATCCGCTCTGATGTTTCTTTCTATGTCTCTCTCTATATCTCAAGTTCGCGGAGAAAACCATCTCCCGAAATGAGCAATACCTGTCTTAGAGTGTCTGGATGTCTGATGGGACCGAGCTCATAAATGAACTCCAAATCCAAACTTCTTAGACTGTATCGTCAACTGAACTTAATCAGTATCCTGCGCCATGCCTTCCTCAGTATTGCCTTGGATCACCTGTCCAAAATACTGTCCCTCATCAGAAGGAAAACTAAAACTCTGACAACCTCCTTGTCGTCCATGTCACCTTGGAAGCCTGGAATGATAACTGTCTCCCAAATGAGGCTGTCATTATCATATCCCTAGAACATCCACTTATGTTCTAAAACTGCTTCCGACTGTTTCTCCAGAATTGGATCAATGTCAACTTATTGCATCTAGTGCAAGAACAACATCTGGTGTGGTACTTGACATCTCATGATTGACTCAATTGCCTAAGCAAGTGATCTGCCAATCATGCACATCCCTCTCTACTTTAGTCTATAAGACACCTTTAGAGAGGGTGACTCCATCACCTGCAGGTACACTACCGTGCCAGGAGTCGTCCATTCTAAATACTCTTAGAATGCTGTCAAAGTACCCTGATTGGGAAACCACCCAAATCCAGATCTAAAACCATAGATCTAGTAACCAGTATGTCTGATATTATGTCCAAGTCCTTTGTGGAGAAACCACTGTGTGACGACCAAAGTATAACCGATCGTATTATAGGAGTTTCCTTTCCTACTCTGTGTATGTCATCCAAAACCCGGATATCACACCCTACTACCTTCTCAACAGATCCATCCCCTATTCTGATGACGTCAAACCCATGGCTGTCATATCAGAAATAGATGTTCTATCTCCGCTACATCTGCTTTAGTCTATAAATAGATATAAGCTTGATGTCCACCAATGCTTCCGCTGCTCCTACTGACTACGACAACCCTCTGGCAGAGTCATATAGACGTGCACTTCTAAATCTAGTTTAGAACGACGCTATACTCATCCTCCTGCCGGGTCTTGCAGCCTGGAATAACAACAATGGCAAGTGTGGGTAAACAAGAACTTCCCTGTCACCGTCCTGGAGGCTACCGGAGTACCTCTCGGGTGCCTGATGTTACCCACCGTATCTGCGGAGTGGCCAATGGAATGTCAAATCAGATTGAATCTTTAGGTTCCTTATCAAATCTTCAGTAATCGTTTGCCGTTCTGGAATCACTTCCAGTTCTACCATACTCCCACTACTGTTTTTGAAAAAATCCATTTTTAATAAAATTGTGGCGAGTCTAGAACAATATTTCTATTGATCTGCCAGATGGTAGAAAATCAACCCTCGTCATAGCTTGGTCAACCCACAAACAGCCATTACAGAAACGTGCCTTGAGTTGTCCAGTGTCTGGTTTTAATCATAAGCCGGACAACTCCCCGTACCTTAACAATGTTAAGATATGAACTGTACTATATCCAATATAGAACCAGAGGCACTGATTTAATTGAACCAGATTCAAATCATGCAGCTGTCTCTAGTGCATGTCAACTAAATGGAGAGAGGCCGATCAGCGTTACTCAACTTAAGAATACTTCCAATTATGAGTAACCTGAAAGAGAAGCAATTTCTCTTTATCATTACTATCAACTGAATACCATACACAAGTATCTACATCTTCGATCACCTTGAAGAATCCCGATACTTGCTACACCTGGTTCTCTACTTTATTCAAATACCTATAACTCCTCAAAACTTAGACCCTGTGTTTCTACGAAACACATGTCTAAGAACTAGAGAAGTTAAAAGTAAACAGAATATAGTATGAGGACCAACCCCTCTGTCCTAATGGACACTGGACAACATACAATACTCTGTATAAGTCCGCTGAGTCTAACAACTCTTTCACTGTGTGTCGTAGGTTGAAAACTGTACTTATGGTTAACAAGAATTACACCGCTGTTTAATGCTCCTTACCCAACCATCCACTGATATAGGTAAATGTCATCGACATAATATCAAAAGGTATATCTCACTCTATGAAAATAGACGTACAGATATATCAATTTGAAATTGGTGCACAACAGCGGATATTCAAAACCAAATATTTGCCGACCGGCAAACAGCCCAGATGATCTCCTCAAATATCACCGATTACAACGAATCCCGATATAATGAGGATGATCACCCTATTCCCAATAACCTACTCCCACTCATCATCTGTAAAACCATACAGATGTGAGAATCATACCTGGTAAATACATACCCTGGAGTAAGTATCTAATCGGGAAATCAGTTTTCTTTTAACAGTACACAGTTGAACTGAAACATTGAAATGTTTCGATGGGGTATCCTGGTATTCCTAGTAATGTCTCTACCATTGTCCAGATTCACAACTATAACCGTATAATTCTTTGCCACCTCTCCAAATCCCTTTATATGTCTTTAGTCGTTACCTTCTGCACACCCCTTAGGCCAAATGGTTTTCTTCCTTCCCTACCGTTCGGCACCAGCCTATGGTTTTGAAAAAGACTATCCAATAAGCATAATGGGTGTACTGTCCTAGTCCTAGGAGCACTCGCAATGCGAGAGAAGGTGAAGATAAAAGACAACTGAATAAATCTTATTCCTATTTCTCCTGAACCAGAATCCATCCCCGAACTGGAACAAGTTCCTTTCGAGTTCATATATAACCATACGATGGAGTATCCAATAAACTGTGGATCTTCGTAGTGATACGGAGTGTCCTGGAGAAATACAAAGGTGATTTAGGATTGGCGAAGAAATACTTGGTTTGGTCGTGAATATCAGTCGCAATTTACTTTGCCCTCTTACTAATCCCTTGCTTTGTCTTAATCTTAATACCTTCTGCACACCGTTTAGGCTAATTGGTTTTCTTCATTCCCTACTGTTCGGCACCAGCCTAAGATTTGGAAGAAGACTATCCAATTTGCGTAATAGGTGTACTATCTTCTAAACTAAGGAGTACTCGTAACTTGAGAGAAGGCAAAAAGGAAAAGACAACTGAATAAACCTTATCCGTTTTCTCCAGAACCGGAAACCATCCTCGAATTCCTTCGAGTTCGTATCTAACCATACGATGGTTTTGTCCAATGGAAGTGGACGTTCGTAGTAATACGGGGTGTCCTGGAGAAAAGGGTAAAAGTAGGAGTGGCAATGAGGTCTGCAACTCTGACAATCCAAAAGCTAGTGTAAAGAAGGTTCGGTCAACTTGGTCACTGAGTCATAGTCTTGGGTCGGGTCAATGGTCGCTGCCAGAGAGAGAGAGAAAAGAAACACTCAGCGTGCACTCTAACCAAGATCAGAATGGTTACCAATTTATCTAATCTGGAAACCTCCCACTGTACCTCAAATTCTCCTCCAAACCTGAAAGAAGAATTAGTCGGGGGTCACCCGAGGAGTAAACCAACTCATCAGTGGGAATCAGGATCCAACTATCATCGCATGATAACGTGACGGAATCCGCTCACGGTATCACACTCCAGAAGGTATGCGCATATCTGGCAAGTTTCAGTTCTTTTGAAACTCCCGATGTGGATTTTTACCCCATGCTCTTATGACCTTGACCATGGCCAACAAATCATAAGTCACATGTCAAGTTCTACCCGTCATTATCCAGGTTGATTTGAACCCACCCGTACAAGCCCTTGACTAGGGCCAACAAGGCTATACGACTGTCCCAAACCAACGCATCTATCTATGCTGCATATGAATAACCAACAGCTACCAAACACTGTGCCTTGACTATGGCCAACAAACACAGCTTGAATACTATTGACTACCCATATGAAACGACGGAGGGCTACGAATGGTTTCTGGCGAAAACCTTTAACGTAATGAACTTGATATCATTGAAGGAACGGATAGCTTTATAGAAAATATAGTGACGAAAACCTTTACTAAAGAGGTCACTCCCGGTGAAGGGATCTCGGCTCTTTCCCCGTAGAATGGGGTGCAGGATATTCCAAATGAATACCACGATGCAAAGCAAAAGTAATCGGCTATAGTGAAGTTAATGCCCTGACGCAAACTTCTGTCCAAGGGGTCACTCCCGGTGAAGGGATCTCGGCCCTTGCCTCGTCGACTGAGGAGCAGGATATTCCAAATGAATACCACGATGCAAAACAAAAGTGAACGTCCTTGCAATAACAGCTTTTTGAAAAGTGTTCCAACAACATCAGATTAGGTTTGTTTAACTTGCATTGATCCGAATCAACGCAGTCCCATCAATTGATCACACCACAAAGAACGAAAATATACTGACGTGCGTATATGCCATCCGCATTCGCCACTGGGTCCCGTCATCACCCGTTAGGTTAGCTAACTAACGGCAGAGCGGGGACTGGACTAGCGCGGATGAAAAACATATACAACATCTACTAATATATATACCAATATATTATATTTCGCTCAAGGCGTGAATAAAAATGCAACATTACAGAAATGTACAGCATCACAGAACAATACAGATATCTGGGATCCCCGGGTTTCGCAGAGCCACTACTGAAACCCGACGTTCCTCTGGTCGTGTGGATAGCCTGTGCAATGAAATCCTAGACCCCTACGGGCGCGGCAAGTTACCCGCCAAAACCTGAAGCGAGGCAGCCCCCTTCAGCACCGTGAATGGACCACCCAGCACTTCACGGAATCCGGCAACTTAGGCACCCCTCCTGGGTCAACCTGTACCCCCTACGAGTGCGGCGAATAGCCCGCCAATCCTGGAGTGAAGCCCCCTCCGTCCCAATGCCATGAGATGCGGGCTTGCTGCCTTCTAGAACCCGGCTATCCGTGCACCCCTCCGCGGGGCAATCCTAGTACAGAAAGTAAAATATACATACAACGGGTACATCGACCGCAACCAGGTCGTGCCCCAAAAGAATAATACAATCAGGCAGTGACGGCAGTCCACATGTCGGACGCTCGCCCCGCAATATCAAATGTACATAATACAACAAAACTGTACTAGTATTGCATCCAGGCTATCCCCCACGACCGATCCGCAACATCACAGCAAAAACACAGAACATCAACGTGAAAGTCACGTTCGCAAATCCGTCTAACCGGGCTATAGCAGTTAGACCGGATTTACCGATCGAGTGACATTCACGGTCGCAGATATAATGTAAATACTGTGAAAAAATGTGTTTAAAATATCCGATCGATCAAAAAATAACAAGTGGGCCCCCAAGCAATACAGTAGCACTCACAGAAAATCTGGGCCCAATTTTAATATTCCAAAACCCCTAAAATAAGCTCAGAAGCCCACTGGAGAAATTGGAAGCATTGATCCCACCAACCTGCGGCGGAACCGCGGCAACAAGGGGGTTTTTGCCGCGGTTCCGCGCTCGAGCTGAGGGATCACTGTCTCGAATTTTCCCAGAGTTCTTAGAACTCCCTGCACATCATTCTGAGACCACCTGAAAAATTTTTAGACTTCAAAAAATTTCGACAGAAACTAATGTGAAGGAAAAATACGGTTTTTGGAAATTTTGGTCGATCGGAAATGCAAACACATCAAGCGAAGCTAGACGAAGTTAATGGCGAGGCTCTGATACCACTGTAAGTGCACGGCGGCGCCCCGGCCGTCAATCCGACAGCCAAATGCGGAAACGGTGATAAACAATAATTTTGCGAACTTTGCAAACCGGCACCACCGCGCACTAAACCCCAGATCGGGCCATTAAACTTGTCCTAGCTAACTAACAAGATAGGGAAGAGATATACCGACTGATCCGAGTCCTCCGGTCTTCATCTCCACTCCGATCTCCTCGCGGAAACTCCGGTCGTCGCCTCCTCGCCGGAAGGGCACCACATCGCCTGTTTCTTTTACGGGCTCCCACCTCAATACCGAGGCAACTCGGGCGTGAAGTTGGCTGGCCGACGCGTCCAAGATTTGCTGTAGAATGTGTAGTGTTGAAGCTATGTCTCATTTGGGGTTTGTTGCCTTTGAAGATGATGGAGGAATCAAGATAAGAAAAATGGTGCTTGCATTTTTCTAGCATGAAATGAGATGAACAAATTTTCCCTCTTGAAAATGATCCTCTCTTCTTCTTCTCTCAAGTATGAAAAACTTATCATCTTAGAAAATGGTGGAGGAAAGAATATGAAGCAAGAAGGGAGGTGATGGTAGGAGCACAAGTGGTGACCACATCCAAACATCATCATAACAAATTCACATCAACCTCTAATCACCTCAAATCACCAAAAAGCAAGTGATGATGATAGATAAGAATGGTATCAAAAGATGCTTTCATAATCTTTCATCTTACAAATAAACCCTCCACAAAATGTTATTTGCAAACTTGCAAATAACACCCTCCATCGGAAAAGTCCGGCCGGGAAAGAACAAAGGAAAACCGGCCGGAACGGAATGCAAACTGGCAACTCCAGAAAACTGGTCCCGTAATAAATTACAGGAAAACCCCGATACTGTGCATACACACCCGCATCTGTATTCCGACCGGATACAAATGCAAAGAGACAAAATCTACACTGTACTAAACTAGGATCCGGCTTAAAACAAAGCCGGCTAGTAATATCCGTTTGATCCTGATCCGTGCAATACCGCACGTATCTGATCGAACCCCGCCATATATCCATACGGCCACTAGTACAAACCGTCCGATCCTGATCCGTGCAATACCGCACGTATCTGATCGGACCCTGTCATATCTCCATACGGCCTCTACAGCGTTTCGCCCGAAAGCTGAGTAACTGAAAGTGTGGTGGACTCTAAAGACTCGTCAATACTATGGCTGTGGATTTAACCACTAGCACGTCAGAGGTATAAGCCAATACGTAACGGGCCACCAGCTATTGACCAAAAGGGACGTCGATGAGCGAACTCATCCTGACACCCTACTGAGCCTGTCAGTGACAATATCCGTACAGTCCGGTCCGTTCGTCTACGAGCATCGCATGTCGGGCCTAGGGGGTTGGTAAAAGTCAGACCCCCAAAAGCGGTACAAGTCGTGTCGGAGTGTAGCCCAGAACACCCTGAGATACTACTGGAATACCTACCAGTAAATCTCCTGCCTTGGCCAAGGACTTCGTGTAATGGCTCTCCTAGACACAGCGCGACCTCACCCCCAATACCGGGAGAGACGAACCCCTGAAGATCCGCTCACTGCCTCCATGTGGCTCGGGACTGCACCCAACTAAAACCTGTTTGCACGACTCCTTTGAGCCGTGGTAGGGTAGTAATCAAAGTACAGTGGGAACTCACACGAGACAAATGACGATCCCCAGGTCGATGAACTAACCTGTACACATGTCACCTGGGAACTGCTATCTGACATCAGGTATAAGACCAACTAGCATGTTCCCGGCGAGTCCTGTCCGGTGTACTCATAACCCAATGAGCACCTGTATACATCTTAGGTGATCCAACTGACACCAGTGGCCTGTGAGACCGGCCACCGCCCCTCGTCGGGGTCTCGACTGTATACACTAGTCTACTCTGGAGAATCGATGCCCTGTCTCGAAACTCCCACGACTAGGGACCATTTAAGGATGTGCTTATAGACTACCAGCTCCCACTTATATGATCGCCCTCATACTGCTGGTGGTCAAGCAAGAATCCTAGGGGCTCTATCAACGTGTAATAGCGACCTGTAAGGTCACCTGAAACAGTACACGATGATAAAGGTAAACCAGATAGCAAACTATCATCTCGAGTAAGACTGTCGTACCGGGATAGGTCCTCCCTCAATCTTTGCAATCACGTGCCTGTGATCCAATAATTGACTCTGAGGGCACTATCTCCAACAATCTCATCATAGGACATAATACTTATACCCTTTTTGGTTCTCTACTTCTAACTTATATTCTGTGAATATCTCAAAAGGTTCATACTTATGTTTCAACAGGAACATATGTCTGAGTCTCGAGAGATCATCAAAGAATGTAATGAAGTAAAAAGAACCTGTCTTGGCATGTGTAGACAGGGGACCTTACATACATCAACATGTATCATCCCAAGAGTTCACTGACTCTTTCTCTGTTTCCAGTAAACGGAGCTATGGTCATCTTATCTCTGTGACATGACTGGCAAGTTTCATAAGATGTAAATTCAAACTGATTTAAATATGCATCTATATGTAACTTCAGCTAGTCGGGTCGCATTGATATGACCTAGTGTACAATACCTTAAGAAGAATTCGTTCATTTCTGAACTCTTCCTCTTGTGTGTGTTCCGTATACTAAAGAACTATCGTTTGATTTAGAACATCAACGCTTTTAGATAACGTGCCTGATCCGATCAACTTTTGATATAGGAAATGTTCAAAACATTATCCAACAATACAAAATTTTATCATTTCTTTACTAATAAAGAGACTGATATGATTTTGTATATCAGGTTCGGTATCTAACAACATTCGTTCAGAATCAATGTATTGGTAATATGTTCATATCAGATTTTTGCATTTTCATACTGCCCAATTTTTATCACATTGCATATCGGTAGATACTCTTGAGCCGTGTTTGCTAGTCAATTGCAGGATACAGGTTCTCGGTTCTAAAACGGTGAAATTCATGAAAACACGACAAAATCCGGGTTCCTGCCAACCACAGATAAAACACGGTCTCCGCACTCCATCCGTATGTTGCCAGATACCAGTTTAGGAAGACAAAATGTCAAATCAATGTCACCTTCATGCACAAGGCTCAATGGCAACAAGTTCCAAGAAATCTACGCGGAGCTCGAGGCAATCATGCCAAATCTTGACAAAAAGTCCACCTTTCCCTCAACAGAAATTCTGGAAAAATCGTGGAGCCAAATTGAGAAAATACATATACCAGAATAAAGGAGACAGAAGACCAGGGAAGCCCAAAAAAACCAGAAAGTCCAACTCAACCATAAGGCCGCGGATCCGCGGCCAAAGGGGGGTATAGGCCGCGGATCCACGGCCGTTTAAGCGCCAAATCTGCAGATCTTTGGGGGGTATTTTGGTCATCTTGTTTGGGTTCTGGTGGTTGCCCTAGGTTTTCATTTTGTGGCCTATAAATAGCCTAGAACTTTATGAAGGAAAGGGGCCATTCTTTTATTTTCTTTTTGCTAGGTTTTAGATTACATGTTCTTCTTCTTCTCATCTCTTCTCCATTAAACTTGAGTGAGCTTTGTGAGTGAAGAATGGTGAATAAAGAAGATCATTTTATTATCATGCTTGTCTTACTTTTGCTATAATTGTTGTAATTTTAATTTGTTAAGTAGTTGTTGTTATTTTCTTGTTGTTTCTTTCTTCTCTCTTTTTCTTTATCCTTAATACGACAATGATGCTTACGCTCGATCCTCGCCAAGGTGAGGTCGCAAATAGCTAGTCGTATTCTTCTAATCTCCTACTTTCTATCTTCCTCTTTTGTTTTGTTTTATTTTTCCGTATCATGATGTGTGAGTAGTTCATACTTGTTAGGGTAGGATAAGGGAAGTTTGAGAGAAGGAAATCTCTCTCACTCTTTCCTTGCCCAACAGCTTAAATCGACTCCCGTTAATTGAACCACAATCCGCTCCTTACGGCACCCTATCCTACATGATAGCGGTGATTCCGTAGTGAGACCGGTTGTGGTTGAATTAACCGGAGGTTATGGCTAAGAGCCAAGAACGGACGGACAAGCACCAAAAGGAATGACTTATGCGTTGGAAAGCCTAGCTTATACTCGCAAGTTCCTTCCTAGTCGTGCTAATCCCCGTTGTTGCCGATTACCGTAACACCGATATTAAGAGGGGCAACGAAAGATGTGGAGACTCCTAACTCAAACTAACCTAATCCTAACCCTAACAAGCTCTCTTTAAATATCAACTCAACACTTAGATAATCACAAACAAAATCTGAACTCTCGGACTTAACTCGTTAAAGCACATAGAAAAAGATTCCCATCTCCCTGCGGACGACCCGTACTCAACCGGCTAGCTACAAACGAAACCGTCTTGATTGCGGTATTTAAACTAGAACTTGAACACGCAGAATCGCTAACAATCAAATGGCGCCGTTGCCGGGGAGACGGTAGTTTATTTCCTTGTGTAATTTCGGGTTAACTTGTAAATTTAACCGAAAAACAAAAAAAAAAATATACTTTGTAAAAGAAACCATCTTGTTATTCTTGATTAGTTTTTGTGCAAGTGTGCAGGAAAATACAAAGTTCGAGTTCAGTGGCCGAGACGGTGAAAATACGGAGTTCAAGTACAGTGCCAAAGACGTGGGAAGATAGACCCACATTTCGCGGCTACACCGCGACAGACAAAACGAATCATACGGTCTACTGTCAAGATCTGGAGCAGGTACAGTGAGCAAGTAAAAATTCAGTACATCCAGACAACAAGAGGAGACCCAGAACAGCACCTGATCCAAAATTGAAGGCCCATCTCACCCTTACTGCCGCGGATCCGCGGCAATAGAGGGCTTAGGTCGTGGATCCGCGGCCACTTGGTGGCCTCAGGCTTCCAAATTCTCTCTGTAAGTTTGTCTTCTCCTCCCCACTCCTCTAAACTCCACTGAATTGTGTTTTCTGCAGCTTTCTTTGCGCAAACTCTTCTCCCCCTTCCAATAAACTGTTCTTGTGCAGGATTCTTTGCACCGCAAATAAAAATTGTTTGCAGTTGATTTGTTACTGCTTTGCATTTCTTTAATACGGACTTAAGGGGCTTGAAACCAATCCAGATTGGGTAGGGATTTCATCACCCTTCCCAGGACCCCAAAAATCACAAAAGCATATGCATTGTCCATTGTAAATTAAAAAATACTAGACTTCAGCCCTAAGGACTTCGCGCTCATTAGGAGAAGACAAACCGTGTTTAGAACCTCGCTTAAAGGTATATTGTTTACGGGGTGTCTAGGAAAGTGTTAAAGGCGCAACCGCCGAAAGAGAAAGGGTTATTTAATTAAGGAACTTCGCGAAAGCGTTGGACAACCTCCCCTTATCTCTGCACTTACCTGGCCTCGTGATCAGTGTATTTTTAAGCCTATTTCTCGACATTGTTTAACTTCGACAATCAAGTTCAGGAGCGGGTCTAGTAGACCTAGGTTACCCTAGATCTAGGTGTGATTGTGCATATCTTGTTTGTGATTGCTTAAGCCGTATATCCGTACATATTTCGGTAAAAATCTTTCTAAAAAAGAAAAAAAAAAGAAAAAAATCAAAAACTTTTATAAAAACTTGCCCTTTTGTCGCCAAATCCATTTTTCACCCACCACCCATCGCCTTTCTCAATTGACGTTTTCTTACCCTCACCTTCTCCGTTTTGACTATACTAAACTCGTTTAGTGTATGTCCGCTTGGACTCGGGACACTAGCGCCCGTCTAGTCCGCGTTACGTTAGTCGCTACCGACTACGCGATCGACTCCGAAGTCGATACTCCGTCCACTCCTCTTTCACCCCTTCCTTTGCCGGCCAACTCCGACGTTGACCGGAATTCTGTTCATACATCTTCACCTTCACCTTCACCAACCTCTTCTTCCGCGATGTCGGGATTTAATCCGAACATCTCTTTGACCACCCCTGGATTGGCTCCACCTCCTACGGAGACCAATATCCTACCACCTCCGCCTGTTGTAGCGCCGCAGCGAATTGCGCTCCAGGATCGTTTCTATCCCACCCGTTCTGCACTTCCCACCTGTCTTTCTCTTCCTCCGGCCAATGGGGAAAACTTTGAAATTAAGCCCCACTTCATCAACATGCTTCCACGTTTTCATGGGCTTGAATCTGAAGATGCATATATCTTCATCAACAAATTTCAAAACGTCTGTGCCATGATGAAAACCACCCAACTGTCGGACGATGCTATACGTCTACGGGTCATTCCGTTCACTTTATGCGATCTTGCTGAAAAATGGCTGTATAGCACCGCTTCCCACTCAATCACCAGCTGGGACGAGTTTGTTAAAGCGTTTCTGAAAAAATTCTATCCGAATCATAAAACCGCAAGGATTCGAAATGAAATCAACCAATTCTCCCAGCTTCCTTCTGAACCCTTCTGGAAGTGCTTTGACCGATACAAAGACCTTCTTGTTCAGTGTCCTCACCACGGTATAGAAAAATGGCAACTATGCCAAACCTTATACGAGGGACTGAACCCAGCAACGAAGCAGTTGTTGGAAACCATCTGTCAGGGCCACTTCCTATCGAAATCTGACGAGGAAGCGTGGCAATTCTTTGACGACCTTGCGGAGCAAACGCTACAATGGGAGAGCACCAAACCGACTTCTTCTTCTTCTACCTCCACTTCTACCGGTCAGTCTAGGGTAGGAATCCACCAACTTGACGTCTCTATTGCGATGAAAGCTGAAATGGCTGCTATAACAAGAAAGCTTGAAGCGATAGAAAGCAAATTCTCTGCTCCTGCTCCTGCCCCTGTTCTCCCCCTTCGAACCATTTGCGCTTGTTGTTCCGATCCTTCCCACTTGACCGAAGAGTGTCCTTACAATCCACCCTCGCAAGGACAGGATCAGGTTAATGCTGCCTTCCAGCAAAGACCGAGGAATGATCCATACTCTTCCACCTACAATCCCGGTTGGAGGAACCACCCCAATTTCGCCTGGAATCAGAATCAGAATCAATTCCAAGGAAACAATTTCCAAAGGGCCCCTCCACCGCAACAACAAGCGCAACAACAAACTCAACATCCATATCAGCAGCCCTTCCAACCCCAACCTTTCCAAAATCCGACGAACAACTTTGCGCCCAACAATTCTTTTCCACCAAACAACTTTGTTCCGTCAAACAACGATAAGGTTTCCTCGCTCGAACGAAGTCTGGAGGCGTTTGTTAAACAATCGACTCAATCCACCGCCAACATCCAGTCTTCCATTCAATCTTTAGTGCAACACACTGCCGCACACGGGCAAAGCATCAAGACCATCGAGGCCCAGATTGCACAGCTGAACGCGGCCTTAAGCGAGCGAGAGAAGGGGAAGCTCCCGTCCCAGCCACTTCCAAATCCCGGTCACCCACATAATGCACATGTTGCTCTTGAACAACAAAACCATAATGTGAGTGCCGTGACCACACTGAGATCGGGGAGGATGCTGCAAAACAACATTGGCAAACGAATCAACGATGACACCCCGGCCGCTGCTTCTTCTTCTTCTTCTTCGTCTTCTGAGCCTATTCTCCGTTCTTCACAAGGCTCCCCTTCCTCTTCTTCTGCTCTGAACGGACCCACTTCTCACTCCACGAAGACACCTATTCTGGAATCCGTTCCAACTCCACAATCTTCTCCTCCAGCATTAGACTCAACCAATTTTCAAAATGTTCCATTTCCAAACCGGTTGAGGTCTAATAAACAAAATCCTCAAATGGAGAAGATTCTGGAGTTATTTAAGCAGGTTAACATTAACATTCCTCTTTTAGATGCTGTCCAACAAGTCCCGTCCTACGCGAAAATCTTAAAGGACTTGTGCACGAAAAAGAGGAAGTCTCAGGTACCCAAGAAAGTTTTCTTGGCTAGTGCTGTGAGTGATGCCCTTACCCAATCTTTACCACAAAAACGGAAGGACCCTGGCTGTCCTACGATTTCAATTACTATTGGGGATAAGAACATCAACCGCGCACTATTAGATCTTGGTGCCAGTGTTAACCTGCTTCCGTATTCAGTATACGAGCAATTAGGCGTCGGAGAGCTGAAACCCACGCACAGCACTCTCCAAATGGCCGACCGATCGATCACCCATCCTAGGGGTGAGCTAGAGGATGTGTTAATCAAAGTCGGGGACTTCATATTCCCCGTTGACTTTATTGTATTAGACACACAACCTGTAGCTAACCACCGGAATCAAATTCCGGTGATACTCGGTCGCCCATTTCTCGCAACCTCAAATGCTGTGATCAATTGTCGCAATGGTTCGATGAACCTCTCTTTTGGAAATATGACGATTGAACTCAACATTTTTAGGTTGGGAAATCAGCCCGTCGAACCTAATGCTCATATACTGGACGTCTGCTCGATCCAGGAGATCACCCCAGAAGAGTGTGAATTCGAGGAGTTTCTGTTTGACCACGATAATCTTGACGCCATTAGTGCGTTTCTCTTCGAACCTGCTGCTGTTTCTGCGCGCGACAACGACTACGAGTGTTTCACGTTCTCGAACGATCTTAGCCGTGCACAACCCGAGTTTGAATCCTTCGACTTTCCGGATGAGTTACCTGAACCATCCAACTCGGTTGCCTACACTCATTTTGAACCTTTGCTGGAGTCCTTTGAGTTCGAAACCTTTGCACCAATCTTGCCTTCCATCGTTTCAGCTCCAACACTCGAACTCAAGCCTTTGCCGTCTCACCTTAAGTACGCTTACTTAGGTGAGAATGAGACCCTCCCTGTCATCATCTCGGCTTCTCTAGCTCCCGAGCAAGAGAAAGCCCTTCTCGCGGTCTTGCACAGCAACAGGCAAGCTTTTGGCTGGTCCATGGCGGACATCAAGGGGATTAGTCCCATGATCGTTGAGCATCACATTCATCTGATGGATGATGCCAAACCAGCCCGGGATCCACAAAGACGTCTCAATCCAGTCATGAAAGAGGCTGTGAAGAAGGAGATCGTAAAATGTCTAGATAGTGGTATCATTTACCCTATCTCTGATAGCCAGTGGGTTAGCCCCATTCATGTTGTCCCCAAGAAGTCGGGAATCACGGTCATAACCAACGAGGCGAACGAGTTAATCCCTACTCGCAGCCAAACTGGGTGGCGAGTTTGCATTGATTACAGAAAACTCAACGCCGCAACGCGGAAAGACCACTTTCCGCTACCTTTCATTGACCAGATGCTTGAACGATTGGCCGGACACGAGTACTACTGCTTTCTTGATGGCTACTCTGGCTATAATCAAATTCCCATCGCCAAAAAAGACCAGGACAAGACCACTTTCACTTGTCCTTTCGGCACGTTTGCATATCGTCGCATGCCCTTTGGGTTATGCAATGCGCCCGCTACCTTCCAGCGGTGTATGATGGGAATTTTCTCAGACATGGTGGAAAAATTTCTGGAGATTTTCATGGATGATTTCTCCATCTTCGGCGATTCCTTCAACGAGTGTTTGCTGCATCTTGACGCTGTCCTTACCCGATGTAAGGACAAGAATCTCACTTTGAACTGGAAGAAATGCCACTTCATGGTGCGCGAAGGTATTGTCTTAGGACATATCATCTCGCAAAATGGCATAGAGGTTGACAAAGCAAAGATTGAGGTCATTTCTAATCTGCCTCCTCCCCGATGCGTCAGAGATATCCGAGCCTTCCTTGGCCATGCCGGTTTCTATAGACGGTTCATCAAGGACTTTAGCAAGATTGCTAGGCCCTTGACTCTTCTGCTGGCTAAGGATACGCCTTTCGACTTCAACTCGAACTGTGTGACTGCATTCGAGTCATTGAAACGCTCACTCACTTCTGCTCCCGTTCTTTCTTCACCTGACTGGACGCACCCATTCGAGATTATGTGCGATGCATCCGACTTTGCCATTGGTGCTGTCCTTGGACAACACATCAACAAAATGCCGCACGTAATCTATTATGCTAGCCGAACCCTGAACGACGCCCAACTCAATTATACAACAACTGAGAAGGAATTCTTAGCTGTTGTATTTGCTTTAGAAAAGTTCAGGCCCTACCTCATCGGCTCTCCAGTCATTGTCTACACTGACCATTCTGCTCTGCGCCATCTTTTTGCGAAGAAAGATGCAAAATCTCAGTTAATACGTTGGATCCTCTTGCTTCAAGAGTTTGACCTTGTCATTAAGGACAAACGAGGATGTGAAAACGTGGTTGCCGACCATCTCTCACGACTTCCTTCTTCGCCTCCCGGATGAACAGCTCTTGACAGTATCATGCGAACCCTGGTTCGCAGATATTGTGAACTATTTGGCCACAGGATTACTACCGACTGAATGGTCGAGTCAGGACAGACTTCGCTTCTTATCCCAAGTAAAGCACTTTTACTGGGACGAACCCTATCTGTTCAAGTACTGTCCCGACCAGATTATTCGTCGGTGTGTCCCTGATGAGGAATTCAAGAGTGTGCTGTCGTTTTGCCACGACCAAGCATGTGGCGGGCATTTTGGCCCCAGAAAGACAGCTGAGAAGATCTTGCAATGTGGTTTCTACTGGCCACAACTTTTCAAAGACGCTCATGACTATTGCAAGACTTGCTCCCGGTGCCAACACATGGGCCGGATATCCCGGAGGAACGAGATGCCGCTCCAACCGATCTTGGTTGTGGAGAATTTCGATGTTTGGGGGATAGATTTCATGGGGCCGTTTCCCAGCTCGTTTGGGAACTTGTACATCCTTCTAGCTGTTGATTACGTCTCTAAATGGGTCGAGGCTGTGCCCAGCCGGACTAACGACAACAAGGTTGTCGTTAGGTTCCTTAAAGAAAACATTTTCTCCCGGTTTGGGCACCCCCGAGCGATCATTAGCGATAATGGAAGTCATTTCTGCAATAAAACCTTCGAAGCCTTGATGCGGAAATACTCCATTAATCATAAGCTCTCTACGCCCTACCACCCCCAAACCTGCGGGCAGGCCGAAGTTTCAAATCGGCAAATCAAGCAGATACTGGAGAAGACGGTTTCCAAGAACCGTAAGGATTGGTCGCTGAAACTCACTGATGCCCTTTGGGCATTTCGAACCGCTTATAAGACCGACCTTGGCATGTCTCCCTATCGGCTTGTGTACGGAAAAGCCTGCCACCTACCTGTCGAAATAGAGCATCGCGCATTTTGGGCGATAAAGGAGCTGAATCTGTCTCTCGAGGATGCGGGCAGCCATCGGAAGCTGCAGTTGAACGAACTGAACGAGCTTAGGGATGAGGCTTACGATAACGCGGTTGTCGTTAAGAATCGAACGAAGGTGTTTCACGATAAACACCTTTTGCGCAAAACCTTCGTACCTGGTCAGCAGGTACTGCTTTACGACACCGGACTTCACTTCCATCCTGGAAAGCTCAGATCTCGCTGGAAAGGGCCGTATTTTGTGCGGAATGTGTATCCGCAGGGCGCTGTGGATTTGGAAAATCCAAAGGACGGTTCACTTTTCAAAGTAAATGGACACCGATGCAAACCGTACCTTAGTGCCGAACCAACAGAGGAGCTCCTGTTCTTACAGGAGCCGGTTTACCCTGCCTGATCTTCCTCTGCCTACCTCCAAACTTCGGTTATGCAGCCAAGAACAGTGGACACTGTTCCAAATAAGTTTGGGGGTATGTACAAACCATTTTGTATATATTTGTGTATATTCTTATTCTTTTTCTTTTCTTTAAAAACAAAAACAAATAAAAATTGTGTATCGCTAACCGACAATTTTGAACCTTCCAACTGCTCTCTTCATGCACGGACAGTGAGGGCACTGTCTAGTTTAAGTTTGGGGGTATGCTCGGTACGCATTTCTTACCGTCGCATTCATATGTATATTTTGCATCTGCATATTAAAATCAATAAAATCCATAAAAATCTGAAAATTTTCTAAAAATATAAAAACTTTTTTGTCAAGTTAGCTTGTGGAAGAACTCTGATTCAACATTCGACGGTGTTTGTTTGAAAAAAATAGGAATGACTAAATCTTATGTTTAGATTTTGAGAACCTGAAAGATAACACTCCTTTGAAGTTAACTATAGCTGATATACGTCTTTACATCACACTACACGTGTCGTGAGTTTTTGGGAATTAGATGACAAGTCTTTTATGTTGAAAAACTTTTAAACAGATAAATGATTTTCTGAGGATCAAATAGGTTTGTTCTGAAATAAGTAATGTCAAGAATAGTTTATGAAGTAAAGCGAATATGAAGGAATATTATTGATGCCGTAATTGGAACTAAGTCTGAAAAATAACCCATCTGAAACTTGATTGGAATGATTACACACCGAACCCACTAAACACGTCTTTTATCCAAAAAAATAATTGAACTGCCGGTTATGTCTCCGTTCGTATCAAATCATCTGATTTTCACGCCAAACTGTCTTTTGTTTTTGGACCTAGGTAACTTGAGTAATTAAGTCCGCTGGGGTGTTTCTACACCTAATGCCCTAAAGCTCGCTATGAAGCCTAGAAAGTCCAGTTTAAAACAAAGTCAAGCAAGTGTTCTCTCCGAGTTAAAATTCCTAACGGTTCTTTGTGTGAGAATAATCTTGATAAAAGACAGGCTTTTATAAAAAAAATTAAGCGGAGATATGAAGGTTTTATTCTGTGATAAAGACTATTGCACGTTCACAGAGGTGTGTATGAAATGAAAACAAGAAAAAGGTGGAGTGAAGAATACGACTTAGTTTCCTGTTAAGGAAGATAGAAATTCTGAAGTTGAAACCTTACTGGAAAACGAAACTTGAAAAATGCTTAACTCTTTATAAAACTTATGTGATCCTTTTAAAATTGTTATCTGGGCTTTATTGTGCGACATGATGACTGTATTCGATCTTTCGGGAACTTAATGACACTATTTGCGCTGCACGTAAAGACATATAAAATCTGTAGTTAAATAAGAAGCGAGGTGTGAAAAATAAAGGTTCGATGGTCTAGACTTAGGATTATAGAATTGTTATTTTCTAAAACAAAACTGTAGGGTTTGAATCTTAGTTATTTTACAAAACCAACTTGACCGGATTTTGTGGGTAGTATCCGCTGAAAACCCTCAGGAGACAACACTCCTCCTACTAGGGACACCTAGAGGTTTAACGGCTTGTTGCACATGCTCAGTGCAATCGCGTTCCCTGCGAAAGTGAGGTTAGGAAATTTTTTGTGAATAAATGGGCTTTGCTCGGGACGAGCAAATGATAAGTTTGGGGGTATTTGTTCATATCAGATTTTTGCATTTTCATACCGCCCAATTTTTATCACATTGCATATCGGTAGATACTCTTGAGCCGTGTTTGCTAGTCAATTGCAGGATACAGGTTCTCGGTTCTAAAACGGTGAAATTCATGAAAAACACGACAAAATCCGGGTTCCTGCCAACCACAGATAAAACACGGTCTCCGCTCTTCATCCGTATGTCGCCAGATACCAGTTTAGGAAGACAAAATGTCAAATCAATGTCACCTTCATGCACAAGGCTCAATGGCAACAACAAGTTCCAAGAAATCTACGCGGAGCTCGAGGCAATCATGCCAAATCTTGACAAAAAGTCCACCTTTCCCTCAACAGAAATTCTGGAAAAATCGTGGAGCCAAATTGAGAAAATACATATACCAGAATAAAGGAGACAGAAGACCAGGGAAGCCCAAAAAAACCAGAAAGTCCAACTCAACCATAAGGCCGCGGATCCGCGGCCAAAGGGGGGTATAGGCCGCGGATCCGCGGCCGTTTAGGCGCCAAATCTGCAGATCTTTGGGGGGTATTTTGGTCATCTTGTTTGGGTTCTGGTGGTTGCCCTAGGTTTTCATTTTGTGGCCTATAAATAGCCCAGAACTTTGTGAAGGAAAGGGGCCATTCTTGTATTTTCTTTTTGCTAGGTTTTAGATTACATGTTCTTCTTCTTCTCATCTCTTCTCCATTAAACTTGAGTGAGCTTTGTGAGTGAAGAATGGTGAATAAAGAAGATCATTTTATTATCATGCTTGTCTTACTTTTGCTATAATTGTTGTAATTTTAATTTGTTAAGTAGTTGTTGTTATTTTCTTGTTGTTTCTTTCTTCTCTCTTTTTCTTTATCCTTAATACGACAATGATGCTTATGCTCGATCCTCGCCAAGGTGAGGTCGCAAATAGCTAGTCGTATTCTTCTAATCTCCTTCTTTATATCTTCCTCTTTTGTTTTGTTTTATTTTTCCGTATCATGATGTGTGAGTAGTTCATACTTGTTAGGGTAGGATAAGGGAAGTTTGAGAGAAGGAAATCTCTCTCACTCTTTTCTTGCCCAACAGCTTAAATCGACTCCCGTTAATTGAACCACAATCCGCTCTTTACGGCACCCTATCCTACATGATAGCGGTGATTCCGTAGTGAGACCGGTTGTGGTTGAATTAACCGGAGGTTATGGCTAAGAGCCAAGAACGGACGGACAAGCACCAAAAGGAAGGACTTATGCGTTGGAAAGCCTAGCTTATACTCGCAAGTTCCTTCCTAGTCGTGCTAATCCCCGTTGTTGCCGATTACCGTAACACCGATATTAAGAGGGGCAACGAAAGATGTGGAGACTCCTAACTCAAACTAACCTAATCCTAACCCTAACAGGCTCTCTTTAAATATCAACTCAACACTTAGATAATCACAAACAAAATCTGAACTCTCGGACTTAACTCGTTAAAGCACATAGAAAAAGATTCCCATCTCCCTGCGGACGACCCGTACTCAACCGGCTAGCTACAAGCGAAACCGTCTTGATTGCGGTATTTAAACTAGAACTTGAACACGCAGAATCGCTAACAATCATAATACAGGGTGACAGTGACCAACAGACTTGGCTGCAACACTTGCCCCGTTTTCTGCCTCATGAAACTTATCACCCGTTCTCAGTTCTCTACCTTTCTGTAGCCCTATGTAACAGATTACATATCTGGGATCCTGATCTGGTATCACATACCCAGGACGTAAAGGATACTGAGAAACAGTTCTCTGTAATGAACACACCCGAAGATGATGCATCAGCATGCACTCTCTTCGTTTGGGCGGCACGGGAAATCTGGTATTCCCCAATTTCCTGCTCTGTCTTATAACAATTATAAGTGGGAGCGGGACCAACGTTCCCCAGCTCAGTATAACAAGCGGGTTCGGTCAATATTCCGTATTATTATGTTGATTAAGGCGTGATATGGTCGCTACCTGGAGAGAGAGAGAAGAAAACACTCAGCGTGCGCTCTTGCAAGAATAGATTGGTTATTATTTTATCTAATCAGGATGGCTCCCACTGCTTTTTGTCAAATCTTCCTTCAAACCCTAAAAGGAAAGACTAGCCGGGATTAATTACACACTACAAGTTCGCCAATCTTTCAGCCAGGCCAGTGTCGGTACTTTGAGGGATCGGGATCCAACTATCTCATAGAAGGTATGCAATCTCATTGCAAATTTCAACACTTGAAATTCCCGATAATATTTTGCCCCTAACGTGCTATGACCTTGACGAAAGCCAACAAACCATAGCCCGCTAGTCAAGTTCAACCCGTACATTTCTTGATCGAATTAAACCCACCCGCACGACCCTTGACGAAAGCCAACAAAGCCGCACGACTACCCTAATCCAATCGCATCGTATGCTAGCAGATAAGCAGCATATAGCTACCGCACACTGCACCTTGACGAAAGCCAACAAATGCAGCACGAATACTATATACAACTTATCTGAAATGACGGAGGGCTACGACAGGTTTTTCTGAAAACCTATTGCGTAATGAACTTGATATCGTTGTAGAATCAAATAAATTTTGAAATGGAGTGTTTTTTAGGCTTTTCTAGTTTTGCTAAAGGAGTCACTCCCGGTGAAGGGATCGTCGGTCCTTTCCTCGTCGAATGAGGTGCGGGATATATCATATATATCACTGTGCAAAGCAAAAACACTTAAAAGCAATCAAAAGACAAACCGAGTGTGTAGCATCTGCCAGTTATTGCTAAAGGAGTCACTCCCGGTGAAGGGATCTCGGTCCTTTCCTCATCGAATAAGGTGCAGGATATGTCACATATACCGCTGTGCAAAGCAAGAACTGTAGCTACCCTTTTTATTTTGAAATTCGATTCTGCAACATCTTAGGTTTCTTTTATTTCATTAATCACATTAATGAAGTCCCATCATTTAAGTACCTAAACATCACAGATAAATACGACGTACACTTATGCCATCCGCATTCGCCTTGATGTCCCCTCGTGCACCGTTAGGTTAGGTAACTAACGGCAGAGCAGGACAGGGCTAGCGCGGGTGTAAAACATAAGTAACGTCTATATAATATATCATATATACTATATACTGTATCTATCACAGAACATCACATGATCACATCACAGATATCGCAGCAGAAGAAACATATGAAATATTGGATATACTAGGACGTCCGTGTTTTCAATACGAGCCAGTATAAAACACGGATTCCACGGTCGTGATGAATAGCCAAACCCACACCCCTAGACCCCTACGAGAGCGGCAAGCAACCCTACCAATTCTAGAGTTAGGAGACCCGGACTCAACTCCTCGAGTTGGTCTCCCACTGGACTCCAGAATCCGGTTACTTGTGCCCTCCTCCTTGGGTCTATCCTAGTGCGGAAAAGTAAATAATATACAAAGGGTGACAACTTCCGCAACCTGGAAGTGCCCCAATAAAAGAATATTACATACAAGTTTTTACATGAATGAAAATGAAAAACACTCATCTCACATAAAAACCCCCGGCTATTCAAACACGACGATCCAATATAACATATCCAGCAACACATAACATCACATGTCATCAACGTAAGTAAATATGCGCATCCCAATTGTCGTTGACATAATTGTCGTTGACATATAGCAACGAAACCGGCGATATCACATATTACACTTACGGTCACAGAAAAGAAAGTGTAAAACTACAACAGTTGGAATCCGCAACCACCTCAGACATCGCATGCCTGACCAAATGAATTACTTAGACATCGCATGCCTAACAATTATAAACCCCGCATTTTAGTCTCATTATCGAAAACACTTTTCAGTATCAAGTCGGGCAATTCAACAAGATTCCCGAAAAACTGATCGAATGCTTGTCGCAAACTTTAGTAGGCGGCCGCACCCCTGATACCGTCGACGAAGTGCACAAAGGCGGAACACCGCTACCGCGAGCACCCGAACGGATGCTTTCGGCGACGGGGTTCTCCTACAGTCACTTGGTCGGGGTTATGGAGTGAGGCTGTCTATTAAGTTTACCCGGCGAGTATCTGCGTACACTACGTGATTGCGACGGACTTTTGATCACATCAAAATTCCGTGGCAACCGATCAAGTGAGACTAAACTGCTATGTTTATAACATTCATTTAGTTATCTCATAACTCTTTGTGAATTCCAATTATTGTATCACATTCCAGATAATTAGAAAATGTTAAACTTTCCGATCGAACAATCGAACACCCAAGTTTTCCCGATATAGATCAACACATGAAATAAGTCTAACAACATTCAGTTCGTGCCTCAGTACCAACGGTCCAGCCGTAGAAGGGTCAAGCCAACGCCTCACATGTGGCACGCCGTACTGCACCAAACCCGAAGGTTAAAAGGGCAGTTCAAGACGGTCACATAATCGAGTTAAGGTTTGTTGTCTTCTAGAGGGTCCATCGCGTTACTTGCACTACTTAGAACGTCGTTAAACTATGGAAAATCCAACACTTGGAAACTTCCCGACAGGGGAAAAATTGGGTATTTATATCCGGTCGAACTTTTTAACATATTCAAAAAATTATCCGGAAAGCCACACAGACAAAATTTGATAATCCGATCGAATCCATGAAATCCCAAAACAACCCCAGAAAACTCAACTGTATAGTATATATTAAAATTACCCAGAAAACACAGGAATTAATTATAAACATTACTGTGCAAAGAGGAGTCAAAGAGTCAACACTATGGCCGCGGAAGCGCCGCGCCACGTGGGCTTAGGCCGCTCTTCCGTGGCGTTATGACGGAGTTAGGTCTCCGTTTTTCACAGTAATTCATAAAAAACCCTGCTTAATTTTCTGCATATTTTTAATATCGAAAAATCCACAATTTTCAAAAAAGGACAGAGAGCATGTTTGGAATTGGGTTTCGGGTTCGTTCGGACTTCAAATTCCGTCTAGACTTCGCCTAAGGCTCTAGCTAGGCTCTGATACCACTGTAGGGTTCCTAGGCACACTAGTGAGGTCTCATAAGGCATCAACCATGCCAATTTCAAAAAATCTAGGTGCCGAGAAACCCTAATACGGATCGTTGGCTAAAGTTAAGGCGAAACTAGAAACAAGTTAACAACTTAACTATAAAGAATACGGAAATACAACCTTTGTAGATCTGGTACTCCACCTCCATAGCTCCGCAACGAAGTCCCCTCGCTGTCCAAATGAGTTCCCAGGCTCTAGCGTCGGCTTCGTCGGAGAATGGGCAAGCTAGGTCGTCGATGTCCATGCCGAAGATGATCTACGTTGAGGCATCGCTAGATCAAGCTCCAACTTCACCAAGTCATGAAAACTTGTGAAGGAAACACACTCTACTACTTGGCAAGAGGTAGAGGATGAAGAAATAGGAAGTGGGTTCAATTTAGAATTGGATTTCTCACTCTTTATCATCAATCACCATTGATGACCTAAGCTTTCTTCATGATAGATATGAAGAAGAAGAAGAAGAAAGTAATGATAAGTTCTTATCAAAAAGGAAAAGAAATCAATTCTTATCATAACATGACCATGGTTAAGTGTAGAGAACTAATTAAGGTTAAATGAAGTGGTTAGGTTTAAGCATGAGACAAAAGGGTTACAAAGTCAAAGTGTTCAAGAAACTTCATGAACAAAACAAAAATGCCACCATTTTATCATGCTCTTTTTCTTTTCCAAAAAGAATAAACAAATGAATAAAAATGAATAATCAAATAGTAAACCCTAACCATTCCATTAACCAATGTTTAATTCTATACACTTAACAATAAGGCATGTATCATCAAACATGATACAAGCAAGTGCACAAAATCATATCGCATATGCAATGCGCACACCCGAGTGAGAAAATCCATTTTAAATGAACCAATACTAGTTAATGCAAAGTAATATATCAAATATATAATTATGCATTAAATCATTAAATCAACACTTGATTTAACGATCCGGTCATATCGCATATAACCGGCTAGTATCCTATGTATCGGCTTATCGAATCAATCCTTGATTCGATAACTAGGTTATATCGCATATAACCAATCGATACATCCATCGCGAGAATAGAATACGATATCACATACTCGCATTATTCTCGGTCCCGCACATATCTCATATGCGCTCCTATTTCGTTTCGCTTGAGCCAGGAAACCTCTGTGTAGGACTCTAAAGACTCGTCAATACGCCGGCAGCAGATGATGATCATATCAAACACCCACAAGCCGCAAGCGGTCTGCTAAACGTAACGGCCACCCGGGTATTGAGCGATCAGAAGATCGACGAGCAAGCCCGCTCACACTCCTGTGAATCCGACCAGTAACACTTACCGTACAGTCCGGTCTGATCGTCTGATATGTTGCATATCTCGCCTAGGGGTGGTAAACGTTAGACCCCAATAGCTCGATAAGTCGTGTCGATATGAGGTCTATAACAATTCGAGAAACTACTGGTAACACTGACCAGTAAATCTCAGCAACCCTGGCCAGGGATTTCCTGTTATAGCCAATCGAACACAGCGCAACATCAACCCCCTATACCGGGAGAGACGAATCCCCTCCTATCGCTCATTGCCTCCATGTGACTCGGGACTGTACCCAAAAACCACCGTTTTGCACGCCCTCTTGGACGTGGTAAGATGGAAATCAAAGCACAGTGGGAACCACACAAGACTCTATGACGATCTCGGGTCAACAGACTACTCTGTACCAGTGTCACCAGAGAACTGCCATCTGACGTAAGGTATAATACCATCTGGGAGTTCTCGGCGAGTCCGTCCAGTGTACCCAGTCTCCACTGAGCACCCGTATATCATCTCTGATGTCAAACACCAATGGATATGGGATCATCCATCGCCCATCTGTATGGGTCGAGATGGTATACGCTAGTCTACTCTGGTATATCGATGCCCCGTCTCGATACACCCACGACTAGGGACTTTGAAGGACGTACTTATGGACTACCATGTCCCCACTAGTATGATCCGCATCATAGTCCAGGTAGTCAAGTACACATCCTAAGGGCTTTACCAACATGTAACAGAGAGACAATCAGTGTACACGTTAAGGTACAGTACAACCAGATAGCATACTATCATGTCGAGCAAGAAAGTCCTCCCTATATACGTCCCAGCATCCACTACAATATACATCATATGTACAATAATGGCCTCTAGGGCATACATATAACTAACAATTTTGATCAAAGGAATTTAGCTTGGAAAAAATCAAGCAAACAAATTAGCTTACACAATATTGGACAGCCCAAAAATTGTGCTCGGCCACCATTCCAGAAATGGTTTACTGGGGATTTTATTTGGAGAGGTGAGCACAAGGATTTCAAGTGGTGAGCATAAGCAAAATATCTATCATAAAAATCTTAAGCTCAACCAAAAACCATTAAAGCTAAATGGACACCTTACCAAAAGAGCCCATGCCCATTCTATGAACAAAACAATGACACACCAAAAATCCAAATGAAGCCCACTGCTATTGGAGAAGTGGAGAAATGTGAGCACATGAAGAAAATTGCTTGAGAAAGAAAAATCAATGGGCTCGGCCAGTGAGGGAAATGGCTCTCTAGGGATTCATAAAATGTTGTGTGAGGCTTTTTAATTGGAGAGTGGTGAGTGCAAGGAAAGAAATAGTGAGTGTAAGGTAAAGCAATCAATCTAATAAATTAAACCCCACACCTACAAAAAACTCACAGCACACACCCACTCCTCACCAAAAAAATATCAAGACTAAAACAAAACCAATAGCCATTAATGGTCAAAGGATGAGTCACCCATAAACCCATCCCCTGCCAAGCCCACGAAATTGTGCAATTGACCATGCATAATTAATTAATGCACACAAAAAGAAATGGCCAGCACAACAATGAATTTCGAAATATTTGCCTAGCCCAAAATTTTCCATGCATACTAAAATACTCACATTTCCACTTTTTTTTATATTTTATATTTTCTAAAATGTTACAATGATGTCTAAGGTGGTTGCGGATTCCAATTGTTGTAGTTTTTCACTTTCTTTTCTGCGACCGTAAATGTAATATGTGGTGTATCGCCGGTTTCGTTGCTATATGTCAACGACAATTGGGATACACATATTTACTTACGTTGATGACATATGATATTATGTGTTGTTGTGATATGTTATATTGGATCATCGTGTTTTGAATAGCCGGGTTTTCTTTATGTGGGATGAGAGTTTTTCATTTTCATTCATGTAAAAGCTTGTATGCAATATTCTTTTATTGGGGAACTTCCGGGTTGAGTACGGTGTCACCATTGATGTATATTATTTACTTTTCTGCATTAGGATAGACCCAAGGAGGGGAGCACAAGTAACCGGGTTCTAGGGTCCAGTGGGAGACCATCTCGAGGAGTCGGGATCGAGTCTCCTAACTCTAGAATTGTTAGGGTTGCTTGCCTCTCCCGTAGGGGTCTAGGGATGTGGGTTTGGCTATTAATCGCGACCAGGGAATCCGCGTTTTTTATTGGCTTAAATTAAAACATAGAATTCCTAGTATATCCAATATTTCATATGTGTTCTTGTGCTGGTGATATTCTGTGATGTGATCACTTGATATTCTGAGAAGAATGCTTATATTATATATATGATATATAATAAATATTGTTGCTTTCGTTTCTTTTGTGATGCTTAGGAAGCATAATTGATGAGACTTCATTAATGAGATTAATGAAATAAAAGAAACATAAAGATGTTGCAGAATCTTGTCTTAAAAACTGGTAGCTCTAGTCTTGCTTTGCATAGCAGTATTCCTTGTAGAATGTCCAGCACCTTATTCGATAAGGAAAGAGCCGAGATCCCTTCACCAGGAGTGACCTCTTTAGCGAAACTGGCAGATGCTACAACCTACTCGGTTTTGTTTTTGATTGCTTTTTAGTTCATGCTTTGCATAGTGGTATTTATGAAATATTCTGCATCTTATTCGATAAGGAAAGAGCCGAGATCCTTTCATCGGGAGTGACCTCTTTAGCAAAACTAGCAAAACCCTCAAAAACACTCCTTTTTCAAAATCACTCGATTCTACAAGGAGATCAAGTTCATTACGCAAAGGGTTTTCTTAAAAACCTGTCGTAGCCCTCCGTCATTTCAGATAAGTAGTATTTAGTATTCATGCTGCGTTTGTTGGCCTCTGTCAAGGCGTAGTGTGCGGTAGCTGATTAGTGCTTATCTGCTAGCATATGATGCGATTGGATTAAGGTAGTTGTACGACCTTGTTGGCCTCTGTCAAGGGTCGTACGGGTGGGTTTAATTCAATCATGAAATGTACGGGTTGAACTTGACTAGCATCCTATGGTTTGTTGGCCTTTGTCAAGGTCATAGGAGGCTAGGGGCAAAATATTATCGGGAATTTCAAGTGTTAAAATTTGCAATGAGATTGCATATCTTCTATGAGATAGTTGGATCCCGATACCCACTGCGAGTAAGAGTTACTCCTGAGAGAGTTTTGCACATTACAATTAGCCGATCAAGTAGGTGTCTAGAAAGGTGTTAACGGGGTTATGCCCCTGGGAAAACGAGATTTATTTTAATTAGGTCCATGCGAAAGCACGGGGAACCTCCCTCAAACTACCGACACTGGACTGGCCGAAAGATTGGCGAACTTGTAAAGTGTAATTAATCCCGGCTAGTCTTACCTTTTGGGGTTTGAAGGAAAATTTGATAAAAACAGTAGAAGCCATCCTGATTAGATAAAATAATAACCAATCTGATCTTGCAAGAGCGCAAGCAGAGTATTTTCTTCTCTCTCTCTCCTGGTAGCGACCATGTCACGCCTTAATCAAGATAATAATATGGATGCATTGACCGACCTGCTTATTATACTGTGCTAGGGAACGTCGGTTCCGCTATATCTTATAATTGTTATAAGTCCGAGCAGGAAATAGAGGAATATCTGGATTCCCATGCCACCAAATTGAAGAAAGAGCATGTTGATGCATATTCTTCGGGTGTGTTCGTTACCAAGAACTGTTTCTCAGTATCCTTTACGTCCTAGGTATGAGATACCGGATCAGGATCCCACATATATAAGAGTTACATGGGCTACAGAAAGGTAGAGAACTGAGAATGGGTGATATATCTCTAAGTGTTAGAGAATGATGCAAGTGTTGCAGCCAAATCAGTTGGCAAATATCACCTTGTATTACCAAATGGTAAATACATTGATTCTGAACAAATGTTATTAAATACCGAACCTGATATACAAAATTACATCAGATTCTTTGTTAAGTTAAAAAAGGATATAATTCTGTATTGGAGGATAATGTTGTGAACATTTTCCTGAATCAAGAGTTGATTGGATCAGGCACGTTATATAATAGCATATACGTTCTAAATCAAACCACAGTTCAAAGTATCTAGAACACACACAAGAGAAGTAGTTCAGAAATGAACGAATCGTTCTTGTGGTATTGTAGACTAGGTCATATCAATGCGACACAACCAGCTAAGTTACATAAGGATGAATATGAGAATCTGTTCGAATTTTCATCTTCTGATACTTGCCAGTCTTGTCACAAAGGTAAAGTGACCAATACTCTGTTTACTCGAAATAGAGAAAGAGTTACTGAACTCTAGGGATGCATACATGATGATGTATACGGTCCTATGTCTACAAATGCTAAGGTTGGTTCTGTAAGTCCACTGTGCCGTCTAACAGACGCCAAATGCGGAACAAAAACTTTTTACAACTGGCGCTATCGCGTACTATAACCCGGATCTTCCATTAAAGCTACTAACATACTACAAAGTGGGTAGAAGAGTTATACCGAACGATCCGAGTCCTTCGATCTTCAACCATCATCCCACGCTTGTTGCGGCTGCTCCGATCTCCTCGATCTCCAGTCTTGTCGTCCAGGTGGCACCACGTCGACGGATCTTTAAACGGGCTCCCGCCTCTGAACCGAGGCAACTCGATCGTCAAGTTTGCTAAAAGAGACGACCAAGATGAAGTAGAGAATGAGTAGAACACTTTGTCTCGTTACGTCCAAGCCTGTGGATGAACGGTTAATGAAGTTGCCTTTTGGAATCGGGTGAAATGAGAAATGAGGCTTATCTAATTTCCATGAGTCCAAAACAATACCAATCTTTTTCTAGCAAACATGAGCAAACCTCAAGGGGGTGGCCGGCCACTTATAGGAGGTGGGGGGTGAGGGTAGGAGGAGGGAGTGGTGACCACAAGCAAAAGATCATGAAAGAAACAATGAGTCACAAATACACCTAGTATGAATGCAATCAATGCATACATTGAACCTTAACCCTTAGTCATCAAGCATTAATTGCTCCATTAATGCACTAATGACTCACTAGCCTTGTCACCCTCTCTAGAACCTTCTAGAACACTGACTCACCTCATCAAGAAAAGATAAATCCGCATTTAACCGAATGTCAAAATACGGCTGATAGAAAACTGGAAACTGACAACTTCCAAAAGTGATCCTGAAACGAATTTCTAGATAACCCCGTATCAGTATAAACATACCCGCATTTGTATTACGACCGAATACAAATGCAACTGAGACAAAGATATTATATCTACACAGTATAATACTGGGTTCCGGCTTAAACCAAAGCCTACCAGTATTATCTGTCCAAAAAACGACACGTGCGAAAACGCACGTGCTTTTTCCGAACCTTACCATAAACCCATACGGCCTCTACAACGTTTCGCCCGAACTTGGGAAAGTGTCTGTGGGGGACTCTAATGACTCATCAACACACTGGCACTGTGTATAACCCCTAGCACGTCAGAGGTACAAACTATACGTAACGGTTTGCCTATGTATTGATTGGAAGGGAAGCTGACGAGCGAACTCATCTATAAACCCTACTGAGCCTGACAGTGACAATGTATATACAGTCCGGTCCATTCGTCTAAAGAGTATCGCATATCGAGTCTGGGGATGGATAAAGTCAGACCCCTAATAACGCGATAAATCGTGTCGGCATGAAACCCATCACTACCTGAGAAACTACTGATCCAAATCAGTAATTCTCCACTACCTCGGCCGAGGATTCCTAGTGATGGCCACCCGTACACTGCGCGACATCAACCTCCAATACCGGGAGAGACGAACCCCCGACGATCCGCTCACTTGCCTCCAATGTGGCTCGGGACTGTACCCAACTAAAACCTGTTTGCACAACTCCTTTGAGCATGGTAGGGTAGTAATCTAAGCACAGTAGGAACTCACACGAGACAAATGACGATCTCAGGTCGATGAACTAACCTGTACACATGTCACCATGGAATTGCTATCTGACGATATGTATAATACCAACTAGCAGATTCCCGGCGAGTCCTGTCCGGTGTACTCATAACCCAATGTGCACCTGTATACATCTTAGGTGATCCAACTGACACCAGTGGCTTGTGAGACCGGCCACCGCCCCTCGTCGGGGTCTCGACTGTATACACTAGTCTACTCTGGAGTATCGATGCCCTGTCTCGAAACTCCCACGACTAGGGACACTTTAAGGATGTGCTTACAGACCCCAGCTCCCATGTATATGATCGCCATCATACTGCTGGTAGTCAAGAAAGAATCCTATGGGCTCTATCATCATGCAATAGTGAACTAAAGCATGTATACGATGATAAAGACAAACCAGATAGCATACTATCATCTTGAGTAAGACTGTCATATCGGAATAGGTCATTCCTCAATCATTGCAATCACGTACCTGCGATCCAATAATTGACTTTGAGGGCACTATCTCCAACAATATCCTACTTGCACTCAAGGCTAATTATTGCGATGTCGCATACTCACAGCCCGTGTGATACCGAACATCCAACTCCTCTACTAATCAGTTTCAGAAAGCTAGTTTGTAAAACTCTTGTGTTCGAGAAATAGCCTCAGTGAGTGGATCCGTCCTGATGTTTCTTTCTATGTCTCTCTTAATCTCAAGTTCGAGGAGAAAGACATCTCCCGAATCGAGTAATACCTGTCTTAGAATATGTCTGGATATCTGATGGGACCTAGTTCATAAATGAACTCCAAATCCAAACTTCTTAGACTGTATCGATAACTGAACCTAATCAGTATCCAGCACCAAGCCTCCCACAGTATTCTCTTGGACCACCTGTCCATAATACTGTCCCTCGTCAGAGGGAAAACTATAACTGTGACAATCACTCTGTCATCCATGTCACCTTGGAAGCCTGGAATGATAACTGTCTCCCGAAGGAGGCTGCCGTCATCAAATCCGTAGAACAAGCACTTATGTTCTAAAACTGCTTCCTTATGTTTCTTCAGGATTGGATTAATATAAACTTATCGCATCAAGTGCAAAAACAATATCTGGTGTGGTACTTGACATCTCATGATTGACTCAATTGCCTAAGCAAGTGATCTGCCAATCATGCACATCCCTCTCTCCTTTAGTCTGTAAGACACCTTTAGAGAGGGTGACTCCATCACCTGCAGGTACACCACCATGCCAAGAGTCATCTATTCTAAAAACTATTAGAATACTGTCAAAGTACCCTGATTGGGAAACTACCCAATACTATATCTAAAGCCATAGATCTAGCAACTAGAATGTCTAATATTATATCCATATCCTTTTTGGAGAAACAACTGTGTGACGACCAAAGTACGACCGATTGTAGTACAGGAATTTTACTTCCTACTCTGTGATGTCATCCAAATACCAGGACATCACACTCTACTACCTTCTCAACAGATCTATCCACTATTCTAATGAAGTCAAAACCATGACTGTCTCATCAAAATTAGATGATCTATCTCCGCTATATCTGCTGAAGTCTATAAATAGACATAAGCTACTTGTCCACTATACTTTTGCTGCTCCCACTGACTACGATAACCCTCTGGCAGAATAATATCTACGTACACTTCTAAAGCTAGTTTAGAACGACGTTATGCTTATCCTCTTGCCGAGTCTCATAGTCTGGAACAACAGTACTGTCAAGTCTGGGTAAACAAGAACATGCCTGTCACCGTCCTTGAGGCTACCGGAGTACCTCTCAGGTGTCTGAGGTTACCCACCATATCTGCGGAGTGGCTAATGGAATGTCAAACCTGATTGAATATATAGGTCCTATTAAATTTTTCGTAATCGTTTGCGGTTCTGGAATCACTTCCAGTTCTACCATACTCCCACTACTGTTTTCTGAAAAAAAAAATCCATTTTACTAAAACTGTGGCGAGTCTAGAACAATATCACTATTGATCTTCCAAATGGTAGAAATGTCAACTCTCGTCAAAGCCAGGGTCAACCCGCAAACAGCCATTACAGAAACGTGCATTGAGTTATCCAGTGTCTGATTTTAAGCATAAGCTGGACAACTCCCCTTACCTTAACATAGTTAAGATATGAACCATTCTATATCTACTATAGAAACAGAGGCACTAATTTAATTGGAACCAGATTCAAATCATGCAGCTGTCTCCAGTGCATAACAACTTAATGGAAAGTGGCTACTCAGCATTACTCAACTTAGGAATCCATCCAATTATGAGTAACCTGAAAAGAGAAACAAGTTTCTCAAAACCGTTACTATCAACTGAATACTTATCACAAGAATCTACATCTTCGATTTCTTTGAAGAATCCTGATACTTGCGATACCTGGTTCTCTACTTTATTCTTATACCCACAACTTCTCAAAACTTAGACATTGTATTTCTACGAAACACTTGTCTAAAAAAAAGAGAAATTACAAGTAAACAGAACATAGCACGAAGACCTACCCTTTTGTCCTGATGGATACTGGACAACATACAATACTCTGTATAAGTCCTCTGAGTTGAATAACTCAAACCTGTGGATCGTAGGTTGAAAACTGTACCCAGACGATTTCCTCAAATATCACCAATTACAATGAATTCCGATATAATGAGGATGATCACCTTAATTCCCAATAACTGACTCCCACTCATCATCTGTAAAACCATACAGATATGAAACCTGGTAAATACATACTCTGGAATAAGTATGTAATCGGGAAATCAGTTTACAATTAACAATGCACAGTGAAACTGAAACATGAAAATGTTTCATAGGGGTTTCCTGGTATTCCTAGTAATGCCTCTTCCATAATCCAATTCATGACTTTAACCGTATATCTCCTTGTCATCTCTCCAAATCCCTTTATTTGTCTTTAGTCGTTACCTTCTGTACACCTTTATTAGGCTAAATGGTTTTCTTCCTTCCCTACCGTTCGGCACCAGCCTATGGTTTGGAAGAAGACTATCCAGTAAGCATAATAGGTGTACCCTCCTCAACCCAGGAGTACTCGTATCTTGAGAGAAGGTGATGATAAAAGACAACTGAATAATACCTTATTCTATTTCTCCCGAACTGGGGAAAAAGCAAAGGTGAAATAAGAGTAGCGATGAAGTACGCGGTTTGGTCGTGAATGATAACAGTCGCAATTTACTTTTCTCTCTTTCTAATCCCTTTTATTTTGTCTTTACATATTACCTTCTGTACACCCTACTTAGGCTAATTGGTTTTCTTCATTCCCTACCTTTCGGCACCAGCCTATGGTTTGGAATAAGACTATCCAATAAGCATAATAGGTATACTCTCCTAAACGAAGGAGCTCTCGCAACCTGAGAGAAGGTGATAATAAAAGACAACTGAATAAACTAATTCTATTTCTCCTGAACCTGGATCCATCCTCGAAGAAATCCCTCCGAGTTCGTATATAACCATACGATGGATCTATCCAATGGAAGTGGATATCCGTAGTAATACGGGGTGCTCTGAGAAATACAAAGGGTAAAAGAAGGAGCGGCAATGACTTATGCAACTCAGACAATCCAAAAGCCAGTATTTTAAGAAGGTTCGGTCAATTTGGTTACTGAGTCAAAATCTCGGGTCGGTCAAAGGTCACTGCCAAAAAGAGAGAGAGAAAAGAAACACTCTGCGTGCACTCTAACCTAGATCAGAAGGGTTATCACTTTATCTAATCAGGAAACCTCCCACTGTAATCTCAAATTCTCCTCCAAACCTGAAAGAAGAATTAGTCGGGATCACCCGAAGAGTAAACGAACTCATCAGTAAGAATCAGGATCCAACTATCATCGCATGATAACTTGATGGAAGCCACTCAAGTTATCACACTCCAGAAGGTATGCGCATGCCTGGCAAGTTTCCTGTATGTTTGAAACTCCCGATATGATTTTTGCCCCATGCTCTTATGACCTTGACGAAAGCTAACAAATCATAAGTCACATGTCAAGTTCTGCCCGTCATTGTCCAGGTTAATTTGAACCCACCCGTACATACCCTTGACGAAAGCCAACAAGGTAATACGACTGTCCCAAACCAACGCATCTATCTATGCTACAAATGAATACCCCGGCAACAACCAAACACTTTGCCTTGACGAAAGCCAACAAACATAGCTTGAATACTACTGACCATCCATAAGATACGACGGAGGGCTACGACTGGTTTTTGGCGAAAAACCTTTAACGTAATGAACTTGATCTCGTTGAAGGAAACTGATAGCTTTTTATAAAAATATAGTAGCGAAAAACCTTTGCTAAAGAGGTCACTTCCGGTGAAGGGATCTCGGCTCTTTCCTCGTCGAATGAGGTGCAGGATATTCCAACTGAATACCGTGATGCAAAGCAACTTGTAATCGACTATATTAAAATTACTACCCTGACGTAAACTTCTGCCCAAGGGGTCACTCCCGGTGAAGGGATCTCGGCCCTTACCTCGTCGAATGAGGTGCGGGATATTCTAACTGAATATCACTATGCAAAACAAAAGGAAACATCTTTGTAATAACACCTTTTAAAATTTGTTCCAACAACATCAAATATAGGTTTGTTTTATCCTTGCACTGATAAGAATCAATGCAGTTCCATCAATCAATCACACCAGAAAAGAACGAAAATATAATGTACGTATATGCCATCCGTATTCGCCACTGGGTCCCGTCATCACCCGTTAGGTTACTTAACTAACGACAGAGCGGGGGCTGGACTAGCGTGGGTGTAAAACATATACAACATCTAATAGTATATATACCAATATACAATAATCGCTCCAGGCGTGATAATATGCAACATTACAGAAAAGTAATAAGCATCACAGAACAAAACAGATAAACTGGGATCCCCGGGTTTCACAGAGCCGCTGCTGAAACCTGACGTTCCCCTGGTCGTGTGGATAGCCTGTGCAATGAAACCTAGACCCTACGGGTGCGGCAAGTTACCCGCCAAAACCTGAAGCGAGGTAGTCCCCACAACATAGTGAATGGAACACCCGGCACTTCACGGAATCCGGTAAATTGAGAACCCCTCCTTGGGTCAACCTGTACCCCCTACGAGTGCGGCGAATAGTCTGCCAATTCTAGAGTAAGGTCCCTTTGCCTCTCAAAGCCATGAGATACTGACCCGTTGCCCTCCAGAACCTGGCTATCCGTGCATTCCTTCGCGGGATAAACCTAGTACAGAAAATAAAATATGTACAACGGGTACATCGACCTCAACTTGGTCATGTCCCAAAAGAATATTATACAACAGGCAGTGACGGCAGTCCACATGTTGGACGCTCTCCCCGCAATATCAAATGTACAAATAAATCCATACAGCACTATCATTGCACCCTGCTATCCACCACGACAAATCCGCAACATCACAGCACAACACAGAACATCAACGCGAATGTCACGTTCACAAACCCGTCTAAAAGAACTATAGCAATCAGACGCGGTTTACCGATCAAATGACATTCCCGGTCGGAGATATAAAATAAGTACTGCATACTAACAAGTTTAAAATTTCGATCGACTAAATTTCCCGAAGTGGGCCCTACGTGCATCTGCTGTACAGTAACAAAATCTGGGCCCAAAAGAACTATTCAAAAACCCACAATTTCCCAAATTCAGCTCACTGTGAAAAATTGATGCACTGTTCCCACTAAAGCGCCGCGGTTCCGCGGTCCAACCCTAGGTTTGACCGCGGATCCGCGGTGCTCTTGTGGGATCACGTGCCCAATTTTCATCCGTATGCTTAAAAAACCCTGCTTAATTTTCTGGGATGATCAAAATAATTTTTAGACACTGTTTAAAATCGACAGAAACTTAAGCACTTGAAAATTGCGTTTTCGGAAATTCCGTTCGATCGATCTTTTAAACTCGTTAGCACAAGTTAGTATAACTTAATGGTTAGGCTCTGATACCACTGTAAGTCCACGGTAGCGCCCCGGCCGTCTAACAGACGCCAAATGCGGAACAAAAACTTTTTACAACTGGCGCTATCGCGTACTATAACCCGGATCTGCCATTAAAGCTAAACTAACATACTACAAAGTGGGTAGAAGAGTTATACCGAACGATCCGAGTCCTTCGATCTTCAACCATCATCCCACGCTTGTTGCGGCTGCTCCGATCTCCTCGATCTCCAGTCTTGTCGTCCAGGTGGCACCATGTCGACGGATCTTTAAACGGGCTCCCGCCTCTGAACCGAGGCAGCTCGATCGTCAAGTTTGCTAAAAGAGACGACCAAGATGATGTAGAGAATGAGTAGAACACTTTGTCTCGTTACGTCCAAGGCTGTGGACGAACGGTTAGTGAAGTTGCCTTTTGGAATCGGGTGAAATGAGAAATGAGGCTTATCTAATTTCCATGAGTCTAAAACAATACCAATCTTTTTCTAGCAAACATGAGCAAACCTCAAGGGGGTGGCCGGCCACTTATAGGAGGTGGGGAGTGAGGGTAGGAGGAGGGAGTGGTGACCACAAGCAAAAGATCATGAAAGAAACAATGAGTCACAAATACACCTAGTATGAATGCAATCAATGCATACATTGAACCTTAACCCTTAGTCATCAAGCATTAATTGCTCCATTAATGCACTAATGACTCACTAGCCTTGTCACCCTTTCTAGAACCTTCTAGAACACTGACTCACCACATCAAGAAAAGATAAATCCGCATTTAACCGAATGTCAAAATACGGCTGATAGAAAACTGGAAACTGGCAACTTCCAAAAGTGATCCTGAAACGAATTTCAGGATAACCCCGTATCAGTATAAACATACCCGCATTTGTATTACGACCGAATAAAAATGCAACTGAGATAAAGATATTATATCTACACAGTATAATACTGGGTTCCGGCTTAAACCAAAGCCTACCAGTATTATCTGTCCGAAAAACGACACGTGCGAAAACGCACGTGCTTTTTCCGAACCTTGCCATAAACCCATACGGCCTCTACAACGTTTCGCCCGAACTTGGGAAAGTGTCTGTGGGGGACTCTAATGATTCATCAACACACTGGCACTGTGTATAACCCCTAGCACATCAGAGGTACAAACTGTACGTAACGGTTTGCATATATATTGATTGGAAGGGAAGCTGACGAGCGAACTCATCTATAAACCCTACTGAGCCTGACAGTGACAATATATATACAGTCCGGTCCATTCGTCTAAAGAGTATCGCATATCGAGTCTGGGGGTGGATAAAGTCAGACCCCTAATAACGCGATAAATCGTGTCGGCATGAAGCCCATCACCACCTGAGAAACTACTGATCCAAATCAGTAATTCTCCACTACCTCGGCCGAAGATTCCTAGTGATGGCCACCCGTGCACTGCGCGACATCAACCCCTAATACCGGGAGAGACGAATCCCCGACGATCCGCTCACTTGCCTCCAATGTGGCTCGGGACTGTACCCAACTAAAACCTATTTGCACAACTCCTTTGAGCGTGGTAGGGTAGTAATCTAAGCACAGTGGGAACTCACACGAAACAAATGACGATCTCAGGTTGATGAACTAACCTGTACGCATGTCACTAGGGAATTGCTATCTGACGATATGTATAATACCAACTAGCAGATTCCCGGCAAGTCCTGTCCGGTGTACTCATAACCCAATGAGCACCTGTATACATCTTAGGTGATCCAACTGACACCAGTGGCTTGTGAGACCGGCCACCGCCCCTCGTCGGGGTCTCGACTGTATACACTAGTCTACTCTGGAGTATCGATGCCCTGTCTCGAAACTCCCACGACTAGGGACACTTTAAGGATGTGCTTACAGACCCCAGCTCCCACGTATATGATCGCCATCATACTGCTGGTAGTCAAGCAAGAATCCTATGGGCTCTATCATCATGCAATAGTGAACTAAAGCATGTATACGATGATAAAGACAAACCAGATAGCATACTATCATCTTGAGTAAGACTGTCATATCGGTATAGGTCCTTCCTCAATCATTGCAATCACGTACCTGCGATCCAATAATTAACTTTGAGGGCACTATCTCCAACAGGTTCTTCGTACTTCATTATATTCACTGATTTTCTCTCAGGATTCGGACATATGTTCCTGTTGAAACACAAGTCTGAAACTTTTAAGAAATTCAAGGACTATAAGCTTGAAGTTAAGAACCAGACGGGTAAGAGTATTAGGTCCTTCGATGAGATCGGGAAGGCGAATACTTGGGCATGGAGTTCCTGGATTTTCTAAACGGAGAATGAGATTCTCTCTTAGCTTACTCCTTCGTATACACCACGGCACAACGGTGTATCGGGGCGGAGGTATCGCACCCTATGAGATATGGCACGCTCTATGATGAGTATTGCTGAGTTACCTGTTTCCTTTTGGAGTTATGCACTTGAGAAGCTGCATACCTATTGAATGGGGTTCCATCCAAATCAGTGCTTACCACTCCATATGAGATATGGAATGGGAAGAGACCATGTCTTAAACGAGTTAAAATATGGGGTTGTCCGGCCTATGTTGAAAAGCAAAATCCGGACAAGCTCGAGACAAGGTCAGTTAAGTATAAGTTTGTTAGGATATCCCAAACATTTGCGAGGGAATATCTTCTACCAAACTGAGGAGCAAAAGGTGTTTTGTTTCTCAGCATGCCACCTTTTTACAAAAGGAATTTCTTGTGAAGAAATTTGTGGTCATGAGATAGAACTGGAAGGAGTTCCAGCTAGACAAACTAACAGCTGATGATTTGGTGAAACCAAAGGATTCAATAGTCTCCAACGAACCTCAGCCGCTCTGTGAATCTAGTAGGGTTCCTCATCCACTTGAGAGATACTACGGTCTTCTCGGTGACAATGGGAGCGAGGATTGCATCATGGTAGATGATGGCCCAACTAGGTTCATACAGGCCATCACAAGTGGAGAATTTGTGAAATGGCTGGATGCTATGCGATCAAAGATGGAATCCATGTACACCAACAAAATATGACTTTGAATGTTGCACCTGAAGGGGGAAAACCCATTGGGAGCAAATAAATCTTGAGAAGATTTTTGGTGTAAATGGAAAAGTTGAGACTTTCAAAGATATGCTTAAAGTCCATCAGGATTAAAGCAAGCATCGCGGAGTTGGAACATCTGTTTTGATGTGGTAGTCAAAGAGTTTGACTTCATCGAAATGGTAGATGAACCTTGTATATACAAGAAGATTGTAGAGAGTGAGGTTATCTTACACGTATTGTACGTAGATGACATACTCTTGATAGGAAATGGTTTCCTATGCTACACTCGGTCAAGCTCCTCTTATTACGAGGATTCTTCATGGAAGATCTAGATGATACCTACTACATCTTGTGGATTATGATCTATGTTGATAGATCTAAGTGGATATTGGGAGTGTCCCAAATCCAGGTACATTAACACCATACTAAAGGGGTTTAGTATGGAAGATTCTAAGCGTGGTGGCTCATCCACTTACTCAGGAATCACTCACTCCAAAAAGATGTCTTCCAAGACTGATTTGGAAAGAGCTCGCATGCAAGGGATACCCTATGCTTCGGCAGTAGGCTCTATCATGTATGCGATGTTATGTACCAGACCATATGTAGATGACTCACTAGGTGTAGTGATCAGGAATCAATCGGATCTTGGGAGAATCACTGGACAGTTGTGGAGGACATTCTTAAGTACTTGAGAAGCACTAAATGAATGTTCTTGGTTCGAGCTTCCAGAGTGATAAGGTCGACTGAAAGTCGGTCACAAGCATTATCTTTACCCTCAGTGCAGGGACGGTATGTTGGAAGAGTTCCAAGCTAGATACCGAGGCGTACTAGACGATAAAGGCTAGATACATCGCTACCAACGATGCTACCAAAGTAAATGTATGGATAATTCTTATTCATGAGATAAACATGGTTCTTACCATTGAGCGTCCAATAACTGTTATTGTGAAAATAATGGAGTTATGGCTTTTGCCTGGGAACGCCGGTCCCATCAGCGATCCAGACATATTCTGTGGCAAGTATCACCTGATCAGGGAGATGGTTGATCTCCAAGGGATCGAGGTCAGAAAAGATGACGTGAAGGATAACACGGCGGATCCACTCACAAAGGCCTTTCCCTAGAGAGACTTCTATAGGACGTTGAGTATGAGATACTGCAACAAATGGCCTTAGTGCAAGTGGGAGATTGTTAGTTATATGTATGCCCTAGAGGCCATTACTGTACATGTGATATATATTGTAGTGGATGCTTGGACATATATAGGGAGGACTTTCTTGCTCGACATGATAGTATGCTATCTGGTTGCACTTTATCTTAACATGTACACTTATTGTCTCTCTTATTACATGTTGATAAAGCCCTTAGGATGAGTACTTGACTACCAGGATTATGATGTGGATCATACTAATGGGGCAAAGGTAGTCAGCAAGTACATCCTTTAATAGTTCCTAGTCGTGGGAGTATCAAGACGGGGCATCGATATTCCAGAGTAAACTAGCGTATACGCTTATCGACCCATATGATGGGCAATGGATGATCCCATATCCATTGGTGTTTGACATCAAAGATGGTATACGGGTGCTCAGTGGAGACTGGGTACACTGAACGGACTCGCCGAGAACTCCTAGATGGTATTATACCTATCGTCAGATAGCAGTTCTCTGGCGACACTGGTACAGGTTAGTCTGTTGACCCGAGATCGTTATAGAGTCTTGTGTGATTTCCACTGTGCTTTGATTTTCACCTTACCACGTTCAAGAGATCGTGCAAAACGGTGGTTTTTGGGTACAGACCCAAGTCACATGGAGGCAATGAGAGATAGAAGTGGATTTCGTCTCTCCCGGTATTGGGGGTTAATGTTGCGCTATGCTTGATTGGCCATAACAGGAAATCCCTGGCCAGAGTTGCTGAGATCTACTGGTAAGTGTTATCAGTAGTTTCTCGAACCGTTATGGACCTTGCATCGGCATGACTTATTAGGCTATTGGGGTCTGACGAATACCACCCCCAGGCTGTGATATGCGATATATCAGACGAAGAGACCGGACTGTACGGTAGTGTTACTGATTGGATTCGCAGGAGTATGAGCAGGCTGTTGGGATTCCTTAGCTCCCTACTGGGTTTTCACAGCAACTACCATACCAATTTCAAATTTTCTAGAGTGCTAATGAACCCTAACCTAGGATCTAGCTAGAGTGAATAGACAATATAAAGCATGTAATCAAACATTACAAGTAGTGAACAAGGAATACAACTTTTGTAGACCGGTCCTTCACTTCTAAAGCTCCGTGTAGAAGTCCCTTCGCTGCAAGTAGAGATCTCTCGAACTCTAGTATGGGTTCCCTTGGATAAATGGACAATCTTGCTCGAAGTCTTCGAGGCCGAAGATGATCTACGTCGAGGAGACTCAAACCAAAGCTACCTCTTCACTAGGTGATGAACTTTGTGAAGAGAACACCCTAAACTAAATGGCTAATAGTAGAGGATGGTGAAGTAGAAAATGGGCTCACTTTAGATTTTGTTTTTCTCACAATATTTCATCACTTTCTCAAGATCAAGATAGCTAGAATCAAAATGAAGAAGAAGATGATCAAGTGATGAAGAGAATTGAGAGTGAGCTTAGAAATGCAACCATGGGTTAGTATATACCATGGCTAACCCTTGTAGAGAATAAACCATGGCTAATTGATTAAGGTTAGGTTAATAAATATCTTAGATAAAACAAAAGAAGTGGACTTTGTCAAAGATGCTTCAAGCTTCTCCAAGCTTCCAAGCATGAAAAATTCCAAACTTATTTGAATTACTTAATATAAATAAAAACCTAACCAATATCATATAGCATGGTATGATTCTCATACACCCAAGTTGCATGTATAACCTAGCATGTCACAATATTATATATCACATATATAATTTGTGAACAAAAGAAAACTATACAATAAACATATATCACATATATGTTAAATATATAATAAGTGAGAAAAATAAATACTTGAGTGAGCATATATTAGTTAATGTAATTTAATATATCAAATATATAATTATACATTAAATTATTAAATCAACTCTTGATTTAATAATCCGGCTATATCACATATAACCGACTAATATAATATGTATCATTTTATCGAATCAACACTTGATCCGATAATCCGGTTATATCACATATAACATGCCGATATCACATATCATGAGAATAGAATACGGTATCACATACACGTATTAATCTCGGTCCCGCACATATCACATATGTGCTCCTACTTCGTTTCGCCTGAGCCAGAAAACCTCTGTGTAGGACTCTAAAGACTCGTCAATACACCGGCAGTAGGTGATGATCATATCAAACACCCACAAGCCGCAAGAGGCGTGCTAAACGTAACGGCCACCCGGGTATTGAGCGATCAGAAGATCAACAAGCAAGCCTGCTCATACTCCTGCGAATCCAATCAGTAACACTACCGTACATTCCGGTATGTTCGTCTGATATGTCGCATATCTCGCCTAGGGGTGGTAAACGTCAGACCCCAATAGCTTGATAAGTCATGCCAATGTAAGGTCCATAACGGGCGAGAAACTACTGATAACACTTATTAGTAAATCCCATCTACCCTGGCCAGGGATTTCAGTTATGGCCAATCGAGCATAGCGCAACATCAACCCCCAATACCGGAAGAGACGAATCCCCTCCTATCGTTCCTTGCCTCCATGTGACTCGGGACTGTACCCAAAAACCACCTGTTTGCACGACTCGGTAGAGCCGTGGTAGGGTGGAAATCAAAGCACAGTAGGAGACAGACAAGATTCTATGACGATCTCGGGTCGACATACTAACATGTACCACTGTCACCAGAGAACTGCTATCTGACGTGAGGTATAATACCATCTAGGAGTTCTCGGGAGTCCGTTCAGTGTACCCAGTCTCCACTGAGCACCTGTATACCATCTCTGATGTCAAACACCAATGGATATGAGATCATCCATCGCCCATCGTATGGGTTGAGAAGATATACGCTAGTCTACTCTGGAATATCGATACCCCGTCTCGATATTCCCACGACTAGGAACATTGAAAGATGAACTCATGGACTACCCAGGCCCCACTAGTATGATCTGCATCATAATCCTGGAAGTCAAGTATACATCCTAAGGGCTTTATCAACATGTAACAGAGAGACAGTAAGTGTACATGTTAAGATAAAGAGCAGCCAGATAGAATACTATCATGTCGAGCAAGAAAGTCCTCCCTATATATATGTCCCAGCATCAACTATAACATACATCTCATGTACAATAATGGCCTCTAGGGCATACATACAACTAACAATCTCCCACTTGCACTAAGGCCATCTGTTGTAGTATCTCATACCCAACGTCCTATAAAATTCTCTCGCAGGAAAGGCCTTTGTGAGTGGATCCGCCGTGTTAACCTCTGAGTCTAATCTCCTAACCTCGATCTGTTGGAGATCAACCATCTCCTTGATCTGGTAATACTGCCTTAGAATATGTCTGGGCCACTGATGGGACCGGGGTTCCTAGGCCAAAACCACATCTCTATTGTCACACAATAGAAGGAACCTAGTTCATCTCATGAACAAATATACACCCAGACTGGCTCTTTAGTAGCATCTTTGATAGCGATGTCTCCAGCCTTTATCGTCTAGTTTGCTCCGGTATTTAGCTTGGAACTCTTCCAACATATCGTCCCTCCACTGAAGGTAAAGACGGTTCCTGTGACTGACTTTCAGTCAACCTTACCACCTTGGAAGCTCGAGTCGGAAAAGGACTCCCACTGGAGTTCACCGTTTTCCAAACTCCGAGAACAGTTCTTTAGTGCTTCTCAAGTACTTAAGAAGGTTCTCCAAAGCAGTCCAGTGATTCTCCCCAGGATCATTTGATACCATCTCATTACACCTAGTGAGAATCCTAACATCCACTTAGATCTATCTCATAGATCCAAAAACCAGGATTTAGGAGGAATAACCTAGATCTTCTATGGAGAATCAATGTGATAAGAGGAGATTGACCGAGTGTAGCATAGGAAACTCCTTTCCTATCAAGAGTATGTCATCTATGTACAATACAAGGAAGACCACCTTACTCTCTACTACCTTTTTGTATATACAAGGTTCATCCACCATTTTGATGAAGTCAAACACTTTGACTATCACATCAAAACAAATGTTCCAACTCCGCGATGCCTGGTTTAACCTGTAAAGCAACTTGCACACGTTTCCGCTGCTCCCACTATCTACGAAGCCTTCTGGCTGTGTACTTATAGACACTCTCTTCTAAATCACTATTTAGAAAAGCAGTCATGACACCCAACCATCAGATATCCTAGTCATGGTATGCGGCAATGGCAAGTAGGATCTGGATGGACTTAAGCATAGCTATTGGAGAAAAGGTTTCATCAAAAACCACACCTGGTTAATGACGAGAACCTTTTACAACAACCCTAGCTTTGAAAGTCTCAACTTTTCCATCTACACCAAGTAATCTTCTCAAGATATACTTGCTCCTGATGGGGATTTAACCCTTCAGATATAGCAACCAAAGTTCATACTTTGTTGGTGTACATGGATTCTGTAAGGCTACGCCAGCGCCCCGGCCGTCAATCTGAGGCCAAACGCGGAATAAAAATTTTTCAAAATGGCGCTAACGTAATCCTAAAACGCGGATCGTTCCATTAACCGTATACTAGTAAACTGTAAAGGAGTTTGGAGAGATTATACCGACCGGTCTGTGTCCTTCGGTCTTCAATCTCTTCCGAAGCTCCTCGCGGCTGCTCCAACGAAGTTCGCTCTCCGATCTCGCTCGTCGAAGTGGCTCCACGTCGAGGATTCTTTATACGGGCTCCCGCTTCAAACCGAAGCAACTCGGACATGAAGTTTGCTAGCCGACATGTCCAATGTGAAGTAGAGATAATATGTGATTACTTTGTCTCATGACACTCTAGGATTCTCAACACATGAGAGGGATAGAGTGGAGGTTGAAGAAGAAGCCATTGATAGAAGTTGTGAGCTCAAGAAGAAAAGCTAGTGAAGAAAAGAGCTTGCTTATTGTGTGAGATCAAATGTGAGAGCTCTAATCAAATCTCAAGACCAAAACCAAGCATCATATGGCTGCCCTCTCTCTCTCCACATATCAATCCCACACAATAATCAATCAAGAGATTAGATATGGCACAAAAAATAACATCATGAGTCACCAAACATTGCACATGCCATATTTAATGCTCTTGAACAAAACTTGCACTCACAATTTCCACATAATAAACATTAATCCAAATGTTTAAAACAATAAATGGAATGGCATCTTCTAAAGTAAACTCGTGACGGATCACAAGAATACCTCTCATCTGTATATACATACCTGCATCCGCATTCCGACTGAATACGAATACAACGAGACGAAAATAATCCAACTAATCTAATACTAGGATCCGGCTTAAACCAAAGCCCGCTAGTATGATCCGTCTGATCATGATCCGTCCACAAGTGCACGTATATGATCGAACCCTGCTATAAAACTATACGGCCTCTGCAACGTTTCGCCCGAACTTGGGAAACTTTCTGTGGGGGACTCTAAAGACTCGTCAATACGCTGGCAGTGGGTTTAACCACAAGCACGTCAGTGGCATTAGCTCTACGTAACGGCTGCCCCAGGTATTGAGCAAAAGGGAGGCCGATGAGCGAACACATCCTGAAACCCTACTGAGCCTGTCAGTGACAATATCCATACAGTCCGGTTTGTTCGTCTATGAGTATCGTATATCGGGCCTAGGGGGCTGGTAAACGTCAGACCCCCAATAGCGGTATAAGTCGAGTCGGACTTGTAACGTTTTGAAAATCGTTTCGGTGAAATTTCGAAAAAACGGTAAAATAAGGGGGTTTTCTGTAAAAAGTCAAAATACAAATATCTTTATTGTAAAATTAAATATACATATTCTAGCTATGCAATTACTAGTATTTGGTGTTTATTGAGCCACTGGTGAAATTTCAAATTTTCTGAAAAAAATATTATTTTAATATTATTTTAAGCCGGTAAGAAAATACATTAAATTAGCGATAAATACAAATTTGAATAGGCTAATTACTTGCTTTAGAACCATGACAACAAAAATCTAGTTGTAATGTAATTTTTAGTATGTTATTTCCAAGTTCTATTTAGTTTTAATCAAAGGAAGTTAAAATTTAAATAATTAAACTAAAACTTGCATTTTTGTAACTTGAGGGGTTCTTTTTGCATGAAATTTGTAGGGTTCCTAGGCACACTAGAGAGGTCTCCCAAGCCATCAACCATGGCAATTTCAAAAATTATGGTGCCTACAAACCCTAAAGTACGGATCGTTTGCTAGATGTCTAGGCGAACAATAACTAGTTAACACTTAACTATTGGGAATACGGAAATACAACCTTTGTAGATCCGGTCCTCCACCTCCATGGCTCCGCAACGAGGTCGTCTCCGCTGTCCAAATCAAATCCGGGCTCTAGAGTCGGCTTCGTCGGAGAATGGGCAAGCTAGGTCGTCGATGTCCATGCCGAAGATGATCTACGTCGAAGCATCGCAAGATCAAGCTCTCAACTTCACCAAGTCATGAAACTTGTGAAGTAAACACACTCTACTACTTGGCAAGAGGTAGAGGATGAAGAAATAGGAAGTGGGTAGACTTTAGTTTTGGATTTCTCACACTTTTCATCAATCCACCATTGATGAAGTTAAGGTTTTCTTCTTGAGTTGAAGGAAGAAGAAGAAGAAAATTATGATAAGATTAATTAGAAAAGAAAAGAAAAACCATCCTTATCATAATAGTAACTATGGTTATGTGTAGAGAATTGACCAAGGTTAAAGGAATGGTTAGGGTTATGGTTTCATGAAGCTTCCACTAAACAACAAAAAAAGCCACCATTCTTTTTCTCCTTTTTCCATCTATTTTCCAATATGAATAAATAGATAAATAAATGAGAAAAGGAAATAAAACCCTAATCATAAGTTTAACCATGGTTTAATTCTTTACACTTAACCAAGTAAACATGTATCATCAAACATGATACGATAAAATGCACAAAAAGCATATCACATATACAACTTGTACATCCAAGTGAGAAAATCCTTCTAAAGTGAACCGATACTAGTTAATGCAAAGTAATATATCAAATATATAATTATACATTAAATCATTAAATTAACACTTGATTCAATGATCCGGTCATGTCGCACATAGCCGACTGGTATCTTTAGTAACAACTTATCGAATCAACACTTGATCCGATAACCCGGCTATATCGCATATAACCGATCAATGTCACATCGCGAGAATCGAATACAGTATCACATACTGGAATTATTCTCGGTCCCGCACATATCTCATATGCGCTCCTATTTCGTTTAGCTTGAGCCAGGAAACCTCTGTGTAGGACTCTAAAGACTCGTCAATACGCCGGCAGCAGGCGATGATCATATCAAACACCCACAAGCCGCAAGCGGTCTGCTAAACGTAACGGCCACCCGGGTATTGAGCGATCTGAAGATCGACGAGCAAGCCCGCTCACACTCCAGTGAATCCGACCAGTAACACTACCGTACAGTCCGGTCTGATCGTCTGATATGTCGCATATCTCGCCTAGGGGTGGCAAACGTCAGACCCCAATAGCTTGATAAGTCGTGTCGATATGAGGTCTATAACAATTCGAGAAACTACTGGTAACACTTACCAGTAAATCTCAGCAACCCTGGCCAGGGATTTCCTGTTATAGCCAATCGAACACAGCGCAACATCAACTCCCTATACCGAGAGAGACGAATCCCCTCCTATCGCTCATTGCCTCCATGTGACTCGGGACTGTACCCAAAAACCACCGTTTTGCACGCCCTCTTGGACGTGGTAAGATGGAAATCAAAGCACAGTGGGAACCACACAAGACTCTATGACGATCTCGGGTCAACAGACTACTCTGTACCAGTGTCACCAGAGAACTGCCATCTGACGTGAGGTATAATACCATCTGGGAGTTCTCGGCGAGTCCGTCCAGTGTACCCAGTCTCTACTGTGCACCCGTATATCATCTCTGATGTCAAACACCAATGGATATGGGATCATCCATCGCCCATCTGTATGGGTCGAGAAGGTATACGCTAGTCTACTCTGGTATATCGATGCCCCGTCTCGATACACCCACAACTAGGGACTTTGAAGGATGTACTTTTGGACTACCATGTCCCTACTAGTATGATCCGCATCATAGTCCAGGTAGTCAAGTACAGATCCTAAGGGCTTTACCAACATGTAACAGAGAGACAATCAGCATACACGTTAAGGTAAAGGGTAACCAGATAGCATACTATCATGTCGAGCAAGAAAGTCCTCCCTATGTATGTCCCAGCATCCACTACAATATACATCCTATGTACAGTAATGGCCTCTAGGGCATACATATAACTAACAATCTCCCACTTGCACTAGGGCCATCTGTAGCAGTGGTTGCAGTATCTCATACTCAACCATCCCATAAAAGTCTCTCTCTGGGAAAAGGCCTTTCGTGAGTGGATCCGCTGTGTTGTCCTCTGAGTCTACTCTCCTAACCTCGATCTCCCTGGAGATCAACCATCTCCATGATCAAGTGATACTGGCTTAGAATATGTCTGGATAACTGATGGGACCTGCGTTCCTCGGCATAAGCCACAACTCCATTGTCACACAATGGGAGGAACAAAGTTCATCTCATGAACCAATATACACCCAGACTACCTCTTTGGTAGCATCTTAAATAGCGATGTATCCAGGCTTTATCGTCTAGTATGTCACGGTATCTATCTTGGAACTCTTCCAACATACCGTCCCTTTACTGAGGGTAAAGACAATGCCTGTGACTGACATTCAGTCGTCTTTATCACCCTGGAACCTTTCCAGTGATTCTCCCTAGGATCGATTGACACCATCTCACTACATCTAGTGAGTATCCTAACATCCATTTAGATCTATCTCATAGATCCAAAACCCAGGATTTAGTAGGTATCATTTTGATCCTATATGGAGAATCATAGTGATAAGCGGAGATTGATCGAGCGTAGCATAGGAAACTCCTTTCTTATCAAGAGTATGCCATCCACGTACTCTACGAGGATCGTCACCATACTCCCTACTACCTTTTTGTATATATAAGGTTCATCTACCATTTTGATGATGTCAAACTCTTTGACCGCTTCATCAAAACAGATGTTCCAACTCCGCGATGCCTGCTTTATCCTATAAAGCATCTTGCACACGTTTCCGCTGCTCCCACTGTCTACGAAGCCCTCTGGCTGTGTACTTATAGACGCTCTCTTCTAAATCATCATTTAGAAAAGCAGTCAAGACACCCAACCACCAGATATCGCAGTCATGGTATGTAGCCGTGACAAGTAGGATCTGGATGGACTTAAGCATAGTCACTTGAAAAAGGTTTCATCATAATCCACGCCTGGTCAATGATGCAAACTTTTAACAAGTCTAGCTTTGAAAGTCTCAACTTTTCCATGTGCACCAAGTAATCTTCTCAAGATATACTTGCTCCTGATGGGGATTTAACCCTTCAGATATAGCAACTAAAGTCCATACTTTGTTGGTGTATAAGGATTCCATCTCAGATCGCTAAACATCCAGCCATTCTTACAGAGTCTTACTCCTGATGGCCAGCTCGAAACTAGTTGGGTCATCATCTCATGATGTAATCCTCGCTCCCACTGTCATAGAGAAACCGAAGTATCTCTCAGGTGGGTGAGGAACCCTACTAGATCGGCGGAGAGGCTGAGGTTCGTTGGTATCTACTGAATCCTTTGGTTGTACCAAATCATCTGCTGTAGCTTGTATAGCTGGAACATTTCCAGTTCTACATAACAGATCTTGCCTCGAGTTTGTCCGGATTTTGCTTTTAGACATAGGCCGGTCAACCCCAAATCTTAACTAGCTTAAGACATGGGCCCTTCCCTTTCCATATCACATATGAAGTGGTAGGCAACTGATTTGATTGGAACCTATTCAATAAGAATGCAGCTTCTCAAGTGCATAACCCCTAAAAGGAAATAGGTAACTCAGTAATACTCATCATAGAGCACACCATATCATATAGGGTGTATCTGCTCCTCCCTGATATACCATCGTGCTATGGTGTATACGGAGGAGTAATGCTGAGAGAGAATCTCATTCTCCTTTAAAATAGTCCAAGATTTCTGTGCTCAAGTATTCTCCTCCTTGATCTCATCATAGGACATAATACTTATACCCGTATTCTGGTTCTCTACTTCTCGTTTATATTCTGTGAATATCTCAAAAGGCTCGGACTCATGTTTCAACAGGAACATATTTCTGAATCTTGAGAGATTATCAGAGAATGTAATGAAGTATAAAGAATCAGTCCTGGCATGTGTAGACTGGGGACCTACATACATCAACATGTATCATCCCAAGAGTTTACTAACTCTTTCTCTGTTTCCAGTAAACGGAGCTATGGTCATCTTATCTTTGTGACATGACTGGCGAGTTTCACAAGATGTAAATTCAAACTGATTTAAATATGCATCTATATGTAACTCTAGCTAGTCGGGTCACATTGATATGACCTAGTCTACAACGCCTCAAGAAGGATTCGTTCATTTCTGAACTCTTCCTCTTGTGTGTGTTCCATATACTAAGAACTGTAGTTTGATTTAGAACATCAATACTTTTAGATAACGTGCCTGAACCGATCAACTTTTGATATAGGAAATGTTCAAAACATTATCCAACAATACAAAATTATATCGTTTCTTTACTAATAAAGAGACAGATATGATTTTGTATATCAGGTTCGGTATCTAATAACATTCGTTCAGAATCAATGTATCGGTAATACAGGGTGACAGTGACCGACAGACTTGGCTGCAACTCTTGCCCCGTTTTCTGCCTCATGAAACTTATCACCCGTTCTCAGTTCTCTACCTTTCTGTAGCCCTATGTAACAGATTACATATCTGGGATCCTGATCTGGTATCACATACCCAGGATGTAGAGGATACAGAGAAACAGTTCTGTATAATGAACACACCCGAAGATGATGCATCAGCATGCACTCTCTTCGTTTGGGCGGCACGGGAATTCTGGTAATCCCCAATTTCCTGCTCTGTCTTATAACAATTATAAGTTGGAGTGGGACCAACGTTCCCCAGCTCAGTATAACAAGCGGGTTCGGTCAATATTCCGTATTATTATCTTGATTAAGGCGTGATATGGTCGCTACCTGGAGAGAGAGAGAAGAAAACACTCAGCGTGCGCTCTGTCAAGAATAGATTGGTTATTATTTTATCTAATCAGGATGGCTCCCACTGTTTTTTATCAAATCTTCCTTCAAACCCTAAAAGGAAAGACTAGCCGGGATTAATTACACACTACAAGTTCGCCAATCTTTCAGCCAGGCCAGTGTCGGTACTTTGAGGGAGGTCCCCCGTGCTTTCGCACGAACCTAATTAATGTAAACCTCATTTTCCCAGAGGCGTAACCTCGTTGACACCTTTCTAGACACCTACTTGATCGGCTAATTGTAATGTATAAAACTCTCCCAGGAGTAACTCTTACTCGCAGCAGGTATCGGGATCCAACTATCTCATAGAAGGTATGCAATCTCATTGCAAATTTCAACCCTTGAAATTCCCGATAATATTTTTCCCCTAGCACCCTATGACCTTGACGGAGGTCAACAAACCATAGGCTACTAGTCAAGTTCAACCCGTCATTTCTTGATCGAATTAAACCCACCCGCACGACCCTTGACGGAGGTCAACAAGGCCGCACGACTACCCTAACTCAATCTGCATCATATGCATAAGCAGATAAATACTGGTTAGCTACCGCACACTGCGCCTTGACGGAGGTCAACAAATGCAGCACGAATACTAAACAGCACTTATCTGAAATGACGGAGGGCTACGACAGGTTTTTCTGAAAACCTATTGCGTAATGAACTTGATATCGTTGTAGAATCAAATGAATTTTGAAATGGAGTGTTTTTGAGGCTTTTCTAGTTTTGCTAAAGGAGTCACTCCCGGTGAAGGGATCGTCGGTCCTTTCCTCGTCGAATGAGGTGCGGGATATATCACATATATCACTGTGCAAAGCAAAAACACTTAAAAGCAATCAAAAGACAAACCGAGTGTGTAGCATCTGCCAGTTATTGCTAAAGGAGTCACTCCCGGTGAAGGGATCTCGGTCCTTTCCTCATCGAATAAGGTGCAGGATATATCATATATACCGCTATGCAAAGCAAGAACTGTAGCTACCTATTTTTTTTTTATTTTGAAATTCGATTCTACAACATGTTAGGTTTCTTTTATTTCATTAATCACATTAATGAAGTCCCATCATTTAAGTACCAAAACATCACAGATAAATACGACGTACACTTATGCCATCCGCATTCGCCTCGATGTCCCCTCGTGCACCGTTAGGTTAGGTAACTAACGGCAGAGCGGGGCAGGGCTAGCACGGGTGTAAAACATAAGTAACGCCTATATAATATATCATATATACTATATACTGTATCTATCACAGAACATCACATGATCACATCACAGATATCGCAGCAGAAGAATCATATGAAATATTGGATATACTAGGACGTCCGTGTTTTCAATACGAGCCAGTATAAAACACGGATTCCACGGTCGTGATGAATAGCCAAACCCACACCCCTAGACCCCTACGAGAGCGGCAAGCAACCCTACCAATTCTGGAGTTAGGAGACCCGGACTCGACTCCTCGAGTTGGTCTCCCACTAGACTCCAGAACCCGGTTACTTGTGCTCCCCTCCTTGGGTCTATCCTAGTGCAGAAAAGTAAATAATATACAAACGGTGACTACTTCCGCAACCTGGAAGTGCCCCAATAAAAGAATATTACATACAAGTTTTTACATGAATGAAGATGAAAAACACTCATCTCACATAAAAACCCCCGGCTATTCAAATACGACGATCCAATATAACATATCCAGCAACACATAACATCACATGTCATCAACGTAAGTAAATATGCGCATCCCAATTGTCGTTGACATATAGCAACGAAACCGGCGATATCACATATTACACTTACGGTCACAGAAAAGAAAGTGTAAAACTACAACAGTTGGAATCCGCAATCTCTTCAGACATCGCATGCCTGACCAAATGAATTCTTTAGACATCGCATGCCTAACAATTATAAACCCCGCATTTTAGTCTCATAATCGAAAACACTTTTCAATATCAAGTCAGGCAATTCAACAAGATTCCCGACATTTTGATCGAATGCTCGTCGCAAACTTCAGTAGACGGCCGCACCCCCGATACCGTCGACGAAGTGCACCAAGGCGGAACACCGCTACCGCGAGCACCCGAACGGATGCTTTCGGCGACGGGGTTCTCCTACAGTCACTTGGTCGGGGCTATGGAGTGAGGCTGTCTATTAAGTTTACCCGGCGAGTATCCGCGTACGCTACGTGATTGCGACGGACTTTTGATCACATCAAAATTCCGTGGCAACCGATCAAGTGAGACTAAATTGCTACGTTTATAACATTCATTTAGTTATCACATAACTTATTGTGAATTCCAATTATTGTATCCCATTCCGGATAAACAGAAAATGTTAAACTTTTCGATCGAACAATCGAACACCCAAGTTTTCCCGAAACAGATCAACACATGAAATAAGTCTAACAACATTCAGTTCATACCTCAGTACCAACGGTCCAGCCGTAGAAGGGTCAAGCCAACGCCTCACATGTGGCACGCCGTACTACCCCAAACCCGAAAGTTCAAAGGGCAGTTCAAGACGGTCACATAATCGAGTTAAGGTTTGTGTCTTCTAGAGGGACCATCGCGTTACTTGCACTACTTAGAACGTCGTTAAACTACGGAAAAATCCAACACTTGGAAATTTCCCGACAAGGAAAAAATTGGGTATTTATATCCGGTCGAACTTTTTAACATATTCTAAAAATTATCCGGAAAGGCACACAGACAAAATTTGATACCCCGATTGAAATACCGAATCCCCAAATCAACCCAGAAAAATTCAACTCTTGAAAAAATATTAAAAATACCCAGGAAGACCAACACTGGAAACTAGGAGTTACTGTGCAAACTTCGTCTCACAAAACGACAAAACCGCCGCGCTTGCGCCGCACAAGCCAGGCTCGTGCCGCGGAAGCGCGGCGCTTTAAGGGAATTAGGGTTACGAATTGCACAGTTACTCTTAGATTTTCCTGCATGTTTTTCTGGATATTTTTAATACTCAAAAATCCCTGTTTTTAAAAATTGTACAGAGAGCAATATTGGTTCGGGGTTTCGGGTTCGTTCGGACTTCAATTTCCGTCTGGACTTCGCCTAAGGCTCTAGCTAGGCTCTGATACCACTGTAGGGTTCCTAGGCACACTAGAGAGGTCTCCCAAGCCATCAACCATGGCAATTTCAAAAATTATGGTGCCTACAAACCCTAAAGTACGGATCGTTTGCTAGATGTCTAGGTGAACAATAACTAGTTAACACTTAACTATTGGGAATACGGAAATACAACCTTTGTAGATCCGGTCCTCCACCTCCATGGCTCCGCAACGAGGTCGTCTCCGCTGTCCAAATCAAATCCGGGCTCTAGAGTCGGCTTCGTCGGAGAATGGGCAAGCTAGGTCGTCGATGTCCATGCCGAAGATGATCTACGTCGAAGCATCGCAAGATCAAGCTCTCAACTTCACCAAGTCATGAAACTTGTGAAGTAAACACACTCTACTACTTGGCAAGAGGTAGAGGATGAAGAAATAGGAAGTGGGTAGACTTTAGTTTTGGATTTCTCACACTTTTCATCAATCCACCATTGATGAAGTTAAGGTTTTCTTCTTGAGTTGAAGGAAGAAGAAGAAGAAAATTATGATAAGATTAATTAGAAAAGAAAAGAAAAACCATCCTTATCATAATAGTAACTATGGTTATGTGTAGAGAATTGACCAAGGTTAAAGGAATGGTTAGGGTTATGGTTTCATGAAGCTTCCACTAAACAACAAAAAAAGCCACCATTCTTTTTCTCCTTTTTCCATCTATTTTCCAATATGAATAAATAGATAAATAAATGAGAAAAGGAAATAAAACCCTAATCATAAGTTTAACCATGGTTTAATTCTTTACACTTAACCAAGTAAACATGTATCATCAAACATGATACGATAAAATGCACAAAAAGCATATCACATATACAACTTGTACATCCAAGTGAGAAAATCCTTCTAAAGTGAACCGATACTAGTTAATGCAAAGTAATATATCAAATATATAATTATACATTAAATCATTAAATTAACACTTGATTCAATGATCCGGTCATGTCGCACATAGCCGACTGGTATCTTTAGTAACAACTTATCGAATCAACACTTGATCCGATAACCCGGCTATATCGCATATAACCGATCAATGTCACATCGCGAGAATCGAATACAGTATCACATACTGGAATTATTCTCGGTCCCGCACATATCTCATATGCGCTCCTATTTCGTTTTGCTTGAGCCAGGAAACCTCTGTGTAGGACTCTAAAGACTCGTCAATACGCCGGCAGCAGGCGATGATCATATCAAACACCCACAAGCCGCAAGCGGTCTGCTAAACGTAACGGCCACCTGGGTATTGAGCGATCTGAAGATCGACGAGCAAGCCCGCTCACACTCCAGTGAATCCGACCAGTAACACTACCGTACAGTCCGGTCTGATCGTCTGATATGTCGCATATCTCGCCTAGGGGTGGCAAACGTCAGACCCCAATAGCTTGATAAGTCGTGTCGATATGAGGTCTATAACAATTCGAGAAACTACTGGTAACACTTACCAGTAAATCTCAGCAACCCTGGCCAGGGATTTCCTGTTATAGCCAATCGAACACAGCGCAACATCAACTCCCTATACCGGGAGAGACGAATCCCCTCCTATCGCTCATTGCCTCCATGTGACTCGGGACTGTACCCAAAAACCACCGTTTTGCACGCCCTCTTGGACGTGGTAAGATGGAAATCAAAGCACAGTGGGAACCACACAAGACTCTATGACGATCTCGGGTCAACAGACTACTCTGTACCAGTGTCACCAGAGAACTGCCATCTGACGTGAGGTATAATACCATCTGGGAGTTCTCGGCGAGTCCGTCCAGTGTACCCAGTCTCTACTGAGCACCCGTATATCATCTCTGATGTCAAACACCAATGGATATGGGATCATCCATCGCCCATCTGTATGGGTCGAGAAGGTATACGCTAGTCTACTCTGGTATATCGATGCCCCGTCTCGATACACCCACGACTAGGGACTTTGAAGGATGTACTTTTGGACTACCATGTCCCCACTAGTATGATCCGCATCATAGTCCAGGTAGTCAAGTACAGATCCTAAGGGCTTTACCAACATGTAACAGAGAGACAATCAGCATACACGTTAAGGTAAAGGGTAACCAGATAGCATACTATCATGTCGAGCAAGAAAGTCCTCCCTATGTATGTCCCAGCATCCACTACAATATACATCCTATGTATAGTAATGGCCTCTAGGGCATACATATAACTAACAAAATTTTCTTGTACACTCTCTCACACACCCTCACCTTCACTTGGCCGGCCCCACTACCACCTGCAGCCCACATTTCCCCCTCCATTATTTTTGCTTCTTTAACTCATTTAAATGATTTAAAATATAGGTTTTTATATATGTTGGTTGGGTGGGGGTATTATGGTAATTTGGGAGGGCTTTGAATTGGTTTTTCTTTACACCATTCTCCCTCACTCTCCCCCCATCCCTCACCTGGCCGAAACTTCTTGCATCAGCCCCAAACTTTCCCCCATTTCTCCATCTCCTTTTGCTCCAATTTCATCTCAAAAATCCAAGAAAAATCCGCAAATCCTTCACAAATTCAACCCAAATCCCTATTCTACCTCTTCTCACACCCAAATTTGTTTGGAAAAAGGGGAAAGGAGGTATCTTTGGTGGCTAGAGCAACCTAGGGTTTCAAACTTGGAGGTATAATTTCTATCTAATGGTTAAATTGTAGCTTATATATGCTAAATTAGTTATTTAAAGTGGGAAATTGTTGTTGCTAGTTTATAAAAAAAAAATCAAGAGAAGGGGTTGATTTTGGAAATGGGAATTGAAGCATTTCATGTAGATTATTTGAGTGTGGTAGATCGCTTGTAGTGTGGATTGGTTGTTCATGCTAGATTGTAGTCTTTTTGTCGCAAATCCGTGATGGTTGCGTCAATTTTCTAGTTTTCATGCTTACTAGTTTTATAAAAAAATTGAATTAGAATGTGAGATTAAAAATATGGTTAGGATTTTTATCACATTATTAACATAATAATTTGTGGTTTAATACGTTAGTATATGCAAAATCAAGCGTAGTTACTGTTTTGTGCATTTTTAGTTGGAATTGTTAAAATTAGATAAATTGCAAAACTAGAATTTTTACTTTTATAAGAATTGATGATATTAAATTCTTGAAATGGGTTGTATGACTTATTTGAGATGTTTAATAAGTGTTATAGCCGCTAGATTTGCTTAAACGTCGAGTTTTGTACTAAAACGGGTAATTTTTGCTTGCTAGATTTTCGGAAAAATGGTTTTTAAAGTGAATTTAGGGTTTTTTGTGAATTTTAACCTATTTTATATTATAATTAGTGTTCGTGCATGCGTAGGCGATAGGTTTTGACCTATGCGTGATACGCGTGCCGATTTGATTTTCGTATGCCGTTTCGATTTCGAATTTGGTTTTTAATGCGATACGGTGTGTTATGACATGTAGGTATCCCATGTGGACTTCGAGACGACAAGTAAGCGCGTGGCGACGTCGACACCGGCGAGCAAGGACCAGGTGAGTAGATTTATATCTACGGGGAGAAGTCGGGTGGATGGCGTATAGCACCCCCGCAGTCCGTGGTGGTGTATACGGATGCGTATACACACCAACAATCGTTATATGTTATTTGGGATTAATAACGATGTTTAGGATGGATATTGGTGTGTTGGATTACCTTATTGTTGCGAACCCTAGGGTAGTGTTGCACTACACATACACACATACATACACACATACATACTTGCATACATTCCTATTTATGTGTTCACATGGGTATGGGACTATGTGTTCATATACTGGATTTGAGGATAGTATTTGGAATTTGAGATGAGTCGATGAGATTGGGCTTGAGGCCAGGAGATCGGTGACGTGATTTGGTTCGTATTGAGATACGACATGATGTTTTAGCGGGTCTTCTGACGTAGTAGTTCTTACACCCGCATGCATACATAGATGGAATCAATATTGTACTAGACGTAGGACATTATTCTGGATCATGATATTTGATAAAGAAGATACCAAATGAATAGTGTGATTGATGTGACTTTGACCCGTACCCAGATTTGGGGATGCCGTACGACGGACTTACGTACGAGCTACATATTGATGATTGATCCGCACTCTTGACTTGGGATGTCTGATTATAGATATGGTATCGGATATGATATTATTGAGGCGGGATCACCGACTAATATATATACAGGTATGTATATACATCGACTCAGATGTTAGGCGGTTTCCTTACCTGTAGTCCAGCTGATTAGCTTAGTCATTTAGTTTAGTTTAGTTGTTAGATTAGATTCGATTCTTACCTATTTCAAAAACTAACGAATCGTGGGTATTTTAAAAGACAGCCCAAGGGATCCTACGGATATTTCAAAAGACGTATCTTTTCATAAAAACACCGTAGCCCCTATTTTCAAAACCCCATGATTCATGTTATTTCAAAAGGCACCATTTGTAGGACTTATATTAGGTTAATGCAGATTAGATATAGTTGCGTCTAGTATTCAGCTCCCGCTATTTATTGTGGTTCGTTTCGCATCGTATGCTTATATTATGTTTCATACTCCGTTATTGATATCATGCTGTTAGGACACCAGCACCTTTACCGATGATGCGTATGTATCACGTACACTTACTTGCCGGCTCACACACATCTTCATCGGTAATTGTCATGCCACGTACACTTTATAAATACTATTGCATTGACATAGGTTGTTAGCTAATAATTTAGACATGATATTAGTGTACTCGCCTTATATGCTAGATTAGACATTGTAGATATTACTTGTTACTTCATGCATGTTAATATTCATTGTTATGCCGCATTCATGGATTTTTATGCCGATATGCACTGTTTACATGCTATTGAGGATTGGATTCGGATTTCTATGAGATTTTCTGGTTTTGGGGGAAAACCGCAAAACTTATATAAGCTTCCTTCTCTCTTTAAAATAAAAAGTGCGGTTTTCCCATGATGTATGAGTCGTCCACCATGAGTTTGCTGTTTGATTTCGAGACCCGATTCGAGGAGGTGGATGAACCGTTTCGGGTACATGGTGGACCCGGTAAGGTACCCCGGGGCAAGAAGCACGTGATGATGACGATGTGAGCCTGGCAGGGGAGTACTACCTACCGGTGATATTACCCGACGCGTCGGATATCCGGAGGATACCGTCGTGGTCTTGAGATGGATGGTAGGGGCCGGTCTGGACTGACGGCGCCCTAGATATTGAGATTGAGACTTGAGGTACATAGATTGTGACACAGAGATATCGAGGTATTTGGACACTTATTTTGTGTCGATGCTGGGCACTGTTTTATGCTGATTTCATATATGGTACCTCATTTCTTTTAAAATACAGAAATCTCACTGATTTATGAAACCAGTTTTATTCGGTACATGCATTCTGTTTTATGCATTCATACATCATCCATATGATATATTGCTACCTGAGGCACTGACACGGGCACCTGAGTTTTCACTCGGGTTAGATATTTACCCTAGCCTTTGTTATAGGCTGCATGTTATATACAATTTTGAGGATATATTATGATCATTGACCTAGGATTGCGTTATTTATGCGATTTCTGTGCGTAGATGTTTTTCTATTCACGAGTTGGCAACTCACCCCCGTTGTGCCCCAGTTTCTTGCAGGTTTGCCGTACAGGTTTCATTACGGCTTTGCGGGCTCAGTTTCATTCGGGTGACTTGCTAGTAGGTGGGTTTTTCTTGTATCGTACCCATCATATTACCTTGTATAATATTATTCCGTTGTATCTAGTAAATTCCATCAACCAAACATGTATTTATTGAGATAGAGACCAGTGTTGTTTATTCTTCGACCTTAGAGTCGCTCATTTTATTTTTGGTGGTTTTAAGTTTCCTTTTGAGTTTTGATCCTCGCCGTTGGCGTTGTATATTATATTGCTTGTGTGGTTGTGACCATCGATTGACGAAGAGCTAGCTCCCGCTTGGGGATGCCTTTTTTTTTTGATTTCGTATACTATTCATGTTGTATCCCGTTTGGGGGCCAGTATTTACAAAGGAGACTCTGCCGAAATTTTCAGTAAATTTTTGATGTTTTAAAAACCGCATAATTCGGCTTATGCTATTGAAACTACTTGCTTTAAGTTGGTTTTTCCTGCACTCTACTACTTTTCTTGGTTTGGATTTATGGGTTTTCGGTTTACTTAGATTACGTACGCCTCGACGCGTTCGTAGTTTAAGTGCCGGTCATGTTCCGTACTTTCGGGTCGTGACAGGACTGTAGCCCAGAACACCCTAAGATACTACTGGAATATCTACCAGTAAATGTCGCTTGCCCTGGCCAGGGACTTTGTGTAATGGCTCTCCAGATACAGCACGGTCTCACTCCCAATACCGGGAGAGACGAATCCCATGCCGATCTGCTCACTGCCTCCATGTGGCTCGGGACTGTACCCAACTAAAACATGTTTTCAAGACTCCTTTGAGCCGTGGTAGGGTAGTAATCAAAGCACAGTGGGAACTCACACGAGACAAATGACGATCTCAGGTCGATAGACTAACTTGTACACATGTCACCAGGGAACTGCTATCTGACGACAGGTGTAATACCAACTAGCATGTTCCCGGCGAGTCCTGTCCGGTGTACTCATAACCCAATGAGCACCTATATACGTCTTAGGTGAACCAACTGACACTAATGGCTTGTGAAACCGGACATCGCCCCTCGTCGGGGTCTCGATCCGTATACACTAGTCTACTCATGGAGTATCGATGCCCAGTCTCGAAACTCCCACGACTAGGGACACTTTAAGCATGTGCTTATAGACTACCCAACTCTCACGTATATGATCGCCATCATACTGCTGGTAGTCAAGTAAGAATCCTATGGGCTCTATCAACGTGTAATAGTGATCTGTAATGTCACCTGAAGCATGTACACGATGATAAAGACAAACCAGATAGCATACTATCATCTCGAGTAAGACTGTCCTACCGGTATAGGTTCTCCCTCAATCATTGCAATCACGTGCCTGCGATCCAATAATTGACTTTGAGGGCACTATATCCAACAATCTCCCACTTGCACTTAAGGCTAATTATTGCGATGTCGCATACTCATAGCCCATGTGATACCGAACACCCAACTTCTGTACTGATCAGTCTCACAAAGCCTGTTTATGAAACTCTTGCGTTCAAGAAATAGCCTCAGTGAGTGGATCCGCTCTGATGTTTCTTTCTATGTCTCTCTTAATCTCCAGTTCGCGGAGAAAGCCATCTCCCGAAATGAGCAATACCTGTCTTAGAATATGTCTGGATATTTGATGGGACCTAGTTTAAAAATGAACTCCAAATCCAGCAAACTTCTTAGACTGTATCGTCAACTGAATTTAATCAGTATCCTGCGCTATGTCTCTCTCAGTATCCACTTGTACCACCTGTCCAAACTACTGCCCCTCGTCAGAGGGAAAACTATAACTCTGACAGTCACTCTGTCATCCAGGTCATCTTGGAAACCTGGAATGATAACTGTCTCTTGAAGGAGGCTTGCGTTATCATATCCCTAGAACATCCACTTATGTTCGAAACTGCTTCCAAACGTTTCTCCAGGATTGGATTAATATTGTCTTATTGCAGCTAGTGCAAAAACAATATCTGGTGTGGTACTTGACATCTCATGATTGACTCAATTGCTTAAGCAAGTGATATGCCAATAATGCACATCCCTCTCCTCTTTAGTCTGTAAGACACCATTAGAAAGGGTGACTCCATTACCTGCAGGTACACCACCATGCCAGGAGTCGTCCATTCTAAAACACCTTTAGAATGTTGTCTAAGTACCCAGGTTGGGACACTTCCTAAATCTAGATCTAAAACCATAGATCTAGTAACCAGAATGCTTAATATTATATCCATATCCTATGTGGAGAAACCACTATGTGACAACCACAATATAACTGATCGTAGTATAGAAATTTCACTTCCAACTTTGTGTATGTCATCCAAATACAAGGACATCATACCATACTACCTTCTTAACAGATCCATCCCCTATTGTGATGAAGTCAAGCCTATGACTGTCAAATCAAAAATAGATGATCTATCTCCGCTATAACTGCTTTAGTCTATAAATAGACACAAGCTGCTTGTCCACTATGCTTCCGCTGCTCCCACTGACTATAACAATCCTCTGGCAGAGTCATATACACGTGCACTTCTAAAGCTAGTTTAGAACGACGCTGTACTCATCCTCCTGCTGGGTTTCATAGTCTGGAACAGCAGCAATGACAAGTCTGGGTAAACAAGAACCTCCCTGTCACCGTCCTTGAGGATACCTGTAGGGTTCCTAGGCACTCTCAAGAGGTCTCACAAGGCATCAACCATGCCAATTTCAAAAATTATGGTGCCGAGAAACCCTAGTGTATGGATCGTTGGCTAGATGTCTAGGCGAAAAAGCAACTAGTTAACACTTAACTAAGAGATACGGAAATACAACCTTTGTAGATCCGGTTCTCCACCTCCATAGCTCCGCAATGAAGTCTCCTCGCTGTCCATAACAAGTCCCGGGCTCTAGCGTCGGCTTCATCGGAGAATGGACGGGCTAGGTCATCGATGTCCATGCCGAAGATGATCTACGTCGAGGCATCGCTAAATCAAGCTCTGACTTCACCAAGTCAAGAAACTTGTGAAGAAAACACACTCTACTACTTGGCAAGAGGTAGAGAATGAAGAAATAGGAAGTGGGTAGACTTTAGAATTGGATTTCTCACTCATTTCCATCAATCACCATTGATGGAGCTTGCTTTCTTCACTTGAAGAAAAATGAAGAAGAAGAAGGAAATAGTTATGATAAGTTTTTATGAAAAGAATAATAAATTTATTCTTATCATAATATTAACCTAAGTTAAGTGTAGAGAATTGACCAAGGTTAAAGAATGGTAAGGGTTAAGGAGATGAGACAAAAATGGTCACTTAATGAATGCTTCATGAAGCTTCATGTTGCAAACAAAATAAGCCACCATTTTTCTCTCATTTCTTTTCCTTTTTCCAAAAATAAAAGGATTAATAAATGAACAAGTAAAACCCTAATTATCCACTTAACCATGGTTTAAATCTTTACACTTAACCAAAAAGATATGTATCATCAAACATGATACAACCAAGTGCACAAAATCATATCGCATATGTAATGCGCACATCCGAGCGAGAAAATCCATTTAAAGTGAACCGATACTAGTTAATGCAAAGTAATATATCAAATATATAATTATGCATCAAATCATTAAATCAACACTTGATTTAACGATCCGGTCATATCGTATATAACTGACTAGTATGCAATGCATCGGTTTATCGAATCAACCCTTGATTCGATAACTAGGGTATATCGCATATAACCTAATCGATACATTCATCGCGAGAATGAAATACGGTATCACATACACGCATTATTCTCGGTCCCGCACATATCTCATATGCGCTCCTATTTCGTTTCGCTTGAGCCAGGAAACCTCTGTATAGGACTCTAAAGACTCGTCAATACGCCGGCAGCAGATGATGATCATATCAAACATCCACAAGCCGCAAGCGGTCTGCTAAACATAACGGCCACCCGGGTATTGAGCGATCTGAAGATCGACGAGCAAGCCCGCTCACACTCCAGTGAATCCAACCAGTAACACTACCGTACAGTCCGGTCTGATCGTCTGATATGTCGCATATCTCGCCTAGGGGTGGTTAACGTCAGACCCCAATAGCTCGATAAGTCGTGTCGATATGAGGTCTATAACAATTCGAGAAACTACTGGTAACACTTACCAGTAAATCTCAGCAACCCTGGCCAGGGATTTCCTGTTATAGCCAATCGAACACAGCGCAACATCAACTCCCTATACCGGGAAAGACGAATCCCCTCCTATCGCTCATTGCCTCCATGTGACTCGGGACTGTACCCAAAAACCACCGTTTTGCACGCCCTCTTGGACGTGGTAAGATGGAAATCAAAGCACAGTGGGAACCACACAAGACTCTATGACGATCTCGGGTCAACAGACTACTATGTAGCAGTGTCACCAGAGAACTGCCATCTGACGTGAGGTATAATACCATCTGGGAGTTCTCGGCGAGTCCGTCCAGTGTACCCAGTCTCTACTGAGCACCCGTATATCATCTCTGATGTCAAACACCAATGGATATGGGATCATCCATCGCCCATCTGTATGGGTCGAGAAGGTACACGCTAGTCTACTCTGGTATATCGATGCCCCGTCTCGATACACCCTCGACTAGGGACTTTGAAGGATGTACTTATGGACTACCATGTCCCCACTAGTATGATCCGCATCATAGTCCAGGTAGTTAAGTACACATCCTAAGGGCTTTACCAACATGTAATAGAGAGACAATCAGTGTACACGTTAAGGTAAAGTTCAACCAGATAGCATACTATCATGTCGAGTAAGAAAGTCCTCCCTATATACGTCCCAGCATCCACTACAATATACATCCTATGTACAGTAATGGCCTCTAGGGCATACATATAACTAACAATACCGGAGTACCTCTTGGGTGCCTGAGGTTACCAACCATATTTACGGAGTGGCTAATGGAATGTCAAACCTGATTGAATCTTTAGGTCCTATTAAATTTTCAGTAATCGTTTGCGGTTCTGGAATCACTTCCAGTTCTACCATACTCTCACTACTGTTTTCTGAAAAAGTCCATTTTACTAAAACTGTGGCGAGTCAAGAACAATATCACTATTGATCTTCCAGATGGTAGAAAGTTAACCCTCGTCATAGCCCGGGTTAACCCATAAACTGTCATTAGAGAAACGTGCCTTGAGTTATCCAGAGTCTGGTTTTAAGCATAAGCCGGACAACTCCATATATCTTAACATCGTTAAGATATGATCCATTCTATATACAATATACAGAGGCACTGATTTAATTGGAACCAGATTCAAATCATGCATCTGTCTCCAGTGCATGTCAACTAAATGGAGAGAGGCCGATCAGCATTACTCAACTTAGAAGTGCATCCAGATATGTGTAACCTGAAAGAGAAACAAGTTTCTCAAAACCGTTACTATCAACTGAATACCTCACACAAGTATCTACATCTTCGATCATCTTGAAGAATCCCGATACTTGCGACACATGGTTCTCTATTTTACTCTTATACCTATAACTTCTCAGAACTTGGACCTTATATTTCTACGAAACACGTGTCTAAAACTTGAGAAGTCACAAGTAAACAGAATATAGTACGAGGACCAACCCCTCTGTCCTAATGGACACTAGACAACATACAATACTCTGTATAAGTCCCCTGAGTTGAATAACTCAAACCATGTGCGTCCGTAGGTTGAAAATTGTACTATGGTTATGAAGAATTACACCGTTGTTGAATGCTCCTTACCTAACCATCAACTGATATAGGTAAATGTCATGGACATAATTTCAAAAAGTTATATCTCACTTTATGAAATAAACGTATAGATATATCAGTTTGAAATTGGTGCATAAAAATGGATATTCAAAACCAAATATTTTCTGTCCGGCAAAAACCCAGGCGATTTCCTCAAATATCACCAATTACAATGAATTCCGATATAATGAAGATGATCACTTATGTTGGATATATATGCCCTAGAAGCCTTCATTGTATTGGATACTGGGATATGTATGTACATAACAGTCTTGCTTAATATGATAGTACGCTATTTGGTTTGTCTTTATCTTAACGCATGATATATTTTGCGTAGTATTCATATATATATACATGTTGATAAAGCCCTTAGGATGTTTGCCTGACTTCCGGCGTTATGATGGCAGTCATACTAGTGGGAGCTGGATAGTCAATAGGCACATCCTTAGATGTCCCTGGTCGCAGGAGTATCGAGACTGGGCATTGATACTCCAGAGTAGACTGGTGTATACATATCTAGACCCTGAGGAGGGGCGATGGATTGGTCCCGCAGCCATTGGTGGAGTACACCTAAGATTGTATACAGATGCTCACTGGGTGTGAGTACACCGGACAGGACTCGCCGAGAACTGACTGGATGGTATTTATACCTAACGTCAGATAGCAGTTCTCAGGTGACATGTGTGCAGATAGTCCGTTGACTTAAAGTCGTCATTTGTCTCGTGTGAGTTCCCACTGTGCTTTGATTACTACCCTACCACGGTTCAAAGGAGTCGTGCAAACAGGTTTTAGTTGGGCACAGTCCCGAGCCACGTGGAGGCAGTGAGTGACTGTTAAGGATTCGTCTCTCCCGGTATAGGGAGTTGATATCGCACAGTGATCGGTTGGTCATTACCATAAGTCCCTGGCCAGGGCTGATTGAGAATTACTGATAGATTGATCAGTAGATTCTCGGATGGTGATAGAGCCATACCGACACGACTTGTACGGTTATTAAGGGTCTGACGTTCACCACCTCCCTAGACCATACATGCAATACTCTTAGACGAACAGACCAGACTGCACGGATATTGTCACGCACAGGCTCAGTAGGAGTTCGGATGGGTATCCTCACCGGCCTTCTTATCCACATCTACCTGGGGACCGTTACGTACAGCTAGTGCCACTTGCGGTCTGTGGTTAAAACCCACTGCCAGCGTAGTAGTCGAGTCTTTAGATTCCCACACAGAGTTTTCCCAACTCCAGGAGAAATGATATAGAGGTCGTATGGTTTTACGACAAGGGTTCGGACGAATACGTGTTTAAACGCACGTACGACATTCGGACAGTTTTTACTAGACGGCTTTGGTTTAAGCCAGATTCTAGTATCAGCTTATTGGATTTATACAGTCTTTAGTTTTTCCGTGTTTTCACGGATGCAAAGGGCGTTCTCGTAATTATCCGAGAAGCTTCTAGAAGGAGGGTGACTAAGAAGGTTAAGGTGGCATTTTCATTAATTGCTTTTGTGACTCATTTATATGATTCATCATATCATTAATGCTTCATTAATGATCTAATGGCTCACATAATGAATCACTCTTCTTGAATAAATGAAACATGGTGAATAATCATTTAATTGATATTATTTGATAATTCATTATGTTTGATATATTCAAGTGAGAAGCTTTTCTCTTCTCATTTTATCTTCTCCACCTTCTCTCTCCTCAAGCTCTCTCTCCTTCTCCAAACCCTAATCCTACCACTCATGAGTTGAGTACAAGGATTAGTAAAGACTAAACACTCCATAACCTAACTCTACATCATCTTAGTTACTTTGGTTAGCAACTAGAGAAACAAAGTTGCCTCAAGTCTTGAGGTGTAGCTTGGATTAGGGTACTCGGGTGGATCATCTATCACGGATAGAAGGCCGAGGAGGACATAGAGACCACAAAGACGGAGGACATAGAGATCACAAAGACGAAGGACTAGAATCGTTTGGTATAATCTCTTCACATAGTAGCTTAGAACTCTATGCTTATCGTTAAGTATTGTTTAGAAAAGATCTTCGGTTAGTCGATGTATGCTACCAAACAAGATCGTTTTTCATATTTCCGCCTCCCCGCAACTCGTGGGGTGTTGCACATCGACTTACAACTTAATTTCCAATAACTTACTCCCACTCATCATCTGTAAAACCATACAGATGTGAGAAGCATACCTGGTAAATACATACCGTGGAGTAAGGACCTAATGTTAGTTATGTATATGCCCTAGAGGCCATTGTTGTACATATGATGTATATTATAATGGATGATTGGATATATATAGAGAGGACTTTCTTGCTCGACATGATAGTATGCTATCTAGTTTTACTTTGTCTTAATATGTTGACTTGTATTAGTTTACTGTCGTACTCTCACATGTTGATAAAGCCCTTAAGATCTGTACTCGACTATCAGGACTATGATAAGATCATACTAGTAGGGCCAGGGTAGTCCACGAGTACATCATATAACTGTTCCTAGTCGAGGGTGTATCGAGACAGGGCATCGATACTCCAGAGTAGACTAGCGTATACGCATCTTGACCCATATGATGGGCGATGGATGATCCCATATCCATAGGTGTTAGATATCAAAGATGGGGTACGGGTGCTCAGTAGAGACTGGGTACACTGAACGGACTCGCCGAGAACTCCTAGATGGTATTATACCTATCGTCAGATAGCAGTTCTCCGGTGACACTGGTACAGGTTAGTCTGCAGACCCGAGATCGTCATAGATTCTTGTATGATTCCCAATGTGCTTTGATTTCCACCTTACCACGTTCACGAGAATGTGCAAAACGGTGGCTTTTGGGTACAGTTCCGAATCACATGGAGGCAATGAGCGATATGAGGGGTTTTGTCTCTCCCGGTATTGGGAGTTGATGTTGCGCTGTGCTCGATTGGCTATAACTGGAAGTCCCTAACCAGGGCTGCTATGGAGATCTACTGGTAAGTGTTATCAGTAGTTTCTCGACCCGTTATGAGCCACACATCGGCATGACTTATCGGTTACTGGGGTCTGACGTTTACCACCCCTAAACTGGATATGCGACATATCATATGAAGAGACCGGATTGTATGGTAGTGTTACTGATTGGATTCACAGGAGTATGTACAGGCTTGCTTGTTGATCTTCTGGTCACTCAATACCCGGATGGCTGTTACGTTTAGCTAACCGCTTGCAGCTTGTGGGTGATTGATGTGATCATCACCTACTGCCGGCGTATTGACGAGTCTTTAGAGTCCTACATGGGGGTTTCCTGGCTCAGGCGAAACGGAGTAAGAGCACATATGTGATATGTGCGGGGACCGAGATTAATACGATATGTGATACCGTATTCTATTCTCGCGATATATGAAATCGGCCGGTTATATGTAATATAGCCGGGTTATTGGATCAAGTGTTGATTCGATAAAATGATATATATTTATATATATTATATGCTCACTTAAGTATTTATTATTCTCACTTGTAATACATTTAACATATATGTGATATATATATATTGTATTGTTTCTTTTGTTACATAAATATTATATATGTGATATATAATATTGTGACATGCTAGGTTATACATGCAACTAGGATGTACGAGAATTATACCATGCTACATGTAATGTTTGGGTTTAAATTCTTAAGTAATTCAAAATTTAGGAAATGAGTCATGGTGAAGCTTCATGAAGCTTGTGGATAAACTTTGACAAAGTCTTCTCTTTTTGTTTTGCTTAAGATATTTCTAAACTCAACCATGACACATATGTTAGTTATATGTATGCCCTAGAGGCCATTACTGTACATAGGATGTATATTGTAGTGGATGCTGGGACATATATAGGGAGGACTTTCTTGCTCGACATGATAGTATGCTATCTGGTTACTCTTTACCTTAACGTGTATACTGATTGTCTCTCTGTTACATGTTGGTAAAGCCCTTAGGATGTGTACTTGACTATCTGGACTATGATGCGGATCATACTAGTGGGGACAGGGTAGTCCATAAGTACATCCTTCAAGGTCCCTAGTCGTGGGTATATCGAGATGGGGCATCGATATACCAGAGTAGACTAGCGTATACCTTCTCGATCCATACAGATGGGCGATGGATGATCCCATATCCATTGGTGTTTGACATCAGAGATGATATACGGGTGCTCAGTGGAGACTGGGTACACTTAACGGACTCGCCGAGAACTCCCAGATGGTATTATACCTTACATCAGATGGCAGTTCTCTGGTGACACTGGTACAAAGTAGTCTGTTGACCCGAGATCGTCATAGAGTCTTGTGTGATTCCCACTGTGCATTGATTTCCACCTTACCACGTCCAAGAGGGCGTGCAAAACGGTGGTTTTTGGGTACAGTCCCGAATCACATGGAGGCAATGAGCGATAGGAGGGGATTCGTCTCTCCCGGTATAGGGAGTTGATGTTGCGCTGTGTTCGATTGGCTATAACAAGAAATCCCTGGCCAGGGTTGCTGAGATTTACTGGTAAGTGTTACCAGTAGTTTCTCGAACTGTTATAGACCTCATATCGACACGACTTATCGAGCTATTGGGGTCTGACGTTTACCACCCCTAGGCGAGATATGCGACATATCAAACGGACAGACCGGACTGTACGGTAAGTGTTACTGGTTGGATTCACGGGAGTGTGAGCGGGCTTGCTCGTCGATCTTCTGATCGCTCAATACGCGGGTGGCCGTTACGTTTAGCAGACCGCTTGCGGCTTGTGGGTGATTGATATGATCATCACCTGCTGCCGGCGTATTGACGAGTCTTTAGAGTCCTACACAGAGGTTTCCTGGCTCAAGCGAAACGAAATAGGAGCGCATATGAGATATGTGCGGGACCGAGAATAATGCGTGTATGTGATACCGTATTCTATTCTCGCGATAAATGTATCGATTGGTTGTATGCGATATATCCTAGTTATTGAATCGAGGATTGATTCGATAAGCCGATACATTGGATATTAGTCGGTCATATGCGATATGACCGGATCGTTAAATCAAGTGTTGATTTAATGATTTAATGTATAATTATATATTTGATATATTACTTTGCATTAACTAGTATTGGTTCATTTTAAAAGGATTTTCTCACTTGATGTGCACATTGTATATGTGATATATTTTTGTGTGCACTTGATTGTATCATGTTTGATGATACATGCTCACTTGAGTTTGTGTAAAGATTAAACCATGGTTATTTAAATGGTTAGGGTTTTGATTTTCATATCTATTTATTTATTTATTTAGTTTGAAAAGATGAAGAGAAATGGTGGCTTTCTTTGTTTGTTATTGAAGCTTCATGAAGCTTTGACTTAGTGACCATTTTTATCTTCATGCTTAACCCTAACCATTCACCTAACCCTAGTTTACTCTCTACACTTGACCATGGTTAGTGTATGATAAGTATTGATTTTATTTTCTTTTTTAAAAGAACTTATCATATTATCTTCTTCTTGTTCTTCATCTTCAACAATGAAGAAAGCTTGCCTCCATCAATGGCAACTTGAGAAAAAGAGTGAGAAATCCAATTCTAAAGTGAACCCACTTCCTATTTCATCATCCTCTACCACTTGCCAAGTAGTATAGGGTGTTTTCTTCACAAGTTTCATGACTTGGTGAAGTTGGAGCTTGATCTTGTGTTGCCTCGACGTAGATCATCTTCGGCATTGAAGCCGACGACCAAGCCCGCCCATTTCTCCGATGAAGCCGACACTAGAGCCCGGGATTCGATTTGGACAGCAAGGAGACTTCATCATGGAGCTATGGAGGTGGAGGACCGGATCTACAAAGGTTGTATTTCCATTCACTTAGTTAAGTTGTTAACTAGTTGCATGTTTCGCCTAAAAATCAAGTCAACGATCCGTATTAGGGTTTCTCGGCACTTGTAATTTTTGAAATAGGCATGGTTGATGCCTTGTGAAACCTCATTCGTGTGTCTAGGAACCCTACAGTGGTATCAGAGCCTAGCTAGAGCCTTAAGCGATGCGTAGACGGAGTTAGAATTCCGATCGAACCGAAACCCTAACTCCAAAATGCTCTCTGGCCTTTTTTCAAAAACTGGGATTTTTCCAGATTAAAAATTCTTTAAAAATTCAGCAAGAAATTCTAAGAATTACGATGCAAAATTGACCAAGTGATGCTGCTAAAGTGCGGCGGAACCACGGCAGAAGCTTGGCTTCTGCGGCGGTTCCGCGGCCGAATTATGTTATCACTCTTCAATTTTTGCATGGTAACTCCTATATTTTCGTTCTGGATTTTATGGGATTTTTTAATATTTATTCAAGAGTTGAATATTCTGGGGTGTTTTGGAGCTTCGTTGATTCGATCGGAAATTTCAAACTTTGTCTATCTGGCTTTCCGGGTATTTTTAGAAACTGTTAAAAAGTTCGACCGTATATAAATACCCACTTTTTCCCCTGCCAGGAAATTTCCAATTGTTGGATTTTTCCGTAGTTTAACGACGTTCTAAGTAGTGCAAGTAACGCGATGTTCCCTCTAGAAGACAACAAACCTTAACTCGATTATGTGACCGTCTTGAACTGCCCTTTGAACCTTTGGGTTTGGGGCAGTACGGCGTGCCACATGTGGCGTTGGCTTGACCCTTCTACGGCTGGACTGTTGGTACTGAGGCACGAAGTGAATGTTTTTAAACTTATTTCATGTGTTGAGCTGTTTCGGGAAAACTTGGGTGTTCGATGGCTCGATCGGAAAGTTTAACATTTTCTATTTATCTGGAATGTGATACAATATTTGGAATTCACAAGTAGTTATGAGATAACTGAATGAATGTTATAAATCTAGCGGTTTAGTCTCACTTGATCGGTTGCCACGGAATTTTGATGTGATCAAAAGTCCGTCGCAATCACGTAGCGTACGCGGATACTCACCGGGTAAACTTAATTGACAGCCTCACTCTATAGCCCCGACCAAGTGACTGTAGGAGAACCCCGTCGCCGAAAGCATCCGTAAGGGTGCTCGCGGTAGCGGTGTTCCGCCTTGGAGCACTTCGTCGACGGTATCAGGGGTGCGGCCGCCTACTAAAGTTTGCGACGAGTATTCGATCAGGATGTTGGGAATCTTGTTGAATTGCCCGACTTGATATTGAAAAGAGTTTTCGATAATGAGACTAAAATGCGGGGTTTATAATGGTTAGGCATGCGATGTCTAAAGAATTCATTTGATTAGGCATGCGATGTCTATGCAAGTTGCGGATTCCAACTGTTGTAGTTTTACACTTTCTTTTCTGTGACCGTAAGTGTAATATGTGATATCGCCGGTTTCGTTGCTATATGCCAACGACAATTGGGATGCGCATATTTACTTACGTTGATGACATGTGATGTTATGTGTTGATGGATATGTTATATTGGATCGTCGTGTTTGAATAGCCGGAGGGTTTTTATGTGAGATGAGTGTTTTTCTTTTTCATTCATGTAAAAACTTGTATGTAATATTCTTTTATTGGGGCACTTCCAGGTTGCGGATGTTGTCACCTTTTGTATATTATTTACTTTTCCGCACTAGGATAGACCCAAGGAGGAGGGCACAAGTAACCAGGTTCTGGAGTCCTGTGGGAGACCAACTCGAGGAGTCGAGTCCGGGTCTCCTAACTCTAGAATTGGTGGGGTTGCTTGCCGCTCTCGTAGGGGTCTAAGGATGTGGGTTTGGCTATTCATCGCGACCGTGGAATCCGTGTTTTATACTGGCTCGTATTGAAAATACGGACGTCCTAGCATATCCAATATTTCATATGATTCTTCTGCTGCGATATCTGTGATGTGATCATTTGATATGTTCTGTGATAAATACTGTATATAGTAAATATGATATATTATATAGGCGTTACTTATGTTTTACACCCGCGCTAGCCCTTCCCCGCTCTGCCGTTAGTTACCTAACCTAACGGTGTACGAGGGGACATCAAGGCGAATGCGGATGGCATAAGTGTACGTCATATTTATCTGTGATGTTTAGGTACAAAATGATGGGACTTCATTAATGTGATTAATGAAAGAAAAGAAACCTAAAGATGTTGTAGAATTGAATTTTAAAAATAAAACAGGTAGCTACAGTTCTTGCTTTGCATAGCGGTATATGAGATATATCCTGCACCTCATTCGATGAGGAAAGGACCGAGATCCCTTCACTGGGAGCGACTCCTTTAGCAATAACTGGCAGATGCTACAACACTCGGTTTGTTTTTGATTGCTTCTTTAAGTTTCTGCTTTGCACAGTGATATATATGATATATCCCGCACCTCATTCGACGAGGAAAGGACCGACGATCCCTTCACCGGGAGTGACTCCTTTAGCAAAACTAGAAAAGCCTCAAAAGCACTCCATTTTAAAATCATTTGATTCTACAACGATATCAAGTTCATTACGCAATAGGTTTTCAGAAAAACCTGTCGTAGCCCTCCGTCATTTCAGATAAGTCCTGTTTAGTATTCGTGCTGCGTTTGTTGACCTTGTCAAGGCGCAGTGTGCGGTAGCTAACCAGTATTTATCTGCTTATGCATATGATGCAGATTGGGTTAAGGTAGTCGTGCGGCCTTGTTGACCTTGTCAAGGGTCGTGCGGGTGGGTTTGATTCAATCAAGAAATGACGGGTTGAACTTGACTTGCGGTCTATGGTTTGTTGACCTTGTCAATGTCATAGATCGTTCGGGGCAAAATATTATCGGGAATTTCAAGTGTTGAAATTTGCAATGAGATTGCATACCTTCTATGAGATAGTTGGATCCCGATACCCGCTGTGAGTAAGAGTTACTCCTGGGAGAGTTTTACACATTGCAACTAGCCGATCAAGTAGGTGTCTAGAAAGGTGTCAACGGGGTTACGCCTCTGGGAAAACGAGGTTTACATTAATTAGGTTCGTGCGGAAGCACGGGGGACCTCCCTCAAAGTACCGACACTGGCCTGGCTGAAAGATTGGCGAACTTGTAGTGTGTAATTAATCCCGGCTAGTCTTTCCTTTTAGGGTTTGAAGGAAGATTTGATAAAAACAGTGGAAGCCATCCTGATTAGATAAAATAATAACCAATCTGATCTTGCAAAAGCGCATGCTGAGTGTTTTCTTCTCTCTCTCTCCAGGTAGCGACCATATCACGTCTTAATCAAGATAATAATACGGATTATTGACCGAACCCACTTGTTATACTGTGCTGGGGAACGTTGGTCCCGCTCCAACTTATAAGTGTTATAAGACAGAGCAAGAATTAGGGGATTACCAGAATTCCCATGCCGCCCAAACGAAGAAAGTGCATATGATGCATCTCCTTCGAGTGTGTTCATTACAAAGAACTGTTTCTCTGTATCCTCTACGTCCTGGGTATTTGATACCGGATCAGGATCCCAGATATGTAATCTGTTACATAGGGCTACAGAAAGGTAGAGAACTGAGAACGGGTGATAAGTTTCATGAGACAGAAAACGGGGCAAGTGTTGCAGCCAAGTCTGTTGGTCACTGCCACCCAGTATTCTAAATACACTGATTCTAAACGAATGTTATTAGATACCGAACCTGATATACAAAATCATATCAGTCTCTTTATTAGTAAAGAAAGGATATAATTTTGTATTGATGGATAATGTTTTGAACATTTCCTATATCAAAAGTTGATCGGTTCAGGCACGTTATCTAAAAGCGTTGATGTTCTAAATCAAACTACAGTTCTTAGTATACAGAACACACACAAGAGGATGAGTTCAGAAATGAACGAATTTTTCTTGAGGTATTGTAGACTAGGTCATATCAATGCGACCTGACTAGCTGAAGTTACATTTAGATGCATATTTAAATCTGTTTGAATTTACATCTTATGAAACTTGCCAGTCATGTCACAAAAATACGATGACCAAAGCTCTGTTTACTGGAAACAGAGAAAGAGTTAGTAAACTCTTGGGATGATACATGTTGATGTATGTAAGGTCCCCTGTCTACATATGCCAGGACTGGTTCTTTGTACTTCGTTACATTCTCTGATAATCTCTCAAGATTCAGACATATGTTCCTGTTGAAACACAAGTCCGAACCTTTTGAGATATTCACAGAATATGATTTAGAAGTAGAAAACCAAAACACGGGTATAAGTATTATGTCCTTTGATGAGATCGAGGAGGAGAATACTTGAGCACGGAAATCCTGGATTATTCTAAAGGAGAATGAGATTCTCTCTCAGCATTACTCCTCCGTATACACCATTGCACAATGGTATATCGGGGTAGAGCAATAGCACCCTATGTGATATGGTGTGCTCTATGATGAGTACTACTGTGTTTCCTATTTCCTTTTGGGAGTTATGCACTTGAGAAGCTGCATACCAATTGAATTGGGTTCCAATCAAATCAGTTGCCTACCGCTTCATATGTGATATGGAAAGGGAAGAGCCCATATCTTAAGTTGGTTAAGATTTGGGGTTGTCCGGGCTATGTCTAAAAGCATAATCCGGACAAGCTCGAGGTAAGGTCTGTTATGTACAACTGGAAAGGTTCCAGCTATACAAACAACAGCAGATGATTTGGTAGAACCAAAGGATTCAGTAGATTCCAACGAACCTCAGCCTCTCCGCCGATCTAGTAGGGTTCCTCACCCACCTGAGAGATATTTCGGTTTCTCTATGACAGTGGGAGCGAGGATTGCATCATGAGATGATGACCTAACTAGTTTCGAGCTGGCCATCAGGAGTGGGACTCTGTAAGAATGGCTGGATGCTTAGCGATCTGAGATGGAATCCTTATACACCAACAAAGTATGGACTTTGGTTGTTATATCTGAAGGGTTAAATCCCCATCAGGAGCAAGTATATCTTGAGAAGATTATTTGGTGTAGATGGAAAAGTTGAGATTTTCAAAGCTAGACTTGTTAAAGGTTTTCGTCATCGACCAGGCGTGGATAGTGATGAAACCTTTTTCAGTGGTTATGCTTAAGTCCATCCGGATACTACTTGCCACGGCTACATACCATGACTACGATATCTGACGGTTGGGTGTCATGACTGCTTTTCTAAAATGATGTTTTAGAAGAGAGCGTCTGTAAGTACACAGCCAGAGGGCTTCGTAGACAGTGGGAGCAGCGGAAACGTGTACAAGATGCTTTATAGGATAAAGCAGGCATCGCGGTGTTGGAACGTCTGTTTTGATGAAGTAGTCAAAGAGTTTGACATCATCAAAATGGTAGATGAACCTTGTATAAACAAAAAGGGAGTAGGGAGTATGGTGACGATCCTCGTAGAGTACGTGGATGACATACTCTTGATAGGGAAGGAGTTTCCTATGCTACGCTCGATCAATCTCCACTTATCACAATGATTCTCCATATAGGATCAAAGTGATACCTCCTAAATCCTGGATTTTGGATCTATGAGATAGATCTAAATGGATGTTAGGATTCTCACTAGATGTAGTGAGATGGTATCAATTGATCCTAGGGAGAATCACTGGAAGTGTTCCAGGGTGATAAGGACGACCGAATGTCAGTCACAGGCATTGTCTTTACCCTCAGTAAAGGGACGGTATGTTGGAAAAGTTCCAAGCTAGATACCGTGGCATACTAGACAATAAAGGCTGGATACATCGCTACTAAAGATGCTACCAAAGAGGCAGTCTAGGTGTATATTAGTTCATGAGATGAACTTCGTTCCTCCCATTGTGTGACAATGAAGTTGTGGCTTATGCCAAGGAACGTCCGTCCCATCAGTGATCCAGACATATTCTAAGACAGTATCACCTGATCATGGAAATGGTTGATCTCCTAGGGGATCAAGGTTAGGAGAGTAGACTCAGAGGACAACACGGCGGATCCACTCACAAAGGCCTTTTCCCAGAGAGAGACATTTAAGGGATGGTTGAGTATGAGATACTACAACCACTGCTATCAGATGGCCCTAGTGCAAGTGGGAGATTGTTAGTTATATGTATGCCCTAGAGGCCATTACTGTACATAGGATGTATATTGTAGTGGATGCTGGGACATATATAGGGAGGACTTTCTTGCTCGACATGATAGTATGCTATCTGGTTACTCTTTACCTTAACGTGTATACTGATTGTCTCTCTGTTACATGTTGGTAAAGCCCTTAGGATGTGTACTTGACTACCTGGACTATGATGCGGATCATACTAGTGGGGACAGGGTAGTCCATAAGTACATCCTTCAAGGTCCCTAGTATGGGTATATCGAGACGGGACATCGATATACCAGAGTAGACTAGCGTATACCTTCTCGACCCATACAGATGGGCGATGGATGATACCATATCCATTGGTGTTTGACATCAGAGATGATATACGGGTGCTCAGTGGAGACTGGGTACACTGGACGGACTCGCCGAGAACTCCCAGATGGTATTATACCTTACGTCAGATGGCAGTTCTCTGGTGACACTGGTACAAAGTAGTCTGTTGACCCGAGATCGTCATAGAGTCTTGTGTGATTCCCACTGTGCTTTGATTTCCACCTTACCACGTCCAAGAGGGCATGCAAAACGGTGGTTTTTGGGTACAGTCCCGAATCACATGGAGGCAATGAGCGATAGGAGGGGATTCGTCTCTCCCGGTATAGGGAGTTGATGTTGCGCTGTGTTCGATTGGCTATAACCGGAAATCCCTGGCCAGGGTTGCTGAGATTTACTGGTAAGTGTTACCAGTAGTTTCTCGAACTGTTATAGACCTCATATCGACACGACTTATCGAGCTATTGGGGTCTGACGTTTACCACCCCTAGGCGAGATATGCGACATATCAGACGGACAGACCGGACTGTACGGTAAGTGTTACTGGTTGGATTCACGGGAGTGTGAGCGGGCTTGCTCGTCGATCTTCTGATCGCTCAATACCCGGGTGGCCGTTACGTTTAGCAGACTGCTTGCGGCTTGTGGGTGATTGATATGATCATCACCTGCTGCCGGCGTATTGACGAGTCTTTAGAGTCCTACACAGAGGTTTCCTGGCTCAAGCGAAACGAAATAGGAGCGCATATGAGATATGTGCGGGACCGAGAATAATGCGTGTATGTGATACCGTATTCTATTCTCGCGATAAATGTATCGATTGGTTGTATGCGATATAACCTAGTTATCGAATCGATGATTGATTCGATAAGCCGATACATTGGATATTAGTCGGTCATATGCGATATGACCGGATCGTTAAATCAAGTGTTGATTTAATGATTTAATGTATAATTATATATTTGATATATTACTTTGCATTAACTAGTATTGGTTCATTTTAAAAGGATTTTCTCACTTGATGTGCACATTGTATATGTGATATATTTTTGTGTGCACTTGATTGTATCATGTTTGATGATACATGCTCACTTGAGTTTGTGTAAAGATTAAACCATGGTTATTTAAATGGTTAGGGTTTTGATTTTCATATCTATTTATTTATTTATTTATTTTGAAAAGATGAAGAGAAATGGTGGCTTTCTTTGTTTGTTATTGAAGCTTCATGAAGTTTTGACTTAGTGACCATTTTTGTCTTCATGCTTAACCCTAACCATTCACCTAACCCTAGTTTACTCTCTACACTTGACCATGGTTAGTGTATGATAAGTATTGATTTTATTTTCTTTTTTAAAAGAACTTATCATATTATCTTCTTCTTGTTCTTCATCTTCAACAATGAAGAAAGCTTGCCTCCATCAATGGCAACTTGAGAAAAAGAGTGAGAAATCCAATTCTAAAGTGAACCCACTTCCTATTTCTTCATCCTCTACCACTTGCCAAGTAGTATAGGGTGTTTTCTTCACAAGTTTCATGACTTGGTGAAGTTGGAGCTTGATCTTGTGTTGCCTCGACGTAGATCATCTTCGGCATCGAAACCGACGACCAAGCCCGCCCATTTCTCCGATGAAGCCGACCCTAGAGCCCGGGATTCGATTTGGACAGCAAGGAGACTTCATCATGGAGCTATGGAGGTGGAGAACCGGATCTACAAAGGTTGTATTTCCGTTCACTTAGTTAAGTTGTTAACTAGTTGCATGTTTCGCCTAAAAATCTAGTCAACGATCCGTATTAGGGTTTCTCGGCACTTGTAATTTTTGAAATAGGCATGGTTGATGCCTTGTGAGACCTCATTAGTGTGCCTAGGAACCCTACAACATAGCCATGGTTAACTCTCTACATGAGTTAGTGGATGACATACACTAACATATGGTTGCATTTCTAACCTCATCTCTTTCATTATTCATCTTCTTCCTCGTCTCATTTTTGCTTGCTAGTTTTTGAGATCTAGAAGAAAATAAGTCAGAAATTAAATAATAAAATGAGCAAAATTCCTACTTCATCATCCTCTTCTATATTAGCCATATAGATTAGTGTGTTGGCTTCACCAATTTCATATAAGTGAAGTCATAGCTTGATTTCGTGTTTTCTCGAAGTAGATCGTCTTGGATTTCGAAAACTTCAAGCAAGATGCATCCTACATCGTGCGGAGCCTCTCTAGAGTCCGGGAGTTCATGGATCGTAGCGAAGGGACCACTACTTGGAGCTTTTGAAGCGAAGGAACGGACAACAAAGGTCGTAATCCCTATCAGCTAGATGTAAAGTTGTTTACATGAAATGTTAACCCTAATTCTCTAGTTAAGATCTTGGTTAGGGTTTCATAGCACCCCAAAAAATTTCAATATGGCATGTGTGATACCTTCCTAAACCTTGTGGTGGTGTTACGCAACCCTACACCTAATTGGGAAATCAGTTTTCAATTAACAACGTATAGTAAAACTGAAACATTAAAATATTTCGAAGGGGTATCCGGGTATTCTTGTAATGCCTCTTCCATTATCAGATTCACGACTGTAACCGTATATTTCTTTACCATCTCACCAAATCCCTTTATTTGTCTTTACTCATTACCTTCTGTACACCCCCTTAGGCTAAATGGTTTTCTTCCTTCCCTACCGTTCGGCACCAGCCTATGGTTTGGAAGAAAACTATCCAATAAGCGTAACAGGTGTACTCTCCTAATCCTAGGAGCCTTCACAACCTGAGAGAATGTAAAGATAAAAGACAACTGAATAAACCTTATTCCTATTTCTCCTGAACCAGAATCCATCCCCGAACTGGAACAAGTTCCTTCGAGTTCGTATATAACCATACGATGGATTTATCCAATGGAAGTGGATGTTCGTAGTGATACGGGGTGTTCTGGAGAAATACAAAGGTAAAATAGGAGTGGCGATGAAATATTTGGTTTGGTCGTGAATGATAGCAGTTGCAATTTACTTTGCCCTCTTTCTAATCCTTTTATTTGTCTTTACTTATTACCTTCTGTACACCACACTTAGGCTAATTGGTTTTCTTCCTTCCCCACCTTTCGGCACCTGCCTATGGTTTGGAAGAAGACTATCCAATAAGCGTAATAGGTGTACTATCTCCTAATACTATGAGCCCTCAGAACCTGAGAGAAGGTAAAAGGAAAAGACAACTGAATAGTCCTATTCAATCTCTCCAGAACCAGAATCCATCCTCGAATCTGGAACAAGTTCCTTCTAGTTCGTATGTAACTATACAATGGATTTATCCAATGGAAGTGGATGTTCGTAGTGATACAGGGTGTTCTGGAGAAATGCAAAGAGTAAAAAGAAGGAGTGGCAATGATGTATGCAACTCAAACAATCCAAAAGCCAGTGTTTTAAGAAAGTTCGGTTAACTTGGTCACTGAGTCATAATCTAGGGTCGGGCCATGGTCGCTGCCAAAGAGAGAGAGAGAAAAGAAACACTCTACGTGCACTGTAACCTAGATCAGAATGGTTAATCACTTTATCTAATCAGGATGTCGCCCACTGTATCCTCAAATTCTCCTCTAAACCTGAAAGAAGAATTAGTCGGGATCACCCGAGGAGTAAACCAACTCATCAGTGGGAATCGGGATCCAACTATCATCGCATGATAACGAGATGGAATCCACTTAAGTTATCACACTCCAGAAGGTATGCGCATGCCTAGCAAGTTTCAGTTTCTTTTAGAAACTCCCGATGTGATTTTTACCCCATGCTCTTATGACCTTAACGAAGGCCAACATATCATAAGTCACATGTCAAGTTCTACCCGTCATTGTCCAGGTTAATTTGAACCCACCCGTACATACCCTTGACGAAGGCCAAAATAGTAGTACAACTGTCCCAAACCAACGCATCTATCTGTTAGTTATATATATGCCCTAGAGGTCATTGTTTACATATGATGTATATTATAGTAGATTCTTGGATATATATAGAGAGGACTTTCTTGCTCGACATGATAGTAAGCTATTTGGTTTCACTTTGTCTTAACAAGTTGACTTGTATTGGTTTACTGTTTTGCTCTCACATGTTGATAAAGCCCTTAGGATATGTTCTCGACTACTAGGACTATGATGCAGATCATACTAGTGGGGCCAGGGCAGTCAAAGAGTACATCCTATAATTGTTCCTAGTCGAGGGTGTATCGAGACAGGGCATTGATACACCAGAGTAGACTAGCGTATACGCATCTTGACCCATATGATGGGCGATGGATGATCCCATATCCATCGGTGTTTGACATCAAAGATGGTGTACAGGTGCTCAGTGGAGACTGGGTGCACTGAACGGACTCGCCGAGAACTCCTAGATGGTATTATACCTATCATCAGATAGCAGTTCTCCGGTGACACTGGTACAGGTTAGTCTGTAGACTCGAGATCGTCATAGAGTCTTGTGTGATTCCCATTGTGCTTTGATTTCCACCTTACCACGTCCAAGAGGGCGTGCAAAACGGTGGCTTTTGGGTACAGTCCCGAATCACATGGAGGCAATGAGCGATAGGAGGGGTTTCGTCTCTCCCGGTATATGGAGTTGATGTTGTGCTGTGTTCGATTTGCTATAACTGGAAGTCCCTGGCCAGGGCTGATATGGAGTGTGTTGGAGATAGTGCCCTCAGAGTCAATTATTGGATCACAGGCACGTGATTGCAATGATTGAGGGAGGACCTATCCCGGTAGGACAGTCTTACTCGAGATGATAGTATGCTATCTGGTTCATCTTTATCATCGTGTACTGCTTTAGGTGACCAGACAGGTCGCTATTACACGTTGATAGAGCCCCTAGGATTCTTGCTTGACTGCCAGCAGTATGAGGACGATCATATACGTGAGAGCTGGTAGTCTATAAGCACATCCTTAAAAGGTCCCTAGTCGTGGGAGTTTCGAGACAGGGCATCGATACTCCAGAGTAGACTAGTGTATACAGTCGAGACCCCGACGAGGGGCGGTGGCCGGTCTCACAAGCCACTGGTGTCAGTTGGTTCACCTAAGATGTATACAGGTGCTCATCGGGTTATGAGTACACCGGACAGGACTCGCCGGGAACATGCTAGTTGGTCTTATACCTGACGTCAGATAGCAGTTCCCCAGTGACATGTGTACAGGTTAGTTCATCGACCTGGGGATCGTCATTTGTCTCGTGTGAGTTCCCACTGTACTTTGATTACTACCCTACCACGCTCAAAGGAGACGTGCAAACAGGTTTTAGTTGGGTACAGTCCCGAGCCACATGGAGGCAGTGAGCGGATCTTCAGGGGTTCGTCTCTCCTGGTATTAGGGGTGAGGTCGCGCTGTGTCTAGGAGAGCCAGAACATGAAAAGTCCTTGGCCAAGGCAGGAGATTTACTGGTAGGTATTCCAGTAGTATCTCAGGGTGTTCTGGGCAGATCTCTGACACGACTTGTACTGCTTTTGGGGGTCTGACTTTTACCAACCCCTTAGGCCCGCCATGCGATGCTCATAGACGAACGGACCGGACTGTACGGATATTGTCACTGACAGGCTCAGTAGGGTGTCAGGATGAGTTCGCTCATCGACGTCCTTTTTTGTCAATTGCTAGTAGCCCGTCATGTATGGCTAATACCTCTGACGTGCTAGTGGTTAAATCCACAGCCATAGTATTGACAAGTCTTTAGAGTCCCCCACATTCAGTTGCTCAAGTTTTCGGGCGAAACGCTGTAGAGGCCGTATGGAGATATGTCAGGGTTCGATCAGATACGTGCGGTATTGCACGGATCAGGATCGGACGGATAATACTAGCAGGCTTTGGTTTAAGCCGGATCCTAGTATTGTACAGTGTAGATTTTGTCTCATTGCATTTGTATTCGGTCGGAATACAAATGCGGGTATGTATATACAGCAGCGGGGTTTTCCTGTAATTTATTACGGGATCAGTTTTTGGAGTTTCCAGTTTGATTTCCGTTTCGGCCATATTTCTTTGTATCTTTCATTAGCCGAAGATTGGTGGAGGAGGGCTTATTTGCAATTGTGCAAATAAGCGTTTGTGGAGGGTGGTGATTGCATATTTTTGTATCATGATAGCTCTTCTTTGACCTTGACTTCTTAAATCCATCATTGCTTGACTTTTGGAGTCATCATGTTTGATGAGTGGTGGTTGAGTGAGGTTCTTGCTTTGTGGTCATTGTGTTTTTCATCATCACATTTTTTCCCTCTCTCTCTTGCATTATTTTTTGGTGTGGCTCCCCTCATTTTTGATCCACTCTCACTCTCCCGCAAAGTTTTGGCCAGCCATATGAGGGGGCTGTCCCATATTTGGTGTGGGTGATTTTTGGCTGATCTCATATCATTTTCTTCACCAAAATTTCCAAGAAAAACTCCATAGTTCATCCCTCCACCAAAGGCAACATCCTAAACCCCAAATGAGACATAACACCACAACATTCTACAGCAAATCTTGGGCACGTCGAGTCGCCAACTTCGTGCCCGAGTTGCCTCGGTATAAAGGTAGGAGCCCGTAAAAGAAGCCGGCGACGTGGTGCCTTTCCGGCGAGGAGATGGAGACCGGACATTCCGCGGGAGATCGGGACGACGGCGAGAAGACCGGAGGACTCGGATCACTCGGTATATCTCTCTTCCCCATCTTGTAGTTAGTTAGGACTAGTTTAATGGCCCGATCCGGGTTTATAGTGCGCGGTGGTGCCGGTTCAGAAAAGTTAAAGTAAATCACCGCTTCCGCATTCCGGCGTCGGATTGATGGCCGGGGCGCCGCCGTGCACTTACAGTGGTATCAGAGCCTCGCCATTAACATAATCTAGCTTTGTCTAATGTGTTTTGCATTTCCGATCGAACAAATGTTACAAAACCGTGTTTTTCAAAACAACAGTTTTCTGTCGAATTTTTTTTGTCTCGAAAAATTTTTCAGGTAGTCTCAGAATACTGTGCAGGGAAGCATAAGCCTCCTGTAAAAATTTGGTCGCGAGATCTCATTATTCCACCGCGGAACCGCGGCCAAACCCATGCTTGGGCCGCGGTTCCACCGCTGTTTTGACTGATCAGTGCACCAATTTTTTACAGAGGCCTCCTGACTTGAAAATAGGGCTTTTGGAACATTCTTTTTGGGCCCAGAATTTCTTGATGTGCTACAGTAATGCTTGGGGCCCACTTGGTAAATTTGATCGATCGGAAAATTTTAAACACATTAGTTCACAGTATTTACATTATATCTGCGACCGTGAATGTCACTTGATCGGTAAATCCAATCTAACTGCTATAGCCCGGTTAGACGGATTTGCGAACGTGACTTTCACGTTGATATTCTGTGTTATGCTGTAATATTGCGGATTGGTCGTGGGGGATAGCCTGGTTGCAGTGGTAGTACAGTTTTGTTGTATTATGTACATTGATATTGCGGGGCGAGCGTCCGACATGTGGACTGCCGTCACTGCCTGTTTGTATTATTATTTTGGGGCACGACCAGGTTGCGGTCGATGTACCCGTTGTATGTATATTTTACTTTTCGTACTATGATTACCCCAAGGAGGGGTGTACGGATAGCCGGGTTCTAGAGGGCAACGGGCCCGCATCTCATGGCATTGAGACGGAGGGGGCTTCACTCTAGAATTGGCGGGCTATTCGCCGCACTCGTAGGGGGTACAGGTTGACCCAGGAGGGGTGCCCAAGTTACCGAATTCCGTGAAGTGCTGGGTGGTCCATTCACGTTGCTGAAGGGGGCTGCCTCACTTTAGGTTTTGGCGGGTAACTTGCCGCGCCCGTAGGGGTCTAGGATTTCATTGCACAGGCTATCCACACGACCAGGGGAACGTCGGGTTTCAGTAGTGGCTCTGTGAAACCCGGGGATCCCAGATATCTGTATTGTTCTGTGATGTTGTACATTTCTGTGATGTTGCATTTTATCACGCCTTGAGCGAAAATTATATATTGATATATATTAGTAGATGTTGTATATGTTTTGCATCCGCGCTAGTCCAGTCCCCGCTCTGTCGTTAGTTAGCTAACCTAACGGGTAATGACGGGACCCAGTGGCGAATGCGGATGGCATATACGTACATCAGTATATTTCCGTTCTTTGTGGTGTGATCAGTTGATGGGACTGCATTGATTCGGATCAATGCAACTTAAACAAACCTATTCTGATGTTGTTGGAACACTTTTCAAAAAGCTGTTATTGCAAGGACGTTCACTTTTGTTTTGCATCGTGGTATTCAGTTGGAATATCCTGCTCCTCAGTCGACGAGGCAAGGGCCGAGATCCCTTCACCGGGAGTGACCCCTTGAACAAAAAGTTTACGTCAGGGCAATGACTTCACTATAGCCGATTATTTTTGCTTTGCACCGTGGTATTCAGTTGGAATATCCTGCACCTCATTCTACCGGGAAAGAGCCGAGATCCCTTCACCAGGAGTGATCTCTTTAGCAAAGATTTTCGTCACTATATTTTTAAAAGCTATCCATTCCTTCAACGATATCAAGTTCATTACGTTAAAGGTTTTCGCCAGAAACCATTCGTAGCCCTCCATCATTTCAGTTAAATATTCGGTAGTATTCAAGCTATGTATTTTGATCTCACGCCAAGGCATAGTGTTTGGTAGCTGCCGGGTATTTATCTGTTGCATAGATAGATGCGTTGGTTTGGGACAGTCGTACTACCTTGTTGGCCAAAGTCAAGGGTAGGTACGGGTGGATTCAAATCAACCTGGAGAATGACGGGTAGAACTTGACATGTGACTTATGATTTGTTGGCCAAAGTCAAGGTCATAAGAGCATGGAGCAAAAATCACATCGGGAGTTTATAAAGAAACTGAAACTTGCCAGATATGCGCATACCTTATGGAGTGTGATGACGTGAGCGGATTCCGTCACGTTATCATGCGATGATAGTTGGATCCCGATTCCCACTGATGAGTTAGTTTAGTCCTCGGGTGACCCCGACTAATTTTTCTTTCAGGTTTGGAGAAGAATTTGAGGTGACAGTGGGAGGTTTCCAGATTAGATAAATTGGTAACCATTCTGATCTAGGATAGAGTGCATGCTGAGTGTTTCTTTTCTCTCTCTCTCTTTGGCAACGACCATTGACCCGACCCTAAGACTATGACTCAGTGACCAAGTTGACCGAACCTTCTTAAACACTGGCTTTTGGATTGTCAGAGTTGCAGACTACATTGCCACTCCTACTTTTACCCTTTTCTCCAGGACACACCGTATTACTACGAACGTCCACTTCCATTGGACAAAACCATCGTATGGTTAGATACGAACTCGAAGGAATTCGAGGATGGTTTCCGGTTCTGGAGAAAACGGATAGGACTATTCAGTTGTCTTTTCCTTTTACCTTCTCTCAGGTTACGAGTACTCCTTGGTTTAGGAGATAGTACACCTATTACGCAAATTGGATAGTCTTCTTCCAGACCATAGGCAGGGGCCGACCGGTAGGGAATGAAGAAAACCAATTAGCATAATGATGGTGTGCAGAAGGTATTAAGTTAAGACATATCAAGGGATTAGTAAGAGGGCAAAGTAAATTGCGACTGCTATTCACGACCAAACCAAGTATTTATTCGCCAATCCTAAATCACCTTTGTATTTCTCCAGAACACTCTGTATCACTACGAAGATCCACAGTTTATTGGATACTCCATCGTATGGTTATATACGAACTCGAAAGGAACTTGTTCCAGTTCGGGGATGGATTCTGGTTCAGGAGAAATAGGAATAAGTTTTATTCGGTTGTCTTTTATCTTCACTTTCTCTCGCTTTGCGAGTGTTCCTAGGATTAGGACAGTACACCCATTATGCTTATTGGATAGTCTTCTTCCAAACCATAGGCTGGTGCCGAACGGTAGGGAAGGAAGAAAACCATTTGGCCTAAAGGGGTGTACAGAAGGTAATGACTAAAGACATAGAAAGGGATTTGGAAAGATGGCAAAGAATTACAAGGTTACAGTTGTGAATCTGGATAATGGAAGAGGCATTACTAGGAATACCAGGATACCCCAACGAAACATTTCAATATTTCAGTTTCACTGTGTACTGTTAAACGAAAACTGATTTCCCAGTTGGACACTTGTTCCAGGATATGTATTTACCAGGGATGATTCTCACATCTGTATGATTTTACAGATGATGAGTGGGAGCAGGTTAGTGGGAATTAGGTGATCATCCTCATTATATCGGGATTCGTTGTAATCGGTGATATTTGAGGAAATCACCTGGGCTGTTTGCCGGTCGGCAAATATTTGGTTTTGAATATCCGCTGTTATGCACCAATTTCAAATTGATATATCTGTACGTCTATTTTTATAGAGTGAGACATATCTTTTTGAAATTATGTCTGTAACATTTACCTATATCAGTGGATGGTTAGGTAAGGAGCATTAAACAGCGGTGTAATTCTTCTTAACCATAAGTACAGTTTTCAACCTACGACGCACAGTGAATGAGTTATCAGACTCAAGGGACTTATACAGAGTATTGTATGTTGTCCAGGGTCTATCAGGACAGAGGGGTTGGTCCTCGTACTATATTCGGTTTACTTATGACTTCTCTAGTTTTTAAACAGGTGTTTCGTGGAAACGCAGGGTCCGAATTTTGAGAAATTATAGGTATATGAATAAAGTAGAGAACCAGGTATTGCAAGTATCAGGATTCTTCAAGGTGATCGAAGATATAGATACTTGTGTATGGTATTCAGTTGATAGTAATGATTAAGAGAACTTGCTTCTCTTTCAGGTTACTCATAATTGGAAGCATTCCAAAGTTGAGTAACGCTGATCGGCCTCCTTCCATTTAGTTGACATGCACTGGAGACAGCTGCATGATTTGAATCTGGTTCAATTAAATCAGTGTCTCTGTTTCTATATTGGATATAGAACAGTTCGTATCTTAACGATGTTAAGGTACGGGGAGTTGTCTGGTTTATGCTTAAAACCAGACTCTGGATAACTCTAGGCACGTTTCTGTAATGGCTGTTTGTGGGTTGACCCAGGCTATGACAAGGGTTGACTTTCTACCATCTGGAAGATCAATAGAAATATTGTTCTAGACTCGCCACAGTTTTAATAAAAATGGATTTTTTCAGAAAACAGTAGTGGGAGTATGGTAGAACTGGAAGTGATTCAAGAACCACAAACGATTACTGAAGATTTGATAGGAACATAAAGATTCAATCTGGTTTGACATTCCATTGGCCACTCCGCAGATAAGGTGGGTAACCTCAAGCACCCGAGAGGTACTTCGGTATGCTCAAGGACGGTGGCAGGGAGGTTCTTGTTTACCCACACTTGCCATTGCTGTTGTTCCAGGCTGCGAGACTCGGCAGGAGGATGGGTATAGCGTCGTTCTAAACTAGCTTTAGAAGTGTACGTGTATATGACTCTGCCAGAGGGTTGTCGTAGTCAGTGGGAGCAGCGGAAGCATTGGTGGACAGGTAGCTTATGTCTATTTATAGACTAAAGCAGATATAGCAGAGATAGATCATCAATTTCTGATGTGACAGTCATAGGTTTGACTTTATCAGAATAGGGGATGGATCTGTTGAGAAGGTAGTAGGGTGTGATGTCATGGTATTTGGATGACATACACAGAGTAGGAAGTGATATTCCTATACTACGATCGGTTATACTTTGGTCGTCACACAGTGGTTTCTCCACATGGAACTTGGACATTATATCAGACATACTGGTTACTAGATCTATGGTTTTAGATCTAGATTTGGATAGTTTCCCAATCAGGATACTTAAGACAGCATTCTAAGAGTATTTAGAATGGACGATTCCTGGCACGGTGGTGTACCTGCAGGTGATGGAGTCACCCTCTCTAAAGGTGTCTTACAGACTAAAGGGGAGAGGGATGTGCATGATTGGCAGATCACTTGCTTAGGCAATTGAGTCAATCATGAGATGTCAAGTACCACACCAGATGTTGTTCTTGCACTAGATGCAATAAGTTGACATTGATCCAATCCTGGAGAAACAGTCGGAAGCAGTTTTAGAACATAAGTGGATGTTCTAGGGATATGATAACGACAGCCTCATTCGGGAGACAGTTATCATTCCAGGCTTCCAAGGTGACCTGGACGACAAGGAGGTTGTCAGAGTTATAGTTTTCCTTCTGATGAGGGGCAGTATTTTGGACAGGTGGTCCAAGGCAATACTGAGGGAGGCATGGCGCAAGATACTGATTAAGTTCAGTTGACGATACAGTCTAAGAAGTTTGGATTTGGAGTTCATTTATGAGCTAGGTCTCATCAGACATCCAAACACATTCTAAGACAGGTATTTCTCATTTCGGGAGATGACTTTCTCCGCGAACTTGAGATATAGAGAGACATAGAAAGAAACATCAAAGCGGATCCACTCACTGAGGCTATTCCTCGAACGCAATAGTTTCGCAAACGAGTTTTGTGAGACTGACTAGTAGAGGAGTTGGGTGTTCGGTATCACACGGGCTGTGAGTATGCGACATCGCAATAATTAGCCTTGTGTGCAAGTGGGAGATTGTTGGAGATAGTGCCCTCAGAGTCAATTATTGGATCACAGGCACGTGATTGCAATGATTGAGGGAGGACCTATCCCGGTAGGACAGTCTTATTCGAGATGATAGTATGCTATCTGGTTCATCTTTATCATCGTGTACTGCTTTAGGTGACCAGACAGGTCGCTATTACACGTTGATAGAGCCCCTAGGATTCTTGCTTGACTGCCAGCAGTATGAGGGCGATCATATACGTGGGAGCTGGTAGTCTATAAGCACATCCTTAAAAGGTCCCTAGTCGTGGGAGTTTCGAGACAGGGCATCGATACTCCAGAGTAGACTAGTGTATACAGTCGAGACCCCGACGAGGGGCGGTGGCCGGTCTCACAAGCCACTGGTGTCAGTTGGTTCACCTAAGATGTATACAGGTGCTCATTGGGTTATGAGTACACCGGACAGGACTCGCCGGGAACATGCTAGTTGGTCTTATACCTGACGTCAGATAGCAGTTCCCTGGTGACATGTGTACAGGTTAGTTCATCGACCTGGGGATCGTCATTTGTCTCGTGTGAGTTCCAACTGTACTTTGATTACTACCCTACCACGCTCAAAGGAGACGTGCAAACAGGTTTTAGTTGGGTACAGTCCCGAGCCACATGGAAGCAGTGAGCGGATCTTCAGGGGTTCGTCTCTCCCGGTATTGGGGGTGAGGTCACGCTGTGTCTAGGAGAGCCAGAACATGAAAAGTCCTTGGCCAAGGCAGGAGATTTACTGGTAGGTATTCCAGTAGTATCTCAGGGTGTTCTGGGCTGATCTCTGACACGACTTGTACCGCTTTTGGGGGTCTGACTTTTACCAACCCCTTAGGCCCGCCATGCGATGCTCATAGACGAACGGACCGGACTGTACGGATATTGTCACTGACAGGCTCAGTAGGGTGTCAGGATGAGTTCGCTCATCGACGTCCATTTTGGTCAATTGCTGGTAGCCCGTCACGTATGGCTAATACCTCTGACGTGCTAGTGGTTAAATCCCCCACATTCAGTTGCTCAAGTTTTCGGGCGAAACGCTGTAGAGGCCGTATGGAGATATGGCAGGGTTCGATCAGATACGTGCGGTATTGGACGGATCAGGATCGGACGGATAATACTAGCAGGCTTTGGTTTAAGCCGGATCCTAGTATTGTACAGTGTAGATTTTGTCTCATTGCATTTGTATTCGGTCGGAATACAAATGCGGGTATGTATATACAGCAGCAGGGTTTTCCTGTAATTTATTACGGGATCAGTTTTTGGAGTTGCCAGTTTGATTTCCGTTTCGGCCATATTTCTTTGTATTTTTCATTGGCCGAAGATTGGTGGAGGAGGGCTTATTTGCAATTGTGCAAATAAGCGTTTGTGGAGGGTGGTGATTGCATATTGTTGTATCATGATAGCTCTTCTTTGACCTTGACTTCTTGAATCCATCATTGCTTGACTTTTGGAGTCATCATGTTTGATGAGTGGTGGTTGAGTGAGGTTCTTGCTTTGTGGTCATTGTGTTTTTCATCATCACATTTTTTCCCTCTCTCTCTTGCATTATTTTTTGGTGTGGCTCCCCTCATTTTTGATCCACTCTCACTCTCCCGCAAAGTTTTGGCCGGCCATATGAGGGGGCTGTCCCATATTTGGTGTGGGTGATTTTTGGTTGATCTCATATCATTTTCTTCACCAAAATTCCCAAGAAAAACTCCATAGTTCATCCCTCCACCAAAGGCAACATCCTAAACCCCAAATGAGACATAACACCACACCATTCTACAGCAAATCTTGGGCACGTCGACTCGCCAACTTCGTGCCCGAGTTGCCTCGGTATAGAGGTGGGAGCCCGTAAAAGAAGCCGGCGACGTGGTGCCTTTCCGGCGAGGAGGTGGAGACCGGACATTCCGCGGGAGATCGGGACGACGGCGAGAAGACCGGAGGACTCGGATCACTCGGTATATCTCTCTTCCCCATCTTGTAGTTAGATAGGACTAGTTTAATGGCCCGATCCGGGTTTATAGTGCGCGGTGGTGCCGATTCAGAAAAGTTAAAGTAAATCACCGCTTCCGCATTCCGGCGTCGGATTGACGGCCGGGGCGCCGCCGTGCACTTACAGAGTGCTACTGGTAAGAGTTATCAGTAGTTTCTCGACCCGTTATGAGCCTCACATTGACACGACTTATCGGTTACTGGGGTCTGACATTTACCACCCCTAGACTTGATATGTGACATATCAAACGAAGAGACCGGACTGTACGGTGGTGTTACTGATTGGATTCACGGGAGAATGTACAGGCTTGCTTGTTGATCTTCTGATCGCTCAATACCTGGGTGGCTGTTACGTTTAGCTGATCGCTTGCATCTTGTGGGTGTTTGATATGATCATCACCTTCTGCCGGAGTATTAACGATTCTTTAGAGTTCTACACAGAGGTTTCCTGGCTCAGGCAAAACGGAGTAGGAGCACATATGTGATATGTGCGGGACCGAGAATAATACGATATGAGATACCGTATTCTATTCTCGCGATATGTGATATCGGCCGGGTATATGTGATATAGCCGGGTCATCGGATCAAGTGTTGATTCGATAAATTGGTACTTGTTATATTAGTCGGTTATATGTAATATAGCCGGATTATCGGATCAAGTGTTGATTCGATAATTTAATGTATAATTATATATGAAATATATTACATTACATTAACTAATATAAACTCGCTTTATTGATTCTTTTTCTCACTGGATAATACATTGATGTATATGCAATATATGTTAATTGTATTATTTTCTTTTGTTACATTATATATTATATATGTGATATATAATATTGTAATATGTTAGGGTTACAAATGCAACATGTATTATGAGAATAAAACAAGTTAGGGTTTGGTTGAGGGTTAGCTTTTGGGTTAGCTTTTGGATGAAGCTTTCATGAAGCTTCATGAAGCTTTCGTTTTGTCTTTAGCTTTGATATTTTCTGTTGATATTTCTTAACCCAACCCAAACCCTTAATCTTAGTTTATTCTCTACAAAGGTTAAGCCTTTAATTCTTAACCTTGGTTTGCAATTGTAACCACAACTATTATTCATTATTCATCACAAAAGGATTTGCTTCATCTTCTTCTTCTTCTAGCTCTTGAAAAGGCTTCACTAGCTTTTGGTTTTGTGATGATTTTGAGTGAGAAATTGAAAACAAAAGAGAGCAATATTCCTACTTCATCATCCTCATCTATTCTAACCACTTAGATTAGGGTGTTCACTTCTCTAATTACTTCATTAGTGAAGTGTAAGCTTGGGTTAAAGATTCTTCAAGGTAGATCATCTTAGATCAAGAAGATTTCAAGCAAGATACATCATTCACCTCTTGGAGCCTCACGAGAGTCGGAGTTCTTGATGATCGTTGTTAGTTATATGTATGCCCTAGAGGCCATTACTGTACATGAGATGTATATTGTAGTGAATGCTAGGACATATATAGGTAGGACTTTCTTGCTCGACATGATAGTACGCTATCTGGTTGCTCTTTATCTTAACATGTATACTTTCTATCTCTCTGTTACATGTTGATAAAGCCCTTAAGATGTGTACTCGACTTGCAGGACTATGATGCAGATCATACTAGTGGGGCCTGGGTAATCCATGAGTACATCTTTCAATGTTCCTAGTCGTGGGAATATCGAGACGGGGCATCGATATTCCAGAGTAGACTAGCGTATATCTTCTCGACCCATGAGATGGGCGATGGATGATCCCATATCCATTGGTGTTTGACATCAAAGACGGTATGCGGGTGCTCAATGGAGACTGGGTACACTGAACGGACTCGCCGAGAACTCCCAGATGGTATTATACCTCACGTCAGATGGCAGTTCTCTGGTGACACTGGTACAGCTTAGTCTGTTGATCCGAGATCGTCATAGAGTCTTGTGTGTCTCCCACTGTGCTTTGATTTTCACCCTACCACGGCTCTACTGAGTCGTGCAAACAGGTGGTTTTTAGGTACAGTCCCGATTCACATGGAGGCAATAAACGATAGGAGGGGATTCGTCTCTCCCGGTATTGGGGGTTGATGTTGCGCTATGCTCGACTGGCCATAACTGGAAATCACTGGCCAGGGTTGCAGTGATTTACTGGTAAGTGTTATCAGTAGTTTCACGCTTGTTGTGGAACTTACATCGGCATGACTTATCAAGCTACTGGGGTCTGACGTTTACCACCCCTAGGCAAGATATGTGACATATCAGACGAACAGACCGGACTGTGCGGTAAGTGTTACTGATTGGATTCACAGGAGAATGTACAGGCTTGCTTGTTGATCTTCTGATCGCTCAATACCCGGGTGGCCGTTACGTTTAGCAGACCGCTTGCGGCTTGTGGGTGTTTGATATGATCATCACCTACTGCCGGCGTATTGACGAGTCTTTAGAGTCCTACACAGGGGTTTCCTGGCTCAAGCGAAACGGAGTTGGAGCACATATGTGATATGTGTGGGGCCGAGATTTATACGATATGAGATACCGTATTCTATTCTCGCGATTCGTGATATTGATCGGTTGTATGCGATATAGCCGGGTTATCGGATCAAGTGTTGATTCGATAAGTTGTTACACATGATATTAGTCGGTTATAGCCGGGTTATTAAATCAAGAGTTGATTTAATAATTTAATGTATAATTATATATTTGATATATTACATTACATTAACTAGTATTAGCTCACTTATGATTTATTTTCTCACTAATATGTGCACATTGTTTATATGTGATATATGCAAGTGTACATGTTTGTATCATACTTGATGATACATACAAGTTGGGTGTATAAGACTTAGACCAAATCAAGATTAAATTAGGGTTTACTTATTTCCTAACAAATAACAAAAGAGATGAGACTTTGGTCAAAGTTATCAAGGTTCATGAAGCTTGAAGAAACATTGACAAAGTCAACTCTTTTGTCATTCCTTAGGATATTAGTTAACCCAACCATTAACCTCATACTTTGGTTAATTCTCTACAGGAGTTAAGCATGATAGCTTAACTCACCCATGGTTACATTATTGAGAGGGACATAATACATTTGATGATATTATTCTTTCTTCTTCTTCTTCTTCATCAAGCTCCTTGAAAAAGCTTTCAAGCTCTAATGGTGCTACGAGAAAAAATGTGAGAAAATCAATTCTAAAGTGAGCCCACCTCCTACTTCTTCATCCTCTACCACTTGCCATGTAGTAGAGTGTGTTCTCTTGACAAAGTCCATGACCTAGTGAAGGAATAGCTTGAGTTAGTGTCTCTCCGACGTAGATCATCTTCGGCCTCGAAGTCATCGAAGCAAGCACGTTCGTTCTTCTTGTGGAGCTTCTCTAGAGTCCGGAGTTCATGATCGCAGCAAAAGGGACATCTACACGGAGCTATTGAAGTGAAGGACCGGATCTACAAAGGTTGTAATCCCTTTCACTTAGTGTTAAAGAGTTTAACATGCTTGTTTTCGCCTAAACCCTAGTTTAAAGATCCGGCTTTGGGTTGTTCGGCACGGCTAAATTTTAAATTGGGCATGGTTGATACCTCGTAGACCCTTGTGAGCGTTCCTAGCAACCCTACAATCGCAGCGAAGGGCTCAACACGGAGCTTATGAAATGAAGGAACGGACTACAAAGGTTGTAATCCCTATCTCTTTTACTTATTTGTGTGTGATACAAACTTGTTACCCTAGAAATTCTAGCATGATTCTTTGTTTGCTTGCTTTGCATCTCTCTAAAATTTTAAATGGCATGAGTGATGCTACCAAACCCTAGACTAGGTGCAAGGGAAGCCCAACAGTGGTATCAGAGCCAAACTAAAATTCTAGATACGGTGTTAAAACAATTACGAAAACGAAATCCACTCCGAAATACGATATTTGAAACCCTCCATTTTGCTCTCTGTAAATTTTCAAAAAAGTCCTCTAAAATTTTTTCAAACAGGTGCAGAATGCAGTATGGACCAAAATAAGAACATGGGTGAAATACGGGGGCTGGTGCTCGGATTTTGGCCGAGCACCTAGCTAGGGATTCTGGCCTGGCCGGCCCCCTGCCTCTTCTGCTCCCCGTATTTCTTCTGTGCTCTTTTGGCTTCATTTTGGGTTTTCTAGTATTGTTTATTTAGCCTAATTTTCATGTGATGATTAGTTTGACCTGGGGCTAATTCGTAGTGCTTCGTAGTCGTATAACTTAACACTGTATTGGTAACCTTGACTATTTTTAGCAATTCGATCGAACTTCGCACACCACATTTTGTACCCCGCTGAAATTTCCAAGTGTTGTAATTTTCCAAAGTTGATTATATTCGTAAAATCGTGCAAGTGCCCCTATGGACCCCCTAGAAGACTATAATAACCTTAACTCAATTCTATGCCCACGAAACCGCGTTCGAACCTTCGGGTTTGCCGTAGTTCCATGGTGTCATAGATGAGGCGTTGGTTAACTCCTTCTACGGCTGGACCATAGACACTATGGCACGGTTTTTGAGTGTTTTGACTTTACTCAAGTGTTGAGCTCACGGGGGTAATTTGTGAGTGTATATTGATTCGATCGAAACGTTAAACATCGTCATGATATTCTGTGATTGTGATACAATATGTGGAATTCATAAAGTTAGGCATGAAATCCGTAATATGTGATATTTCGGGTTTACGATGTTTAAGGAGTTGATGGATTCCAAATATTGTAGTTTTTCACTTTCTTTTCTGCGACCGTAAATGTAGTATGTGGAGTATTGTCGGCTTCCTTGTTATACATCAACGACAATCGGGATACGCATACTTACTTACGTTGATGATATGAGATATTATGTGTTGCTGTGATATGTTATATTGGATCGTCGTGTTTTGAATAGCCGGGGGTTTATGTGAGATGAGGGTTTTTATTTTCATTCATGTAAAATTCATTGTATGTAATATTCTTTTATTGGGGCACTTCCGGGTTGAGGATGAGGTAACCATTGTATATTATTTACTTTTCCGCATTAGGATAGACCCGAGGAGGGGAGCATAAGTAACCGGATTCTAGGGTCCAGTGGAAGGCCATCTCAAGGAGTCGAGACCGGGTCTCCTAACCCTAGAATTGGCAGTGTTACTTGCCGCTCTCATAGGGGTCTAGGGATGTGAGTTTGGTTATTCATTGCGACCGTGGAATCCGTGTTTTATACAGGCTCGAAATAAAACACGGACCTCCTAATATATCCAATATTTCATATGTTTCTTGTGCTGCTGATATATTGTGATGTGATCATTTTATATGCGTGAGACGAATGCTTTATTATTGTATATATGATATATAATAAACGTTGCTTATGTTTTACACCCGCGCTAGTCCCGTCCCGGTATGTCGTTAGTTAAGTAACCTAACGGTGCATAACGGAACATTGTGGCGAATGCGGATGGCATAAGCGTACGTTGTATTTTCGTTTCTTCTGTGATGCTTAGGAAGCATAATTGATGGGATTTATTAATGAGATTAATAAAAGAAAAGAAACCTAAAAGATGTTGTAGAATCAAATTTTCAAAAAGGGTAGCTACAGTTTATGCTTTGCATAGTGGTATATGCGATATACCCTGCACCTTATTCGATGAGGAAAGAGCCGAGATCCCTTCACCGGAAGTGACCTCTTTAGCAAAACTGGCAGATGCTACAAACTCACGGTTTAGTTTTTGATTGCTTCTATAGTTCTTGCTTTGCACAGCGGTATTTGTGAAATATCATGCACCTTATTCGATAAGGAAAGAGCCGAGATCCCTTCACCAGGAGTGACCTCTTTAGCGAAACTAGAAAAAGCCTCAAAAACACTCCTTTTCAAAATCACTTGCTTCTACAACGATATCAAGTTCATTACGCTTATGGTTTTCTGAAAAACCTGCGTAGCCCTCCAAAATTTCAGATAAGTAATACTTAGTATTCGTGTTGCGTTTGTTGGCTTTCGTCAAGGCGTAGTGTGTGGTAGCTAACTATTGCTTATCTGCAGCATATGATGCGATTGGGTTAGGGTAGTCGTACGGCTTTGTTGGTTTTCGTCAAGGGTCGTACGGGTGGATTTAATTCAATCAAGAAATGTACGGGTTGAACTTGACTAGCGGACTATGGTTTGTTGGCATTCGTCATGGTCATAGCACGTTAGGGGTAAAAGAATTATGGGGAATTTCAAGTGTTGAATGAGATTGCATACCTTCTATGAGATAGATAGATCCTGATACCCACTGCGAGTAAGAGTTACTCCTGGGAGAGTTTTACACAGGACAATTAGCCGATCAAGTAGATGACTAGAAAGGTGTTTACGGGGTTATGCCTCTGGGAAAACGAGGTTTATTCTAATTAGGTCCGTGCGAGAGCACGGGGAACCTCCCTCAAAGTACCAACACTGACCTGGCAGAAAGATTGGCGAACTTGTAAAGTGTAATTAATCCCGGCTAGTCTTACCTTTTAGGGTTTTAAGGAAGATTTGATAAAAAGCAGTGGGAGCCATCCTGATTAGATAAGATAATAACCAATCTAATCTTGCAAGAACATACGCTAAAGTTTTTTCTTCTCTCTCTCTCCAGGTAGCGACCATATCAGGCCTTAATCAAGATAATAATATGGATGTATTGACTGAACCCGCTTATTATACTGAGCAGGGGAACGTTGGTCCCGCTCCCACTTATAATTGTTATCAGTCCGAGCAGGGAATAGGAGAATATCTGGATTCTCACGCCACCCAAATGAAGAATAAGCATGTTGATGCATCTTCTTCGGGTGTGTTTGTTATCGAGAAATGTTTCTCAGTTCACTCTACATCCTGGGTATTAGATACCGGATCTGGATCCCACATATGTAATATGTTGCATGGGCTATGTAAAGGTAGGGAATTGGGAGAGGGTGATCATTCCGTAAGAGTAGGGAATAGTGCAAATGTTGAAACCAAAGCAGTTGGCGAATATCACCTTGTGTTACCAAATGGTAATACATTGGTTCTAAACGAATGCTATTACATTCCGACCCTGATATGCAATCTTATATCAGTTTCTTTATTGAGCAAAGAAGGATATAATTTTGTAGTACAGGATAATGTTATGAACATATTCCTAAATCAAAAGTTGATTGGATCAGGATCGTTAAATAATGGCATATACGTTCTCAACTAAACTACAGTACTTAATGTACAAAACACACACAAGAGGAAAAGTTCGGAAATAAACGAATCCTTCTTGTAGCATTGTAGACTAGGTCATATAAATGCGACACGGCTAGCTAAGTTACATAAGGATGGATATTTGAATCCGTTCGAATTTTCATCTTATGATACTTGCCAGTCATGTCTCAAAGGCAAGATGACCAAAACTCCGTTTAGTGGACACGGAGAAAGAGTTACAGAACTCTTGGGACTGATACATAGTGATGTATGTGGTCTCATGTCTACACATGCCAGGAACGGTTCTTCCTACTTCATTACATTCACTGACGATCTCTCAAGATACGGACAAGTGTTCCTATTGAAACACAACTCTGAAACTTTTGAGTAATTCAAAGAATATAAGAACGAAGTAGAGAACCAAACGGGCAAAAGTATTAAGATCCTACGATCTGATCGAGGAGGAGAATACTTGAGCAATGAGTTTCTAGATTATCTAAAAGAGAATGGGATTCTCTCTCAGCTTACTCCTCCCTATACACCACAGCACAACGGTGTGTCGGAGCGGAGGAATCGCACCCTATTAGATATGGTGCGCTCTATGATGAGTAATGCTGAGTTGGCTATTTCCTTTTGGGGGTATGTGATCAGTCGAAAATAATATATTTTTAACACGGAAATTTCCCTATCATTTGCACTCATTTAGAAGTGTTCGGCATTCATATTTCACATATTAGCAAATCAATCGTAAAATATCAGATTGCATGTATTAGACTTTTAAACCGGCACTATAAGGGAAATTGACTGTATTTTATGGCATCGCATCATCCCTATATTGCGCAACACTTGTCTCGAGAATTTGCAGGAACAAAAGCCAAAGAGAGGATCAAAAATACATCAACTCAATGATTTCGGATCTGGTAGCAATTCAAAAGGAAATATAAAAATCAACATATCAAAGAAAGGCCCACAAGTCAGCCCAAATCATCACCAAAAGTTTCAAGCCCTAAAGCCTCTAAAGCGCCGCGGAACCGCGGCGGGAGCCTGCTTGCGCCGCGGTTCCGCGGCGGTTTGGGCAGATCATCATTCCAATTTTGGTGCATAATTCTTCTCTCAGTGGCTACACCTCATTTTGACACGTCAAATTCCAGAATTCTCCAGAGTCTTCTGCCAGATCAGCAAAAGATGATTAATTAAGCTAATCCTAATTAAGCTCCTAACTAAGCTCTTCTAGAAGCTCCCTCCTAACTAATCACATCTAGAAGCTTCTCCTCAACAACCTTTTGGAAGGAAATTCAAATTTCATCTAACAAACTTTTGGAGGGAAATTCAAATTTCATCTAACAAACTTTTGGAGGGAAACTTAAAATTCAAATCCTAGATCTAGGGTTTTGATGGCTATAAATAGGAACCTAGATCTAAGGGTTGAGGTGGTTTATTAATCATTAGTTAGTCTTCTCTCATCATTCTAATTCTTCATCTTCTTCCACAAGTCTAGTGACAAGGCTTGTGCGAAACCCTAACCCTAATTCCACTCCAAATTCAAGATCTTGAGTACCAATCAAGCAAGAAGCCCTTCAACCTTTTAGGAGCGGAGCCGATCTTCAATCGAGCAAGTGATCCAAGCCGATCCGCGACTCACGAAGCCGAGCGAAGCCAAATCGACGATCAAGTTCTTCCTCTTGTAGTTCTTGAGCGAATGTAACAAAATTATTGATATAAATAAAATGTGAAATTCTTTAATCTTGTTTTCTTTAAATTCTTGCATCATGATTAGATCTCAATTTGTGATTGTAGTTCTTGTTGTGATGTGTGAGTAAAACTCCGCTCGTTAAGGAGTCGAGACGATCAATAGAATGATGATGTAATAAATCTTTAAACAATTCTTGAGTCCTACGAGTTTTGTAAACCCTAGCAAGTTCAAGAATCGATGACCTAGTTTCGTTGCGATACTTTCTTGATTGTTATCGCTCGAAATTAGGGATCTACGATCGTTTCTTGAATTTACTAGAGGCTAGAATGTGAATGATATCGACGAAAGAACAAGGGATAAGATGAAACCCTAGTTTTACAAGAAATCCCTAATTCTTGTCGATCATCATCGATCTAGTATCAATTCATCGAAGGATAAGAATACGTAGTTGTAAGATTACATCACATCTATAGATCCGATCGATTCCAACGAGCCTCATTTCGATTCTTGATATTTGGTTGGAAAAATCATCAAACTATCAATTCTTGATTCTATCTTTTAATGCTTTCTTAGATCTAGATTTTTCTCTTTCTTGAATTGCAATTACAAATCATGAATTGTTTTGTTTTCTTTTCTTTAATGTTTCGACTCATCTAATTCAAAAGACGAACGATTACACTTTCCCTGTGGACGATCCGCACTTACTAACGCGCTACAATCGACACCGTTATTGATTGCGGTCAAAATATTTTTGGTTGTGATTTCTATACAATTTTCTCTAATACACAACAAAAATCATTCAATCAAATGACGCCGTTGCCGGGGATAGTGCGCTAATTGTTCGTATTTTGAAATTTGAGTTGAAAAGTTTATTCCATCCATATTTTTAGATCTAAACTCGCACAAACCCTAATACGTGTGTTGTGATTTGATTGCGAGGAAATCTGGAATTATTGGAGCTTGGATAAAATTTTTGTGAATATTCCAGAGAGCTAAGGGGAGCAACAGAAGCATTGTCCTAAAAAAATTTTGCAGAGATCCTTTCAAGAGACCGCGATTCCGCGGCAAATACCCCCATATTGCGGCGGTTCCGCGGCTTTTCGAAGCCCTCTCTGTGCCAATTTTCCTCTGTAAGTTTCTTACCTTCTCCTTTCTCCTCTTTTTAGCTCCAATTAATATTTTGTGCCGGTTTCTTTGCAAATATTCGCAGCGCGCAAAAAGCAAAATTAAATTGTGCTTGTTTTGATTCTTGTGGTTGTTGCATATTAATACGGACATTAAGGGGCAAAGACCAAATCCAAATTAGGTGAGGAGTTCATTACCCTTCCTAGGCCCCAAAAATCGCAAAACTTGCATCCGCATTGACCCACATTAACTAAAAAATATCTAGAGATGACTCTAAGGACCGTCGCGCTCACTTAGGACAGAAGAAGGCCGTGGGTAATTCATTGCTTATCCGCGTTTTCTTGTGGTGTCTAAGGCAAGTGTGTCGAAAGCTAGTGGTTATTAATTAGGCCCACTACTTGCGTAGTGGAGTACCTTCCCACTTACCTGGCACTTACCTGGCCACAGGGGGACAAAGAGGCAGTGGAGGATTCTATCCTGCGACTTGTCTTTTGGTAGTTAGGAGCGGTCTAGAGCCGGACCTAGGTGACCACTAGATTCTAGGGTTTTGTTGCTGCATTTGTTGTGTCGCATCATTTTTTCAAAAATCCGTCCCTTTTTCAAAGCAAACACCGCATTCATTCTCTCCCCTAATTATAAATTCACGCTGCCACTTGTACTAACCCTTTTTAGTGCAAGATAGGCTGGACAACGGGATTCTAGTGCCTGTTAAGTCCGCGTTCTCTCATCGACCTAAAAGTCGGTATTTCTACATTTACCTTTCCTTTACCCACAACCACACCCGCATCGATGGATCTGACTCCATCGAACTTCTTTACCACTACCCTGCCGCCGTCCGTTGGTGCGCAGAATCCACCTCGCATCTCTCTCCAGGAGAGGTGCTATCCTACACGAGGTCCCCTTTCCACCTGTCTTTCCATTCCACCAGCCAACGGGGAAAATTTTCAAATAAAACCCCAATACATCAACCTTCTACCAAAATTTCACGGTCTCAAGTCTGAGGACGCATACGTGTTTATCACGAAATTTGAAAATGTATGCGCAATGATGGGTACCTCACAGCTGTCTGTGGATGCTTTGCGTCTTCGTCTTCTCCCATTTACCTTGTGCGATTTAGCCGAGAAGTGGATATATAACACTACCGCACATTCCATTTCAAATTGGGACGAATTCGTCAAAGCATTCCTTAAGAAATTCTACCCACATCAAAAGACAGCTCGAGTCCGTAGCGAAATCTATCAATTCACCTAGCTTCCAAATGAAACATTTTCAAAATGTCTTGAACGTTTCAAGGATCTGTTAGTCCAATGTCCACATCACGGCATCCCGAGATAGGAACTGTGCCGAATCATTTATGAGGGCATTAATCCTAACACAAGACAGACCCTTGAATCCATGTGTCAAGGCAACTTCATGACTAAAGATGATGGGGAAGCCTGGAAATTTCTAGAAGATTTCACTGAAAAATCTTTACAGTGGGAGGGTGTGAGTCAATCGTCTAGGGATGGCAATGATATTTCCATAGGAATTAGAGATGAAATTTCAGCTTTGCACAAGAAATTCGACGCTATGGAAAATAAATTTTTAGCTGCCGCCCTAAATCAAATGTCACTCTCCAAAACTGTATGTGGCTGTTGTTCTGATCCGTCTCACTTGACGGAAGAATGTCCGTTTCAAGGTCATGAGCATACCAATGTCGCATTTCAAAGACCTAGAAACGATTCTTTTTCTTCCACATATAATCAGGGTTGGAGGAATCACCAAAATTTTGCTTGGAACCAATCACAATCTCAAAACACGGTTCCAAACCAAAACAATTTCCAAAGGCTCCCTCCACCACAACAGCAGCCACCACTTCAATTGAGTCAGCACCCCTTTCAATCACAAAATTTCCAAAATCCGGTCAACACACCCGCACCATCTAGTCCTTTGCAGTTGACCGGGACCGATGATTCCTCTTCATTCATAAACTTGCTTCTAACAAATCTCATGCAAGTATCGGCTGAAATAAAGTCTTCTGTCGATAAAATTGAGAAAAACTCTGCGTCCCACAGCGAGAGTATTAAATCGATGGAAGAAGAAATTGCACGATTAAAAGCCGAAATGAGTGCAAGAAAGAAAGGGAAACTTCCAGCTCAACCTTTACCCAATCCTGGCTATTCACATCATGTGGATGCAATCACGTTGAGATCTGGAAGAGTGCTTGACAACCATGTTGGGGAAGAGTTTGATGATACTGATAAATCAATCAATAACACCCCGGCTGAGACCTTTCCTCACACACACACTTCTAATTCTGACCCCAGTTCTTCTACCCTACCACCTTCTTGCGAGCCTATTCTTCCTTTCCCAAAAGGCTCGCCACCTCAGCCCATCTCTTCTAGTTCTCCACAGACGATCCCCACTCCTCTTTTGGGATCATGTCTACCCCTACTTCCTTCTCCTATGATGGACCCAGCGCTTATTGCTAAAGCATTTTATCCTAATTGGTTAAGGGCAAACACACCGAGTCCACATATGGAGAAGATTATGAACATTTTTAAGCAAGTTAACACCAACATCCCTCTCCTAGATGCCATCCAACAAGTTCCGTCCTATGCGAAAACTCTTAAGAACTTGTGCACTAGGAAGAGGAAGACTCAAGTGCCCAAGAAGATTTTCATGGAAAAAACAATAGACACGGCTTTCCCCCAACAATTACCGAGGAAACGTAAGGATCCTGGATATCCTACTATTTCCATTTCTATCGGGGAAAAACACATTAACCGTGCTCTACTAGACCTTGGCGCTAGTGTTAACTTGCTTCCCTTCTCAGTCTATGAGCAGTTAGGGATCGGAGAGTTGAAGCCAACCCATTGCACTCTCCAGATGGCTGACCGATCAATCACCAAACCTAGGGGTGAACTGGAGGATGTGTTAATAAAAATCGGGGAATTCATATTCCCTATGGACTTTATTGTAATTGATACACAGCCTGTAGCGAACCCACGGAATCAAATTCCGGTGATTTTAGGTCGCCCCTTTTTGGCCACTTCCAACGCTATCATCAACTGTCGTAATGGCTCTATGACCCTATCTTTCGGGAATAGGTCAATAGAGCTGAACATTTACAAGTTGGAAAGCGTACCCTCCGAACCTACTGCTCAGGTCTGTTCTGTCGACTTAATGGATGTCGACAGCAGCGAATTTGATGATCCTCCTGATACCGATCTTGACTCTTTTCATATGTTGTTGTTTGACCCAACTATGTATCATACACATACGGACTCTTCCACTGAGATGTCCGGGTCAACAATTAACACGGATTATGAACTGATCTTAGAATCTGAATATCACCCCGCGCTTTGTGATGATATTATTCATCGGGTTATTGATGGAACTTTTGAGGAAATCTTCGCTGAAGAACTCGCATTTTTGAATGACACGGGTGTTGAGATGAATCATCTCCCAATTACTGAAATTGAACCTCCACCCCTTCTTCTGAATTGTAAAAAGAATGCGAGTAATCTATCGCATTCACTGCATCGTCTCTCCAATACGAGACGCACACACATTCTCTTCCACCATTTAACCTTTCCCCACTTCTTCTTCCAACAACCAGAGCACTGCATTGATAAAAATTTTGAATGGTTGGTGTTAACTTTCGGTCTTTGCAAAGCTTGGCATCGACCATTGATTTTTGACCCCCTCATATGATTTTCAAAGTTTAACATTGCATAATTCAAGTTTGGGGGGGGTATAATCTGGCTCTTGAAAATAAAATTTTTACAAAATGATGAGCCAAAAATAAGTTTGGGGGAGGGTCTTCACTTAAATATTTTGCCCCCACTAATAAATTCCTCCCAAGCTTACAGGTTTTTCGAGATTTAGCGGAAGGCAACAGTGAGGACACTGTTGAAAACAAGTTTGGGGGAGGTTTGTGCTTATTTTCGCATCATTTGCATCATACTTTGCATAAGCACAAAACATTTTTGAAAACCTATAAAAATTTTAAAAATTTCAAAACTAAAAAGATAAAAATATTTTTGTACATAAATAAGATAATGAAAGATTAGATAGTGAAAAATTACATCCATGAGATTAGAAAAATTTAAGAAAACTAAGAAAATTAGAAGTTTTCTTATACGAACTAGTAATAAGTAGTTATGAGTCGTTGTCCCAAGGGTTAGTAAGATAAAGGACGTCACTAATCTGAGGATAAAAATAAGTCTGAAAAATAGTTTCTATTCTGGAAGCCAAACATTTTGAACGTTGATACCCTGCTATTCGCACTTACACACGTCTTGAAGCCTGGGATAGTAGAGGATACCTTGAAATGCTCTTGTCTTAAAGCCAAAGTATGAAGGAAATAAAAAAAATGAAGAAAATATAAAATGGTGAGAAAAATGGACACTGGTTTTGTTATGACCAAGGGCAATAAAAAATTTATAGCAAGGGTGCCTCTTCACCTAGTGCCCTAAGGCCAACTGGTCTGGGAGTCACTGCTATGCCTGAGGTGGTGCAAGACGAGGAAAATACACCAAATAAGCAAGCACATGAGTAATCGGTCGGTTAGTACCTCAAGAAGTATTAACGATCGCATGAAAGTGTGTGAGCAATCCTAATATTCATTAATTAAAAAGTACTGAGGCTGATGGACAAGAGTATGATAGCTTGAATTGAATTCTCCGGGTGTAGGGATGTCCTTTACACACACGCAGGGTGATATGATCGATGTTTGGAAGAAAGATAGGAATGAAGAATAAGACGATGTTTTATTGAGGGAGGACGTGATTTCTGACATCTTTTCATGACCATTAAGATAGGGCTCATGACAACCGAAAAGCTAGCTTAGTTGGAAACCCTAATTTTCAAAGCTTTTCTTCTACGATTCTTATCTTTAAATGTAATATTCATGATCTTTCTTTTATTATTGGATTTTGTGGGTGCAATCCGCTGAAACCCTCAGGAGACAACACTCCTCCTACTAGGGACACCTAGAGGTTTAAAGGCTTTTTGCACGTGCTCAGTGCAATCGTGTTGCCTACGAAAGTATGCTAGTTAGTTTTTCTCTTTCTTTATTTTCTCCTTCTCTTTTTAATAAAACAGTTCGCTCGAGACGATCGAAAATAAGTTTGGGGGAATTTGATCAGTCAAAAATAATGTATTTTTAAGACGGCAATTTCCCTATCATTTGCACTCATTTAGAAGTGTTCGGCATTCATATTTCACATATTAGCAAATCAGTCGTAAAATATCAGATTGCATGTATTAGACTTTTAAACCGGCACTTTAAAGGAAATTGACTGTATTTTATGGCATCGCATCATCCCTATATTGCGCAACACTTGTCTCGAGAATTTGCAGGAACAAAAGCCAAAGAGAGGATCAAAAATACGCCAACTCAATGATTTCGGATCTGGTAGCAATTCAAAAGGAAATATAAAAATCAACATATCAAAGAAAGGCCCACAAGTCAGCCCAAATCATCACCAAAAGTTTCAAGCCCTAAAGCCTCTAAAGCGCCGCGGAACCGCGGCGGGAGCCTGCTTGCGCCGCGGTTCCGCGGCGGTTTGGTCAGATCATCATTCCAATTTTGGTGCATAATTCTTCTCTCAGTGGCTACACCTCATTTTGACACGTCAAATTCCAGAATTCTCCAGAGTCTTCTACCAGATCAGCAAAAGATGATTAAATAAGCTAATCCTAATTAAGCTCCTAACTAAGCTCTTCTAGAAGCTCCCTCCTAACTAATCACATCTAGAAGCTTCTCCTCAACAACCTTTTGGAAGGAAATTCAAATTTCATCTAACAAACTTTTGGAGGGAAATTCAAATTTCATCTAACAAACTTTTGGAGGGAAACTTAAAATTCAAATCCTAGATCTAGGGTTTTGATGGCTATAAATAGGAACCTAGATCTAAGGGTTGAGGTGGTTCATTAATCATTAGTTAGTCTTCTCTCATCATTCTAATTCTTCATCTTCTTCCACAAGTCTAGTGACAAGGCTTATGCGAAACCCTAACCCTAATTCCACTCCAAATTCAAGATCTTGAGTACCAATCAAGCAAGAAGCCCTTCAACCTTTTAGGAGCGGAGCCGATCTTCAATCGAGCAAGTGATCCAAGCCGATCCGCGACTCACGGAGCCGAGCGAAGCCAAATCGACGATCAAGTTCTTCCTCTTGTAGTTCTTGAGCGAATGTAACGAAATTGTTGATATAAATAAAATGTGAAATTCTTTAATCTTGTTTTCTTTAAATTCTTGCATCATGATTAGATCTCAATTTATGATTGTAGTTCTTGTTGTGATGTGTGAGTAAAACTCCGCTCGTTAAGGAGTCGAGACGATCAATAGAATGATGATGTAATAAATCTTTAAACGATTCTTGAGCCCTACGAGTTTTGTAAACCCTAGCAAGTTCAAGAATCGATGACCTAGTTTCGTTGCTGATTGGAATATTTTCTGACGTGTATATGTAAAGAGTAACGACAATCAAAAAATTATATTGACCGCAATCAAACCACGGTGTCGGAAGTAGTTAATGAATGAGTGCGGATCGTCCACAGGGATTGTGCAATTCAATTGTATTTTGATACTTTTGAAATGAAATGTTAAACAACAATAAACGAAAACATGATTCAAGATGTGATTTGTATTCGAGTGTCACTATCCTTTACTCAAGAATCAAGAAACTATAAACAATCAAGAATCGGTTGTTTTGATAATATTTCCAATCAACAATCAAGAATATAAGAAAGGCTCGTAGGAATCGATCGGATCTTTAGACGTGATGCAATCTAAAGGGTTTCGTGTTCTTGTCCTTCGAAGAATTGATACTAGATCAATGGTGATCGACGAGAGTTAGGGTTTTCTTGATGAAATTAGGGTTTCATCTCTTAACCCTTGTTCTTTCGAGGATACCATTTATATTCTAGCCTCTAGCAATTTCAAGAAACGATCGGAACTCCCCAATCTCGAGCGATGTCGATCAAGAAAGCATCGCAACGAATTGGGTCGTCGATTCTTGAACTTGCTAGGGTTTACAAACTCGTGGGATTCAAGAATCGATTACAAATTTGTTACATCATCATACTAAAGATCGTTTCGACTCCCCGACGAGCGGAGTTTTATTCACACATCACCACAAAGACAATATTCAAGAATAGTAATGATAACATGATGCGGAATTTAAAGAAAACAAGATAAAAGAATATCACCTTTTATTTAATCAACAATTTCAATACATTCTTTCAAGAATCTACAAGAAGAAGAAATCGATCGTTGACTCGGCTTCGCTCGTCTCCGTGGATCGTGGATCTACTTTGATCTCTTGCCCGATTGAAGATCGGCTCGGCTCATAAAAGGGTTGAAGGCATCTTGCTTGGCTTGCACTCAAGATCTTGAATTGTTGTTGGATTTAGGGTTAGGGTTTCCTACAAGCTCTCTCACTAAACTTGAGGAAGAGGGGATGAAGAAAGAGATTGATTTTCTAAACTTCAATCAAGGTTGAATCCTTTTTCTAACATGAGAAATGAGTGAGCCTAGGGTCTTATTTATAGAACTCCCAAACCCTAGGTTAGATTTGAATTAGAACTTTCCCTCCCAAAGTTTGTTGAAGGGTTTCTAGAAGGAGTTTGTTAGGAGTTAGCTTAGGGTTTAAGCTAGGGTTTAGGGAAAGTTCTAGAATGATTAGGCTAGTTTAGGTGTTTGCTGATCTGGAGGAAGTATCTGGCATATTCTGGAAGTTTGTGTGCATTTCTGAGCTGTAACCACTGAAACAGGAATTTTGGTGCCAAAATTCCTTGATGACGTCACCAGTATGCCGCGCTTCCGCCGCATTTACCCTATATATGCCGCGCTTCCGCGGTCTGTTGGTGGCCTTGGGATCTTTGTCTTCTGCAGTGGTCTTGTACTTCTGTTTTTAGCTTCCTTTGATGTTTAGATTTGTACTTCCTCTTCTGTGTTGATACCAGATTTGAGTTAAGTGAATTTACGAGCAATTGTAATGGTCGAGCAATGTAATGATCGAGCAAGCTTCTCTTTTCCTGCATAGACTTCGAAACAGGGGTTGCAAGATATAGAAAATATGCTATGTAATGCAATGCAGTCAATTTCCCTAGAAATGATGGTTTTAAGGTCGAATACATGTAATCTGATATTTTGCGACCGATTTGCTAATATGTAGAATATGAATACCGTACACTTCTATATGGATGCAGATGATATGGAAATTGCCTGTTAAAATATGCAATATTTTCGACTGATCAAATACCCCCAAACTTAATTTCGATCGTCTCGAGAGAATGTTTTATTAAAAAGAGAGAAGGAGAAAATAAAGAAAGAGAAAAACCAACTAGCACACTTTCGTAGGCAACACGATTGCACTGAGCATGTGCAACAAGCCTTTAAACCTCTAGGTGTCCCTAGTAGGAGGAGTGTTGTCTCCTGAGGGTTTTCAGCGGATTGCACCCACAAAATCCAATAATAAAAGCAAGATCATGAATATTACATTTAAAGAAGAGAATTGTAAAAGAAAAGCTTTGAAAATTAGGGTTTCCAACTAAGCTAGCTTTTCGGTTGTCATGAGCTCTATCTTAATGGTCATGAAAAGATGTTAGAAATCACGTCCTCCCTCAATAAAACATCGTCTTATTCTTCATTCCTATCTTTATTCCAAACATCGATCATATCACCCTGCGTGTGTGTAAAGACATCCCTACACCCGGAGAATTCAATTCAAGCTATCATACCCTTGCCTATCGGCCTCAGTACTTCTTGGCAAACGAGATTGCTTACACACTTTCATGCGACCGTTAATACTTCTTGAGGTACTAACCGACCGATTACTAATGTGCTTGCATGCTTGGTGTATTTTCCTCGTCTTGCACCACCTCAGGCATAGCAGTGACTCCCAGACCAGTTGACCTTGGGGCACTAGGTGAAGAAGCACCCTTTTGCTATATATTTTTATTGCCCTTGGTGATAACAAAACCAGTATCCATTTTTCTCACCACTTTAGAACACATATTTTTTTTTTTCATACTTTTGGCTTTAAGACAAGAGCATTTCAAGGTATCCTCTACTATCCCAGGCTTCAAGACGTGTGTAAGTGCGAATAGCAGGGTAGCCACGTTCAAAATGTTTGGCTTCCAGAATAGAAACTATTTTTCAGACTTATTTTTATCCTCAGATTAGTGACGTCCTTCATCTTACTAACCCTTGGGACAACGGCTCATAACTACTTATTACTAGTTCGTATAAGAAAACTTCTAATTTTCTTAGTTTTCTAAAAATTTTCTAATCTCATGGATGTAACTTTTCACTATCTAAACTTTCATTATCTTATTTATATACAAAAAGGTGTAAATATTAAAATTATTTTTATATTTGAAAATTTTTAAATTTTTATGGGTTTTGAAATTTTTTTTTCAATTTTTATAGATTTTTAAAAGAAATGTTTTGTGCTTATGCAGATGATATGCAAATGATGCAAAAATAAGCACAAACCTCCCCCAAACTTGTTTTCAACAGTGTCCTCACTGTTGCCGACAGCTATACCTACAAAAATCTGTAAATCTGGGGGGAATTATTAGTGGGGGCAAAATATATAAGTGAAGAACTTCCCCCAAACTTATCTTTCACTCACCTTCATTCAAAAAATGATGCAATGATATACTGGATATGAAGGTGAGACGGAGGAATTTTAATCCAAATAAACTGGCTCTTGTAAGAACAAGAGCTCCTCCGTGGGGTCAGTGGAAAAATACGGCTTTAGTCTATGTCCATTTACTTTGAAAATTATGCCGTTTTTAACATTTTCTACTTCTACTGCCCCGTGCGGGAATACAGACCGCACAACAAAAGGTCCCTTCCAACGAGATCGGAGCTTACCCGCATGAAGGTGTAAACGTGAATCATAAAGAAGGACTTGTTGACCAGGTAAAAATGTTTTCCTTAAAATGCTTTTATCATGAAAAACCTTAGTCCTATTCTTTGTGATTACAGCATTATCATAAGCTTCATCGCGGAGTTCGCTTAGCTCGTTAAGTTGCAGCTTCCGAAAGTTGCAAGCAAGGTTTAGATCAAAATTTATTTCCTTTATAGCCCACAATGCTTTATGTTCTATCTCAACAGGTAGATGACATGCTTTTCCAAACACTATCCTATATGGAGACATTCCTAGGTCGGTCTTATATGCAGTCCTGAATGCCCAAAGAGCATCCGTCAATTTGGTCGACCAGTCTTTTCTATTTTTAGCAACAGTTTTCTCCAGGATAAGTTTGATTTGTCTGTTTGAGATCTCAGCCTGCCCGCTTGTTTGGGGATGATAGGGTGTAGAAAGACGGTGGTTGATTGAGTATTTTCGCATCAGAGTCTCGAAAGATCTGTTGCAGAAGTGTGTCCCATTATCGCTAATGATAGCGCGTGGGTGTCCAAATCGCGAAAAGATATTCTCTTTTAAGAACTTAATGACAACTTTCCTGTCATTAGTGCGACATGGAATGGCTTCTACCCACTTGGAGACATAATCAACCGCCAGCAAAATGTACAGATTCCCAAAGGAGTTGGGAAAAGGACCCATAAAATCAATACCCCAAACATCAAACATTTCAACAACCAAGATGGGTTGCTGAGGCATTTCATTCCTCTGGGATATTCTACCCGTATACTGACATTGTGTACAGGTTTTGCAATACTCAAATGCGTCCTTGAATAAGGTCGGCCAGTAAAATCCACATTGCAAAACCTTTTCCGCTGTCTTTCTAGGACCAAAGTGACCCCCACAAGCCTGATCATGACAAAATGAAAGAACACTCTTGAACTCTTCATTTGGGACGCACCGGCGAATGATCTGATCAGGACAATATTTAAACAAATAGGGCTCGTCCCAGTAAAAGTGTTTTACTTGGGAAAGAAAACGATATTTGTCCTGTTTTGACCAATCGCTCGGTATAAGTCCCGTGGCATGATAGTTCACAATATCCCTGAACCATGGTTCAGCGGATATGCTCAAGAGTTGTTCATCAGGGAATGAGTCATTGATCGGCAGGGTCACAGGAGAAGAAACGATGCGTGAAAGGTGGTCAGCTACTACGTTTTCACATCCTTTCTTATCTTTGATAACAAGATCAAATTCTTGTAACAGTAGGATCCAACGTATTAGTCGACCTTTTGCATCTTTCTTCGCCAGAAGATGTTTCAAAGCGGAATGGTCAGTATATACAACTATAGGTGAGCCGATTAAGTAAGGCCTGAATTTTTCTAACGCAAATACAACCGCTAAAAGCTCTTTCTCGGTGGTTGTATAATTGATTTGCGCATCATTCAGGGTCTTACTAGCATAGTAAATCACGTGTGGCATCTTATCGATGTGCTGTCCTAAGACTGCACCTACTGCAAAATCAGATGCGTCACACATCAGCTCAAAGGGGTAGTCCCAATTTGGTGATGATAAAACGGGGGCTGTGGTGAGTGAGTGTTTAAGTGAGTCGAAAGCTGTCTCGCAATCCGAGTCAAAGTGGAAGGTCGTATCCTTGGCCAGGAGTAGTGTTAAAGGTCTAGCAATTTTGCTAAAGTCCTTTATGAATCTCCTATAAAAGCCCGCATGGCCAAGGAAAGAGCGAATATCTTTGACGCTTTTGGGATGAGGCAGGTTTTGAATGACATCTATTTTAGCTCTGTCAACCTCAATGCCTTTCTGTGAAATGACATGTCCAAGGACCATTCCTTCTTGGACCATAAAGTGGCATTTTTCCCAGTTTAATGTCAAGTTCTTCTCTTTGCAACGAGTAAGAACAGCGTCTAGATTCGCTAGGCAATCAGAAAAAGAGTCTCCAAAAATCGAGAAGTCGTCCATAAAGATCTCCAAAAAATTCTCTACCATATCAGAGAATATCCCCATCATACACCGCTGAAAGGTAGCGGGAGCATTGCATAACCCAAAGGGCATGCGACTGTAAGCAAAGGTACCAAAAGGACAAGTAAAAGTGGTTTTATCTTGATCCTTTTTGGCGATGGGGACCTGATTGTAGCCTGAGTATCCGTCCATAAAACAATAAAACTCTCGTCCCGCTAAGCGTTCCAGCATCTGATCAATAAATGGTAGAGGAAAATGATCTTTCCTCGTAGCAGCGTTGAGTTTTCTATAATCGATGCATACACGCCACCCAGTTTGGGCGCGTGTCTGAATCAACTCATTCGCTTCATTTGTGATAACTGTGATGCCGGATTTCTTAGGAACGACATGTATAGGACTCACCCACTGGCTATCGGAGATGGGGTAGATAATACCATTATCTAAGCACTTGACGATTTCTTTCATGACTGCTTCCTTCATGACGGGATTCAACCGTCTCTGTGGTTCTCGGGTCGGTCTGGCATCATCCATCATATGTATATGATGTTCAACTATCAAGGGACTAATCCCTTTGATGTCCGCCATACTCCAACCAAACGCCTCTTTGTTAGATTTCAATACCGATAAAAGGGCATTCTCTTGTTCTGATGCAAGAGAAGCAGAAATGATAACCGGTAATGACTCGTTCTCACCAAGATATGCATATTTCAGGTGAGAAGGTAAAACTTTGAGATCTAACTCAGGCGGAGAAATGATAGAAGGAAGGGTCATAGATTGATTTTTGGATCTACAAAGAAGCTCAGAGCCTGTGAAAGATACAGACTCGGGTGGAGAAAAGTCAGAAGTGCAGGACTCATGTGTAGCTAAAGTGTCCTCACTAAGATCATGTGTGAAATCAAACAGAGATGTGCTAATGTCATCGAGATCAGTCAAGCAAAGATCCTCAGCTCCACAACTATCGGGAGCGATCTCATGGACAGAGCACACATCTAAAATATGAGCAGAGGGTTCTGACGGCTGACTTCCAACTCTATAGATATTTAGTTCAATGGTCATATTTCCAAATGATAAATTCATTGAACCATTTCTACAGTTTATAACAGCGTTGGAAGTGGCAAGGAAAGGACGACCTAGAATCACCGGAATTTGGCCCCGGGGGTTTGCTACAGGATGTGTGTCGAGCACAATGAAGTCTACGGGGAAAACAAATTCCCCGACCTTTATCAGCACATCCTCTAATTCACCCCTTGGTTTGGTGATAGATCGGTCTGCCATCTGGAGAGTGCAATGAGCAGGTTTCAGCTCTCCAATCCCTAATTGCTCATAGACAGAATAAGGTAACAGGTTAACACTCGCGCCAAGGTCTAACAGAGCACGATTTATGTTTTTACCCCCAATCGAAATCGAAATTGTAGGACAACCTGGGTCCTTTCTTTTCTTTGGAAGCTGGGGTATAAAAGCAGTGCTAATGTTATTAGACATAAAGACCTTCTTCGGCACTTGGGTCTTCCTCTTCCTAGTGCACAAGTCCTTTAGAATCTTCGCATAAGCGGGGACTTGCTGAATCGCATCTAAGAGAGGGATATTGATGTTAACCTGTTTGAACATCTCTAAAATTTTCTCCATATGAGGACTCGTTCTATTAGCCCTTAGCCGGTTCGGGTAAGGTGCTTTCGCAATAAGCGCGGGGTCCATCACAGGAGAAGGAAAGGGGGGTAGACGAGGTCCCAAAGGAGGTGTGGGGACCGTCTGTGGAGAACTATAAGGGTTGGGTGAAGGTGTTGAGCCTAAGGGGAAATGGAGAATAGGCTCGTGCGAAGGTGGTTTGGTAGAAGAAGAAGGATCAGAAGGTGAAGTGTGTGTATGTGGGAAAGACTCGGCCGGGGTGTTGATATGATTTTCAGCATTATCAATCTCTTCCCCGATGTGATTGTTCAGCACCCTTCCCGATCTCAACGTTGTAATGGCATTTACATTGTAATGCCCAGGATTCTGTAGGGGTTGAGAGGGAAGTTTCCCTTTTTCTCTCGCACTCATTTCGGCTTTTAGGCGTGCGATTTCAGCTTCCATCGTGCGAATACTCTCAGCTTGGGATGCTGAGTTTTTCTTTATTTCGCTGACGGAAGATCTAACCTCAGTCGAAACATCCATGAAATTTGATAAAAGTGATTTCATGGTTTGAGTGAATTGAGAGAACTCGTCAGAACAGGGCTGCATAGGATTAGACTGTGCAGGAGTGTTGCCCTGATTTTGGAAATTTTGTGACTGATAGGGGTGCTGAGTGAGTTGTAGGGGTTGCTGTTGTGGTGGAGGAAGAGCCCGTTGAAATTGATTCGTGTTTGGAACCGTGTTTTGAGATTGTGATTGGTTCCAAGCAAAATTCGGGTGGTTCCTCCAACCCTGATTGTAACTGGAAGAATATGGATCGTTTCGAGGTCGTTGAAATGCGGCATTAGAATGCTCGTGACCTTGAAACGCAGAGTTTAATGGACATTCTTCCGTTAAATGTGACGGATCAGAACAGCACCCGCAAACAGTTTTGGGGAGTGACATTGGGTTTAGGGAGGCTGCTGCAAATTTGTGTTCCATAGCGTCGAGCTTCTTTTGCATTGCTGCCATTTCAGCTCGGACACCTATGGACACATCTATTTGATGTACGCCACCCCTATTCAATGGTTGTGTTCCACTCTCCCAAATTAGTGACTTTTCAGCGAACTCTTCTAAGTATCGCCAGGCTTCCCCGTCATCTTTGGTCATAAAAGTACCTTGACACATGTTTTCAAGGCTCTGTTTAGTGCTAGGGTTACTGCCCTCATATATGATTCGGCAAAGCTCCCATCTCGGGATGCCGTGATGAGGACATTGAACCAATAGATCCTTGAAACGTTCAAAGTATTTTGAAAATGGTTCGGCAGGGAGCTGGGCAAATTGGTTCAGTTCGCTACGGATTCGAGCCGTCTTTTGGACTGGGTAAAATTTCTTAAGGAATGCAGCGACGAATTCTTCCCAATTCGTAATAGAGTGTGCGGTGGTGTTATATAGCCACTTCTCGGCTATATCGCACAAAGTAAATGGAAGAAGTCGTAGACGCATAGCATCCACTGAAAGTTGTGACGTACCCATCATTGCGCATACGTTTTCAAATTTGGTAATGAAAACGTAAGCGTCCTCGGTCTCGAGTCCGTGGTATTTGGGTAAAAGATTGATATACTGGGGCTTAATCTCAAAATTATCCCCATTGGCTGGTGGTGTGGATAAGCAGGTCGAAAGTGGACCTCTATGTGGATAACATCTTTCCTGGAGAGAAATGTGGGGTGGAGTAGGATTCTGCGCACCAACGGACGGTGGCAGATTAGGGTTAAAGAAGTTTGATGGATTCGGATCCATCGGTGTGGGTGTGGTAGTAGGTAAAGAAAAGGTAAATGGAGAATTACCGACTTCGGAGTCGATAAAAGGTACGCGGACTAAACGGGCACTAGAATCCCGTGTCCAGCCTATCTTGTACTAAAAAGGGTTAGTACAAGTGGCAGCGTTGACTTATAATTAGGGGTAAAATGAATGCGGTGCTTGCTTTAAAAAGGGACGGATTTTAAAAAAATGATGCGACAAAACAAATGCAGCACACAAACCCTAGAATCTAATGGTCACCTAGGTCCGATCTCTAGACCGCTCCTAACTGCCAAAAGACAAGCCGCAGGATAGAATCCTCCACTGCCTCTTTGTCCCCCTGTGGCCGGATAAGTGCCAGGTAAGTGGGAAGGAACCACCACTACAGTGGACCTAATTAATAACCACTAGCCTTAGACACACTCGCCTTAGGCACCACAAGAAAACGCGGATAAGCAATGAATTACCCACGACCTTCTCTTGTCCTATTGAGCGCGACAGTCCTTAGAGTCTTCTCTAGATTTCTTTTAGTTAATGGGGGTAATGCGGATGCAAGTTTGACGATTTTCGGGGCCTAGGAAGGGTAATGAAATCCCCACCTAATTTGGATTTGGCCGTGCCCCTTAAATTTCCGTATTAGAATGCAAACAACCAAGAAATCAAAAATCACACACAATTTTATTTTGCTTTTGCGCGCTGCGATTTATTTGCAAAGAATCCTGCAGCAAAGGGTTAATTGGAGCTAAAAAGAGTGAGAGGAGAGAGACAGAAAATACCTGCACTGAAAATTTTTCAGTGATCCTTCAAGACTGCGGCGCTTCCGCCGCAATAAGCATGTATCTGCCGCGGATGAGCGGTCAGTTCTTGGGAACAGTGAACAATTTTTCTTCAGCAAGCTCCTGCTACTATCTCCAGCTCTCTGGTATATTCAAACAAATTTTTCCACAGAACAGAATGCTCCAGATCACCTTGCAATCAAATCACAACACACGTGTAAGAGTTTGTACGAATTTTGAATTCAAGAAGTAAAACGTAATAATTCTTTCACTTCAAACTATAAATGCAAATGAATTAGCGCGATCCCCGGCAACGGCGCCATTTTGATTGGAATATTTTCTGACGTGTATATGTAAAGAGTAACGACAATCAAAAAATTATATTGACCGCAATCAAACCACGGTGTCGGAAGTAGTTAATGAATGAGTGCGGATCGTCCACAGGGATTGTGCAATTCAATTGTATTTTGATACTTTTGAAATGAAATGTTAAACAACAATAAACGAAAACATGATTCAAGATGTGATTTATATTCGAGTGTCACTATCCTTTACTCAAGAATCAAGAAACTATAAACAATCAAGAATCGGTTGTTTTGATAATATTTCCAATCAACAATCAAGAATATAAGAAAGGCTCGTAGGAATCGATCGGATCTTTAGACGTGATGCAATCTAAAGGGTTTCGTGTTCTTGTCCTTCGAAGAATTGATACTAGATCAATGGTGATCGACGAGAGTTAGGGTTTTCTTGATGAAATTAGGGTTTCATCTCTTAACCCTTGTTCTTTCGAGGATACCATTTATATTCTAGCCTCTAGCAATTTCAAGAAACGATCGGAACTCCCCAATCTCGAGCGATGTCGATCAAGAAAGCATCGCAACGAATTGGGTCGTCGATTCTTGAACTTGCTAGGGTTTACAAACTCGTGGGATTCAAGAATCGATTACAAATTTGTTACATCATCATACTAAAGATCGTTTCGACTCCCCGACGAGCGGAGTTTTATTCACACATCACCACAAAGACAATATTCAAGAATAGTAATGATAACATGATGCGGAATTTAAAGAAAACAAGATAAAAGAATATCACCTTTTATTTAATCAACAATTTCAATACATTCTTTCAAGAATCTACAAGAAGAAGAAATCGATCGTTGACTCGGCTTCGCTCGTCTCCGTGGATCGTGGATCTACTTTGATCTCTTGCCCGATTGAAGATCGGCTCGGCTCATAAAAGGGTTGAAGGCATCTTGCTTGGCTTGCACTCAAGATCTTGAATTGTTGTTGGATTTAGGGTTAGGGTTTCCTACAAGCTCTCTCACTAAACTTGAGGAAGAGGGGATGAAGAAAGAGATTGATTTTCTAAACTTCAATCAAGGTTGAATCCTTTTTCTAACATGAGAAATGAGTGAGCCTAGGGTCTTATTTATAGAACTCCCAAACCCTAGGTTAGATTTGAATTAGAACTTTCCCTCCCAAAGTTTGTTGAAGGGTTTCTAGAAGGAGTTTGTTAGGAGTTAGCTTAGGGTTTAAGCTAGGGTTTAGGGAAAGTTCTAGAATGATTAGGCTAGTTTAGGTGTTTGCTGATCTGGAGGAAGTATCTGGCATATTCTGGAAGTTTGTGTGCATTTCTGAGCTGTAGCCACTGAAACAGGAATTTTGGTGCCAAAATTCCTTGATGACGTCACCAGTATGCCGCGCTTCCGCCGCATTTACCCTATATATGCCGCGCTTCCGCGGTCTGTTGGTGGCCTTGGGATCTTTGTCTTCTGCAGTGGTCTTGTACTTCTGTTTTTAGCTTCCTTTGATGTTTAGATTTGTACTTCCTCTTCTGTGTTGATACCAGATTTGAGTTAAGTGAATTTACGAGCAATTGTAATGGTCGAGCAATGTAATGATCGAGCAAGCTTCTCTTTTCCTGCATAGACTTCGAAACAGGGGTTGCAAGATATAGAAAATATGCTATGTAATGCAATGCAGTCAATTTCCCTAGAAATGATGGTTTTAAGGTCGAATACATGTAATCTGATATTTTGCGACCGATTTGCTAATATGTAGAATATGAATACCGTACACTTCTATATGGATGCAGATGATATGGAAATTGCCTGTTAAAATATGCAATATTTTCGACTGATCAGTTGCGATACTTTCTTAATTGTTATCGCTCGAAATTAGGGATCTACGATCGTTTCTTGAATTTACTAGAGGCTAGAATGTGAATGATATCGACGAAAGAACAAGGGATAAGATGAAACCCTAGTTTCACAAGAAATCCCTAATTCTTGTCGATCATCATCGATCTAGTATCAATTCATCAAAGGATAAGAATACGTAATTGTAAGATTACATCATATCTATAGATCCGATCGATTCCAACGAGCCTCATTTCGATTCTTGATATTTGGTTGGAAAAATCATCAAACTATCAATTCTTGATTCTATCTTTTAATGCTTTCTTAGATCTAGATTTTTCTCTTTCTTGAATTGCAATTACAAATCATGAATTGTTTTGTTTTCTTTTCTTTAATGTTTCGACTCATCTAATTCAAAAGACGAACGATTACACTTTCCCTGTGGACGATCCGCACTTACTAACGCGCTACAATCGACACCGTTATTGATTGCGGTCAAAATATTTTTGGTTGTGATTTCTATACAATTTTCTCTAATACACAACAAAAATCATTCAATCAGTATGCGCTTGAGACAGCCATACACCTATTGAATATGGTTCCTACCAAATCAGTGCCTACTACTCCATATGAGATATGGAAGGGGAAGAGACCGTCTCTTAAGTATGTTAAGATATGGGGTTGTCCGGCCTATGTCAAAAGGCACAATCCGGACAAACTCGAGGCAAGGTCTGTCCTATGCATGTTTGTAGGATATCCCAAGAACTCACAAGGGTATATCTTCTACCATACTGAGGAATAAAAGGTGTTTTTTCTCGACATGCCACCTTTTTAGAAAAGGAATTTCTTGCAAAGGAAATTAGTGGCGAGAAGGTAGAACTGGAAGAAGTTCCAGCAACACAAACTACGACAGAAGATTTGGTAGAACCAGAGGATTCAGTAGTTCCCGACGAACCCCAGCCTCTCCGTCGATCTAGCAGGGTTCCTCATCCACCTGAGAGATACTACGGTTTTCTCATAGACGGTGGAAGCGAGGATTGCATCATGGAAGATGATGACCTAACTAGCTTCGAGCAGGCCATCACGAGTGGTGACTCTATGAAATGGCTGGATGCAATGCGATATGAGATGGAATCCATGTACACTAACAAAGTATAGACTTTAGAAGTTGCTCCAGAAGGGGTAAAACTCATTGGGAGCAAATGGATCTTTAAGAAAAAACTTGGTGTAGATGGAAAAGTTGAGACTTTTAAAGCTAGACTTATTGCAAAGGGTTTTCGTCAACGACCAGGTATGGATTATGACGAAACCTTTTCTCCAGTGGCTATGCTTAAATCCATCCGGATCCTGCTTGCCATTGCTGCATACCATGACTACGAAATCTGGCAAATGGATGTTAAGACCACCTTTCTAAATGATGATTTAGAGGAGTGCATGTACATGACTCAGCCAGAGGGCTTCGTAGATAGTGGGAGCAGCGGAAAGGTATGCAAGCTGCTTAAATCCATCTATGGGTTAAAGCAGGCATCGCGGAGTCGGAACATCTGATTTGATGTTGTAGTCAAAAAGTTTGACTTCATCAAAAACGTAGATGAACCTTTATCTATAAGAAGGTTGCAGAAAGTAAGGTTGTCTTCCTCGTATTGTACGTGGATGACATACTCTTGATAGGAAATGATGTTCCTATGCTGCACTCGGTCAAGCTCTTCTTATTACATAGATTCTCAATGAAAGATCTAGGCGATACCTCCTGCATTTTGGGAATCAAGATCTATAGAAATAGATCTAAAAGGATACTAAGATTGTCCCAATCTAGGTACATTGACACCATACTAAAGAGGTTTAGTATGGAAGAATCCAAGCGTGGTAACCAACCCACGATCTCTGGACTCACTCTCTCCAAAGAGATGTCTCCCAAGACTGATTTGGAGAGAGTTCGCATGCAAGGGATACCCTATGCTTCGGCAGTAGGCTCTATCATGTACGCGATGCTATGTACCAGACCCGATGTAGCATACTCACTAAGTGTAGTGAGTAGGTATCAAGCAGATCCAGGAGAGAATCACTGGACAGCTGTGAAATACATTCTCAAGTACTTGAGAAGGACTAAAGAGATGTTCTTGGTGTATGGTAACGGAGAACTCCAGGTGGAGTCCTTTACCGATTCAAGCTTCCAAAGTGATAAGGACGACTCTAAGTCGCACTCGGGATTTGTCTTTACCCTAAATGGATGGGCGGTTTGTTGGAAGAGTTCCAAGCAAGAAACCGTGGCAGACTCGACGATGGAGGCTGAATACATCGCTGCCAACGATGCTGCCAAAGAGACTGTCTGGATGAAGAAGTTCATCACTGAGCTTGGTGTGGTTCCATCCATTGAGCATCCAATACCTTTGTATTGTGATAACAATGGAGCTGTGGCTTTAGCCAAGGAACCCAGGTCCCATCAGGAGTCCAGACATATTCTGAGGCGGTATCACATGATCCAGGAGATAGTTGATCGCCGCGAGATCGAGGTCAGGAGAGTTGACACAAAGGACAACACTGCGGATCCACTCACGAAGGCCATTCCCCAGAAACAATTTGAGAGACTGTTCGGGATGTTGGGTATGAGATACTACAATAGCTGGCCTTAGTGCAAGTGGGAGATTGTTAGTTATATATATATGCCCTAGAGGCCATTGTTGTACATATGATGTATATTATAGTGGATGCTTGTATATATATAGAGAGGACTTTCTTGCTCGACATGATAGTATGCTATTTGGTTTCACTTTGTCTTAACATGTTGACTTGTATTGGTTTACTGTCTTGCTCTCACATGTTGATAAAGCCCTTAGGATATGTACTCGACTACTAGGACTATGATGCAGATCATACAAGTGGGGCCAGGGTAGTCAAAGAGTACATCCTATAACTGTTCCTAGTCGAGCGTGTATCGAGACAGGGCATTGATACACCAGAGTAGACTAGCGTATATGCATCTTGACCCATATGATGGGCGATGGATGATCCCATATCCATCGGTGTTTGACATCAAAGATGGTGTACGGGTGCTCAGTGGAGACTGGGTACACTGAACGGACTCTCCAAGAACTCCTAAATGGTATTATACCTATCGTCAGATAGCAGTTCTCCGGTGACACTGGTACAGGTTAGTCTGTAGACCCGAGATCGTCATAGAGTCTTGTGTGATTCCCACTGTGCTTTGATTTCTACCTTACCACGTCCAAGAGGGCGTGCAAAACGGTGGCTTTTGAGTACAGTCCCGAATCACATGGAGGCAATGAGCGATATGAGGGGTTTCTTCTCTCCTGGTATAGGGAGTTGATGTTGTGCTGTGTTCGATTGGCTATAACTGGAAGTCCCTGACCAGGGTTGATATGGAGTACTACTGGTAAGATTTATCAGTAGTTTCTCGACCCGTTATGAGCCTTACAACGACACGACTTATCGGTTACTGGGGTCTGACGTTTATCACCCCTAAACTTGATATGTGACATATCAGACGAAGAAACCGGACTGTACGGTAGTGTTACTGATTGGATTCACAGGAGAATGTACAGGCTTGGTTGTTGATCTTCTGATCGCTCAATACCTGGGTGGCTGTTACGTTTAGCTGACCACTTGCAGCTTGTGGGTGTTTGATATGATCATCACCTACTGCCGGCGTATTGATGATTCTTTAGAGTCTTACACAGAGGTTTCCTGGCTCAGGCAAAACGGAGTAGGAGCACATATGTGATATGTACGGGACCGAGAATAATACGATATGAGATACCGTATTCTATTCTCACGATATGTGATATCGGTCGGGTATATGTGATATAGCCGGGTCATCGGATCAAGTGTTGATTCGATAAATTGATACTTGTTATATTAGTCGGTTATATATAATATAGCTGGATTATCGGATCAAGTGTTGATTCGATAATTTAATGTATAATTATATATGAGATATATTACGTTACATTAACTAATATAAGCTCGCTTTATTGATTCTTTTTCTCACTGGATAATACATTGATGTATATGCGATATATGTTAATTGTATTATTTTCTTTTGTTACATTATATATTATATATGTGATATATAATATTGTAACATGTTAGGATTACAAATGCAACATGTATTATGAGAATAAAACAAGTTAGGGTTTGGATGAGGGTTACCTTTTTGGTTAGCTTTTGGATGAAGCTTTCATGAAGCTTTCCTTTTGTCTTTAGCTTTGATATTTTGTGTTGATATTTCTTAACCCAACCCAAACCCTTAACCTTTGTTTATTCTCTACAAAGGTTAAGCCTTTCATTCTTAACCTTAGTTTGCAATTGTAACCACAACTATTATTCATTATTCATCACAAAAGGATTTGCTTCATCTTCATCTTCTTCTAGCTCTTGAAAAAGCTTCACTAGCTTTTGGTTTTGTGATGATTTTGAGTGAGAAATTGAAAACAAAAGATAGCAATATTCCTACTTCATCATCCTCATCTATTCTAGCCACTTAGATTAGGGTGTTCACTTCTCTAATTACTTCATTAGTGAAGTGTAAGCTTGGGTTAGAAATTTTTCAAGGTAGATCATCTTAGATCAAGAAGACTTCAAGCAAGATGAATCATTTGTTAGGTCCACGTTACCTCTCCCGGTACTTACGGGGTTGCGGAAATGGTAAATCAAAATTTTTTCTAAACTTTGTAACATGGACCGTAAAAGCCGGATCTTTGCTAAACTAAACTAGCATATTAGCTAAAGAGAGTTAGCTACTATGATTATGGTTATACCTAAACTTGAACTCCTTCTCTTCTTGTTGTTGTTCTTCTTTCTTGTTCTTTGTAGAAGCTTGAATGGTTCTCTTCTCGTCGCCTTCTTCCGTCGAAGATGGATCCACCTCGAAGGTTCGACCTTTAGGATCTTCCTCGATCTTTGAGTGAACTAGGGTTTCCGGCTTGCTAAACCTTGAACCCTAGAGAGAGTAGAGAGTATCTATGGAGTGCTTTCTTTTCAAGGTGATGGATTCTCAACACATGAGAAGGAATCACCTTGAGCTTGAGGAAGAAGAAGATGAAATGAGGAGAGAGAGAGGTTATGATAGAATGAGCTCTCTTTTTCTTTTGCAACCATATCAAAAAGAAAATGAATTATCTAAATGATAATAATTCAAAATGAGAATAGTTGATGGCAATTAGGAATGACCACTACCATGCTTCATTTAGTCAAAAGTAAGCATGAATCAAGGAGGACTTTTTAAAGCATGATGGTGGTCAACATTCAACCATGGTCAACAAGTCAACCATGGTCAACAAGTCAACAAAATCAACCATAACATAATTCTCATTTAATTACTATTATTAATAGATAATTCATAAATCCATTAGGGTTTGGAAAATGATAACTGTCAACTGTGCATACGCACCCGTTCCGAAACCCTAATGAAAAACCTCATCCTCCGCCTCAAGCAACTGTGCATACACACCTGCATTCTCGTTCCGAGGAACAAGAATACCAAGATATAAAAGCAACCCCAAATATATATACCAGTATCTGGCTCAAACCAGAGCCTGCCAGTATAATCCGTCCGGACTCCAAACGTGCACAAGTGCGCGGATGAGAACGAACCCTGTCGCAAAACCATGCGACCTCTACTCTATTTTGCCCAGAGGCGAATGCCCTCTGTGTGGGACTCTAAAGACTCGACACTCCGCTGGCAGTGGGTTTAACCACAGACCGCAAGCGGCACTAGCTGTGCGTAACGGTCCCCAGGTAGATGCCGACAAGAAGGCTGACGAGGTGAAACCCCATCTGAACTCCTACTGAGTCTGAATGTGACATTCTCCGTACAGTCCGGTCTGTTCGTCTGATACATCGCATGGCGGGCCTAGGGGGGCGGTAAACGTCAGTCCCCTAATAGCGGTACAATTCGTGTCGGAGTGAAGCCCAATACACCCTGAGATAACACTGGAACCTACCAGTACATCTCGCTTGCCCTGGCCAGGAACTACTTGTGTAATGGCTCTCCTAGACACAGCGCGATGTCAACCCCCAATACCGGGAGAGACGAATCCTGTCTAACCGTCACTGCCTCCAAGTGCTTCGGGACTGCTCCCAACTACTACCTGTTTGCACGACTCAGTAGAGCCGTGGTAGGGTAGTAATCAAAGAACAGTGGGAACACACTCGAGGCGAAGTGACAGTGTCAAGTCAGCGGACTAAGCTGTACTCATGTCACCTGGGAACTGATAACTGACGATAGGTATAATACCAACCATCAGTTCCCGACGAGTCCTGTCCAGTGTACTCGTAACCCAACGAGCACCCGCATACTATCTCAAGTACGACGTACTGACGGCTGTGGGACAGACCGTCTCCCGTGCTGGGATGAGAAGCGCATACACTAGTCTACTCCGGAGCATCGATGCCCTATCTCGATACTCCCACGACCAGGGACGTGTATAAGGATGTGCTTGTAGATTACCCAGCCCCCACGAGTGTGATCGCCATCACAACGCCGGTAATCAAGCAAAGATCCTAAGGGCTCTACTAATGCGTATAGGTGATATAATAAATAAACACACATGTACACATTAAAGCAGAGACAAACCAAGTAGCATACTACTATATTGAGCAAGATTGTCTGTACAACTGTGAATATCCCAAGCTTCCATCAAGTAATATACATACTAGTATGATACAGTAATGGCCTCTAGGGCATATACACTAACAATCTCCCACTTGCACTAAGGCCATGTACTGGCGTATCGAAGACCTATCATCTCGATCAGCCGCTCGAACTGAGTCTGGGGTAAAGCCTTTGTGAATGGGTCCGCAGTGTTGTCCTTTGTATCCACTCTCCGCACCTCGATCTCCTGTCGATCAATGATCTCCCTGATCAGGTGATACCGCCTTAAGATGTGCCTGGATTTCTGATGGGACCTTGGTTCCTTCGCTAAAGCTATAGCCCCATTGTTATCGCAATACAAAGGTATTGGGTCAACAATGGACGGAACCACCTGAAGTTCACTAATGAACTTCTTAATCCAGACCGCCTCTTTTGCGGCATCGCTTGCAGCAATGTATTCAGCCTCCATCGTCGAGTCTGCGACGGTATCCTTCTTGGAACTCCTCCAACATACCGCCCCTCCGTTGAGGGTAAACACAAAACCCGAGACAGACTTGCTGTCATCTTTGTCACTCTGGAAGCTTGAATCGGTAAAGGACTCGACCCTGAGGTCTCCATTACCGTAAACCAGGAACATCTCCTTAGTCCTCCTCAGGTACTTGAGAATGTTCTTCACTGCTATCCAGTGGTCCTCCCCTGGGTCTGACTGATACCGGCTTACCGTGCTCAACGCGTAAGCTACATCTGGTCTTGTACATAGCATCGCATACATTATAGATCCTACCGCCGAAGCGTAGGGTATAGTGCTCATGCGAACCCTCTCCTCGTCAGTCTTAGGAGACATCTTCTTGGAGAGGGTAATTCCGTGCAATGCGGGTATGTTACCGCGCTTGGAATCCTCCATACTAAATCTCTTTAGTACGGTCTCTATGTACCTGGACTGCGAAAGTCCCAATAGTCTCTTGGATCTATCTCTATAGATCTTGATCCCCAGAATGTACGAGGCATCACCCAGGTCCTTCATGGAGAACCTTTGTGACAAAAACAGCTTGACCGATTGTAGCATAGGAACATCATTTCCTATCAAAAGAATGTCGTCCACGTACAAGACTAGGAACACGACAGTTCGTCCTACAATCTTCTTATACACACAGGGTTCATCTTCGTTCTTGATGAAATCAAATTCCTTGATTGCCTCATCAAAACAGATGTTCCAGCTCCGCGATGCCTGCTTTAATCCATAAATGGATTTAAGCAACTTGCACACCTTTCCGCTGCTCCCACTGTCTACGAAACCTTCTGGTTGATCCATGTAAACGCACTCTTCCAAACAACCGTTTAGGAAAGCCGTCTTAACATCCATCTACCAGATTTCATAGTCATGGAAGGCAGCAATGGCAAGTAAGATCCGAATGGATTTGAGCATAGCCACCGGAGAAAAAGTCTCATCATAGTCCAAACCAGGTCTTTGACGAAAACCTTTTGCAACGAGTCTAGCTTTATAGGTTTCCACCTGCCCATCTACACCAAGTTTTCTTTTGTAGATCCATTTGCATCCAACGGGTTTTACCCCAGGTGGAGCAATATCCATGGTCCACACTTTATTGGCGTACATGGACTCCATTTCGGATTGCATTGCTTCCTGCCACTTATCAGAGTCCCTACTGATAATGGCCTGCCTGAAACTGGTAGGGTCATCTTCTTCCAAGATGCAATCCTCTCGATCCCCGTCTATGAGAAAACCGTAGTATCTCTCGGGCGGATGAGAAATCCTACCAGATCTGCGGAGTGGCTGAGGTTCGTTTGGGGTCACTGATCTTTCTGGTTCTGCTAAATCCTCAGTTTGATTTTGTGGATCAGATATTTCATCCAGTTCTACCGTGCTCCCACTTATTTCTTTTGCAAGAAATTGCCACTCTAAAAAGGTGGCGCGGCGAGCAACGAACACCTTCTGTTCCTCAGTGTGGTAGAACAGATATCCCAGAGAATTTCTAGGATATCCCACAAACTTACATAAAATTGATCGTGCCTCAAGCTTGTCTGGTTTTTGTACTTTTACATAGGCCGGACAGCCCCATATCTTAATTCGTTCTAGATATGGTTTCTTACCACTCCATATTTCATATGGAGTCTTAGGCACGGATTTAGACGGAACCTGATTCAGCAAGTATGCCGCTGTCTCCAGCGCAAGTCCCCAGAATGAAAAAGGTAACTCAGCATCACTCATCATGGATCGAACCATATCCAATAGGGTACGATTCCTTCTCTCCGACACACCGTTGTGCTGTGGTGTATAAGGAGGAGTGAGCTGAGAGAGAATACCATTCTCTTTTAAGTAATCTAGGAATTCCGTGCTTAAGTACTCCCCTCCCCTGTCAGACCGGAGGATCTTGATACTTTTGCCTGTCTGGTTCTCTACTTCCTTTCTGAATTCCTTGAATTTCTCAAAAGTTTCAGATTTGTGTTTCATCAGATACACATATCCGAACCTAGAGAGATCGTCAGTGAATGTGATGAAGTACGAGAACCCACCCCTTGCATGTATAGACATCGGACCACACACATCACTGTGTATGAGTCCCAAGAGCTCTCTTGCTCTTTCTCCATGTCCGGTGAACGGAGATTTGGTCATCTTCCCTTTGAGACAAGACTGACAAGTTTCATAAGATGAAAACTCGAACGCATTCAAGAGTCCATCTCTATGCAACTTACTCAGTCTTTTCTCTCCGATATGACCGAGTCTACAATGCCACAAGTAGGATTCATTCGTATCTGAATTCTTCCTCTTGCGTGTGTTTTGTATATTGAGAACTGTATTCTGATTTAGAACGTAGATACCATTAAACAGTGTACCCTCTGCAACCAGTACCTTATCAAGGTAAATGTTCATGATATTCTTTTCAAGAACAAACTTATATCTATCTTTATCGAGTAAAGAAACTGATATGATGTTGCAAACCATAGAGGGTACATAGTAGCAATCGTTCAAAATCATAGTCTTGCCATTTGGCAATACTAGGTGATATTCACCGACGGCTGCCGCATAAACTTGTGCTCCGTTCGCTACTCTGAGCGACATATCACCCGGTGCAACTTTCCTACTTTTTCTCAGTCCCTGCAATAAATTACAGATATGAGATCCTGATCCGGTATCAAGTACCCAGGAGGTAGGGCTGACCGTAAAACAGTTCTCAATTACAAGAACACCTGAAGTAGATGCAAAACCATGCTTCTTCTTCAACTGGGTATCCTGGAAATCCATACTTTCCTCTTTCCCATTCTCATGCTCATGACTGTTGTCACAAGTTAGAGCTGAACCAACTTTCCCCAGTCCCGAATAAGAATTCGGATCGGTCAAGCGATACATTTTATTATCTTGATTAGGGCGTGAAAAGGTTGCTGCCTGGAGAGAGAGAAAAGAAACACTCAGCGTATGCTCTTGCAAGATTAGATTGGTTTATTAATTTATCTAACCAGGGTATCTCCCACTGTTTCCTCAAATCCTTCTTAAAACCTTTTTAAAAGAAGAACTAGCCGGGTTTTAATTCACGTTACAATACTTGCTTAACCTTTCAGCCAGGCTAGTGTCGGTACTTCGAGGGAGGTTTTCCAACGCTTTCGCGAAGTTCCTTAATTAAAGAACCTCTTTTCCCTGTGGGCGTAACCCCGCTAACACCTTTCTAGACACCTACTAGGTTTATAGCATTGATCGTTAAGTGAAATAATCTCCCGAGAGTAAACCAACTCATCAGTGGGATCGGGATCCAACTGTCATTGTGTGATAACCTAGATGGAATCCACTCTAGTCACCACACTCCAGAAGGTATGCTAAATCTGCAAGTTTCAGTTCTTTTGAAACTCCCGATGTGGTTTTTGCCCCTAACGATTCATGACCTTGACAATGCCAACATATCATGAACTGTTAGTTAAGTTCGGCCCGTCATTATCTTGATTAACTTAGACCCACCCGCATAACTCTTGACAATGCCAACATAGCTATGCGACTGTCCTAAATAATCCGAAAAATAAGGCTGCAAACAAGCAATACTTAGCTACCGATCACTACGCCTTGACAATGCCAAAATACGTAGCTCGAATACTGAGTAGTACTTGTAGGAGATGACGGAGGGCTACGGCTGGGTTTTTTTGGCGAAAAACCCGTTAACGTAATGAACTTGATATCGTTGAAGGAACCTGATAGCACCTTTTTGAAAAATACAGTGGCGAAAACTTTTGCTAAAGAGGTCACTCCCGGTGAAGGGATCTCGGCTCTTTCCTCGTCGAGTGAGGTGCTGGGCATTCGTAAGATGAATACCTCGACGCAAAGCAAGAATAATCGACTATAGTGAAGTTATTACCCTGACGCAAACTTTTGTCCAAGGGGTCACTCCCGGTGAAGGGATCTCGGCCCTTGCCTCGTCGACTGAGGTGCTGGGTATTCATAACCGAATACCGCGATGCAAAACAAAAATGAACGTCCTTGCAATAACAGCTTTTTGAAAAACTTGTTCCAACAACGTCTTTTAGGTTTATTTTTCTTGCATTAGTTCTTTTAATGCGTGATATTCTTGCATTAGTTCTTTTAATGCGTCCCATCATTTAATCCTACCATTGCAGAAAACAACCAAAATATGACGTACGCTTATGCCATTCGCATTCGCCACGGGGTCCCGTCATCACTCGTTAGGTTACTTAACTAACGACAGAGCGGGGGCTGGGCTAGCGCGGCTGTAAAACATAAGCAACGCCTAAATAGTAAAGCAATGATAGACATTACAGATCACAGATGAATACATTGGATATACTAGCAATCCGCAATCCTTTCGAGCCTGGAACGAAAAGCGGATAACACGGTCGCGGTGAATAGCCAAAACCCCACCCAAGACCCCTACGGGTGCGGCAAACCACCCGCCAAGTACCCGAAGCGAAGCAACCTCCCTCAATGCCATGAGTAGGCCACTCGGCACTTCGAGCTACCCGGTAGTTTGTGCACCCCTCCATGGGTCTATCCTAGGAGCAAAAACAGTAAAAAGAATTATACAATGACGGCTACAACCCCGACCCGGTTGTGCGGCCAAACAAAAATATTATTACATCAATTTACATTTACAATGAATGAAAGAAAAACAAAAGCTCATCTCACATCCAACCCGGCTATTCACCCGCGACAGTCCAACAGATTCATATACACATTCCAATATCAAACACAGATCATGTATAACCCCGACTAATCGACTTATAGCGATTAGCCGACGTTCAATACATGCAAGCAACACAGATATAACCAACATAGCCAAAATGCAGTGAAGTTCGGAAAAATACGGAATTATAGGACCCCAAAAGCATATTTCAGTTCTGGAAAATCTGGGTACATATAATACATCTTAAAAATCCCAAAATCCCACCAGAAGAACACTGCACGAAAATCGATGAAGAGAGAGAAAATAACTGCGGCGCTTCCGCGGCACTTACCTACCTCGTGCCGCGGAAGCGCGGTGGTTTAAAAGAATTAAGCCATCGTATTTCTTCTGTGTTCAAACAAAACCCTGAGACAATTTTACAAGTATAAAGTTTTTCATTTAGAGCAGAAAAAATTTCAACAGAAACTTAGGGTTTTGTTTTTCCGGTTTTGTGATTTTTCGGTTCCGAACTTCGTTATACTTTGCTACCAAGCTAGTTTAAGTTTAACCTGGCTCTGATACCACTGTTAGGTCCACGTTACCTCTCCCGGTACTTACGGGGTTGCGGAAATGGTAAATCAAAATTTTTTCTAAACTTTGTAACATGGACCGTAAAAGCCGGATCTTTGCTAAACTAAACTAGCATATTAGCTAAAGAGAGTTAGCTACTATGATTATGGTTATACCTAAACTTGAACTCCTTCTCTTCTTGTTGTTGTTCTTCTTTCTTGTTCTTTGTAGAAGCTTGAATGGTTCTCTTCTCGTCGCCTTCTTCCGTCGAAGATGGATCCACCTCGAAGGTTCGACCTTTGGGCTCTTCCTCGATCTTTGAGTGAACTAGGGTTTCCGGCTTGCTAAACCTTGAACCCTAGAGAGAGTAGAGAGTATCTATGGAGTGCTTTCTTTTCAAGGTGATGGATTCTCAACACATGAGAAGGAATCACCTTGAGCTTGAGGAAGAAGAAGATGAAATGAGGAGAGAGAGAGGTTATGATAGAATGAGCTCTCTTTTTCTTTTGCAACCATATCAAAAAGAAAATGAATTATCTAAATGATAATAATTCAAAATGAGAATAGTTGATGGCAATTAGGAATGACCACTACCATGCTTCATTTAGTCAAAAGTAAGCATGAATCAAGGAGGACTTTTTAAAGCATGATGGTGGTCAACATTCAACCATGGTCAACAAGTCAACCATGGTCAACAAGTCAACAAAATCAACCATAACATAATTCTCATTTAATTACTATTATTAATAGATAATTCATAAATCCATTAGGGTTTGGAAAATGATAACTGTCAACTGTGCATACGCACCCGTTCCGAAACCCTAATGAAAAACCTCATCCTCCGCCTCAAGCAACTGTGCATACACACCTGCATTCTCGTTCCGAGGAACAAGAATACCAAGATATAAAAGCAACCCCAAATATATATACCAGTATCTGGCTCAAACCAGAGCCTGCCAGTATAATCCGTCCGGACTCCAAACGTGCACAAGTGCGCGGATGAGAACGAACCCTGTCGCAAAACCATGCGACCTCTACTCTATTTTGCCCAGAGGCGAATGCCCTCTGTGTGGGACTCTAAAGACTCGACACTACGCTGGCAGTGGGTTTAACCACAGACCGCAAGCGGCACTAGCTGTGCGTAACGGTCCCCAGGTAGATGCCGACAAGAAGGCTGACGAGGTGAAACCCCATCTGAACTCCTACTGAGTCTGAATGTGACATTCTCCGTACAGTCCGGTCTGTTCGTCTGATACATCGCATGGCGGGCCTAGGGGGGCGGTAAACGTCAGTCCCCTAATAGCGGTACAAGTCGTGTCGGAGTGAAGCCCAATACACCCTGAGATAACACTGGAACCTACCAGTACATCTCGCTTGCCCTGGCCAGGGACTACTTGTGTAATGGCTCTCCTAGACACAGCGCGATGTCAACCCCCAATACCGGGAGAGACGAATCCTGTCTAACCGTCACTGCCTCTAAGTGCTTCGGGAATGCTCCCAACTACTACCTGTTTGCACGACTCAGTAGAGCCGTGGTAGGGTAGTAATCAAAGAACAGTGGGAACACACTCGAGGCGAAGTGACAGTGTCAAGTCAGCGGACTAAGCTGTACTCATGTCACCTGGGAACTGATAACTGACGATAGGTATAATACCAACCATCAGTTCCCGACGAGTCCTGTCCAGTGTACTCGTAACCCAACGAGCACCCGCATACTATCTCAAGTACGACGTACTGACGGCTGTGGGACAGACCGTCTCCCGTGCTGGGATGAGAAGCGCATACGCTAGTCTACTCCGGAGCATCGATGCCCTATCTCGATACTCCCACGACCAGGGACGTGTATAAGGATGTGCTTGTAGATTACCCAGCCCCCACGAGTGTGATCGCCATCACAACGCCGGTAATCAAGCAAAGATCCTAAGGGCTCTACTAATGCGTATAGGTGATATAATAAATAAACACACATGTACACATTAAAGCAGAGACAAACCAAGTAGCATACTACTATATTGAGCAAGATTGTCTGTACAACTGTGAATATCCCAAGCTTCCATCAAGTAATATACATACTAGTATGATACAGTAATGGCCTCTAGGGCATATACACTAACATCATTCACCTCTTGGAGCCTCACGAGAGTCGGAGTTCTTGATGATCGCAGCGAAGGGACCTCAACACGGAGCTTATGAAGCGAAAGAACGGACTACAAAGGTTGTAATCCCTATCTCTTTTACTTATTTGTATGTGATACAAACTTGTTACCCTAGAAATTCTAGCATGATTCTTTGTTTTCCTGCTTTGCACCTCTCTAAAATTTTAAATGGCATGAGTGATGCTACCAAACCCTAGACTAGGTGCAAGGGAAGCCCAACACTATCTATGCAACAGAAAAGTAACAAATAGCTACCATACACTATACCTTGACGAAGGCCAACATACATAGTATGAATACTAAGTGCTACCCGTCTGAAATGACGGAGGGCTACGAATGGTTTTTGGCGAAAAACCTTTAACGTAATGAACTTGATATTGTTGAAGGAACCGGATAGCTTTTTACAAATGTATAGTGGCGAAAACCTTTGCTAAAGAGGTCACTCCCGGTGAAGGGATCTCGGCTCTTTCCCCGTAGAATGAGGTGCAGAATATTCCAAACTGAATACCGCGATGCAAAGCAAAAGGTAATCGACTATAGTGAAGTTATTACCCTGACACAAACTTCTGCCCAAGGGGTCACTCCCGATGAAAGTATCTCGGCCCTTGCCTCATTGAATGAGGTGCTGGATATTCATAACCGAATACCTCTGTGCAAAACAAAAGAAAACGTCCTTGTAATAACAGCTTTTTGAAAATTGTTCCAACAATATCGAATAGGTTTGTTTTCCTTGCATTCATCTGAATCAATGCAGTCCCATCAATTAATCACACCAGAAAAGACCGAAAATATGATGTACGTATATGCCATCCGCATTCGCCACTGGGTCCCGTCATCACCCGTTAGGTTACTTAGCTAACGACAGAGCGGGGACTGGACTAGCGCGGGTGTAAAACATATACAACATCTACTAGTATATATATCAATATATAATAATCGCTCCAGGCATGATAAATGCAACATCACAGAAAAGTAATAAGCATCACAGAACAATACAGATAATCTGGGAGCCCGGGGTTTCCTTTGAGCCGCAACTGAAACCCGACGTTCCCCTGGTCGTGTGGATAGCCTGTGCAATGAAAACCTAGACCCCTACGAGTGCGGCAAGTTACCCGCCAAAACCAGAAGCGAGGCAGCCCCCTTCAGCAAAGTGAATGGACCATCCAGCACTTCACGGAATCCGGTAACTTGAGCGCCCCTCCCTGGGTCAACCTGTACCCCCTACGAGTGCGGCGAATAGCTCGCCAATTCTAGAGTGAAGCCCCCTCCGTTTCAAAGCCATGAGATGCGGGCCTGTTGCCCTCTAGAACCCGGCTATCCGTGCACTCCATCGCGGGGTAATCCTAGTACAGAAAAGAAAATATGTACAACGGGTACATCGACCTCAACCCGGTCGTGCCCCAAAAGAATAATATACAAACAGACAGTGACGGCAGTCCACATGTCGGACGCTCGTCCCGCGATATCAAATGTACAAATAAAACTAAACTGCACTACCATTGCACCCAAGCTATCCACCATGACAATCTGCAACATCACGGCACAACACAGAACATCAACGTGAATGCCACGTTCACAAACCCGTCTAAAAGGACTATAGCGATTAGACAAATTGTACCGATCAAATGACATTCACGGTCGCATATAGTAATGTAAGTACTGTAAACTAACGTATTTAAAATTTCAATCGACAAAACTTCCCGAAGTGGTCCCCAAGTTCTAATCAAGTACTCAAACAAATCTGGGACCAAAAACAAAATATTCCAGAAACCATAATTCCATAATTAAGAGCCCCGGAAGAAAGATTGCGCACATTGGCCCCAAAATGGTAGCGGAACCGCGGCTAACATGTAGGTTATGCGGCGGTTCTGCGGCATTTTAGTGGGTTCAGTTGCTCAAATTTCTTCTGTAGTCTTAAAAAAGCCTGGACGATTTTCTGATACACTGAAAATGATTTTTCGACCACTTTAAAAATTCGACAAAAACTTCAAGAACGCGGTTTTGAAAATTTCGGTCGATCGATATTCTAAACACGTTAGAACAAGCTAGTAAACGGTTAATGGGTTGGCTCTGATACCATGTAAGGCTACGCTAGCGTCCCGGCCGTCAATCCGAGGCCAAACGCTGAATAAAAACTTTTCAAAATGGCGCTAACGTAACCCTAAAACCCGGATCGTTCCATTAACCGTATACTAGTAAACTGTAAAAGAGTTTGGAGAGATTATACCGATCGATCCGTGTCCTTCGGTCTTCAATCTCTTCCCAAGCTCCTCGCGGCTGCTCCAACGAAGTTCGCTCTCCGATCTCGCTCGTCGAAGTGGCTCCACGTTGAGAATTCTTTATACGGGCTCCCGCTTCAAACTGAAGCAACTCGGACATAAAGTTTGCTAGCCGACATGTCCAAGGTAAAGTAGAGATAGTATGTGATTATTTTGTCTCGTGACACTCTAGGATTCTCAACACATGAGAGGGATAGAGTGGAGGTTGAAGAAGAAGCCATTGATGGAAGTTGTGAGCTCAAGAAGAAAAGCTAGTGAAGAAAAGAACTTGCTTATTGTGTGAGATCAAATGTGAGAGCTCTAATCAAACCTCAAGACCAAAACCAAGCCTCATATAGCTGCCCTCTCTCTCTCCACAAATCAATCCCACACAATAATCAATCAAGAGATTAGATATGGCACAAAAAATAACACCATGAGTTACCAAACATTGCACATGCCATATTTAATGCTCTTGAACAAAACTTGCACTCACAATTTCCACATAATAAACATTAATCCAAATGTTTAAAACAATAAATAGAATGGCATCTTCTAAAGTAAACTCATGACGGATCACAAGAATACCCATCATCTGTATATACATACCTACATCCGCATTCCGACTGAATACAAATACAACGAGACGAAAATAATCCAACCAATCTAATACTAGGATCCGGCTTAAACCAAAGCCCACTAGTATGATCCGTCCGATCATGATCCGCGCACAAGTGCACGTATATGATCGAACCCTGCCATAAAACCATACGGCCTCTACAACATTTCGTCCGAACTTGGAAAACTTTCTGTGGGGGACTCTAAAAACACGTCAATACGCTGGCAGTGGGTTTAACCACAAGCACGTCAGTGGCACTAGTTGTACGTAACGGCTGCTCAGGTATTGAGCAAAAGGGAGGCCGATAAGCGAACTCATCTTGAAACCCTACTGAGCCTGTCAGTGACAATATCCGTACAATCTGGTCTGTTCGTCTATGAGTATCGCATATCGGGCATAGGAGGCTGGTAAACGTCAGACCCCTAATAACGGTATAAGTCGTGTCGGAGTGTAGCCCAGAACACCCTGAGATACTACTGGAATATCTACCAGTAAATCTCGCTTGCCCTGGCCAGGGACTTTGTGTAATGGCTCTCCAGACACAACACGATCTCACTCCCAATACCGGGAGAGACGAATCCCCTGCCGATCCACTCACTGCCTCCATGTGGCTCGGGACTGTACCCAACTAAAACCTATTTACACGACTCCTTTGAGCCGTGGTAGAGTAGTAATCAAAGTACAGTGGGAACTCACACGAGACAAATGACGATCTCAGGTCAATAGACTAACCTGTACACATGTCACCAGGGAACTGCTATCTGACGACAGGTATAATACCAACTAGCATGTTCCCGGCGAGCCCTGTCCGGTGTACTCATAACCCAATGAGCACCTGTATAAGTCTTAGGTGAACTAACTGACACCAATGGCTTGTGATACCGGCCATCGCCCCTCGTCGGGGTCTCGATCCGTATACACTAGTATACTCATGGAGTATCGATGCCCAGTCTCGAAACTCCCACGACGAGGGACACTTTAAGGATGTGCTTATAGACTACCCAACTCTCACGTATATGATCGCCATCATACTGCTGGCAGTCAAGCAAGAATTCTATGGGCTCTATCAACATATAATAGTGATCTGTAATGTCACCTGAAGCATGTACACGATGATAAAGACAAACCAGATAGATGAAATACGCACCACCCACGACTAGGGACACTTTAAGGATGTGCTTATAGACTACCCAACTCTCACGTATATGATCGCCATCATACATCACTACTTGCGCACCTGTACATTGTATATTCACATTAGTGCATACCTTCATTGATACATCACTACTTGCGCACATTACACTGTATATTCACATTAGTGCATACCTTCATTGATACATCACTACTTGCGCACATATACACTGTATATTCACCTTAGTGCATACCGTCCTTGATATATCCATATTAGTGCACATGTACATTGCTACACTCAAATTGCGTATATATTCATTTGCACATTCATACCTATATATATACATAATACCTATATATATACATATGTTACATACATGGATGATATTGTCATGATTTAAAAACTAAGGGACCGCACGTGATATTTTCAAACTGGATCTTTTTAACGGAGCGGTTTTCCCTTTTTACTCTTAATGTCATATGACACATTGCAAGGATTTACGCATTTACTTTGGATTTATGTGATTTCTGGATTTGGGAAACCGGGGTATTATTTTAAGAAATACGCACCGTTTTAAAAACCCGGTTTCCCTTGATATGATATTTTGGTGCGTCCACCACGCGTTTTCTCGGTTCTGAGACGTGTGCTTGAAACTCGATTCGAGGAGTTGGATGATCCGTTTGCGGGTTCATGGTGGACCCGGTATGGTTCCCCGGGGCGAGAAATGTTTTTCGTGGAGTAGACGATGAGCCTGGCAGGGTGGCTAGTACCTATCGGTGATTGGTTGGATCTGGCGGTTATCCGGAGGATACTGACCAGAGTCGATAGATGGATACGGGATGACACGTACTGCCGGGGCCGAGGGCCGATTCCGCAGACGGAGCCCGATACTTGAGGATTTGCGTGTCGATGCTAGACACGATGATTCATGATATTTTAGTGTGCCGATACTAGGCACCCATGATTCTATGAGATTTACATGATTTGAGTATATGGATGGACACCGATTATTTTCCACGTTGATATTCCGTGTAGATATTAACTATTTCCATGCTCAGCATTCAGTATTTTACATCTCATCCTGTATCTGTTATACCTGATAGAGTACATTTGCTATGCACGATTATTGTAGGGTTCCTAGGCACCCTAATGAGGTCTCCCAAGGCATCAACCATGCCAATTTCAAAATTTATGGTGCCGAGAAACCCTAATACGGATCGTTGGCTAGATGTCTAGGCGAAAAAGAAACTAGTTAACACTTAACTACAAGAATACGGAAATACAACCTTTGTAGATCCGGTCCTCCACCTCCACGGCTCTGTGATGAAGTCATCTCCGCTGTCCAAATCAAAATCCGGGCTCTAGCGTCGGCTTCATCGGAGAAAGAGCGGGCAAGGTCGTCGACTTCGTGCCGAAGATGATCTACGTCGAGACATCGCTAGATCAAGCTCCAACTTCACCAAGTGATGAAACTTGTGAAGAAAACACACTCTACTACTTGGCAAGAGGTAGAGGATGAAGAAATAGGAAGTGGGTTCACTTTAGAATTGGATTTCTCACTCATTTCATCAATCCACCATTGATGAAGTGAAGCTTTCTTCATTGAAGAAGATGAAGAAGAAGAAGAAAGTGTTATGATAAGTTAATTTAAAATCAAAAGTAAATCAATACTTATCATAACATTAACTATAGTCAAGTGTAGAGAATTAACCAAGGTTAGTTGAATGGTTAGGGTTAGGAGAAGAAGACAAGAATGGTAGCTTTGGTCAAACCTTCATGAAGTTTCAACTAGAAACAAAGAAAGCCACCATTCTTCTCTTTAATCCTTTCTTAAAATAAATAAACAAATAAATAAGATAAGGAAAACCCTAATCATTAACTTAACCATGGTTTAATCTTTACACTTAACCAAGTTAACATGCATCATCAAACATGATACAATTAAGTGCACAAAAATATATCGCATATACAATGCGCACATCCGAGTGAGAAAATCTATCTTAAGTGAACCGATACTAGTTAATGTAAAGTGATATATCAAATATATAATTATACATTAAATCATTAGATCAACACTTGATTTAACGATCCGGTCATATCGCATATAACCGACTAGTTTCAACAGTAACAACTTATCGAATCAACACTTGATCCGATAACCCGGCTATATCGCATATAACCGATCAATGTCACAAATCGCGAGAATCGTATACAGTATCACATACTGGTATCATTCTCGGTCCCGCACATATCTCATATGCGCTCCTATTTCGTTTCGTTTGAGCCAGGAAACCTCTGTGTAGGACTTTAAAGACTCGTCAATACGCCGGCAGCAGATGATGATCATATCAAACACCCACAAGCCGCAAGCGGTCTGCTAAACGTAACGGCCACCCGGGTATTGAGCGATCAGAAGATCGACGAGCAAGCCCGCTCACACTCCAGTGAATCCAACCAGTAACACTACCGTACAATCCGGTCTGATCGTCTGATATGTCGCATATCTCGCCTAGGGGTGGTAAATGTCAGACCCCAATAGCTCGATAAGTCGTGTCGATATGAGGTCTATAACAATTCGAGAAACTACTGGTAACACTTACCAGTAAATCTCAGCAACCCTGGCCAGGGATTTCCGGTTATAGCCAATCGAACACAGCGCAACATCAACCCCCTATACCGGGAGAGACGAATCCCCTCCTATCGCTCATTGCCTCCATGTGACTCGGGACTGTACCCAAAAACCACCGTTTTGCACGCCCTCTTGGACGTGGTAAGATGGAAATCAAAGCACAGTGGGAACCACACAAGACTCTATGACGATCTCGGGTCAACAGACTACTCTGTACCAGTGTCACCAGAGAACTGCCATCTGACGTAAGGTATAATACCATCTGGGAGTTCTCGGCGAGTCCGTCCAGTGTACCCAGTCTCTACTGAGCACCCGTATATCATCTCTGATGTCAAACACCAATGGATATGGGATCATCCATCGCCCATCTGTATGGGTCGAGAAGGTATACGCTAGTCTACTCTGGTATATCGATGCCCCGTCTCGATACACCCACGACTAGGGACTTTGAAGGATGTACTTATGGACTACCATGTCCCCACTAGTATGATCCGCATCATAGTCCAGGTAGTCAAGCACACATCCTAAGGGCTTTACCAACATGTAACAGAGAGACAATCAGTGTACACGTTAAGGTAAAGTTCAACCAGATAGCATACTATCATGTCGAGCAAGAAAGTCCTCCCTATATATGTCCCAGCATCCACTACAATATACATCCTATGTACAGTAATGGCCTCTAGGGCATACATATAACTAACAATCTCCCACTTGCACTAGGGCCATCTGTAGCAGTGGTTGCAGTATCTCATACTCAACCATCCCATAAAAATCTCTCTCTGGGAATAGGCCTTCGTGAGTGGATCCGCCGTGTTGTCCTCTGAGTCTACTCTCCTTACCTCGATCCCCTGGAGATCAACCATCTCCTTGATCAGGTGATACTGCCTTAGAATATGTCTGGATCACTGATGGGACGGACGTTCCTTGGCATAAGCCACAACTCCATTGTCACACAATGGTAGGAACAAAGTTCATCTCATGAACTAATATACACCCAAACAGCCTCTTTGGTAGCATATTAAGTAGCGATGTATCCTGCCTTTATTTTCTAGTATGTCACGGTAACTAGCTTGGAACTCTTCCAACATACCGTCCCTCTACTGAGGGTAAAGACAATGCCTGTGACTGACATTCAGTCGTTCTTATCACTCTGGAACACTTCCAGTGATTCTCCCCAGGATCGATTGATACCATCTCACTACAACTAGTGAGAATCCTAACATCCAATTAGATCTATCTCATAGATCCAAAACCCAGGATTTAGGAGGTATCACTTTGATCTTATATGGAGAATCATTGTGATAAGCGGAGAATGACCGAGCATAGCATAGGAAACTTCTTCCCTATCAAGAGTATGTTATCCACGTACTCTACGAGGATCATCACCATACTCCCTACTACCATTTTGTATATACAAGGTTCATCTACCATTTTGATGATGTCAAACTGTTTGACTTATCCATCAAAACAGATGTTCCAACTCCGCGATGCCTGCTTTATCACATAAAAAATCTTGCACACGTTTCCGCTGCTCCCACTGTCTACGAAGCCCTCTGGCTGTGTTCTTATAGACGTTCTCTTCTAAAACATCATTTAGAAAAGCAGTCATGGCACCCAACCGCCAGATATCGTAGTCATGGTATGTAGCCGTGGCAAGTAGGATCTGGATGGACTTAAGCATAGCCACTTGAAAAGGTTTCATCATTATCCACGCCTGGTCGATGACGAAAAGCTTTAACAAGTCTAGCTTTGAAAGTCTCAACTTTTCCATATACACCAAGTAATCTTCTCAAGATATACTTGCTCCTGATGGGGATTTAACCCTTCAGATATAGCAACCAAAGTCCATACTTTGTTGGTGTACATGGATTCCATCTCAGATCGCTAAGCATCCAGCCATTCTTATAGAGTCTCACTCCTGATGGCCAGCTCGAAACTAGTTGGGTCATCATCTCATGATGCAATCCTCGCTCCCACTGTCATAGAGAAACAGAAGTATCTCTCAGGTGGGTGAGAAACCCTACTAGATCGGCGGAGAGGCTGAGGTTCGTTGGTTACTATTGAATCCACTGGTTCTACCAAATCTTCAGCTGCAGTTTGTATAGCTGGAACCTTTCCAGTTCTACATTATAGACTTTGCCTCGAGCTTGTCCGGATTTTGCTTTCAGACATAGGCCGGACAACCCCAAATCTTAACTAGCTTAAGACATGGGCTCTTCCCTTTCCATATCACATATGAAGTGGTAGGAAAGTGATTTGATTCGAACCCTATTCAATAGGTATGCAGCTTCTCAAGTGCATAACTCCCAAAAGGAAACAGGTAACTCAGTAGTACTCATCATAGAGCACACCTTATCATATAGGGTGAGATTGCTCCGCCCCGATATACCATCGTGCTATGGTGTATACGGAGGAGTAATGCTGAGAGAGAATCTCATTCTCCTTTAGAAAAGTCCAGGAATTCCATGCACTAGTATTCTCCTCCCTGATCAAAGGACATAATACTTATACCCGTATTAGTTCTCTACTTCTAACTTATATTCTGTGAATATCTCAAAAGGTTCAGACTTGTGTTTCAACAGGAACATATGTCTGAGTTTCGAGAGATTATCAAAGAATGTAATGAAGTACAAAGAACTAGTCCTGGCATATATAGACAGGGGACCTTACATACATCAACATGTATCATCCCAAGAGTACACTAACTCTTTCTCTGTTTCCAATAAACAGAGCTATGGTCATCTTATCTTTGTGACATGACTGGCAAGTTTCATAAGATGTAAATTCAAACTAATTTAAATATGCATCTACATGTAACTTCAGCAAGTCGGGTCGCATTGATATGACCTAGTCTACAATGCCTCAAGTAGGATTCGTTCATTTCTGAACTCTTCCTCTTGTGTGTGTTCCGTATACTAAGAACTGTAGTTTGATTTAGAACATTAATTCTTTTAGATAACGTGCCTGAACCGATCAACTTTTGATATAGGAAATGTTCAAAACATTATCCAACTATACAAAATTTTATCATTTCTCTACTAATAAAGAGATAGATATGATTTTGTATATCAGGTTCGGTATCTAATAACATTCGTTCAGAATCAATGTATTTGGAATACAGGGTGACAGTGACCAACAAACTTGGTTGCAACACTTGCCACGTTTTCTGCCTCATGAAACTTATCACCCGTTCTCAGTTTTCTACCTTTCTGTAGCCCTATGTAACAGATTACATATGCGGGATCCTGATCTGGTATCACATACCCAGGACGTAAAGAATACTGAGAAACAGTTCTTTGTAACGAACACACCCGAAGATGATGCATCATCATGCACTCTCTTCGTTTGGGTGGCACGGGAATTCTGGTATTCCCCAATTTCCTGCTCTGTCTTATAACAATTATAAGTTGGAGCGGGACCAACGTTCCCCAGCTCAGTATAACAAGCGGGTTCGGTCAATATTCCGTATTATTATCTTGATTAAGGCGTGATATGGTCGCTACCTGGAGAGAGAGAGAAGAAGACACTCAGCGTGCGCTCTTGCAAGAATAGATTGGTTATTATTTTATCTAATCAAGATGGCTCCCACTGCTTTTTATCAAATCTTCCTTCAAACCCTAAAAGGAAAGACTAGCCGGGATTAATTACACACTACAAGTTCGCCAATCTTTCAGCCAGGCCAGTGTCGGTACTTTGAGGGAGGTCCCCCGTGCTTTCGCACGAACCTAATTAATGTAAACCTCGTTTTCCCAGAGGCGTAACCTCGTTGACACCTTTCTAGACACCTACTTGATCGGCTAATTGTAATGTGTAAAACTCTCCCAGGAGTAACTCTTACTCGCAGCGGGTATCGGGATCCAACTATCTCATAGAAGGTATGCAATCTTATTGCAAATTTCAACACTTGAAATTCCCGATAATATTTTGCCCCTAGTGTTCTATGACCTTGACGAATGCCAAACAACCCATAGTCCACTAGTCAAGTTCAACCCGTACATTTCTTGATCGAATTAAACCCACCTGCACGACCCTTGACGAATGCCAAACAACGCCGTACGAATACCCTAATCCAATCGCATCATATGCACAAGCAGATAAATACAAGTTAGCTACCGTACACTACGCCTTGACGAATGCCAAACTACCGCAGCACGAATACTAACTAGTACATATCTGAAATGACGGAGGGCTACGACAGGTTTTTCTGAAAACCTATTGCGTAATGAACTTGATATCGTTGTAGGATCGAATGAATTTTGAAATGGAGTGTTTTTGAGACTTTTCTAGTTTTGCTAAAGGAGTCACTCCCGGTGAAGGGATCGTCGGTCCTTTCCTCGTCGAATGAGGTGCGGGATATATCATATATATCACTGTGCAAAGCAAAAACTCTTAAAAGCAATCAAAAGACAAACCGAGTGTGTAGCATCTTCCAGTTATTGCTAAAGGAGTCACTCCCGGTGAAGGGATCTCGGTCTTTTCCTCATCGAATAAGGTGCAGGATATATCATATATACCGCTGTGCAAAGCAAGAACTGTAGCTACCTGTTTTATTTTGAAATTCGATTCCACAACATCTTAGGTTTCTTTTACTTTCATTAATCACATTAATGAAGTCCCATCATTTAAATACCTAAACATCACAGATAAATACGACGTACACTTATGCCATCCGCATTCGCCTCGATGTCCTATCGTGCACCGTTAGGTTAGGTAACTAACGGCAGAGCGGGGCAGGGCTAGCGTGGGTGTAAAACATAAGTAACGTCTATATAATATATCATATATACTATATACTGTATCTATCACAGAACATCACATGATCACATCACAGATATCGCAGCAGAAGAAACATATGAAATATTGGATATACTAGGACGTCCGTGTTTTCAATACGAGCCAGTATAAAACACGGATTCCACGGTCGTGATGAATAGCCAAACCCACACCCCTAGACCCCTACGAGAGCGGCAAGCAACCCTGCCAATTCTAGAGTTAGGAGACCCGGACTCGACTCCTCGAGTTGGTCTCCCACTGGACTCCAGAACCCGGTTACTTGTGCTCCCCTCCTTGGGTCTATCCTAGTGCGGAAAAGTAAATAATATACAAAAGGTGACATCATCCGCTACCTGGAAGTGCCCCAATAAAAGAATATTACATACAAGTTTTTACATGAATGAAAATGAAAAACACTCATCTCACACAAAAAACCCCGGCTATTCAAACACGACGATCCAATATAACATATCCAGCAACACATAACATCACATGTCATCAACGTAAGTAAATATGTCCATCCCAATTGTCGTTGACATATAGCAACGAAACCGGCGATATCACATATTACACTTACGGTCACAGTAAAGAGAGTGTAAAACTACAACAGTTGGAATCCGCAATCTCTTTAGACATCACATGCCTAATCAAATGAATACCTTAGACATCGCATGCCTAACAATTATAAACCCCGCATTTTAGTCTCATTATCGAAAACACTTTTCAATATCAAGTCGGGCAATTCAACAAGAATCCCGACATCCTGATCGAATGCTCATCGCAAACTTTAGTAGGCGGTCGCACCCCCGATGCCGTCGACGAAGTGCACCAAGGCGGAACACCGCTACCGCGAGCACCCGAACGGATGCTTTCGGCGACGGGGTTCTCCTACAGTCACTTGGTCGGGGCTATGGAGTGAGGCTGTCTATTAAGTTTACCCGGCGAGTATCCGCGTACGCTACGTGATTGCGACGGACTTTTGATCACATCAAAATTCCGTGGCAACCGATCAAGTGAGACTAAATTGCTAGATTTATAACATTCATTCAGTTATCTCATAACTTCTTGTGAATTCCAATTATTGTATCCCATTCCAGATAAAATAGAAAATGTTAAACTTTTCGATCGAACATTCGAACACCCAAGTTTTCCCGATACAGGTCAACACATGAAACAAGTCTAAAAACATTCAGTTCGTGCCTCAGTACCAACGGTCCAACCGTAGAAGGGTCAAGCGAACGCCTCACATGTGGCACGCCGTACTGCCCTAAACCCGAAGGTTCAAAGGGCAGTTCAAGACAGTCACATAATCGAGCTAAGGTTTGTTGTCTTCTGGAGGGTCCATCGCGTTACTTGCACTACTTAGAACGTCTTTAAACTACGGAAAAATCCAACACTTGGAAATTTCCCGACATGGGAAAAATTGGGTATTTATATCCGGTCGAACTTTTTAACATGTTCTAAAATTTACCCAGAAAGCCACACAGACAAAATTTGATAATCCGATCGAATCCATGAAATCCCAAAACAACCCCAGAAAACTCAACTGTATAGTATATATTAAAATTACCCAGAAAACACAGGAATTAATTATAAACATTACTGTGCAAAGAGGAGTCAAAGAGTCAACATTATGGTCGCGGAAGCGCCGCGCCACGTGGGCTTAGGCCGCGCTTCCGCGGCATTATGACGGAGTTAGGTCTCCGTTTTTCACAATAATTCATAAAAAACCCTGCTTAATTTTCTGCATATTTTTAATATTGAAAAATCCAGATTTTTAAAAATTGGACAGAGAGCATTTTGGAAATGGGTTTTCGGGTTCGTTCGGATCTCAAACGTCGTCTAGACTTCGCCTAAGGCTCTAGCTAGGCTCTAATACCACTGTAGGGTTCCTAGGCACCCTAATGAGGTCTCCCAAGGCATCAACCATGCCAATTTCAAAATTTATGGTGCCGAGAAACCCTAATACGGATCGTTGGTTAGATGTCTAGGCGAAAAAGAAACTAGTTAACACTTAACTACAAGAATACGGAAATACAACTTTTGTAGATCCGGTCCTCCACCTCCACGGCTCCGTGATGAAGTTATCTCCGCTGTCCAAATCAAAATCCGGGCTCTAGCGTCGGCTTCATCGGAGAAAGAGCGGGCAAGGTCGTCGACTTCGTGCCGAAGATGATCTACGTCGAGGCATCGCTAGATCAAGCTCCAACTTCACCAAGTGATGAAACTTGTGAAGAAAACACACTCTACTACTTGGCAAGAGGTAGAGGATGAAGAAATAGGAAGTGGGTTCACTTTAGAATTGGATTTCTCACTCATTTCATCAATCCACCATTGATGAAGTGAAGCTTTCTTCATTGAAGAAGATGAAGAAGAAGAAGAAAGTGTTATGATAAGTTAATTTAAAATCAAAAGTAAATCAATACTTATCATAACATTAACTATAGTCAAGTGTAGAGAATTAACCAAGGTTAGTTGAATGGTTAGGGTTAGGAGAAGAAGACAAGAATGGTAGCTTTGGTCAAAACTTCATGAAGTTTCAACAAGAAACAAAGAAAGCCACCATTCTTCTCTTTAATCCTTTCTAAAAATAAATAAATAAATAAGATAAGATAAGGAAAACCCTAATCATTAACTTAACCATGGTTTAATCTTTACACTTAACCAAGTTAACATGCATCATCAAACATGATACAATTAAGTGCACAAAAATATATCGCATATACAATGCGCACATCCAAGTGAGAAAATCTATCTTAAGTGAACCGATACTAGTTAATGTAAAGTGATATATCAAATATATAATTATACATTAAATCATTAAATCAACACTTGATTTAACGATCCGGTCATATCGCATATAACCGACTAGTTTCAACAGTAACAACTTATCGAATCAACACTTGATCCGATAACCCGGCTATATCGCATATAACCGATCAATATCACAAATCGTGAGAATCGTATACAGTATCACATACTGGTATCATTCTCGGTCCCGCACATATCTCATATGCGTTCCTATTTCTTTTCGTTTGAGCCAGGAAACCTCTGTGTAGGACTCTAAAGACTCGTCAATACGCCGGCAGCAGATGATGATCATATCAAACACCCACAAGCCGCAAGCGGTCTGCTAAACGTAACGGCCACCCGGGTATTGAGCGATCAGAAGATCGACGAGCAAGCCCGCTCACACTCCAGTGAATCCAACCAGTAACACTACCGTACAGTCCGGTCTGATCGTCTGATATGTCGCATATCTCGCCTAGGGGTGGTAAACGTCAGACCCCAATAGCTCGATAAGTCGTGTCGATATGAGGTCTATAACAATTCGAGAAACTACTGGTAACACTTACCAGTAAATCTCAGCAACCCTGGCCAGGGATTTCCGGTTATAGCCAATCGAACACAACGCAACATCAACCCCCTATACCGGGAGAGACGAATCCCCTCCTATCGCTCATTGCCTCTATGTGACTCGGGACTGTACCCAAAAACCACCATTTTGCACGCCCTCTTGGACGTGGTAAGATGGAAATCAAAGCACAGTGGGAACCACACAAGACTCTATGACGATCTCGGGTCAACAGACTACTCTGTACCAGTGTCACCAGAGAACTGCCATCTGACGTAAGGTATAATACCATCTGGGAGTTCTCGGCGAGTCCGTCCAGTGTACCCAGTCTCTACTGAGCACTCGTATATCATCTCTGATGTCAAACACCAATGGATATGGGATCATCCATCGCCCATCTGTATGGGTCGAGAAGGTATACGCTAGTCTACTCTGGTATATCGATGCCCCGTCTCGATACACCCACGACTAGGGACTTTGAAGGATGTACTTATGGACTACCATGTCCCCACTAGTATGATCCGCATCATAGTCCAGGTAGTCAAGCACACATCCTAAGGGCTTTACCAACATGTAACAGAGAGACAATCAGTGTACACGTTAAGGTAAAGTTCAACCAGATAGCATACTATCATGTCGAGCAAGAAAGTCCTCCCTATATATGTCCCAGCATCCACTACAATATACATCCTATGTACAGTAATGGCCTCTAGGGCATACATATAACTAACAATTATTGCATACCTTGATCATCATATAGATGTTATTAGATTGCATTTGCTATGCACGATTATTGCATACCCTTCTTATCATTTAGAGATGTTGTTAGATCGTACTTGATGCATGATTACTGCTCATATAGTTCCTCATATAGATGTTATCTGTTGGCATAGGTTAGAGTATCGCGGTACGTGCATACTCGCGATTACCTTTATATGTTATCTACTACTCACGAGTTGGCAACTCACCCCCGTTATGCCACAGTGTTTGCAGGTTGCCCCTCGGAATAGTCGCGGCAGGCTGTTTTCCTATATCTTTTTGGCTACGGATACCACTGTAGTTGGTGCGTGAGCTGTTTGCTGCTAGGTAGGTTCGTGGTATCCGGTTATTTCCATTGTACATATTTTGTATCTAGTACTCTCCATCTACTTTTATGTATTTGACTTAGAGACCAGTGTGAGGACGATGATGTATATTATTTTGTATTCTGGTGTCGAGTTTGTTGTGAGCCGACTTTACTTATGCAGTTCTTATCTTGTGTGATGTTTTTCCACTTATTGCTCTTTTCTTTGCTACGGCAACGTATATTGTTACCGTGGTGATTGTCTACATGAGGTTTTCTTAACTTTTTAGTAAATGTTCCTATTAAATGCTTAAACACTCTATACTTTTACTGGTTTTGATTTCTGGGTTTCGGCTTACTTAGTCGCGTTACGCCTGTAGACGTTACGTGGTTAAGTGCCGGTCACGGGCCAAACTTTGGGTCATGACAAAGTTGGTATCAGAGCGTAGGTTTTACCTTCGGAGTGTAGGATGACCCTGGTATGATGGAGTAGGTAGCTACAGCAGAGTGGCGTAGCGTGCGTATGATCCACGGCATACTCACGACACGGTACTCCGCCTAAGCGACCTTAGGACTTATTGATTGAAATTCCTTCATGATTGTATACATCCTTGTGATTCGATTTCCGTATCCTCATCTAATCCTACTTTCTTTTCAGCCATTATGCCGTTAAGGACTACGAGGGTGCAGAGAGCGGCCGCGAGAGCCGAGATTCGAGTTGATTCGTCCGGGATGAGGACTGATCCGGGTAGTACCCCTGTTGTACCAGAGCAGATTGTTCTTCCTACGACAGATCAGATCGCTAGACTACTGGCAGAGATGCAGGACTTGCGCCAGACGATGAGCACATTGGTTGAGACCATTCGAGCGCAGCAACAGGAGGTTGTCACCCCTGTTATCCAGTTGTTCCTTGCGATCAGCATGCAGCATTCCGTCACCTACATAGCACCAGTAGATGCAGCCCCAGTTTACTAGACACGTCTTCCAGAGACTTTGAGAGTTCCGGAACAGTGGAGGAATCATACTGGTGTACCAACCCAGAGCAGAGGCATAGGACGAGGACAGACGTTCAGCTCTCATCCCCAGGAAGGTCAGCAGTCAGTGCGTGGATGTTTTCGATGCGGAAGCCTTCAACACTTCTTCAGACATTGTTCCTTAGCACCACGTCAGGGTCATATTCTGAGGCGTCATGGACGCGGAGGGTTCGCTCAGAGGGGTCAGTCTAGCGGAGGAGGAGTTCGGCCTGTTGCGGGAAGAGGGCAGACACGAGAGTTTGCTTCTACTCATCGGGACACGAGGGCGTCCAATGCAGAGTTTTCTGGTATCCTTAATTCGTATGTTCTTTTGATGTATTTGTTTGTTTTCACACTTGTGCCTTGGTTGGGACGAGAGTCGTGTTTGGTAGATCCGCCGTTTGTTGTGTTAACTTCTATCAGCGATTCTTTTGTTGCGCGACACGTAATTCGGTCGTGTGCCAATCGGGTAGGAGATAGAGATTTGTCTGTCGTTTTGATCCTTCCAGAGATGTTGGATTTGGCGTTCTCCTGGGCACGGACTGGTTAGCTACGTGCTAGGCGTTTGTGGACTACCGTGAGGAAACAGTCAGGTTTTGTTTTCCCCGGCGAGTCAGTTCTTGTTGTGCAGGTGGATAGTTGTGCCGCCTCTCACAGCTTGAATTCAGCCTTTTTCGCTAGTCGGCTTTTGGAGGAGATGTCGTGGATTCTTGGTGTTCATTCGTGATACCGTAGCCACAGATGGTTTGTAGGACCGGTTTTCTTTCGTGCGAGAGTTTTCGGACGTTGTTCCAGATAGGCCGGCAAAGCTTAAGGAGCTTAAGGATCTGCTGCAGAGTTGTTTGTTGGGGGGAGTCTCGTGCGTCTAAGTGTTTCGCATTAGGAAGCTCATATCTATTCATCAAGGAGAAAGACGACAGATTGAGGTTGTATATTGATGGATCGTCAATTGAACCGGCTTACGGTACGGATAGGTATCCTTTTACCTCGCATTGGCGATTTCTTCGATCAGCTCCAGAGTGCGAGATATTTTCTAAGTTTGTTTGGGATCGGGTCATCATTGTTGCGGGTTCTGAGTGATGACATTCCGAAGACTGCCTTGTGCGTGCTACGGGCTTTGTGTGTGTTGGTGTGTCATTGGATTCACCAATGCCCTATCAGCATTCGTTGATGCGATGAACCGGATTCCTTCAAGCCGTTCCTCGACCAGTTATTGTTGTGTTATTTACGACATCCTGGTCTATTTAATGTGTCTTGAAGGATAGGAGTAGCACTTGAGGATTTTTTTTGCAGATATTGGGAGAGCCCCAGCGGTTTGCTAGATTCTCGGAATGTTCCTTCAGCCTCGTTGTATTGACTCCTTGGTCTTGTAGTTACGGGAGACGGTTTTGCATGGTTCCGAGGAAGATCGTGGCCGTACAGATTATTCCCAGGCTTGTGAGCAGGACGGAGGTCCGCGGATTTTTAGGCTTAGCAGGTTTTTACCGCCGTTTCGGGCAGGATTGCTAGTGTAGTGCTGCACCGTTGACTGAATTGACCGGAGTGGAGGTTTCCTTTCTTTAGAATGAGGCTTGTGTGCGGAGTTTCGGCAGTTGAAGATTCGGTTAACAACTGCATCAGTTTCTTCTTTGCTTTTTGGTTCGGGCGACTTTATGGTTTAACTGTGATGGTTCGTGAGTAGGGCTCGAATGTGTACTGAGGTGACATGATGGAGTTATTGCTTTGGCTTCCCTACATTTGGAGGAAGTACGAGAAGGATATCCCACTCATGATCTCGAGATGGCCGCGGTGGTTTCGTGTTGGAGATTTGGAGACACTACTTGTTCGAGGGTCGTGCTAGATTCTCACGGACCACCAGAGCTTAATGTACATCTTCCTGCAGTGGATTTTGATTGTTGTGATGGTCCTCCGCAGATATACAGTTCTTGTGCGATCGTTGAGTACAGCTTAAGTTCGTCTCTACTGAGGGGACAGCTTGCTCATGTCCGCGCCCGACCACTTTTCTTTAATCACTTTCGCGAGACACTGCCCGCCGACGCTCGTTCGTCAGAGATACTTGAGCCTGTTCGGCTGTCGGTATGTAGTTTCACTTCCAGCTGTTTCATTTATTGTATCTTTGGCTTCCGCACATTGTTATTTCTTGACTCTTTTACTCTGGCTTATGGACATGTACTAGATAGTTAGTTTACTTTCCTGTTCTTGATATCTCTACAGCCGTAATGTGACTGTGGAAAGATTTTTCCTATCCACAGGTAGCATGGTTGGCTATGTCACGTGCCTATTTTAGCGTACTCTGGGAAGCGGGACGTGACAGGGAAATCGCCCGTATGGCGTTAAGCGTTAGGGCGTTATAGGATATTTTAGTTGTATGTGTTCATATATACTATAGTAGCATACCAACCCTTGTTGCATATAGAAATGGTAGATATAGAACACTGCGCTGTCACTAACGGTTCAAGCGGCACGAGCACTAATTGTATGTTACACTCACACCATTAGTGATTGCCATGACACTTGCACTATAGGATTGCTACGAATTATATATCGTCTTGGTTTCCGCATCATTGATAATTGCCATGACTTGTCGCATATACACATACATTGATAAATCACTACTTGCGCATCTGTACACTGTATATTCACCTTAATGCATACCTTCATTGATACATCACTACTTGCGCACATGTACACTGTATATTCACATTAGTGCATACCTTCATTGATACATCACTACTTGTGCACATGTACACTGTATATTCACATTAGTGCATACCTTCATTGATACATCACTACTTGCGCACATGTACACTGTATATTCACCTTAGTGCATACCGTCCTTGATATATCCATATTAGTGCACATGTACATTGCTACACTCACATTGCGTATATATTCATTTGCACATTCATACCTATATATATACATATGTTACATACATGGATGATATTGTCATGATTTGAAAACTAAGGGACCGCACGTGATATTTTCAAACTGGATCTTTTTAAAGGAGCGGTTGTCATGCCCCACTTCCCAAAATACGGAACACGAGGGATGACTAGGCCAGCCATGCTCCTATGGTCAAGGAATAATCCCGCCGTAGTCACACTTCGGCTTCTAGCATTACATGGTAATCAGTAAATAAAGCACAGCAGTAAAGGAAATACATCACTAAAATATTACATCAAATTCCATCGTTCACAAATTACAAATAAACAAGAAGAGCTACTAACCAAGTTCGAATACACGATCTCTTTAGGGAAAGCAGAAAAGAAGAAAAAGGTACTCCAGACTAGATCTCCGCCAGCTCGAAAGGTAAATCCGACTCCTGCGCTGGTCCTTCCTCGAGATCTGAGCATGCATACTCATGTCGTCGAAGCGACGTAATAGCAATTTTTATATTAATGACATGAAACATGCAAATACGATAATAACAGTGAAAGTAAAATGTTGATAATCGCTATGTCACTAAATGATGCAAAGTATGATCTGTGTCCCTATCAGTCTCTAGGTCATGTTTGAAATCGTATAGTGGAAAGGAGGATCATGTTTAACAGGAGTCTCGTACATACCCGAGACAACGGCCCACACGCCCGGGACATAACCCTGTCAGCCGGATCACTAGATCCTACCTAATATATATAAGAATCACTGTTCGAATGATCATCCTCTAAAACACGGTCCCGCTAAATACGATACTCTTTCCACTTCGATTTTCCCTTTTTCCCCAGGTTTACACTATTGATGATTATGATTTAGTCGTGTACAAGTATGCACCAATAGCACGGTTTTGTCACTGTTCACTGTATTAATCACTGTCACGAATCATTCACTTTTCCATTGGCGTACTTGACACTCCTAAACCAATATCATGCACGCACGATAATACAGTGTCCACTTAATAATAACGCGCACTAACACTATGTATATGGCAATTGGGTAAGGTATGTATATCTATGCAGTTAACAAGTCATGTGTATTATGAACCACCATGCACGTCATAAACTTACAAAAATTGCAGTAATTCATATGTTCAGAATTCAGTGAAATGATACAAATACGGTAACAAGCACACTCTGTCGGAAGTTCAGCAAAATTGGTTTCAGTACATTCGGATTTCTGGTATTCAAGTTACAGCCGTTTCAATTTAAGTGCTCGCTGCAGGAAATTCAGTTTCTGAACTGAATGTCCGTTTCGCGGCACAATTTTCACCCAGTTGGGCTCAGAATTTAGCGACACTACAGTTGAATGAAATATAGGGTTTTCAACGCAACAGACGGATTCTCAATCGCGTCTATACATCATAAGTTATGCACTGTTCAACACTAGTGTATCAATTCTGTTTCAGTTTGGGACTGGTATGCGTCCCGATCTTTTAAATTGCAGTTTAAATAATAAACGACGATATAACGGGGTGAAATCACTTGCGTTATTTAGCTAACAGATTGATCTTCAATAAAATGCAGGGTTCCGCAACAAACAAGTTCGGGCAGCGAAGGGGTAAGCATCATGAGGCATAAAACAACAACCATAGCTGCTCTGAACTGCAGTCCAGAGCCTCTCTCCGAACCAATTCTCGTCATAATTTCAGTACAGAAACAATTAAAAACTTGCATAGGGTTACAGGTCGTCGAGTCGGCTACGATTTAAGCCCTCGAACGCCTCATTTCAATATGTACACAATTAATTGAGATTTTAACAAATTTCAGGTGCGGGAATTTCCTAGTTTTTACCGGTGTAATTGGGGGTGTTCGTTTAAGCCATTAACAATTGTATTTTCCAGTAAAATTTCTACATAGTGCTCATTGCCACACGGGCCAGAATATGCAATCGAGTTCCGTCAAATTAAATGAAGGTTTTCATTTAGATCTTGCATCCAACACTTATGTCATTTAAGTTTTCATGAATCGCAAATATGGAATTAATACGGTTTTGATTTGAAACGGCAATAATCTAGCATGTAGCAAGTAGGGTACTTGCCTAGAGACGTTTTGGTGAAGCACGGCAGCGGCAACGGCACGAACGCGCGACGAACGGCGCGGTTTGGATTCACGGCCTCGGCTCGCGTTTCGGTTTCGGCGTCGGAGTTGTCCGGGGAACGACTCGTGGTCGCTGGAAGCGGAGGGGGTGCTCTGTGGATCTCTGTGAGTGCGCTGGGGTCGACGATGGTCGGCGGTGTCGCTCCGGCGATGGGCAGCAGTGGGTTCCAAGCTCGCAGTGAGGGTTTGGTTAGAGAGAGAGAGAGAGAAAGAGAGAGAAAGAGAGTGGGGCTCGGGTTGGATTTTGGAGGAGGTGGAGGAGATGTAGAGGGTGCAGAGGTCGACGGTGGTTCAGGTGCAGTGGTGGCTCGCCGGCGTCGAGGTGTAGGTGGTGGCTGAGATAGGTGCAGGGGAGCTTGGTGAGGGGGTGAGTTCGGCAGTTGAAGAAGGTGGAGTAGTGTGGGGGCTCTGTTGGAGGAGAGAAGAGAGCGAGGGAGGATGAATGAGGAGGTTGCAGTCGTCGTAGTCGTCGTCGAGGGGAGCGCGGTGAGGGAGCTCGAGGCAGTGGGTTTTCTGGGGTTTTCGAGAGAGAGAGATTTGAGAAGGAGTTGGAGAGGGAGAGGGAGAGGGAGAGAGGAGTTGGAGACGAGGAGTTTGAGGGGTGCGCGGACGTGGTCGGGGTCGCGGGGACGTGGGGCAACGGCGCGGCGACGTTGGCGACGTGGGTTCGTGAAGAGGGAAAATGGGCGGGAAAAGTTTACGTTGAGGGAAGAAGAATTTAAAGGAGCGGGTCGGGTCGGGTTCGCGAAGGCGGGCGCGAATAAGAAGTAAGAAGAATGGGCTAGGCCGGGGAAGTTAAGGGTTTAATGTTTTAATTTATTTTAAATTTCCCTTGGGCCGAGGAATTAGATGTTGGGCCGAAGGAGTTAAATAAATTCCTTTCTATTTTATTTTTTTTTCTTGGGCTGAGGATGAAGGGGTCGGCTTGGAAAAATAATTAATTGTTTTAAGTTTGGGCTTTTAGATTAATTTTGTTATGGTTTTGGATAAATTAAATATTGGAACTCAAGCACTAATCTTCACACAAAGTAATAATACGGGATGGGGATACCATTTTGGGGACTCGGGAACTGTAGGAAAAATTTCATGGATGGGAACGGGGATTTACATCATACCCCCTTACAAAAATTTCGTCCTCGAAATTTAAAAAGGATACAAAGAAACAACAGTATTAAACAAAGAGATGTGGAAAACGTGCACGGATATCTTCCTCCCGCTCCCAGGTAGATTCTCCTGGGGAATGACCGCCCCAAGACACTCGGACTAACGGAATGACCTTGTTCTTCAGCACTTTCTCTCTGCGGTCGAGGATGGTAGTGGGATGCTCCTCGTATGATAGATCGGTACCCAAAATTAGCTCCGAATAGTCCAGAACGTGGCTCTCATCCCGAACATAACGCCGCAACTGTGACACGTGGAACGTGGAAGGTATTGTGCACATCAGCTAGCGATGGAGGCAAAGCAAGTTGGTAGGCCACCTCTCCTACTCGCTCTAGCACCTCAAAAGGTCCGATGAAACAGGGACTGAGCTTTCCCCGACCTCCGAACCTGATAACTCCACGGGTAGGGGAAATCTTCAGGAACGCCAACATTGCACTTACTTATGACAAAGTGGCATATGTCCTCACCAGTACTGCTCCCCCCGTCACAGGACCAGATTCCTCGGTTGCGGACAAAGAGGTCCGCAAAACTTGAGATCTGGATTGCGAAAAAGCTAAGTGCATCGTGCTGGCATCCATGAATAATGAACACCAGAAGCAGCACGAGGATATGGATATCAAATCCATTTTTCTCCATTGCAAGGATTTGTATGGAGAGCACTCTCGTATCGCAAGGGATGAGATCTCAAGGAAGTTATTTTAGATGAAGTTAGCTCCAGGATCACTTGTAGGAGAGCACGTCCTAAAGATGATCGGCCTCATTGAGAAACTCGCAAACCTAGGATGCATGCTAGAAAATGAGTTATACATTGACTTGATTTTACAGTCCCTTCCCCACACCTTCTCTCAGTTCGTACTGAACTTCAACATGCACGATATGGAAGCCGATCTTCCAAAACTCCACAACATGTTGAGGGTAGCAGAGAGCTCCTTGAAAAAGGAGAAGACACCCGTTCTTTATGTTGGTCAATCATCCTCTTCTAAATCCAAAGCAAAAGCTAAGGGGAAGAAGAAGATGAACACCACCAAACCGAAGGGAGATGTCAAAAAGGTGCAGGGAACGAACAAAGCGAGGAGAGTAAAAGTGGATAAGGATGAGTGCTACTACTGTCATAAGAAGGGGCACTGGAAGAAGGATTGCATGGATTTTAAAGCCAAGGACACGAAGCAAGCTACTGCTTCTGCTTCAGGTGTGTTTGTAATCGAAAACTGTTTTTCAGTAAACTCTATATCATGGGTACTAGATACCGGTTCTGGTTCTCACATCTGTAATTCTTTGCAGGCTCTGAGAAATCATAGAGCACTGAAGGCAAGTGATATGACCCTTCGGGTTGGCAACGGAACAAACGTTGATGCTGTTGCAGTAGGCGATTATCACCTAGGGTTGACAAGTGGGCATATTTTGGTGTTGTACAGCTATTTTTGTATTCCCGGTATGCTATGTAATATTATCAGTGTTTTTATTATCTAATAAAGGATATAATTTTGCACTTGAAAAAAATGTCATGAACATTCTCCTAAATCAAGAACTGATTGGGTCTGGCACACTGGAAAACAGCATATACGTACTTAATCAACATCAAGTTTTCAATATTCAAAACACACTCAAAAGAAAGGCTCCAAATTCAAACGAAGCCTTCTTATGGCATTGTAGACTTGGTCATATAAATGAAACAAGGTTGACTAAGTTGTATAAAGATAGATATTTAGATCCGTTTGAATATACATCATATGCAACGTATCAATCATGTATCAAAGGGAAGATGACCAAATCTCCGTTCACAGGACACGGAGAAAGAGCCATGGAGCTCTTGGGACTTGTACACAGCGATGTATGTGGTCCGATATCTACACATGCACGAAGTGGTCACTCCTACTTCATCACTTTTACTGATGATTTCTCAAGATATGGACATGTGTTCTTAATGAAGTATAGATCCAAGGCCTTTGAGAAATTTAAGGAGTATAAAAATGAATTAGAGAAACAAAGTGGTAAAAGTATCAATACACTTCGATCTGATCGAGATGGAGAATACTTAAGTACCAGTTTCCTTGAATACTTAAAAGAGAATGGAATTCTCTCTCAGCTTATTTCTCCATATACACCTCAGCATAATGGTGTATCGGAAAGGAGGAATCGCACGCTACTTGATATGGTGCATTCAATGATGAGTAGTGTTGAGTTTCAACTTTCCTTCTGGGTTTTTGCGTTGGAATCAGCAGCATACCTATTGAATAGAGTTCCAACTAAGTCTGCCTACCACTCCATATGAAATGTGAAGTGGGAAGAGACCATATCTCAAGTATCTCAAGATATGGGGGTGTTCAGCTTTTGTTAAAAAAACAGAATCCGGACAAGCTCGAAGCACGATCGGTTTTATGCAAGTTTGTGGGATACCCCAAGAATTCAAGGGGATATCTTATCTACCATACTGAAGAACAAAAGGTGTTTGTCGCTCTCCACATTGTCTTTTTACAGAGCGAATTTCTTGCAAAAGAAATTAGTGGGAGTACGGTAGAACTGGAAGAAATTCCAGAACCCCAAACTAATACCGAGGACTTAGTAGAACCTCAGGTTTCAATAAAACCCGGCGAACCGACGTCGCTCCGCAAATCTAGTAGGCTTTCTCGTCCTCCTGAGAGATACTATGGGTTTCTCGTAGATGGGGATCAAGAGGATTGCATTATCGATGATAATGAGCCTACTAATTTTCAGCAGGCTATCACGAGTAAAGACTCGGTGAAGTGGCTGGATGCTATAAGATCCGAAATGGAATCCATGTATACCAACAAAGTATGGACTTTGGATGTTGCTCCTCTTGGGTTGAAACCAGTTGGATGTAAATGGATCTTCAAAAAGAAGATTGGTGCAGATGGACAAGTGGAAACCTACAAAGCTAAACTTGTTGCAAAAGGTTTTCGTCAAAGACCAGGATTGGACTATGATGAAACCTTTTCTCCAGTGGTTATGCTTAAATCCATTCGGATCCTATTTGTCATTGCTGCCTTCCATGACTATGAAATCTAGCAGATGGACATAAAAACAGCTTTTCTAAATGGATATTTAGAAAAAAAATGTTTATATGGATCAGCCAGAGGGTTTCTTACAAAGTGGGAGCAGTGGAAAGGTGTGCAAGTTTCTTAAATCTATATATGGATTAAAGCAAGTATCGTAGAGTTGGAACATCTGCTTTGATGAAACGGTCAAAGAATTTGACTTTATCAAAAATGTAGATGAGCCATGCATTTATAGAAAGATTGTAGAAGGAGCAGTAGTCTTCCTCGTACTATACGTTGACGACATACTCCTGATAAGGAATGATATCCCTATGCTACAATCAGTAAAGCTCTTCTTGTCACAGAAGTTCTCCATGAAGAACTTGGGTGATGCCTCCTACATTCTGGGGATTAAGATCTATCGTGATAGGTCTAAAAGAATGTTGGGACTTTCACAGTCCAGGCACATTGACACCGTACTAAAGAGGTTTAGTATGGAAGATTCCAAGCGTGGTAATTTACCCGCTTGTCACGGGATCACCCTCTCCAAAGAGATGTCTCCAAAGACTGATGAGGAGAGGGCTCGCATGGGCATTATACCCTACGCTTCGGCGGTAGGATCTATAATGTATATGATGTTATGTACCAGACCAGATGTAGCTTACGCACTTAGTGTGGTAAGCAGGTATCAGTCTAACCCGGGTGAGAAGTATTGGATAGAAGTAAAGAACATTCTTAAGTACCTGAGAAGGACTAAAGAGATGTTCTTGATTTACGGCAATGGGGACCTCCAGGTCGAGGCTTTTACCGACTCCAGCTTCCAAAGTGACAAGGATGACTCTAAATCCGTCTCGGGTTTTGTGTTTACCCTCAATGGAGGGACGGTATGTTGGAAGAGTTCCAAACAGGATACCATCACAGACTCAACGATGGAAGCTGAGTATATAGCTGCTAATGATGCCGCAAAAGAGGCTATCTGGATGAGGAAGTTCATCTCTGAACTTCAGGTGGTTCCGTCCATTGCCAATCCAATACCTTTGTATTGCGATAACAATGGGGCTGTAGAATTAGCGAAGGAACCAGGTCCCATCAGAAATCCAGACATATCTTAAGGCGGTATCACCTGATCAGGGAGATCATGGATCGCCAGGAGATCGAGATGCGGAGAGTGGACACAAAAGACAACACGACAGAACCATTCACCAAGGCCATCCCTCAAGTCCAGTTCGAGAGGCTATTTGAGATGTTGGGCATGCGGTACGCCAGCAACTGGATCTAGTGCAGACAGTGGGTACTTATTGCACCAATTATAGGCCTCAGTGCAAGTGGGAGATTGTTGGATATATATGTCCTAGAGGCCTTCATTGTATAGGATGCTAGGGATATGTATGTACAGGACAATCTTGCTCGATATGATAGTATGTTATTTGGTTTGTCTTTATCTTAATATATGATGTGTTTTACTTTGTAATTCATATCTTGTGTGTATGCTGATAAAGTCCATAGGATATTTGCCGGACTACCAGCGTTGTGATGGCAATCATAATTGTGGGAGCTGGGTAGTCGATAGGCACATCCTTAAAATTTCCATTGTCGACGGAGTATCAAGACTGGGCATCGATACTCCAGAGTAGGCTAGTGTATACATATCTAGACCCTGACGAGGGGCGATGGATTGGTCCCGCAACCATTGGTGAGGTGCACCTAAGATTGTATACAAATGCTCACTGGGTGTGAGTTCAATGGACAGGACTCGCCGAGGACTGATTATATAGTATTATACCTAGCGTCAGATAGCAGTTCTCTGGTGACATGTGTGCAGATAGTCTGTCGACCTGAGGTCGTCATTTGTCTCGTGTGAGTTCCTACTGTGCTTTGATTACTACCATATCACGGCTCTACTGAGTCGTGAAAACAGGTTTTAGTTGGGTACAGTCCCGAGCCACATGAAGGTAGTGAGCGACTGTTAGGGATTCGTCACTCCCGGTATGGGGAGTCGATGTCGCGCTGTGATCGGTTGGTCATCACCATAAGTCCCTGGCCCGGACGGATTGAGAATTACTGGTGGGCGGACCAGTAAATTCTCGGATGGTCTTGAGCCACACTGACACGACTTGTTTGGTTGTTAAGGATCTGACGTTTTCCACCCCCTAGACCTTACATGCGATACTCTCAGACGAACAGACCAGACTGCACGGATATTGTCACGGACATGCTCGGTAGGGGTTTGGATGAGTTCGCTCGTCGGCCTTCCTTTTCGACAGATACCTGGGTAGCCGTTACGTGCAGCTAGTACCGCTGACGTACATGTGGTTAAACCCTCTGTCTTTAGGGTCCCACACAGAGGGTTTCTCTGCTTCGAGCGAAATGATGTAGAGGTCGTATGGTTTTTACGGCAGGGTTTCGGTCATATGCGTATACTTGTGCACGGATCATGATTCGGACGAATAATACTAGTGGGCTTTGGTTTAAGCCGAATCCTGGTATTGGATTATCGGATTATTTTGTCTCTTTGTATTCGTATTGTTCGGAATACGGATACGGGTATGTATATTCGATGAGGAGTATTCTTGTAATTTTGTCAAGAATGCTTCTAGAAAAAAACAACTCATTAGTTTAATAACCATTTATTTTAAATGGTTAATGAGGTGGAGGGTGGGGTATTTTTTTATAATTAATGAAGCATGGCTACTTGGTGACTCATGTAGTGAGTCACGGATTACTATTGAGGCAAAGGAAAATATCTAGATATTTTGTGGAAAATATCTAGATATTTTTATGGAAAGCATCTTTGCTTAAGTATTATCACAATGGGTCATTCTTTATTCATTCTATCATAAACACCCTCTCTCCTCTAAACTCTCTCTTCTTCTTCCTCTAACCCTAACTTGTCTCATGAGTTGAGAATCCTAGGGTTCAAGAGACTAAACAAATCCTAATCACTCTCTACATCACCTAAGCTACTTAGATTAGCACACTAGGTTCTTTAGTTATCTCATATTAAAGGTAGGAGCTCAAAGTAGTCACTCTCAAGTGGATCATCTTTGATCCAAGGAGGCTAACGATCAAACGATCCGTACACTCTCTTCTAGGAGCTTAAGAAGAGGAGAAGGACAGCGAAAGACGAATGATTTGGTTCACGAAGGTATAAACTTCTTTCATAGTAGTTAGAACCTCAAAATTCATATGTTAGTTAAGGTTTATATAAAGATCCTGTTGATTCAAGTCGTTGTTGCAAAGTTCTAAAATCGTTTTCGAAAATTCCGCCTCCCCGCGGACACGTGGGGTGCACAATATCGACTTGCATCAGCATTACTGATAGAAAATTAGAGAGGTTTCTTTTGTAGGTGCTCCGTACACCTCTCATTTAGTATTAATATAGGAGAGATAAATGTTAGATCTTAACCAGTATTAGAAAGGATATTATTGATTTTGTTGTGTTATTTTGAACCATAGATCCTACAAATGTTTTAATGATGTTTTTATTTTCTATTAGGGCCTTTTACAAAAAAGCCCCTCATACTTCGCTAATTACTAAAAAGCCCCTTCCCTCCTCCATATTTCATATTTATTTAAAAGACCCCATACATTTAAATTGCATTAAAAAAAACCTAGCTGGCTAAAAAAGAATCTTTTGCATCTTCTATTATTCTATTACGGGCTATCGGTGAGTATCGTGTTAGGATTTCAAATACACCTGGCCTCTCTTTTTCTCCCAAAATTCCTTAAAAAATCCCTATATTGACTTTGGGGTTAGGGTTTCGATCGAAGATCTCTCAAATTGATCATGAAAACCGGCTTATGTTTCTCATCCTTCCCCAATATCAAGCTTGTCGAGTGTCGTTGTCTCTTCAATTATAAGTTTCGAGTTGGTGGGCAAGCTCATTCGCAAAGAAAATGATACTTTAGTTACTCTAAATTCCAATCTTCAACTAAGCGGCTATATAAGCTCTTTTTGTGAGAGAGAGAGAGACATATCTAAATATCTAGAAAGAGCAGCTCAAGGTCAAGCTCCAGCTTTATCATCCTAACGGGACATTAAATTTGAATGGAAAATTAGCGAGCGGGCTTTTTAATGCAACTTGAATGTATGGTTTTGTTCCCAAGTAAATACGAAGTATAAGCGAGGTTTTTAAATACTTAACGAAATATGAGGTCTTTTTAGTAAAAAAGCACTTTTATTATTAAATTAAATATGACCACACACGGGAGAAATTATTCACTATTAAGAATGAATGCAATGTACTCAAGCATAAAGCATAAGAGAGAAAGAGATATAACTTTTCATATATCCTTGGGACGGTTTCATAAGACTCATGGATCTATTTCCGGTTTCATAAGACTCATGGATCTATTTCCTTTTTTTTGTCATAACAAGGCATATATGGCCAACAATTGAATTTATTCCCCATGCATGTCTCATATCCTCCTCTAAATTTTATAAAGCTCTATCAAACTTTCAAGATTTTTGAGATAATGATATCTAACTTTAAAAATACCATGAACCCAAATGAGTTGGCAATATTGTTTGAAAATGTAAGTTCTGTCAACTCATGAGAGACACAAGTGGATTGAATAACCCAAAATTGATCTTGTTTGTGGCCTGAACAGTCCCCAAAGGAACTAGATGAAGCATTTTTTTATGAAAATATTCTGTCAAAAATACCCAATTTTAAAGTATAATGGCGCTGTCTCAAAAAATCTAAAATTTTGATGGCAACAACTTTGCCCTGGAAAATATTTTGCAGAATTGTTGGACAAAACTCTAAGAATATAAAACAAATAAAACACTTCAGATTATTTGTTTACTTCCAACTTCGGAAGACAAGAATTGGATTATGGAATAAGAAAAACGTCACATTACGGGAGTTCGGCTTTTATCTCTCCTTTCAAAATAAATTTTTATCCTCTATGTTGTAGTGGGGTCTCCACTCGTTTCACGCTTCTTGATCTCAATTCTAACAGACCAATTCGCACCTCAATTTATAGGAAACAAAACATACAGGGATCCCTACACAACATTCTATTCTCATGTTATAATTCCAAGGGCCAAAATGCACTTATGTTCGTTGCATCTGAACAGAATAGAAGCAGCAACAACTTGCTTATGATCAAATTCTGAGTTCCCTAAACGTCAATAAATTCCTTCCTAGAATATACTTCAATGAAACAAAGGAACAATTTACACCTCGATTTATTATTCAAATCAATTTGAATTAAGAAGGGTAGCTGATGAGGTTCGGATCAGCTCCAACAAAAAAAATTCCTATTTTTGAATCATACTTGAAATTTGTTCGAAATCTTCAGCGACCTAACCTGATCAATTCAAAAATAAATTTAACAGGTCCCAAATACAAACCATAGGCACTTGCTTCAGCTGACCGAAGAAAAGCAACTAGGTCCCAAGAATAGGCTAAACAAAAAGGCTGGAAACAGAATCCATCCTAATCAACAAGTCGCACTGATCCAAAATCTCAAAATAGAATTCGAAACAAAAAATAGGTCGCCGTTTCATGTTCTCATCCACTGAACCCGAACCAAAACTGGTATAAGAAGCAGACATAGGGCGAAGGCGAAGGCGGAGACGGCTGAGGCAAGGAAGGAGTATACTCACTTCTTTTTCCCGCCCTTAGCAGCATCTCCAGCTTTGGTCTATATATAGTTGAAACAAAAGGAAAAATTGTGAAAACTTCTTCAAATTTCCGGAAACTATCAAGGCCAAAACCAAAAAATGTCAAACAGTTGAAGGACAGGTAGATAGGGAAATGCAATCACCTTCTTAACTCCACGGATTTTCTTGGTTCTGTTCTTCCGTTCCTTCATCTGCTTCCTAGATTTCTCTACCTTGGTTGCAAGGCCATTCTGAAGATATACGAATATGTAGCATTCCACAATTAGAAATTATTTCACATGTATCAGGTCTTTGAAGGTATGGAAATACATTATATAATGATGCTTCATTTCAACAAATCAAGGCAACAGTCACCCTACATCATAGTGTAAATCTAGGAGCTCTTCCCAGTTCCGATACTCAATCATTCAAGTAATGAAATCTGAGCTACTAATGCTCATTTTTCCAAAGCAAGGGGATCAAGGTTATTCTCTTCGGCCTATCATATGGGACCAATCCAATCAATTCATCACTCAAGTTGAGTTATATATAGAAGTTTCTTTGCAGTCCTATTTTTGCATAGGGAAATGATAGTTGTTTTTAACATGTTAGACCCAGAACGCAAAATATTTTTATTGGGCCGATGCCCTATATTTGAGATTTGTTGGGTGAGGCTAAACATATCAAATATAAAATTATACAATTAGAGAATTAATAGTTTCTGTCAAGTACGAGATAGCACAAGGGCTTTCCATATTTAGAGGCATAAGTTGTCTTGGCTCCCAAATTAATAGATTAGTTCACTCCAAAAGTAATTGCTTTGCCTTAATTGACTAACTTTCAATGGTTAATACTAAATAGACTTGGTCACAGTTGAACGTATAAGACCACATCATTATTGGTCGTAGAAGTGCTCCCCTAACACAATTACACCACCATCCAATATTCATACAGTCCCTACCCGAGATTAAACTGATGTTCCCAAAGTATTCTTTCACAATGGAAATAATGCATGGAGCATTGTATAGAAATGGAGAAACAAATCTACATCTTTACCAGATGATATCAGGTCAATGATACATTGTAGTCGGATAGCTCCAAAAATCAACACCCATTATTTGGAAAATCATTTGCTGAATTTTTTTTAAGATATCCATGTAGTAAACAAAGATCAAGAGAAAATCTAACAAAACACCAACTTTTACTTTTCCACGACTTTTTTATGGCCCTTTAAAGAAGCATAGTATTCCATAAAAAGATTGTGCCGTATGGAATAGCAGCTTACTATGCTTTGCTTGTGCCGTATGGAATAGCATCTTACTAAGCTTTGCCAGTGCCAGTTATTTTTGTAGTCTAAAGCATACAAGCTTGATTTGAGAAGTGGCCTCGGTAGTACTGGTCTCAAAGTATAGTAAACTAGGTTGTTCCCTCTAATCAATGTTGGTATCCTATTTCTGGTAGCATGTTCCCTTTACCCATGCATAAAGGACTACCCAACAAACCATGTCTTCCATCATAATTTGCTAGGGGTGCTAATCAAACCGAGCCAGTTCGGGTTCGACTCTAGTTCAGCTCGCTAACAAATGAGTCGAACTTGGGCTAAAATTTGGCTCGTTAAATTAACAAGCCGAGCTCGAGTTGGCCCTAGCCCGTTCATTTGTAGCTCAAATTTGACTTGTTTATATATTAGATATAATTTTTTATATATATTTTGAAAAAATAGTCAATTTCCAATACATAAATATCAATCCAAAAGAATCACACATTTAGTGAAATCATTCAAAATGTGTTGGAATCTTTTATTATGTGTCAATGAAATTTTGGCAATATTGATTAATGAGCTATAATTGAACACATACAAGCTAGAGTTAGGCCTTGTTTGTTCATTTATGAGCTCGGCTTGTTTTGCAACTGAGCCGTTAATAAGCAGAACTCGACTAGAACTCGACTTGAGGTAAATAAGTCAAACGAGACTTGGGTCGGTCAAGCTCGGCTAGAAACACACTCGACTCGAACACGAGCTGAGCCGAATATAAACAAGCTGAACTTGAGTTGAGCTGACCCCAGCTAGTTTAAGTTCGGCCCATTTACACTCCTATAATTTGCATACCTGGGAACAATGATGAGTGATAAATTATGGGCTAATTAGTATTTGAATTGATCACTAGATCTATTTTTGATGTTGCAAAATATCGCCAAACTTGCAATCACTTGATGCGTGTGTAGAGTGTACCAAGTCATTATTAACATGTATGATTTTACATTGGGTAAACAATTTCAGACTTGAAGAATAAAAACATGAAACATATCATGCACTTCAATAAATGCACATTAATACATGGATTATACAATTAGAAACAAACTGGCCACTTCTCCAGGACTTACTACTTCTATAATAAAATCATAATGCCATCAGATAATTAAACTTTGGAAAGTTGCAAAGTCCACCTAGTGTTTAGCATTAGAATTTGCTACTAAAATTTGCATCAATGGAAGACATTATTGACTAGCGATCTCGGTATTGAAATGCACAAGACTATTCTTTGTGTCCCATGAGCATAGTTTGACTTCAATATAGGTTTAAATATAAGATGTAAGCCCTCAGACAACGAAGGGTGACACCAATACTCCCTCTTCTTCATATCACTAGTCTTTTTTCCCTCAAATTATGCCCCTTTGGAATTTCAAGAAAAAAGTTTTATCGATGTTTCTAAAAGCAATGTACTTTCACTATGGAGTACCAAAACTATGGCTAAAAAAAGAACAAGTTTCAAGAGAATAACTAAAGACTATCATGAGGTTAAATTAGGGATTTCACATATATTATGTCTTAGACAACCTGCATTCTTCGTAATAAGTGTGCATGAGGCAAAAAAGACAATTCTAATGACACAGTAATTTTTTCTGCACATTTTAAGAATTTCATGAAAACGCAAACTTGAAGGAATGAGATATACCCTGATGAGGGCTCAAACTTCTTTGAGCTCAATAAGCCCGAACCCAGTCGATTTCCCCCCTCCAAATGCAGTCCTGAACTTGAACACAAAGATCGAGTTTTGATCCTTAACTTCATACAGCCTCGCTAGCCTCTCCTTCAACTCAGCTTACCCGCAAACCAAAACAACAATCAAATTTCCAAACAAAACAAAACAAAACCATCAGAATTCAAATGAATCGAATCTACGAAAAGCGCAAACCTTGGAGACTGTTCGCTCTTCCAGGATGCAGTAAGTCGATGACCTGAAGCCATAGAAAGGGACGGAATAGAAAAAAATTAGGGATTTTTTATGGAGCTCCTTTTCGGACCTCCGTCAGATGTTGTCTTCCGTTAATCTCGATATGAACTTGGTTAATTGTCCTTCGTTGCGTGTGGGTTTCAATGGGTTTTGAGAGGAGAAGGTTGGGTGAGGAGGCTGTCGCCGAATACCTACAAAGAAGTCCCGAGGTGGTTTGGTACCACCGAGGACCCTCCGACGCTCAAGTTAGTGATGAGAGCCGAGCAGAGTAACGGCGCAAGGTGTAAAAAAATGGCTTACTTGACCCATCTGTGATGGGGGTTTATATAGCGGTGGTGGCATGCAGCAGCAGGCGCGAGAATCTCGCCGGCAGTTACGCTTCCGACGTCACGCCCGCGTAAAGAGCGGATCGCCCGTTAATGGGGATCGTGATGGCGTGAAACGTGGGATGTTGCCGGCGGAAAATCTGCGCATGGCGAGATTTGCGGAGCGGCGGTTACGCCTGTGAGTGGTGGAGTTGGTCGGTCGGAGGGACCGAGAAAGATGGTCTCGGCGGGAGAGCTCGGGAACGAGCGAGAGGGCCGAGGTATCTTGGTCCTGCGGTAGCTCGGAGGCGAGCTGAGAGACCAAGAAGGCCAATTTGCAAGGGCCCTGAGGTGAGCCAGCGTTGTGCTTGTAGGTCGGGCCTGATCGGCCCCTGTGGGCCCTCTCTTCTGAGTTCTGGGACACGCCATCTGCCACGTGTCCTGATCTGAAAGGTCGCCAATATTGAGCATCATCATTAGCCCCCCACTCTTATCCCGATCAGCTAGTGGGTCGGGTCAAGAGTGGACTGCCGGGCCGTCTGGGGTAAGCTCCCTCCTAAGGTTTCGTCGGGACGCGTCCCGGGCTGTCAGCTGTCTTTTCTGCTAGCTTATCGGGACAAGATCTCTGCATTTAGGGAAGGCGCGCCGGTTCGAGCGTCCTGCCACTGAAGTGACGGTCCACGTGTCGAGCGCCGGTTGACCGACGCGACGTGTGCAGACCTGTGGACCGATGCCTAGAGTGGGCGTGACATGTGGAGCGATCGGTCGTCGAGTTGATTTCGATCACTTGCCAAGTGTACCAAGCGCTGCTGAGAAGGAGGCATCTCCATGGCCCCGAAGTCGAGGGGGGATTACTCAGACTTAGATAGACCTGATGTCTCTTGTTGAGGCTTCGGATCCGCTGCATGTGATGGGCTCAGTGGCCTCGTTATGAGGGCTATAAACCCGCAGCGTCTGTTAGGCGAGAGGATGCCTGCTGGGGATGACCGAGTAGGGAAGCTGCTCGATTGATCTTGGCAAGGGTCTCGACCCCTGGCGTTGGGAGTAGGGAAGCTACCAGCGAGGGATAGTCGAGTCTGGAAAGACTTTGATCCTTGTCTTTGTTGGGTAGGAAGCTACCCGCCGGGATGCGCCGAGTAGGAAGGGGCTTGGCGGCCTCGCGAAGAGGGCTTCAGATCCTCAGCGTTTGATGGGCAGGAGGACGCCCGCTGGGGATGCACCGAGCAGGAAGGAACTCGGTGGCCTCGCGATGAGGGCTTCAGACCATCAGCGTCTGATGGGCGATGCCCGCTGGGATGCGCCGAGCAGGAAGGAACTCGGCGGCCTCACGATGAGGGCTTGAGATCCTCAGCATCTGATGGGCAGGAGGATGCCCGCTGGGGATGCACCGAGCAGGAAGGAACTCGGCGGCCTCGCGATGAGGGCTTCAGACCATCAACGTCTGTTGGGCAGGAGGATGCCCGCTGGAGATGCGCCGAGAAGGAAGGAACTCGACGGCCTCGCGATGAGGGCTTCAGACCATCAGCGTCTGATGGGCAGGAGGATGCCCGCTGGGGATGCGCCGAGCAGGAAGGAACTCGGCGGCCTCGTAATGAGGGCTTCAGACCATCAGCGTCTGTTGGGCAGGAGGATGCTGTAAGTTTACGGTAGCGCCCCGGCCGTCTTTCAGACGCCAAATGCGGAACAAAAACTTTTAATAACTGGTGCTATCGCATACTATAACCCGGATTTTACCATTAACACTAAACTAACAAACTACAAAGAGGGTAGAAAGGTTATACCGAACGATCCGAGCCCTACGTTCTTTAACCATCATCCCACGCTCCGTTGCGGCTGCTCCGATCTCCTGTCTCCTCGTCGAGGTGGCACCACATCTACGGATCTTTAAACGGGCTCCCGCCTCTATACCGAGGCAACTCGGTCATCAAGTTTGCTAGAAGAGATGACCAAAATTGATGTAGAGAATGAGTAGAACACTTTGTCTCGCTTCATCCAAACCCATAGATGAACGGTTAATGAAGTTGCCTTTTTTATCAGGTAAATGAGAAATGAGCATATGAAATTTCATGAAGCAAATTCCTTAATCTTTTAATCAACAACCATCTCACTCAAGAGAGAGGGGCCGGCCACTATATCAAGAGGAGGAAGGGGGTGAGTGTAGGAGGGGAGAGGGTAACCATAAGATAAAGATCAAGAAGAAATATCATAGGCATAACAAAACACATTAATGCAATGAATGACTCATTAACCTAGTCATCCATTCAATTAATGCAAACAATGATTCATGAACCTAGTCACCAAATCAAGAACCTTCCACACTCATGACTCACCTCAAAGAAAAAAAGATAAATCCGTATTAAACCGAATGTTTAAGACGGGTGATAGAAAACTGGCAACTTCCAAAAGTGATCCCGAAACGAATTTCAGGATAACCCCGTAACAGTATAAACATACCCGCATTTATATTACGACCGAATACAAATGCAACTGAGACAAAGATATTATATCTACACAGTATAATACATGGATCCGGCTTAAATCAAAGCCCACCAGTATTATCTGCCCGAAATATGACACGTGCGTAAACGCACGTACATATTCCGAACCCTGCCATAAAACCATATGGCCTCTACAACGTTTCGCCCGAACTTGGAAAACTATCTATGGGGGACTCTAGTGACTCGTCAGTACCCTGGCAGTGGGTTTAACCACAAGCCGTCAGCGGCACTAGCTGTGCATAACGGCTGCCCATGTACTGACCTCAAGGGAAGCCGATGAGCGAACTCATCCTGGAACCCTACTGAGCCTAACAGTGACAATATACATACAGTCCGGTCCGTTCGTCTATGAGTATCGCATATCCGGCCTAGGGGGCTGGTAACGTCAGACCCCCAATAGCGGTATAAGTCGTGTCGGAGACAAGCCCTGAACACCCTGAGAAACTACCGGAATACTTACCAGTAATTCTCACCTGTCTTGGCCAAGGACTTGGTGTAATGGCTTTCCTAGACACAGCGCGATCTCCCACCCCAATACCGGGAGAGACGAATCCCCTGCCGATCCGCTCACTTGCCTCCATGTGGCTCGGGACTGTACCCAAAATATACATGTTTGCACGACTCCTTTGAGCCGTGGTAGGGTAGAAATCAAAGCACAGTAGGAACTCACACGAGACAAATGACGACCTCAGGTCGATGAACTAACATGTACACATGTCACCAGGGAACTGCTATCTGACGATAGGTATTATACCAACTAGCAGGTTCCCGGCGAGTCATGTCCGGTGTACTCATAACCCAATGAGCACCTATATACATCTTAGGTGATCCAACTAACACCAGTGGCTTGTGAGACCGGCCACCGCCCCTCGTCGGGGTCTCGACTGTATACACTAGTCTACTCCGGAGTATCGATGCCCTGTCTCGAAACTCCCACGACTAGGGACCACAATTAAGGATGTGATTATAGACTACCCAACTCTCACGTATATGATCACCATCATACTGCTGATACTCAAGCAAGATCCTAAGGGCTCTATCAACGTGTAATAGTGATCAGTCACCTGAACCTGTACACGACTGATAAAGGCAAACCAGATAGCATACTATCATCTCGAGTAAGACAGTGCTACCGGTATAGGTCATCCTCAATCATTGCAATCACGTACCTGCGATCCAATAATTGACTTTGAGGGCACTATATCCAACAATCTCCCACTTGCACTTAAGGATAATTATTGCGATGTCGCATACTCACAGCCCGTGTGATACCGAACACCCAACTCCTCTACTAATCAATCTCACAAAGCTCGTTTGCGAAACTATTGCGTTCGATAAATAGCCTCAGCTAGTGGATCCGCCCCGATGTTTCTTTCTATGTCTCTCTTTATCTCAAGTTCGCAGAGAAAGCCATCTCCCGAATTAAGTAATACCTGTCTTAGAATATGTCTGGATATCTGATGGGACCTAGTTCATAAATGAACTCCAAATCCAAACTTCTTAGACTGTATCGATAACTGAACCTAATCAGTATCCTACACCATGCTTCCCACAGTATCCTCTCGGACCACCTGTCCATAATACTGCCCCCTTCGCCAGAGGGAAAACTATAACTCTGACAATCACTCTGTCATCCTTGTCACCTTTTAAGCCTGGAATGATAATCGTCTCCGAAGGAGGCTGCCGTCATCAAATCCCTAGAACATGCACTTATGTTCTAAAACTGCTTCCTTATGTTTCTTCAGGATTGGATTAATATAAACTTATCGCATCAAGTGCAAAAACAACATCTGGTGTGGTACTTGACATCTCATGATTGACTCAATTGCCTAAGCAAGTGATCTGCCAATCATGCACATCCCTCTCCCCTTTAGTCTGTAAGACACCTTTAGAGAGGGTGACTCCATCACCTGTAGGTACACCACCATACCAGGAGTCATCTATTCTAAAATACTATTAGAATATTGTCAAAGTACCCACATTGGGAAACTACCCAAATCTAGATCTAAAACTATAGATCTAGAAACCAGAATGTTAGATATTATATCCATATCCTGTATGGAGAAACAACTGTGTGACAACCACAGTACAACCGATCGTAGTATAGGAATCTTACTTCCTACTCTGTGTATGTCATCCAAATACCAGGACATCACACCCTACTACCTTCTTAACAGATCCATCCCCTATTCTGATGAAGTCAAACCCATGACTATCACATCAAAATTAGATGATCTATCTCCGCTATATCTGCTTTAGTCTATAAATAGACATAAGCTACTCGCCTACTATGCTTCCGCTGCTCCCACTGACCATAACAACCCTCTGGTAGAATAATATATGCGTGCACTTCTAAAACTAGTTTAGAACGACGCTATACTTAACCTCCAGCCGGGTCTCATAGTTTGGAACAACAGTAGTGTCAAATCTGGGTAAACAAGAACCTTCCTGTCACCATCCTTGAGGCTACCGGAGTACCTCTCGGGTGTCTGAGGTTACCCACCATATCTGTGGAGTGGCTAATGGAATGTTAAACCTGATAGAATCTTTAGGTCTTATTAAATTTTCCGTAATCGTTTGCGGTTCTGGAATCACTTCCGGTTCTACCATACTCCCACTACTGTTTTCTGAAAAAATCCATTTTACTAAAACTGTGGCGAGTCAAGAACAATATCACTATTGATCTTCCAGATGGTAGAAAATCAACCCTCGACATAGCCCGGATCAACCCACAAACTGCCATTACAGAAACGTGCCTTGAGTTATCCAGAGTCCGGTTTTAAGCATAAGCCGGACAACTCCCCGTACCTTAACATCGTTAAGATATGAACCATTTTATATCCAATATAGAAACTTTGGCACTTATTTAATTGGAACCAGATTCAAAACATGCAGCTGTCTCCAGTGCATATCAACTTAATGGAGAGAGGCTAATCAGCATTACTCAACTTAGGAATCTATCCAATTATGAGTAACCTGAAAGAGAAACAAGTTTCTCAAAACCATTAGTATCATCTGAATACCAATCATAAGAATCTACATCTTCGATCTCTTTGAAGAATCCCGATACTTGCGACATCTGGTTCTCTACTTTATTTTTATACCCACAACTTCTCAAAACTTAGACAGTGTATTTCTACGAAACACTTGTCTAAAAACTAGAGAAGTCATAAGTAAACAGAACATGATATGAGAGCCAACCCCTTTGTCCTTATGGACACTGGACAGTATACAATACTGTTAGGTCCACGTTACCTCTCCCGGTACTTTCGGGGTTGCGGAAACGGTAAATCAAAATTTTTCTAAACTTTGTAACATGGACCGTAAAAGCCGGATCTTTGCTAAACTAAACTAGCATACTTGCAAAGAAGAGTTAACTACTCGGCAAAGTGGTTATACCTCAACTTGAACTCCTTCTCTTCTTGTTGTTGTTCTTCTTTGATGTTCTTCTCTTCTTGTTGTTCTTCTCATTGCTTGCTCAATGGTTGATCCGGACTTCGGTCACCTCCGCGGCCTCCTTGAGTCGAAGACGATCCACCCGAGAGGTGTACACCGAGCTCCACCTCAAGCCGAGGTAACTAGGGCAAGGAGATAGCTAATCTAAAAGCCCTAGGATGTGTAGAGGAGATGTATGGATGTGTTTGTCAAGTGGAATCCTTTTTCTCTCAACACATGAGATCAAAGGAGAAATCAAGAGGAGGAAGAAGAAGGAGTTTTTCTTGCAACCATGGAGCTTCTCATTTCAAGAGAGAGAATGAGAATAAGCAAATGAAAAGCTTAACCAAGAGAAAAGCTAACCATGGTTGCAATAATGCACAAAACATTATGATTACTAATCACATCAAGATAAAGGTGATAGCTACAAATGACATGACCATTATCATAACAAAAGAAAAAGAAAACCAAAGAATACTTTAGATCTTCTAAGAAGATCCAAGTCAACTTTGGTCAAATGGTCAACAAAGTCAAGATGGTCAAATGGTCAATGTAATTAGCCATAACAAAATTATCAATGAAAGGATTAGTAAATAATGTCCCCGGCTCATAATGGTTTTGACCAAACGAACTGTCGAAACCCTAATGAGTCGGCCTCAAAATGGTTTTGACCGAATCAACTGTCAAAACCCTAATGAGCCTGCCACATAGCGGTTTTGGCCGAACCAACTGCCAAAACCCTAATGAGGCACCTCCTCCTTCATCGCTCCGGAAAACTGTGCATACACACCTGCATCCGTATTCCGTAGAATGCGGATGCGCAGAAGACAAAACAAATCCATCCGTGCAATACTAGGATCTGGCTTAAACCAAAGCCCACCAGTACTGCCTGCCCGAACATCATACGCACACAAGTGTACGTAAGTGATCGCAGCCCTGCCGTAAAACCATACGGCCTCTACACGTTTCACTCAGTGCAGGGAAACTCTCTGTGTGGGACTCTAAAGACTCGACACTACGCTGGCAGTGGGTTTAACCACAGACCGCAAGCGGCACTAGCTGTACGTAACGGTCCCCAGGTAGATGTCGATAAGAAGGCCGATGAGGTAAACCCATCCAAACTCCTACTGAGTCTGTATGTGACATTCTCCATACAGTCCGGTCTGTTTGTCTGATACATCGCATGGCGGGCCTAGGGGGGCGGTAAACGTCAGTCCCCTAATAGCGGTACAAGTCGTGTCGGAGTGAAGCCCAATACACCCTGAGATAACACTGGAAACCTACCAGTATATCTCGCTTGCCCTGGCCAGGGACTACTCGTGTAATGGCTCTCCTAGACACAGCGCGATGTCAACCCCCAATACCGGGAGAGACGAATCCTGTCTAACCGTCACTGCCTCCAAGTGCTTCGGGACTGCTCCCAACTACTACCTGTTTGCACGACTCAGTAGAGCCGTGGTAGGATAGTAATCAAAGAACAGTGGGAACACACTTGAGGCGAAGTGACAGTGTCAAGTCAGCGGACTAAGCTGTACTCATGTCACCTGGGAACTGATAACTGACGATAGGTATAATACCAACCATCAGTTCCCGACGAGTCCTGTCCAGTGTACTCGTAACCCAACGAGCACCCGTATACTATCTCAAGTACGACGTACCGACGGCTGTGGGACAGACCGTCTCCCGTGCTGGGATGAGAAGCACATACGCTAGTCTACTCCGGAGTATCGATGCCCTATCTCGGTACTCCCACGACTATGGACGTGTATAAGGATGTGCTTGTAGATTACCCAGCCCACACGAGTGTGATCGCCATCACAACGCCGGTAATCAAGCAAAGATCCTAAGGGCTCTACTAATGCGTATAGGTGATATAATAAATAAACACACATGTACACATTAAAGCAGAGACAAACCAAGTAGCATACTACTATATTGAGCAAGACTGTCTGTACAACTGTGAATATCCCAAGCTTCCATCAAGTAATATACATACTAGTATGATACAGTAATGGCCTCTAGGGCATATACACTAACAAATACTCTGTATAAGTCCGCTGAGTTGAATAACTCAAAACCTGTGCATCGTAGGTTGAAAACTGTACTTATGGTTAAGAACTAATCCGTTGTTCAATGCTCCTTACCCAATCGCCAACTGATATAGGTAAATGTCACTGACATAATTTCAAAAAGTTATATCTCACTTTATAAAAATAAACGTACAGATATATCATTTTGAAATTGGTGCACAACAATGGATACTCAAAACCAAATACTTGCCGTCTGGCATAAACTCAGGCGATGTCCTCAAATATCACCAATTACAACGAATTCCGATATAATGAGGACGACCACCTTATTCCCAATAACTTACTCCCACTCACCATCTGTAAAACCATACAGATGTGAGAATGAAATCTGGTAAATACATACCGTGGAGTAAGTATCTAATCGGGAAATCAGTTTTCCTTTAACAATGCACTGAAACATGAAAATGTTTCGTAGGGGTATCCTGGTATTCCTAGTAATACCTCTTCCATAATCCAATTCATGACTATAACCGTATATTTCTTTGCCATCTCTCCAAATCCCTTTATTTGTCTTTAGTCGTTACCTTCTGTACACCATCGTTAGGCTAAATGGTTTTCTTCCTTCCCTACCGTTCGACACCAACCTATGGTTTGGAAGAAGACTATCCAGTAAGCATAATAGGTGTACTCTCCTGAACCAAGGAGTACTCGCAACTTGAGAGAAGGTAATGATAAAAGACAACTGAATAATACCTTATTCTGTTTCTCCCGAACTGGGGAAAAAAGCAAAGGTGAAATAGGAGTGGCGATGAAGTACGCGGTTTGGTCGTGAATGATAGCAGTCGCAATTTACTTTACCCTCTTTCTAATCCCTTTATTTTTTCTTTACATATTACTTTCTGGACACCCTACTTAGGCTAATTGGTTTTCTTCATTCCCTACCTTTCGGCACCTGCCTATGGTTTGGAAGAAGACTATCCAATAAGCGTAATAGGTGTACTCTCCTAAACTAAGGAGCCCTTGCAACCTGAGAGAAGGTGATAATAAAAGACAACTGAATAAACCAATTCTATTTCTCCTGAACCTGGATCCATCCTCGAAGAAATCCCTTAGAGTTCGTATATAACCATACGATGGATTTATCCAATGGAAGTGGATGTCCGTAGTAATACAGGGTGTTCTGAGAAATAGAAGGAGTGGCAATGACTTATTCAACTTAGACAATCCAAAAGCCAGTATTTTAAGAAGGTTCGGTCAACTTGGTCACTGAGTCATAGTCTAGGGTCGGTCAAAGGTCGCTGCTAGAGAGAGAGAAAAAAGAAACACTCTGCGTGCACTCTAACCTAGATCAGAATGGTTATCACTTTATCTAATCAGGAAACCTCCCACTGTACTGTCAAATTCTCCTCCAAACCTGAAAGAAGAATCAATCGGGATCACCCGAAGAGTAAACCAACTCATCAGTGGGAATCGGGATCCAACTCTCATCGCATGATAACGTGACGGAATCCACTCACGTTATCACACTCCAGAAGGTATGTGCATGCCTGGCAAGTTTCAGTTTCTTTAGAAACTCCCGATATGATTTTTACCCCATGTTCTTATGACCTTGACGAAAGCCAACAAATCATAAGTCACATGTCAAGTTCTTCCCGTCATTATCTTGTTAATTCGAACCCACCCGTACATACCCTTGACGAAAGCCAACAAGGTAATACGGCTGTCCCAAACCAACTCATCTATCTATGCAACAAATGAATACCCCAGCAGCTACTTAACGCTATGCCTTGACGAAAGCCAACAAACATAGCTTGAATACTGCAGACCATCCATAAGAAATGACGGAGGGCTACGGCTGGTTTTTGGCGAAAAACCATTAACGTAATGAACTTGATCTCGTTAAAGGAACCTGATAGCTTTTTATAAAAATATAGTGGCGAAAATCTTTGCTAAAGAGGTCACTCCCGGTGAAGAGATCTCGGCTCTTTCCTCGTGGAATGTGGTGCAGATATTCCAACTGAATACCACTATGCAAAGCAACATGTAATCGACTATAGTGAAGTTATTACCCTGACGCAAACTTCTGCCCAAGGGGTCACTTCCGGTGAAGGGATCTCGGCCCTTGCCTCGTCGAATGAGGTGCAGGATATTCCAACTGAATACCACTATGCTAAACAAAAGAAAACGTCTTTGTAATAACACTTTTTAAAACTGTTCCAACAACATCCAAACAGGTTTGTTTTCCTTTGCATTGATCAGAATCAACGCAGTCCCATCAATTAATCACACCAGAAAAGAACGAAAATAAAATGTACGTATATGCCATCCGCATTCGCCACTGGGTCCCGTCATCACCCGTTAGGTTACATAACTAACGACAGAGCGAGGACTGGACTAGCACGGGTGTAAAACATATACAACATCTACTGGTATATATACCAATATACAATAATCGCTCCAGGCGTGATAAATGCAACATTACAAAAAAGTAATAAGCATCACAGAACAATACAGATAATCTGGGATCCCCGGGTTTCACAGAGCCGCTGCTGAAACCCGACGTTCCCCTGGTCGTGTGGATAGCCTGTGCAATGAAACCTAGACCCCTACGAGTGCGGCAAGTTACCCGCCAAAACCTGAAGCGAGGCAGCCCCCTACAGCATAGTGAATGGACCACCCTGCACTTCACGGAATCCAGTAACTTGAGCACCCCTCCTTGGGTCAACCTGTACCCCCTACGAGTGCGGCGAATAGTCTGCCAATTCTAGATTGAGGCCCCTCTGCCTCTTAAAGATATAAGATATGGACCCGTTTCCCTCCAGAACCCGGCTATCCGTGCACTCCGTCGCGGGGTAAACCTAGTATAATAATGAAAAATATGTACAACGGGTATATCGACCTCAGCCCGGTCGTGCCCCAAAAGAATATTATATAAACAGGCAGTGACGGCAGTCCACATGTTGGACGCTCGCCCCGCAATATCAAATGTACAAATAAATCAAAACTGCACTACCATTGCACACTGCTATCCACCACGACAAATCCGCAACATCACAGCACAACACAGAACATCGACGCGAATGTCACATTCGCAAACCCGTCTAAAAGAACTATAGCAATTAGACGCAGCTTACCGCTCGAATGACATTCACGGTCGGAGATATAATATAAGTACTGTAAACTAACACGTTTAAATTTCGATCGACAAAACTTCCCGAAGTGGGCCCCACATACATTTGCTGTACAGTAACAAAATCTGGGCCCAAAAGAAATATTCCAGAAACCACAATTTCCCCTGTAGAAGCCCCAGGAGAAAAATGGCCCACTGAGTCACCTAGACGGCTGCGGTTCCGCGGTCAAAGCTAGGCATTGACCGCGGTTCCGCGGCGGTACGGTCGATTCAGGTGATCGAATTTCTTCTGTGTCCTTTAAAAAGCCTGCTCAATTTTCTGGTATGCTCAAAATAACTTTTAGACCTGTTTGCAAAACGACAGAAACTTCAGACATGGAAATTGCGATTTTCGAAAATCCGTTCGATCGATATTTTAAACGCGTTAGAACAAGTTAGTAAAGCTTAACGGCGTGGCTCTGATACCATGTAAGTCAACGGTAGCACCCCGGCCGACTTTCAGACGCCAAATGCGGAACAAAAACTTTTAATAACTGGCGCTATCGCATACTATAACCCGGATCTTGCCATTAACGCTAAACTAACAAACTACAAAAAGGGTAGAAAGGTTACACCGAACGATCCGAGTCCTTCGTTCTTTAACCATCATCCCACGCTCCGTTGCGGCTGCTCCGATCTCCTGTCTCCTCGTCGAGGTGGCACCACATCTACGGATCTTTAAACGGGCTCCCGCCTCTATACCGAGGCAACTCGGTCATCAAGTTTGCTAGAAGAGATGACCAAGATTGATGTAGAGAATGAGTAGAACACTTTGTCTCGCTTCATCCAAACCCATGGATCAACGGTTAATGAAGTTGCCTTTTTTATCGGGTAAATGAGAAATGAGCATATGAAATTTCATGAAGCAAATTCCTTAATCTTTTAATCAACAACCATCTCACTCAAGAGAGAGGGGCCGGCCACTATATCAAGAGGAAGGAGGGGGTGAGTGTAGGAGGGGAGAGGGTAACCATAAGATAAAGATCAAGAAGAAATATCAGAGGCATAACAAAACACATTAATGCAATGAATGACTCATTAACCTAGTCATCCATTCAATTAATGCAAACAATGATTCATGAACCTAGTCACCAAATCAAGAACCTTCCACACTTATGACTCACCTCAAAGAAGAAAAGATAAATCCGTATTAAACCGAATGTTTTAGATGGGTGATAGATGTTAGTTATATGTATGCCCTAGAGGCCATTACTGTACATACGATGTATATTGTAGTGGATGCTAGGACATATATAGGGAGGACTTTCTTTCTCGACATGATAGTATGCTATCTGGTTGTACTTTATCTTAACATGTACTCTGATTGTTTCTATATTACATGTTGATAAAGCCCTTAGGATATGTACTCGACTACTGGGACTATGATGAGATCATACTAGTGGGGCCACGGTAGTCGACGAGTACATCCTATAACTGTTCCTAGTCGATGGTGTATCGAGACAGGGCATCGATGCACCAGAGTAGACTAGCGTATACGCATCTTGACCCATATGATGGGCGATGGATGATCCCATATCCATCGGTGTTTGACATCAAGGGTGGTGTACGGGTGCTCAGTGGAGACTGGGTACACTGGACGGACTCGCCGAGAACTCCCAGATGGTATTATACCATACGTCAGATGGCAGTTCTCCGGTGACACTGGTACAGAGTAGTCTGTTGACCCGAGATCGTCATAGAGTCTTATGTGGTTCCCACTGTGCTTTGATTTCCATCATACCACGTCCAAGAGGGCGTACAAAAAGGTGGCTTTTGGGTACAGTCCCGAATCACATGGAGGCAATGAGCGATAGGAGGGGATTCTTCTCTCCCGGTATAGGGAGTTGATGTTGTGCTGTGTTCGATTGGCTATAACCGGAAATCCCTGGCCAGGGTTGCTGAGATTTACTGGTAAGTGTTATCAGTAGTTTCTCGAACTGTTATAGACCTCATATCGACACGACTTATCGAGCTACTTGGGTCTGACGTTTACCACCCCTAGGCGAGATATGCGACATATCAGACGAAGAGACCGGACTGTACGGGAGTGTTACTGTTTGGATTCACAGGAGAAGTTACAGGCTTGCTTGTTGATCTTCTGAGCGCTCAATACCTGGGTAGCTGTTACGTTTAGCTGACCGCTTGCAGCTTGTGGGTGTTTGATATGATCATCACCTACTGCCGGCGTATTGACGATTCTTTAGAGTCCTACACAGAGGTTTCTTGACTCAGGCAAAACGGAGTAGGAGCGCATATGTGATATGTGCGGGACCGAGGATAATGCGATATATGATACCGTATTATATCCTCGCGATATTTGATATCAGCCGGGTCATCGGATCAAGTGTTGATTCGGTGAATCGGTACGGATAAATATTAGTCGGTTATATGCGATATAGCCGGATTGTCGGATCAAGTGTTGATTCGATAATTTAATGTATAATAATATATTTGATATATTAAATTACATTAACTAATATTTGCTCACTAAAAGATTCTTTTTCTCACTCGGGTAATACATTGATATATATGCGATATATGTTAAATGTATTATTTTATTTTGTTACGATAAATATTGTATATGTGATATATAATATTGTAACATGATATGATAAATAATGCAACATGTTTAGTGGAGTTTAAACATGATTAGGGTTTGGATTAGGGTTAAACCTTCTAGTTGATTCTAGAAGCTTTTCTTTTGTCTTTGTTAAGATATTATGAAGGATATTTGTGTGTGACTCATCCTTAACCCAACCCAAACCCTAACCCTAGTTAATTCTCTACAAAGGTTCACTTGACCATGGTTGCATAATTCTATCATATAATTATTTTCCTATTCATCACAAAAAGAATAATTACATTATTCATCATCTTCTTCCTTCTTCTTCTTTGCTTGAAATCCTTTCTTGCTTTGATTTTTGTGATGGATAAATGTGAGAAAAATATAAATAAAGAGAGGAAAATCCTACTTCATCATCCTCATCTTCCCTTGCCATTTAGATGAGGGTGTTCACATCATTTCATGAGTGTTAGCTTGTGTTAAAGAAACTTCGAGGTAGATCATCTTAGTTTCGAAGATCGGAAGCAAAGGTTGCGTCTTTCTCTTCGTGGAACCTCTCGAGAGCCCGGAACCCGATGATCGCAGCGAAGGGACCACAACACGGAGCATATGAAGTGAAGGACCGGATCTACAAAGGTTGTAATCCCTCTCACTTAGTGTTAAATTGTTTAGCATGCAAGTTATCGCCTAATCTCTAGTTTAAAGTTCCGTATTCGGGTTGTTCGGCACGGCTAAATTTTTATTCGGGCATGGTTGATGCCTCGTAGACCCTTGTGCGCGTGCCTAGCAACCCTACAGTGGTATCAGAGTCAAGCTAGAGTTTTAGGCGAAGTTTAGACGAAGTTTAAAGTCCGACCGAACCCGGAACCCCGACTCCAAAATGCTCTCTGGAAATTTTCTAAAAATTTGGATTTTTGTCAATTAAAAGTTTCTAAAAAATTCAGCAGAGTTTAATTAGAATTACTGTGAAATTCGAGGGGGTAATTCGTCAAAAGTGCGGCGGAACCGCGGCAGAAGCCTGGCTTCTGCGGCGGTTCCGCGGCCACTTGATGACGTCACCCTCCTATTTTGCACAGTAATTCCAATTACACAGTCCTGAGTTCTCTGGAATGTTTTAATTTTTATTCTGCAGTTGAGTTTTCTGGAGTTGTTTTAGGGGATTCGATGTTTCGATCGGAGAATTAGATTTTGTCTATGTGGCTTTCCGGATAAATTTAAGAAACTGTTAAAAAGTTCGAACGGATATCAATAACTCACTTTTTCCCCTGTCGGAAAATTTTTCAAAAGTTGGATTTTTCCTCGTGTTTAAGAATGTTCTAAGTCGTGCAAGTAACTCGGTGGACCCTCTAGAAGACAACAAACCTTAACTCGATTATGTGACCGTCTTGAACTGCCCTTTGAACCTTAGGGTTTGGGGCAGTACGGCGTGCCACATGTGAGGCGTTGGCTTGACCCTTCTACGGCTGGACCATTGGTACTGTGGCATGTAATGGACGTTTTAAACTGATTTCAAGAGTTGAGATATATTGGGGAAATCTTGGGTGCTTGATGATTCGATCGGAAAGTTTAACTTTTTCTATTTATCTGGAATGTGATACAATATTTGGAATCCACAGGTAGTTATGAGATAACTAATTTGAATATTATAAACATAGCAGTTTAGTCTCAGATGATCGGTTGCCACGGAATTTTGATGTGATCAAAAGTCCGTCGCAATCTCGTAGGGTACGCGGATACTCGCCGGGTAAACTTAATAGACAGCCTCACTCCATAGCCCCGACCAAGTGACTGTAGGAGAACCCCATCGCCGAAAGCATCCGTTCGGGTGCTCCCGGTAGCGGTGTTCCGCCTTGGAGCACTTCGTCGACGGTATCGGGGGTGCGGCCGTCTACTAAAGTTTGCGACGAGCATTCGATCAAGACGTCGGGAATCTTGTTGAATTGCCCGACTTGATATTGAAAAGAGTTTTCGATAATGAGACTAAAATGCGGGGTTTATAATTGTTAGGCATGCGATGTCTAAGGAATTCATTTGGTTAGGCATGCGATGTCTAAAGAGATTGCGGATTCCAACTGTTGTAGTTTTACACTTTCTTTTCTGTGACCGTAAGCGTAGTATGTGGTGTATCGCCGGCTTCGTTGCTATACATCAACGACAATCGGGATACGCATACTTGCTTACGTTGATGATATGTGATATTATGTGTTGCTGTGATATGTTCTATTGGATCGTCGCGTTTGAATAGCCGGGGATTTTATGTGAGATGAGAGTTTTTCTTTTTCATTCATGTAAAATTCATTTGTATGTAATATTCTTTTATTGGGGCACTTCCAGGTAGCGGAAGTTGTCACCGTTGTATATTATTTACTTTTCCGCATTAGGTAGACCCAAGGCGGGGAGCACAAGTAACCGGGTTCTAGGGTCCAGTGGGAGACCATCTCGAGGAGTCAAGACCGGGTCTCCTAACCCTAGAATTGGCAGTGTTGCTTGCCGCTCTCGTAGGGGTCTAGGGATGTGGGTTTGGCTATTCATCGCGACCGTGGAATCCGTGTTTTATACAGGCTCGTATTGAAAACACGGACGTCCTAGTATATCCAATATTTCATATATGTTCTTCTGCTGCAATGTTCTGTGATGAGATCATATTACTGCCTGAGACGAATGTTTATATATTATATATATGAGATATATGTTATATTGCAGATTTCGTTTCAAAAGAGATGCTTGTGAAGCATAATTAAAATGGGACTTCATTAATGAGATTAATGAAATAAAAGAAACCTAAGATGTTGTAGAAACTTGTTTAAAAACTGGTAACTACAGTTCTTGCTTTGCATAGCGGTGTTCCTTGTAGAACATCCAGCACCTTATTCGATAAGGAAAGGACCGAGATCCCTTCACCGGGAGTGACTCCTTTAGCAATAACTGGCAGATGCTACAAACTCGGTCTGTCTTTTGATTGCTTCTATAGTTCCTGCTTTGCACAGCGGTATATATGATATATCCTGCACCTTATTCGATGAGGAAAGGGCCGACGATCCCTTCACCGGGAGTGACCCCTTTAGCAAAACTAGAAAAGCCTCAAAAGCATTCCATTTAAAATCACTCGATTCTACAACGATATCAAGTTCATTACACAAAGGGTTTTATGAAAAACCCGTCGTAACCCTCCGTCATTTTAGGAAGTAGAGTACTTAGTATTCGTGCTGTGTTTGTTGAGCATAGTTAAGGCACAGTGTGCGGTAGCTAAGTGATGTCTTCCTATATAGCATATGATGCGATTAGTTAGGACAGTCATATGACTTTGTTGACCTTAGTTAAGGGTCATGTGGGTGGGTCTAATTAATCAAGAAATGACGGGTAGAACTTGACTAGTGCTTATGATTTGTTGACCATAGTTAAGGTCATAAGTCACTAGGGGTAAAAGATTATTGGGAATTTCAAGTGTTGAAATTTGCAATGAGATTGCATACCTTCTATAAGATAGTTGGATCCCGATACCCGCTGCGAGTAAGAGTTACTCCTGGGAGAGTTTTACACATTACAATTAGCCGATCAAGTAGGTGTCTAGAAAGGTGTTAACGGGGTTACGCCTCTGGGAAAACGAGGTTTACTGTAATTAGGTTCGTGCGAAAGCACGGGGGACCTCCCTCAAAATACCGACACTGGCCTGGCTGAAAGATTGGCGAACTTGTAGCGTGTAATTAATCCCGGCTAGTCTTTCCTTTTAGGGTTTGAAGGAAGATTTGATTAAAACAGTGGGAGACATCCTGATTAGATATATTATATAACCAATCTAATCTTGCAAGAGCATACGCTGAGTGTTTTCTTCTCTCTCTCTCCAGATAGCGACCATATCACGCCTTAATCAAGATAATAAAACGGATATATTGACTGAACCCGCTTGTTGTACTGAGCTGAGAACGTTGGTCCCGCTCCAACTTATAATTGTTATAAGACAGAGGAGGAAATTGGGGAATACCAGATTTCCCGAGCCGCCCAAACGAAGAAAGTGCATGCTGATGCATCATCTTCGGGTGTGTTCATTACACAGAACTGTTTCTCAGTATCCTTTACGTCCTGGGTATGAGATACCGGATCAGGATCCCGCATATGTAATCTGTTACATGGGCTACAGATAGGTAGAGAACTGAGAACGGGTGATTAGTTTCATAAGACAGAAAATGGGGCAAGTGTTGCAGCCAAGTCTGTTGGTCACTATCACCCTGTATTACCTGAATACATTGATTCTGAACAAATATTATTAGATACCGAACCTGATATACAAAATCATATCAGTCTCTTTATTAGTAAAGAAAGGATATAATTTTGTATTGTTGGATAATGTTATGAACATTTCCTATATCAAGAGTTGATCGGTTCAGGCACGTTATCTAAAAGCATTGACGTTCTAAATCAAACTACAGTTCTTAGTATACAGAACACACACAAGAAGAAAAGTTCAGAAATGAACGAATCCTTCTTGAGGTATTGTAGACTAGGTCATATCAATGCGACCCGACTGGCTGAAATTACATATAGATGCATATTTAAATTAGTTTGAATTTACATCTTATGAAACTTGCCGGTCATGTCACAAAGATAAGATGACCACAGCTCTGTTTATTGGAAACAGAGAAAGAGTTAGTGAACTTTTGGGATTGATACATGCTGATGTATGAAAGTCCCCTGTCTACATATGCCAAGATCGGTTCTTTGTACTTCATTACATTCTCTGATAATCTCTCAAGATTCAGACATATGTTCCTATTGAAACACAAGTCCGAACCTTTTGAGATATTCACAGAATATAAATTAGAAGTAGAGAACCGAAAATACGGGTAAAAGTATTATGTCCTTTGATGCGATCAAGGAGGAGAATACTTGAGCACGGAATTCCTGGACTATTCTAAAGGAGAATGAGATTCTCTCTCAGCATTACTCCTCCGTATACACCATAGCACGATGGTATATCGGGGCGGAGCAATAGCACCCTATGTGATACGGTGTGCTCTATGATGAGTACTACTGAGTTTTCTATTTCCTTTTGGGAGTTATGCACTTGAGAAGCTGCATACCTATTGAATAGGGTTCAAATCAAATTAGTTGCTTACCACTTCATATGCGATATGGAATGGGAAGAGCCCATATCTTAAGTTTGTTAAAATTTGGGGTTGTCCGGCCTATGTCTAAAAGCAAAATCCGGACAAGCTCGAGGCAAGGTCTGTTATGTAGAACTGGAAATGTTCCAGCTATACAAAATGCAGCTGATGATTTGGTGGAACCAAAGGATTCAATAGTTTCCAACGAACCTCAGCCTCTCCGCCGATCTAGTAGGGTTCCTCACCCACCTGAGAGATACTTCGGTTTCTCTATGACAGTGGGAGCGAGGATTGCATCATGAGATGATGACCCAGCTAGTTTCGAGCTGGCTATCAGGAGTGGGACTCTGTAAGAATGGCTGGATGCTTATCGATCTGAGATGGAATCCTTATACACCAACAAAGTATGGACTTTGGTTGCTTTATCTGAAGGGTTAGATCCCCATCAGGAGCGAGTATATCTTGAGAAGATTACTTGGTGTACATGGAAAAGTTGAGACTTTCAAAGCTATGCTTAAGTCCATCCAGATCCTGCTTGCCACGGCTACATACCATGACTACGATATCTGGTGGTTGGGTGTCATGACTGCTTTTCTAAATGATGTTTTAGAAAAGAGTGTCTATAAGTACACAGCCAGAGGGCTTCGTAGACAGTGGGAGCAGCGGAAACGTGTGCAAGATGTTTTATATGATAAAACAGGCATCGCGGAGTTGGAACATCTGTTTTGATGTGGTAGTCAAAGAGTTTGACTTCATCAAAATAGTAGATGAACCTTGTATATATAAAAAGGTAGTAGGGAGTATGGTGGTGATCCTCGTAGAGTACGTGGATGACATACTCTTGATAGGGAAGAAGTTTCCTATGCTATGCTCGGTTAATCTCCACTTATCACAAGGATTCTCCAAATAGGATCAAAGTGATACCTACTAAATCCTAGGTTTTGGATCTATGAGATAGATCTAATTGGATGTTAGGACACTCACTAGTTGTAGTGAGATGGTATCAATCGATCTTGGGGAGAATCACTGGAAAGGTTCCAGGGTGATAAAGACGACTGAATGTCAGTCGCAGGCTTGTCTATACCCTCAGTAGAGGGACGGTATGTTGGAAGAGTTCCAAGCTAGATACCGTGACATACTAGACGATTAAAGGAAAGATACATCGTTACCAAGGATGCTACCAAAGAGGTAGTCTGGATATATATAAGTTCATAAGATGAACTTCGTTCCTACCATTGTGTGACAATGGAGTTGTGGCTTTAGCCAAGAAACTTCAGTCCCATCAGAAATCCAGATATAATTCTTAGGCAGTATCACCTGATCATGGAGATGGTTGATCTCCAGGAAGGTTGAGGTTAGGAGAGTAGACACAGAGGACAACAGCGCGAATCCACTCATGAAAGCCTTTTTCCCAGTAGAGACTTTTATGGGATGGTTGAGTATGAGATACTTCAACCGCAGCTAATTGTTGGGTATGCGATACCATAACAGTTGGCCCTAGTGGAAGTGGGAGATTGTTAGTTATATGTATGCCCTAGAGGCCATTACTGTACATACGATGTATATTGTAGTGGATGCTAGGACATATATAGGGAGGACTTTCTTGCTCGACATGATAGTATGCTATCTGGTTGTACTTTATCTTAACATGTACTCTGATTGTCTCTATATTACATGTTGATAAAGCCCTTAGGATATGTACTCGACTACTGGGACTATGATGAGATCATACTAGTGGGGCCACGGTAGTCGACGAGTACATCCTATAACTGTTCCTAGTCGAGGGTGTATCGAGACAGGGCATCGATGCACCAGAGTAGACTAGCGTATACGCATCTTGACCCATATGATGGGCGATGGATGATCCCATATCCATCGGTGTTTGACATCAAGGGTGGTGTACGGGTGCTCAGTGGAGACTGGGTACACTGGACGGACTCGCCGAGAACTCCCAGATGGTATTATACCATACGTCAGATGGCAGTTCTCCGGTGACACTGGTACAGAGTAGTCTGTTGACCCGAGATCGTCATAGAGTCTTGTGTGGTTCCCACTGTGCTTTGATTTCCATCATACCACGTCCAAGAGGGCGTGCAAAATGGTGGCTTTTGGGTACAGTCCCGAATCACATGGAGGCAATGAGCGATAGGAGGGGATTCGTCTCTCCCGGTATAGGGTGTTGATGTTGTGCTGTGTTCGATTGGCTATAACCGGAAATCCCTGGCCAGGGTTGCTGAGATTTACTGGTAAGTGTTATCAGTAGTTTCTCGAACTGTTATAGACCTCATATCGACACGACTTATCGAGCTACTTGGGTCTGACGTTTACCACCCCTAGGCGAGATATACGACATATCAGACGACGAGACCGGACTGTACGGGAGTGTTACTGTTTGGATTCACAGGAGAAGTTACAGGCTTGCTTGTTGATCTTCTGAGCGCTCAATACCTGGGTAGCTGTTACGTTTAGCTGACCGCTTGCAGCTTGTGGGTGTTTGATATGATCATCACCTACTGCCGGCGTATTGACGATTCTTTAGAGTCCTACACAGAGGTTTCTTGACTCAGGCAAAACGGAGTAGGAGCGCATATGTGATATGTGCGGGACCGAGGATAATGCGATATATGATACCGTATTATATCCTCGCGATATTTGATATCAGCCGGGTCATCGGATCAAGTGTTGATTCGGTGAATCGGTACGGATAAATATTAGTCGGTTATATGCGATATAGCCGGATTGTCGGATCAAGTGTTGATTCGATAATTTAATGTATAATAATATATTTGATATATTAAATTACATTAACTAATATTTGCTCACTAAAAGATTCTTTTTCTCACTCGGGTAATACATTGATATATATGCGATATATGTTAAATGTATTATTTTATTTTGTTACGATAAATATTGTATATGTGATATATAATATTGTAACATGATATGATAAATAATGCAACATGTTTAGTGGAGTTTAAACATGATTAGGGTTTGGATTAGGGTTAAACCTTCTAGTTGATTCTAGAAGCTTTTCTTTTGTCTTTGTTAAGATATTATGAAGGATATTTGTGTGTGACTCATCCTTAACCCAACCCAAACCCTAACCCTAGTTAATTCTCTACAAAGGTTCACTTGACCATGGTTGCATAATTCTATCATATAATTATTTTCCTATTCATCACAAAAAGAATAATTACATTATTCATCATCTTCTTCCTTCTTCTTCTTTGCTTGAAATCCTTTCTTGCTTTGATTTTTGTGATGGATAAATGTGAGAAAAATATAAATAAAGAGAGCAAAAATCCTACTTCATCATCCTCATCTTCCCTTGCCATTTAGATGAGGGTGTTCACATCATTTCATGAGTGTTAGCTTGTGTTAAAGAAACTTCGAGGTAGATCATCTTAGTATCGAAGATCGGAAGCAAAGGTTGCGTCTTTCTCTTCGTGGAACCTCTCGAGAGCCCGGAACCCGATGATCGCAGCGAAGGGACCACAACACGGAGCATATGAAGTGAAGGACCGGATCTACAAAGGTTGTAATCCCTCTCGCTTAGTGTTAAATTGTTTAGCATGCAAGTTATCGCCTAATCTCTAGTTTAAAGTTCCGTATTCGGGTTGTTCGGCACGGCTAAATTTTTATTCGGGCATGGTTGATGCCTCGTAGACCCTTGTGCGCGTGCCTAGCAACCCTACAATAGAAAACTGGCAACTTCCAAAAGTGATCCTAAAATGAATTTCAGGATAACCCCGTAACAGTATAAACATACCCGTATTTGTATTACGACCGAATACAAATGCAACTGAGACAAAGATATTATATCTACACAGTATAATACATGGATCCGGCTTAAACCAAAGCCCACCAGTATTATCTGCCCGAAATATGACACGTGCGTAAACGCACGTGCATATTACAAACCCTGCCATAAAACCATACGGCCTCTACAACGTTTCGCCCGAACTTGGGAAACTATCTATGGGGGACTCTAGTGACTCGTCAGTACCCTGGCAGTGGGTTTAACCACAAGCCATTAGCGGCACTAGCTGTGCGTAACGGCTGCCCATGTACTGACCTCAAGGGAAGCCGATGAGCGAACTTATCCTGGAACCCTACTGAGCCTAACAGTGATAATATACATACAGTCCAGTCCGTTCTTCTATGAGTATCGCATATCCGGCCTAGGGGGCTGGTAACGTCAGACCCCAAATAGTGGTATAAGTCTTGTCGGAGACAAGCCCTGAACACCCTGAGAAACTACCGGAATACTTACCAGTAATTCTCACCTGCCTTGGCCAAGGACTTGGTGTAATGGCTTTCCTAGACACAGCGCGATCTCCCACCTCAATACCGGGAGAGACAATCCCCTGCCGATCCGCTCACTTGCCTCCATGTGGCTCGGGACTGTACCCAAAAAATACATGTTTGCACGACTCCTTTGAGCCGTGGTAGGGTAGAAATCAAAGCACAGTGGGAACTCACACGAGACAAATGACGACCTCAGGTCGATGAACTAACCTGTACACATGTCACCAGGGAACTGCTATCGGAAGATAGGTATTATACCAACTAGCAGGTTCCCGGCGAGTCCTGTCCGGTGTACTCATAACCCAATGAGCACCTGTATACATCTTAGGTGATCCAACTAACACCAGTGGCTTGTGAGACCGGCCACCCCCCTTCGTCGGGGTCTCGACTGTATACACTAGTCTACTCCGGAGTATCGATGCCCTGTCTCGAAACTCCCACGACTAGGGACCACAATTAAGGATGTGCTTATAAACTACCCAACTCTCACGTATATGATCGCCATCATACTGCTGATAGTCAAGCAAGATCCTAAGGGCTCTATCAACGTGTAATAGTGATCAGTCACCTGAACCTGTACACGACTGATAAAGGCAAACCAGATAGCATACTATCATCTCGAGTAAGACTGTGCTACCGGTATAGGTCCTCCTCAATCATTGCAATCACGTATCTGCGATCCAATAATTGACTTTGAGGGCACTATATCCAACAATCTCCCAATTGCACTTAAGGTTAATTATTGCGATGTCGCATACTCACAGCCCGTGTGATACCGAACATTTAACTCCTCTACTAATCAGTTTCACAAAGCCCGTTTGTAAAACTATTGTGTTCGAGAAATAGCCTCAATGAGTGGATCCGCCCTGATGTTCCATTCTATGTCTCTCTTTATCTCAAGTTCGCGAAGAAAGCCATCTCCCGAATTGAGTAATATCTGTCTTAGAATATGTTTGGATATCTGATAGGACCTAGTTCATAAATGAACTCCAAATCCAAACTTCTTAGATTGTATCGATAACTGAACCTAATCAGTATCCTACACCATGCCTCCCACAGTATCGTCTTGGACCACCTGTTCATAATACTGCCCTCTTCGTCAGAGGGAAAACTATAACTCTGACAATCACTCTGTCATCCTTGTCACCTTTGAAGCCTGGAATGATAACCGTCTCCGAAGGAGGCTGCCGTCATCAAATCCCTAGAACATGCACTTATGTTCTAAAACTGCTTCCTTATGTTTCTTCGGAATTGGATTAATATAAACTTATCGCATCAACTGCAAAAACAACATCTGGTGTGGTACTTGACATCCCATGATTGACTCAATTGCCTAAGCAAGTGATCTGCCAATCATGCACATCCCTCTCCCCTTTAGTCTGTAAGACACCTTTAGAGAGGGTGACTCTATCACCTGCAGATACACCACCATGCCAGGAGTCATCTATTCTAAAATACTATTAGAATATTGTCAAAGTACCCACATTGGGAAACTACCCAAATCTAGATCTAAAACCATAGATCTAGAAACTAGAATGTCAGATATTATATCCATATCCTGTCTGGAGAAACAACTGTGTGACAACCACAGTACAACCGATCGTAGTATAGGAATCTTACTTCCTACTATGTGTATGTCATCCAAATACCAGGACATCACACCCTACTACCTTCTTAACAGATCCATCCCCTATTCTGATGAAGTCAAACCCATGACTATCACATTAAAATTAGATGATCTATCTCCGCTATATCTGCTTTAGTCTATAAATAGACATAAGCTACTTGCCTACTATGCTTCCGCTGCTCCCACTGACCATAACAACCCTCTGGTAGAATAATATATGCGTGCACTTATAAAACTAGTTTAGAACGACGCTATACTTAACCTCCTGCGGGGTCTCATAGTCTGGAACAACAGTAGTGTTAAATCTGGGTAAACAAGAACCTCCCTGTCACCGTCCTTGAGGCTACCGGAGTACCTCTCGGGTGTCTGAGGTTACCCACCATATCTGCGGAGTGGCTAATGGAATGTTAAACCTGATAGAATCTTTAGGTCATATTAAATTTTCCGTAATCGTTTGCGGTTCTGGAATCACTTCCGATTCTACCATACTCCCGCTACTGTTTTCTGAAAAAATCCATTTTACTAAAACTGTGGCGAGTCAAGAACAATATCACTATTGATCTTCCAGATGGTAGAAAATCAACCTTCGACATAGCCCGGGTCAACCCACAAACTGCCATTACAGAAACGTGCCTTGAGTTATCCAGAGTCCGGTTTTAAGCATAAGCCGGACAACTCCCCGTACCTTAACATCGTTAAGATATGAACCATTCTATATCCAATATAGAAACTTTGGCACTTATTTAATTGGAACCAGATTCAAAACATGCAGCTGTCTCCAGTGCATATCAACTTAATGGAGAGAGGCTAATCAGCATTACTCAACTTAGGAATCTATCCAATTATGAGTAACCTGAAAGATAAACAAGTTTCTCAAAACCATTAGTACCATCTGAATACCAATCATAAGAATCTACATCTTCGATCTCTTTGAAGAATCCCGATACTTGCGATATCTGGTTCTCTACTTTATTTTTATACCCACAACTTCTCAAAACTTAGACAGTATATTTCTACGAAACACTTGTCTAAAAACTAGAGAAGTCATAAGTAAACAGAACATGATACGAGAGCCAACCCCTTTGTCCTGATGGACACTGGACAGTATACAATACTCTGTATAAGTCCGCTGAGTTGAATAACTCAAAACCTGTGCATCGTAGGTTGAAAACTGTACTTATGGTTAAGAACTAATCCGCTGTTCAATGCTCCTTACCCAATCGCCAACTGATATAGGTAAATGTCACTGACATAATTTCAAAAAGTTATATCTCACTTTATAAAAATAAACGTACAGATATATCATTTTGAAATTGGTGCACAACAATGGATACTCAAAACCAAATACTTGCCGTCTGGCATAAACTCAGGCGATGTCCTCAAATATCACCAATTACAACGAATTCCGATATAATGAGAATGACCACCTAATTCCTAATAACTTACTCCCACTCACCATCTGTAAAACCATACAGATGTGAGAATGAAATCTGGTAAATACATACCCTGGAGTAAGTATCTAATCGGTAAATCAGTTTTCCTTTAACAATGCACTGAAACATGAAAATGTTTCGTAGGGGTATCCTGGTATTCCTAGTAATACCTTTTCCATAATCCAATTCATGACTATAACCGTATATTTCTTTGCTGTCTCTCCAAATCCCTTTATTTGTCTTTAATCGTTACCTTTTGTACACCATCGTTAGGCTAAATGGTTTTCTTCCTTCCCTACCGTTCGACACCAACCTATGGTTTGGAAGAAGACTATCCAGTAAGCATAATAGGTGTACTCTCCTAAACCAAGGAGTACTCGCAACTTGAGAGAAGATGATGATAAAAGACAACTGAATAATACCTAATTCTGTTTCTCCCGAACTGGGGAAAAAAGCAAAGGTGAAATAGGAGTGGCGATGAAGTACGCGGTTTGGTCGTGAATGATAGCAGTCGCAATTTACTTTGCTCTCTTTCTAATCCCTTTATTTTGTCTTTACATATTACCTTATGTTCACCCTACTTAGGCTAATTGGTTTTCTTCATTCCCTACCTTTCGGCACCTGCCTATGGTTTGGAAGAAGACTATGCAATAAGCGTAATAGGTGTACTCTCCTAAACTAAGGAGCCCTCGCAACCTGAGAGAAGGTGATAATAAAAGACAACTGAATAAACCAATTCTATTTCTCCTGAACCTGGATCCATCCTCGAAGAAGTCCCTTCGAGTTCGTATATAACCATACGATGGATCTATCCAATAGAAGTGGATGTCCGTAGTAATACGGGGTGTTCTGAGAAATAGAAGGAGTGGCAATGACTTATGCAACTTAGACAATCCAAAAGCCAGTATTTTAAGAAGGTTCGGTCAACTTGGTCCCCGAGTCATAGTTTAGGGTCGGTCAAAGGTCGCTGCTAGAGAGAGAGAGAAAAGAAACACTCTACGTGCACTCTAACCTAGATCAGAATGGTTATCACTTTATCTAATCAGGAAACCTCCCACTGTACTGTCAAATTCTCCTCCAAACCTGAAAGAAGAATCAATCGGGATCACCCGAAGAGTAAACCAACTCATCAGTGGGAATCGGGATCCAACTCTCATCGCATGATAACGTGACGGAATCCACTCACGTTATCACACTCCAGAAGGTATGTGCATGCCTGGCAAGTTTCAGTTTCTTTAGAAACTCCCGATATAATTTTTACTCCATGTTCTTATGACCTTGACGAAAGCCAACAAATCATAAGTCACATGTCAAGTTCTGCCCGTCATTATCTTGTTAATTCGAACCCACCCGTACATACCCTTGACGAAAGCCAACAAGGTAATACGACTGTCCCAAACCTGCTCATCTATCTATGCAACAAATGAATACCCCAGCAGCTACCAAACGCTATGCCTTGACGAAAGCCAACAAACATAGCTTGAATACTGCTGACCATCCATAAGAAATGACGGAGGGCTACGGCTGGTTTTTGGCGAAAAACCTTTAACGTAATGAACTTGATCTCGTTGAAGGAACCTGATAGCTTTTTATAAAAATATAGTGGCGAAAACCTTTGCTAAAGAGGTCACTCCCGGTGAAGGGATCTCGGCTCTTTCCTCGTGGAATGAGGTGCAGGATATTCCAACTGAATACCACTATGCAAAGCAACATGTAATCGACTATAGTGAACTTATTACTCTGACGCAAACTTCTGCCCAAGGGGTCAATCCCGGTGAAGGGATCTCGGCCCTTGCCTTATCGAATAAGGTGTAGGATATTCCAACTGAATACCACTATGCAAAACAAAAGAAAACGTCTTTGTAATAACACTTTTTAAAATTGTTCCAACAACATCCAAACAGGTTTGTTTTCCTTTTCATTTATCAGAATCAACGTTGTCCCATCAATTAATTACACCAGAAAAGAACGAAAATAAAATATACGTATATGCCATCCGCATTCGCCACTGGGTCCCGTCATCACCCGTTAGGTTACATAACTAACGACAGAGCGGGGACTGGACTAGCGCGGGTGTAAAACATATACAACATCTACTCGTATATATACCAATATACAATAATCGCTCCAGGCGTGATAAATGCAACATTACAGAAAAGTAATAAGCAACACAGAACAATACAGATAATCTGGGATCCCCGAGTTTCACAGAGCCACTGCTGAAACCCGACGTTCCTCTGGTCGTGTGGATAGCCTGTGAAATGAAACCTAGACCCCTATGAGTGCAGCAAGTTACCCGCCAAAACCTGAAGCGAGGCAGCCCCCTACAGCATAGTGAATGGACCACCCTACACTTCACGGAATCCGGTAACTTGAGCACCCCTCCTTGGGTCAACCTGTACCCCCTATGAGTGTGGCAAATAGTCTGCCAATTCTAGAGTGAGGCCCCTCTGCCTCTCAAAGCCATGAGATGTGGACCCGTTGCCCTTCAAAACCCGGCTATCCGTGCACTCCGCCGCGGGGTAAACCTAGTACAATAATGAAAAATATGTACAACGGGTACATCGACCTCAGCCCGGTCGTGCCCCAAAAGAATATTATATAAACAGGCAGTGACGGCAGTCCACATGTTGGACGCTTGCCCCGCAATATAAAATATACAAATAAATCAAAACTGCACTACCATTGCACACTGCTATCCACCACGACAAATCCGCAACATCTCAGCACAACACAGAACATCGACGCGAATGTCACGTTCGCAAACCCGTCTAAAAGAACTATAGCAATTAGACGCAGCTTACCGCTCGAATGACATTCACGGTCGGAGATATAATATAAATACTGTAAACTAACACGTTTAATTTTCGATCGACAAAACTTCCCGAAGTGGGCCCCACGTACATCTGCTGTACAGTAACAAAATCTGGGCCTAAAAGAAATATTCCAGAAACCACAATTTCCCCTGTAGAAGCCCCAGGAGAAAAATGGCCCACTGAGTCACCTAGACGGCCGCGGTTCCGCGGTCAAAGCTAGGCATTGACCGCGGTTCCGCGGCGGTACGGTCGATTCAGGTGATCGAATTTCTTCTGTGTCCTTTAAAAAGCCTGCTCAATTTTCTGGTATGCTCAAAATAACTTTTAGACCTGTTTGCAAAACGACAGAAACTTCAGACATGGAAATTGCGATTTTCGAAAATCCGTTCGATCGATATTTTAAACGCGTTAGAACAAGTTAGTAAAGCTTAATGGCGTGGCTCTGATACCATATAAGTCAACGGTAGCACCCCGGCCGACTTTCAGACGCCAAATGCGGAACAAAAACTTTTAATAACTGGCGCTATCGCATACTATAACCCGGATCTTGCCATTAACGCTAAACTAACAAACTACAAAAAGGGTAGAAAGGTTACACCGAACGATCCGAGTCCTTCGTTCTTTAACCATCATCCCACGCTCCGTTGCGGCTGCTCCGATCTCCTGTCTCCTCGTCGAGGTGGCACCACATCTACGGATCTTTAAACGGGCTCCCGCCTCTATACCGAGGCAACTCGGTCATCAAGTTTGCTAGAAGAGATGACCAAGATTGATGTAGAGAATGAGTAGAACACTTTGTCTCGCTTCATCCAAACCCATGGATGAACGGTTAATGAAGTTGCCTTTTTTATCGGGTAAATGAGAAATGAGCATATGAAATTTCATGAAGCAAATTCCTTAATCTTTTAATCAACAACCATCTCACTCAAGAGAGAGGGGCCGGCCACTATATCAAGAGGAGGAAGGGGGTGAGTGTAGGAGGGGAGAGGGTAACCATAAGATAAAGATCAAGAAGAAATATCATAGGCATAACAAAACACATTAATGCAATGAATAACTCATTAACCTAGTCATCCATTCAATTAATGCAAACAATGATTCATGAACCTAGTCACCAAATCAAGAACCTTCCACACTCATGACTCACCTCAAAGAAAAAAAGATAAATCCGTATTAAACCGAATGTTTAAGACGGGTGATAAAAAACTGGCAACTTCCAAAAGTGATCCCGAAACGAATTTCAGGATAACCCCGTAACAGTATAAACATACCCGCATTTATATTACGACCGAATACAAATGCAACTGAGACAAAGATATTATATCTTCACAGTATAATACATGGATCCGGCTTAAACCAAAGCTCACCAGTATTATCTGCCCGAAATATGACACATGCGTAAACGCACGTGCATATTACAAACCCTGCCATAAAACCATACGGCCTCTACAACGTTTCGCCCGAACTTGGGAAACTATCTATGGGGGACTCTAGTGACTCGTCAGTACCCTGGCAGTGGGTTTAACCACAAGCCGTCAGCGGCACTAGCTGTGCGTAACGGTTGCCCATGTACTGACCTCAAGGGAAGCCGATGAGCGAACTCATCCTGGAACCCTACTGAGCCTAACAGTGACAATATACATACAGTCTGGTCCGTTCGTCTATGAGTATCGCATATCCGGCCTAGGGGGCTGGTAACGCCAGACCCCCAATAGCGGTATAAGTCGTGTCGGAGACAAGCCCTGAACACCCTGAGAAACTACCGGAATACTTACCAGTAATTCTCACCTGCCTTGGCCAAGGACTTGGTGTAATGGCTTTCCTAGACACAGCGCGATCTCCCACCCCAATACCGGGAGAGACGAATCCCCTGCCGATCCGCTCACTTGCCTCCATGTGGCTCGGGACTGTACCCAAAAAATACTTGTTTGCACGACTCCTTTGAACCGTGGTAGGGTAGAAATCAAAGCACAGTGGGAACTCACACGAGACAAATGACGACCTCAGGTCGATAAACTAACCTGTACACATATCACCAGGGAACTGCTATCTGACGATAGGTATTATACCAACTAGCAGGTTCCCTGCGAGTCCTGTCCGGTGTACTCATAACCCAATGAGCATCTGTATACATCCTAGGTGATCCAACTGACACCAGTGGCTTGTGAGACCGGCCACCGCCCCTAGTCGGGGTCTCGACTGTATACACTAGTCTACTCCGGAGTATCGATGCCCTGTCTCGAAACTCCCACGACTAGGGACCACAATTAAGGATGTGCTTATAGACTACCCAACTCTCACGTATATGATCGCCATCGTACTGCTGGTAGTCAAGCAAGATCCAAAGGGCTCTATCAACGTGTAATAGTGATCAGTCACCTGAACCTGTACACGACTGATAAAGGCAAACCAAATAGCATACTATCATCTCGAGTAAGACTGTGCTACCGGTATAAGTCCTCCTCAATCATTGCAATCACGTACCTGCGATCCAATAATTGACTTTGAGGGCACTATATCCAACAGATGCCCGCTGGGGATGCGTCGAGAAGAAAGGAACTCGACGGCCTCGCGATGAGGGCTTCAGACCATCAGCGTCTGATGGGCAGGAGGATGCCCTCTGGGGATGCGCCGAGCAGGAAGGAACTCGGCGGCCTCGCGATGAGGGCTTCAGACCATCAGCTTTGTTGGGAAGGAGGATGCCCGCCGGGGATGCGCTGTTCATACCAAAATATTGCATTTTATACCGCCCATTCTTACGCTCGTTTGTTTATAGGCAGGTGCTTTTAATCAGTGTTTGCTACATAATTGCAGGATACTGGTCTCAGCTCTAAACAGTGAATATCATGGAAAAGTACGAAAAATTCCGGATTACTGCCAACAACAGATAAAACACGGGTCTCCGCTCTCTATCCGTATGTTGCCACACACCAGTTTAAGGGACAAAATGGCAAATCGATGTCATTTTCATGCACAAAGCTCAATGTCAACACAAGATCCAAGAAATCTACGCGGAGCTCGAGGATTTCATGGCAAAAGATCCACATCACATCACCTTTTGATCTACTGAAATTCTGGAAGAAATGTGAAGAGTTTCTGAGAAAAGTCATATACCACACAGCAGACAACATCAAACTAGCGATCCCCACAAAATCCGAGGAGCCAACTCCTCTAAACGGTCGCGTTTCCGTGGCATAAGCATGCTTAGGCCGCGGAAACGCGGCCGTACAGGCTCTTCATAAGGTGGGTTTTTAGGGGCAGTTTGGTCATCTTATGTGGAGCCAGATTCTTGCCCTAGGTTTCCAATTCCCTGCCTATAAATATCCCAGAACTTGCCAAGCAAAAGGAGTTGATTCTTATGCCTCTTTTTTGTTAGTTTTTAGTCTTCTTCTTCTTCATTCTTTCCTCTATGAAAATATAGTGAGAGCATTGAGTGGATGTTAAATAAAGATGAGGGTTTTTGTATCATTCTTTTGCTTAGCTTCCCCCTTGAGCTCTCTACCTTAACTTGATCTTGCAACCTCTTAAGTGAGCTTGCAAGTTTAAGCTTTAGTCATTGATCTCAAGGGGTTGTATCATGTTGTTCTCTCTTTTGTACTTCATTTTCCCTTGGGTTTTTAGCTCTCTCTTGATCTTGCAACCTCTTAATTGAGCTTGCAAGTTTAAGTTTGGGTTATTAAACCCATGGTGTGTAACTTGTTCCATGGTTTCTAGTTCTCTTTCTTGCTTATTTCTTTCTTACTTTTTATTACTTGCTTTACATTCATGCTTTACTTTCTTGCACTTTAAATTCCATGCCCTTACTTACTTGTAATCTTTTCTTTTCTTTGTTCTTTTGTTCTCTCTTTTTTGGTTCGTTGTTAATACGTTGTTGTTAAGAATAAATACGATATTGTAAGTTAATGTTTCTTTGCTCATTTCCTTTTCCCGTTATTTTCCATTGAACTCCGCCCAAACGATACGCAAGCGCTCCGTTAGGCACCCTACCCTACCAAGGTAACGGTGATTCCTAACCGCGACCGGTTGCGTTCGGTTTGGCCGGAAGCGAAAGCAAGAGACAAGAACGGAAGGACAAGGGTCAATAAGCCGGATTCCACGAATACCGTGCTTAAATCCCCTAATCCACGTTGTTGCCGATTGCTCTAGCTTCAATTGGTCAAGACTCGGCTCAAAGGTTTTGAGTACGGATTTCTTTAGGTTACACTTTCGTATCTTTTTCTTAACAACTTTATACTTGCATATAACACATAGGTTAGATTGAACAAATATATACACATTCTTTATTGACTCGTCTAAAACTCGAACGGACATACAACCATCTCCCTGTGGATCGACCCGTGCTCAACCGGCTAGCTGCAAAGCGACACCGTCCTGATCGCGGTTATAACTTTAGAACTTTGAACATCCGACACGCCAAAAGCGTGCGATCAAATGGCGCCGTTGCCGGGGAGACGGTAGCGTATTTTCTTTCTTGTTATTCGGGTTAATATTCTTTTTGTATATATTTATAAATAAAAAAAATAAAATCTTTTTGTTATTTTTGATATTTTTGTGAGCAAGTGTGCAGGATAATCTGGAGCAAGTACAGTAATCCAAAAAGAAAACAGAGGTTTTTATTTTGGAGAAGAGAAGAAGTGGAGTTCGTTGACCAAAGACAAATCCCCAAGTCAACATTTTGACCGCGGAACCGCGGTCAAAAGGTGCCTTGCGCGGCGGTTCCGCGGTCCCATTGAGGCTTCTGTGCCCAATTTTTTCTCCGCCCCTTTTTCTTTTCTTTTATCTTCTCTGTGAATTCCACTATACTGTATTTTCTGCAGGTTTCTTTGCACAGAATTGCACAGCCGCCAAATAAATTTTTGTTGTTTTAGATTTTGTTTGTTTACCGCTTTGCATATATTAATACGGACATTAAGGGGCTATAACACCAATTCAGATTGGGTGGGGATTTCATCACCCTTCCTAAGACCCCACAAATCACTAATTGTATACGCATTACCTTGAGCTAATAAAAAATACTAGACTCAGCCCTAAGGACGTCGCGCTCAATAGGACAGAGGACTGGTTGTAGGCATCGGCCGTTTATCCTATCCTGACTTTGCGGTGTCTAGGCAAGTGTGTCCAAGGCAAGTGGTTACTTAATTAGGACCACTACTTACATAGTGGGGAGCCTCCCACTTACCTGGCACTTACCTGGCCGCAATTGGCGGAGAAGAGGCGGTTTGAGGTCCTATTTCTAGCCCTTTGGAACAGTTAGGAGCAGTCTAGTTGGACTTTAAAGACCCTAGCTCTAGGTGTGTTTGTGCATATTGTGATTGTGATTGTGCTTGTAAATTTTAGTCCCATAATTCCGTATTCTTTCAAACAAACAATTTTTAAAACTCCAAAAACACACATTTTTTTTCTTTTAATAAAAAAAAATCCACATTCTTTTTCCCCTCCTTTTCTCTGCCTTTCTATCTTTCTCTCTTCATATCATGGGTACTCCACCTCGCAAAACTCTTGCCGAACTTTGGTACCCACAACCAGACATTAGTTCTTACGGTTCTTGCTTTGGCCGAACGTCGAACGATCCCTCCATGCCCAAAATCTCTTTGAAAGATCGGATAGACGCGTCTAGGACAAACACTTGCCCTCCGCAATCCACTTTATATCAACATTTTCAACCTCCCCCACCCTCTTATGTTGATACCCCTTTTGCAAGTCGTCCTTTGTCCGTCGCTGAACATATTGAACAATCATGTAGCCGATCTTTCACTCCTTTCACCATTACAGATTCTTGGGATCAACAATTCCATTCACCTCTTATCCAAAATGTTGATCCTGCTCCTGTCCAACCATTCAATTCCTACCAATCCTACCCGACTTTTGTACCTTCCCTAGACATTGCCTTTGAACCACCATTTGGGAGTTTTCAGTATCCAAACAACTTTGAATATTTTACTGAAACCCCTTCACAACCCATGTCTAGTCTGGAATAGTCTTTGGAAGACTTTAGGGTAGCGTTGTACCAACAGATGATGGATTTGAATGCGTCCATGGCCGCCCTCATACAACCTAGTGACCCGGTAGCCAGTTTTCAACTAGCTCCAAATTTTCCAATGTATGAAAAGGCGGTAGGACAGGTTGAGAATTTGAGTGGAGAGAGTGAGATGTACCCCCTTCCGAATCAAGACTACCCGTTTCAACTTGAATCCCACAACTCCGGTTTTGAATGTCTATCTAGTGTTCCAAACGATTCATTGATTAAAGATAGAACAGATAATGAGTTGTGTGACTTTGTAGTGTTTGATTTGCCCGATTGTGAAGGGTCCTTTTCGAGTGAAACCACACCCAATCCTTTTGACCTCTACACCTCCACTCTAGAACCTGAATTGATTAATATCCATGCTTTTGTTGAGGTGTCTGAGAATATTGATTTTCACTTGATTGAGGATATTGACGCCGGGAATATTGTGGATGATGAACCTGTAGATTTGGCAGAGTTTTTCTCTCCAATTCATCATCCCGAGTCATTAACTGTTTTTCCCGAACCCCATATGCGTCTTGATTTTGATGAAAATTGCATGGATGTGCTTAACTTTGAGGATATTTTTGAGGATGAAACAGTTCTTGTTGATGAGTTGGATTTTCCAATTCATCTTATCCCTTTCATTGACTGTGTACACCCTCCTGAACCTTTAACCGATAACCTTCCTCAGTCACCTACCTCCATCCTTTCCATCGTTCCGACCTTGCAAGAAACCGTATCATTTTCACTTCCAGTGTCTAGTTTACCAAGTTCGGCTTACCCATGGTTTCTTACGAATCTTGAGGGATTTGACCCAATTTCTCGCCATATTGATAGATTAGTACAATCCATCTTTTCACATCGATCATTACAGATTGTACTAATTTATTCAATCCATTTCCACCCTCAAGTTCGTATTCCACTTCTTTCTCCCTTCCGCCATTCTTCTTCTTATATACCGAGACCGTATACCACTTCTATCTCCATACGGTCTCGCGTATTCTCCATCTCTTTTCTCTACGCCTTCCTCCACCAACCTGTACATTATAGCGATAAAAATTTTAAATGGTTGGTGTTAACTTTTGGCCTGTGTAAGGCCTTGTATAGATTGATACTATTCTCTTTCCCCCCTAATCCTGAACTTCAACGCTTAACAGTGGAAACGCTGTTCTGCTTAAGTTTGGGGGGGACTCCTTTTTTGTATATATTATTTTTTTCTGTTTTCCTTTTTGTTTTGTATATAATTTGTTTTAGGGAGAGCGCCAACAATTTTGACCCTCTTGGTGTAGCCTGACAGTGAGGGCACTGTCAAGTTTAAGTTAGGGGGTGTGCTCGGTAAGCTTTCTTCCTTCGCATTCATTTATATATTTTGCATTTACATACCTTATTAAAAACCCATAAAAATCAAAAAATTTCCACAAAATATAAAAACTTTGTCGTCAAGTTAGCTAATAGGGTAACTTAGATTTTTATTCCGGAAGTTTAGTTGATATATTAGAAATAACTAAATTCTAGGCTTAGGAATTGAACATCCTAAAAATAACCCTCATTCTGTCTAACTTTGGTAAGTATACGTCCTTACAGTTTTTTTTTTAGAAATAGGTAATCTTGAGTTTAGTTCTTGAGTTAAGTCAAGATGAAGGGAAAGTATTGAAGCTTTACTGAAGAATAAGTCTGAAAAATAGTTTCTTTTCTTAAGTTCAAATTTAGAAAGTATATACCCTATAACTGCACTTACACGCACCTTGAAACTTGGGATAGTAGAGGATACCTAGAAATACTCTTGCCTGAAAACCTAGTATGAAAGAAAAAACGGTATTTAAAGCTAAACACCAAAAGTGCATATTGAAAAATATATCCGGTCTTGAAAAAGAAAAGAAGAAAAAGAAAAAGAAAAAAAATAGGATAAAGTCAAGACCTGGAAACTGCTATTTACGCTTTAAGCTCACACATTCAGTAATCGGCCGTTAGTGCCTCAAGAAGCATTAATAGTCGCATGAAAGGTGTGTGAGCAACACCGTACATCATTAAATGAAAAGAAGTAGTATTATGTATTAGGGCAAGGGTACTATAGCTTGAATTGAATTCTCGAGTATAGGGGTGCAAATTTACACACACGTAGGGGTATACAATCGATGTTTGGATAGAAGATAAAGATGAAGAATAAGACTTATATTTTCTGTAAAGGTGATAAAAATCCCTGATTTAAGACCGCGCTTTAGAAGGAAAACTCAGGATAACCAACATCTTTCTAAACTTTTTTGGAACGTATAGGACCTAAGGTTAAATAGACAGGAGGTGTGAAACATAAGGGTTGGATATTTCTAACTTAGGATGATAGAGTTTCTAACGTAGATACTAAACTGTAGGAGTAGAATTGACGTAACTTATGAAACTAGCATGACGGGATTTTGTGGGTGTAATCCGCTGAAAACCCTCAGGAGACAACACTCCTCCTACTAGGGACACCTAGAGGTTTAACGGCTTGTTGCACGTGCTCAGTGCAATCGCGTTCCCTGCGAAAGTGCGGTTAGGACTTTTTTGTGAATAATTGGTTTTGCTCGGGACGAGCAAAAGTTAAGTTTGGGGGTATTTGTTCATACCAAAATATTGCATTTTATACCGCCCATTCTTACGCTCGTTTGTTTATAGGCAGGTGCTTTTAATCAGTGTTTGCTACATAATTGCAGGATACTGATCTCAGCTCTAAACAGTGAATATCATAGAAAAGTACGACAAATTCCGGATTACTGCCAACAACAGATAAAATACGGGTCTCCGCTCTCTATCCGTATGTTGCCACACACCAGTTTAAGGGACAAAATGGCAAATCGATGTCATTTTCATGCACAAAGCTCAATGTCAACACAAGATCCAAGAAATCTACGCAAAGCTCGAGGAAATCATGGCAAAATATCCACATCACATCACCTTTTGATCTACTGAAATTCTGGAAGAAATGTGAAGAGTTTCTGAGAAAAGTCATATACCACACAGCAGACAACATCAAACCAGGGATCCCCACAAAATCCGAGGAGCCAACTCCTCTAAACGGCCGCGTTTCCGCGGCATAAGCATGCTTAGGCCGCGGAAACGCGGTCGTACAGGCTCTTCATAAGGTGGGTTTTTAGGGGCAGTTTGTTCATCTTATGTGGAGCCAGATTCTTGCCCTAGGTTTCCAATTCCCTGCCTATAAATATCCCAGAACTTGCCAAGCAAAAGGAGTTGATTCTTATGCCTCTTTTTTGTTAGTTTTTAGTCTTCTTCTTCTTCTTCTTCATTTTTTCCTCTATGAAAATGTAGTGAGAGTATTGAGTGGATGTTAAATGAAGATGAGGGTTTTTGTATCATTCTTTTGCTTAGCTTCCCCCTTGAGCTCTCTACCTTAACTTGATCTTGCAACCTCTTAAGTGAGCTTGCAAGTTTAAGCTTTGGTCATTGATCTCAAGGGATTGTATCATGTTGTTCTCTCTTTTGTGCTTCATTTTCCCTTGGGTTTTTAGCTCTCTCTTGATCTTGCAACCTCTTAATTGAGCTTGCAAGTTTAAGTTTGGGTTATTAAACCCATGGTGTGTAACTTGTTCCATGGTTTCTAGTTCTCTTTCTTGCTTATTTCTTTCTTACTTTTTATTACTTGCTTTACATTCATGCTTTACTTTCTTGCACTTTAAATTCCATGCCCTTACTTACTTGTAATCTTTTCTTTTCTTTGTTCTTTTGTTCTCTCTTTTTTGGTTCGTTGTTAATACGTTGTTGTTAAGAATAAATACGATATTGTAAGTTAATGTTTCTTTGCTCATTTCCTTTTCCCGTTATTTTCCATTGAACTCCGCCCAAACGATACGCAAGCGCTCCGTTAGGCACCCTACCCTACCAAGGTAACGGTGATTCCTAACCGCGACCGGTTGCGTTCGGTTTGGCCGGAAGCGAAAGCAAGAGACAAGAACGGAAGGACAAGGGTCAATAAGCCGGATTCCACGAATACCGTGCTTAAATCCCCTAATCCACGTTGTTGCCGATTGCTCTAGCTTCAATTGGTCAAGACTCGGCTCAAAGGTTTTGAGTACGGATTTCTTTAGGTTACACTTTCGTATCTTTTTCTTAACAACTTTATACTTGCATATAACACATAGGTTAGATTGAACAAACATATACACATTCTTTATTGACTCGTCTAAAACTCGAACGGACATACAACCATCTCCCTGTGGATCGACCCGTGCTCAACCGGCTAGCTGCAAAGCGACACCGTCCTGATCGCGGTTATAACTTTAGAACTTTGAACATCCGACACGCCAAAAGCGTGCGATCATGCGCCGAGCCGGAAGGAACTCGACGGCTTCGCGACGAAGGCTTCAGACCATCATCGTCTGATGGGCGGGAGGATGCCCGCTGGGATGCACCGAGCAGGAAGGAACTCGGCGGCCTCACGATGAGGGCTTGAGATCCTCAGCGTCTGGTAGGCAGGAGGATGCCCGCTGGGGATGCGCCGAGCAAGAAGGAACTCGGCGGCCTCACGATGAGGGCTTGAGATCCTCAGCATCTGATGGACAGGAGGATGCCCGCTGGGGATGCGCCGAGCAGGAAGGAACTCGGCGGCCTCACGATGAGGTCTTTGATCCTTGACGCTAGAGGGGCCGTGAGAGGCCTGCGAAGGATGTCCGAGCAGGGTAGTTGCTCAGTGCCTCTTGGCGAGGGCATTGGTCCTTGACGCTGGAGGGGCCCTGAGAGGCCTGCGAAGGATGGCCGAGCAGGGTAGATTCTCGGTGCCTCTTGACGAGAGCCTTGATCCTTGATGCTGGAGGGTCGTTGAGAGGCCTGCGAAGGATGGCCGAGCAGGGTAGCTGCTCGGTGCCTCTTGGCGAGGGCATTAATCCTTGTCGCTGGAGGGGCCCTGAGAGGCCTGCAAAGGATGGCCAAGCAGGGTAGCTGCTCGGTGCCTCTTGGCGAGGGCACTGATCCTTGATGCTGGAGGGTCCCTGAAAGGCCTGCGAAGGATGGCCGAGCAGGGTAGCTGCTCGGTGCCTCTTGGCGAGGGCACTGATCCTCGACGCTGGAGGGGCCCTGAGAGGACTGCGAAGGATGGCCGAGCAGGGTAGCTGCTCGGTGCCTCTTGGCGAGGACTTTGATCCTTGACACTGGAGGGTCCCTGAGAGGCCTGCGAAGGATGGCCGAGCAGGGTAGCTGCTCGGTGCCTCTTGGCGAGGGCTTTCTGATCCCCGGCGTTGCGGTAGGGAAGCTACCCGCCGGGGATAGCCGAGCGAGGGATCCTCGGGCTTGACTGCCTCTGGGAGGACTTTCTGATCCCTAGCGCTGCGGTAGGGATGCTACCCGCCAGGGATAGCCGAGCGAGGGATCCTCGAGCTCGACTGCCTCTGGGAGGACTTTTGATCCTTCAGGACGGGGACCGAGCAGGGTTACTGCCCAGTACCTCTTGGCGAGGACTTTGATCCCTATCGGTTGTGGTAGGAAGCTACCAGCCGGGGATAGCTGAGCAAGGACCCGACTGCCTCTGGGAGGACTTTGGTTCTTAGCATGGGAAGAGCTATAGGGCTGTAAGAAGCCTACCAAGGACCATTGGCCGGGCAGGGTTACTGCCCGGTGTCTCTTGGCGAGGGCTTTTGTCCTGAAGGATAGCCGAGCGAGGGATCCTCGGGCTCGACTGCCTCTGGGAGGACTTTCTGATCCCTAGTGTTGCGGTAGGGAAGCTACCCGCCAGGGATAGCCGAGCGAGGGATCCTCGGGCTCGACTGCCACTGGGAGGACTTTCTGATCCCTGGCGCTGCGGTAGGGAAGCTACCCGCCAGGGATAGCCGAGCGAGGGATCCTCAGGCTCGACTGCCTCTGGGAGGACTTTCTGATCCCTGGCGTTGCGGTAGGGAAGCTACCCGCCAAGGACAGCCGAGCGAGGGATCCTCGGACTCGACTGCCTCTGGGAGGACTTTCTGATCCCTGGCGTTGCGGTAGGGAAGTTACCCCCCGGGAATAGCCGAGCAGGGTAACTGCTGGGCTACCTCTTAGTGAGGGCTTAGATCCTTGGGCGAGGTGGCCCTCGAGCCGCCGTGGCGAGCCCCCTCTGTGCGACCCTGTCAAGGGAGGGGTGTCGGTCTATTCGGCCGGCGAGGGCGTTGATGACGGTCGCCGGAAGAGGTTCATCCGCGCCTCCGGTGAGGGGGAGGCGGCGGCTGGTATCTGGATCTTCAGGATGATCGCTTGCCATGGGGATGGAGATCGGAAAGCCAACTTTGTTTTTTTATGGAGTTTCGGTTCCCACGGACGACGCCAACTGATGGAGCTCCTTTTCGGGCCTCCATCAAATGTTGTCTTCCGTTAATCTCGATGTGAACTTGGTTGATTGTCCTTCGTTACGTGTGGGTCTCAATGGGTTTGAAGAGGAGAAGGTTGGGTGAGGAGGCTGTCGCCGAATACCTGCAAAGAAGGCCCGAGGTGGTTTGGTACCACCGAGGACCCTCCGACGCTCAAGTTAGTGATGAGATCCGAGCAGAGTAACGGCACAAGGTGTAAAAAATTGGCTTACTTGACCCCTATGTGATGGAGGTTTATATAGCGATGGTGGCATGCAGCAGCATGTGCGAGAATCTCACTGGCATTTACGCTTCCGACGTCACGCTCGCGTAAAGAGCAGATCGCCCGTTAATGGGGATCATGATGGCGTGGAACGTGGGATGTTGCCGGCAGAGAATCTGCGCATGGCGAGATTTGTAGAGCGGCGGTTACACCTGTGAGTGGTGGAGTTGGTCGGTCGGAGGGACCGAGGAAGATGGTCTCGGCGGGAGAGCTCGGGAACGAGCGAGAGGGCCGAGGTATCTTGGTCCCGCGGTAGCTCGGAGGCGAGCTGAGAGACCGAGGAGGCCAATTTGCAAGGGCCCTGAGGTGAGCCAGCTTTATGCTTGTAGGTCGGGCCTGATCGGCCCCTGTGGGCCCTCTCTTATGAGTTCTGGGACACGTCATCTGCCACAGGTCCTGATCTGAAAGGTTACCAATATTGAGCATCATCAATTTTGGAAGGAATTTAAAGAGGAAGAGGACTAGGGTTTGTGAGAGCTTACGAATTGCTTTCGAGAGAGGAGGCGATTCGTCATGAACTTCCTGACTCTGATGGTAATGGCCTTAGCGTCCGCCATGATTCTCCTCTTCGAGATCGAAACAAGCGAAAGCCAAGAGAAGAGGATGGCGACGGCACTAAGGAGCTATAAAACCCTAACCTAGTTTTCTTCTTGCTTGATTGTGTATATATATAATGTTGGGCTTAAGTAGATTTCAAGCCTAGTAAGCTGGATGTGTGGAGAGACGGCCCTTTTTATAAAACTATTGGGTAATATTTCAATGCAGCTCCCGCTCGCCCCCCCGGCGAAATCACTTGATTTTTTATTTTCGGGCAGGATAAAACCCATGAATCCGCTGGGTCATCGAACGGGGTAAAACCCATGAATGCCGGATCAACACGGTGATACTTAAAATGGGTCGACAGGATAAAAGTAATTGGGTAGCAAATTTTTGACCCATGACCAGTATTTTACAAGTTGATTTATGGGTCAAACGGGTCACGGGTCATTCTTAACAACTGGCTAGGGAGAAAGAAAGAAAATGCTGGGTAGCACGAAGACGCGCAAGACAAATACAGCACTGCGGGCGAAGGAGGGTAGCGCTGGCGACGAAGGTGGGTGGCACGTAGGTTAGTTACGTGTCGAAGAGATGATGTGGTATTAACGGTGTTGACTTGCTGTTGTTACTAATAATATTTCATAATTTTGAGGCCTTTAAGTTGTTTCTTGCCGAAAGAGGCAAACCTTTTGGTAGTGATGATGCTCAATATTGGTGGTCCCCAGGATCACGACACGTGGCAGACGACGTGTCCAAGAACTCAGAAGAAAGGGCCTGCATGGAGCCGACCAGGCCACCCTTGTACCCGACCTGCAAGCACAAGCTAGCTCTCTTCAGAGCCCCTGAAAATTGGCCTCATCGGCCTCTCAGCTCGCCCCCGAGCTACCACAGGACCAAGACACCTCGGCTCCCCCTCTCGTTCCCGAGCTCTCCCGCCGAGGCCATCTCCCTCGGTCCCTCCGACCGACCAACTCCACCACTCACAGGCATAACCGCCGCTCCGCGAATCTCGCCATGCGCGGATTCTCCGCCGGCAACATCTCACGTTCCACGCCATCACGATCCCCATTAATAGGCGATCCGCTTGTTACGCGGGCGTGACGTCAGGAGCGTGACTGCCGGCGAGATTCTCGCACCTGCTGCCGCGTGCTACCGCCACTATATAAACCCCCATCATAGAGGGGTCAAGTAAGCCATTTTTACTCCACTTAGCCGTTACTCTGCTCGGATCTCGTGCTAACTTGATCGTCAGAGGGTCCTCGGTGGTACCAAACCACCCCGGGACTTCTTTGCAGGTACTCGGCGCTAAACTCCTCAAATCACCAATCTCCTCAAAACCCATTGAGACCCACACGCAACAGGAGATCACCTCCCAAATCCACCGGGAGATCGACGGAAGACAACATCTGACGGAGACCCGAAAAGGACCTCTATCAGTTGGCGCCGTCTGTGGGAAACGAAACTCCACAAAAAAATAAAGTTGGCATTCCGATCTCCATCCCCATGGCAAGCGATCACCCTGAAGATCCAAATACGAGCCGCCGCCTCCCCCTCACCGGAGGCGCGAGTGAACCTCCTCCGGCGAGCGTCATCAACGCCCTCGCCGGCCGAATAGACCGACACCCCCTCCCTTGACGGGGTCGCACAGAGGGGGCTCGCCACGGCGGCTCGAAGGCCATCTCGCCCAAGGATCTAAGCCCTCACTAAGAGGCAGTCCAGCAGCTACCCTGCTCGGCTATCCCTGGCGGGTAGCTTTCCTACCGCAACGCCAGGGATCAGAAAGTCCTCCCAGAGGCAGTCGAGCCCGAGGATCCCTCGCTCGGCTATCCCTGGCAGGTAGCTTCCCTACCGCAACGCCAGGGATCAGAAAGTCCTCCCAGAGGCAGTCGAGCCTGAGGATCCCTCGCTCGACTATCCCTGGCGGGTAGCTTCCCTACCGCAACGCCTGTGATCAGAAAGCCCTCCCAGAGGCAGTCGAGCCCGAGGATCCCTCGCTCGGCTATCCCTGGCGGGTAGCTTCCCTACCACAACGCCTGTGATCAGAAAGCCCTCCCAGAGGCAGTCGAGCCCGAGGATCCCTCACTCGGCTATCCTTTGCGAGTAGCTTCCCTACCGCAACGTAAGGGATCAGAAAGTCCTCCCAGAGGCAGTCGAGCCCGAGGATCCCTCGCTCGGCTATCCTTGGTGGGTAGCTTCCCTATCGCAACGCCGGGGATCAGAAAGCCCTCCCAGAGGCAGTCGAGCCCGAGGATCACTCGCTCGGCTATCCTTCAGGACAAAAGCCCTCGCCAAGAGGCACCGGGCAGTAACCCTGCCCGGCCAAGGGTCCTTGGTAGGCTTCTTACAGCCCTATAGCTCTTCCCGCGCCAAGAACCAAAGTCCTCCCAGAGGCGGTCGGGTCCTTGTTCGGCTATCCCCGGCTAGTAGCTTCCTACCACAACCGACAGGGATCAAAGTCCTCGCCAAGAGGTACTGGGCAGCAACCCTGCTCGGTCCCCGTCCTGAAGGATCGAAAGTCCTCCTAGAGGCAGTCGAGCTCGAGGATCGCTCGCTTGGCTATCCCTGGCGGGTAGCATCCCTACCGCAACGTCAGGGATCAGAAATTCCTCCCAGAGGCAGTCGAGCCCGAGGATCCCTCGCTCAGCTATCCCTGACGGGTAGCTTCCCTACCGCAACGCCAAGGATCAGAAAGCCCTCGCCAAGAGGCATCGAGCAGCTATCCTGCTCGGCCATCCTTCGCAGGCCTCTCACGGCCCCTCCAGCGGCGAGGATCAAAACCCTCGCCAAGAGGCATCGAGCAGCTACCCTGCTCGGCCATCCTTCGCAGGCCTCAAACGGCCCCTCCAGTGCTGCTCGGCCATCCTTCGCAGGCCTCTCACGGCCCCTCCAGCGTCGAGGATCAAAGCCCTCGCCAAGAGGCACCGAGCAGCTACCCTGCTCGGCCATCCTTCGCAGGCCTCAAATGGCCCCTCCAGCGTCAAAGATCAAAGCCCTCGCCAGGAGGCACCGAGCAGCTACCCTGCTCGACTATCCCTGGCTGGTAGCTTCCCTACCCCACAACGTCAGGGATCAAGCCCTCACCACGAGGCCGCCGAGTTCCTTCCTGCTCGGCGCATCCCCAGCGGGCATCCTCCTGCCCATCTGACGCTGATGGTCTGAAGCCCTCATCGTGAGGCCGTCGAGTTCCTTCCTGCTCGGCGCATCGCCAGCAGGCATCCTCCTGCCCATCAGACGCTGATGGTCTGAAGCCCTCATCACGAGGCCGCCGAGTTCCTTCCTGCTCGGCGCATCCCCAGCGGGCATCCTCCTGCCCAGCAGACGCTGAGGATCTCAAGCCCTCATCGTGAGGCCGCCGAGTTCCTTCCTGCTCGGCGCATCCCCAGCGAGCATCCTCCTTCCCATTAGATGCTGAGGATCTCAAACCCTCATCGCGAGGCCGCCGAGTTCCTTCCTGCTCGGCGCATCCCCAGCGGGCATCCTCCTGCCCATCAGACGCTGATGGTCTGAAGCCCTCATCGCGAGGCCGCCAAGTTCTTCCTGCTCGGCACATCCCCAACGGGCATCCTCCTGCCCAGCAGACGCTGAGGATCTCAAGCCCTCATCGTGAGGCCACCGAGTTCCTTCCTGCTCGGCGCATCCCCAGCGGGCATCCTCCTGCCCATCAGATGTTGAGGATCTCAAGCCCTCATCGCGAGGCCGCCGAGTTCCTTCATGCTCGGAGCATCCCCAGCGGGCATCCTCCTGCCCATCAAACGCCGAGGATCTGAAGCCCTCTTCGCGAGGCCGCCGAGCCCCTTCCTACTTGGCGCATCCCGGCGGGTAGCTTCCTACCCAACAAAGACAACTGACAGCCCGGGGACGCGTCCCGACGAAACCTTAGGAAGGAGATCACCCCGGGCGGCCCGGCAGTCCACTCCTGACCTGACCAGATGGCTGGTCCGGACAGGAGTGGGGGGATAATGATGATGCTCAATATTGGTGGTCTACTGGATCACGACTGGCAGATGACGCGTCCCGACGAAACCTTAGGAGGGAGCTCACCCCGGGCGGCCCGGCAGTCCACTCCTGACCCGACCAGCTGGCTGGTCGGGACAGGAGTGGGGGGCTAATGATGATGCTCAATATTGGTGGTCCCCAGGATCACGACACGTGGCAGACGACGTGTCCAAGAACTCAGAAGAAAGGGCCTGCATAGAGCCGACCAGGCCACCCTTGTACCCGACCTGCAAGCACAAGCTGGCTCTCTTCAGAGCCCCTGAAAATTGGCCTCCTCGGCCTCTCAGCTCGCTCCCGAGCTACCACAGGACCAAGACACCTCGGCTCCCCCTCTCGTTCCCGAGCTCTCTCGCCGAGGCCATCTCCCTCGGTCCCTCCGACCGACCAACTCCACCACTCACAGGCATAACCGACGCTCCGCGAATCTCGCCATGCGTGGATTCTCCGCCGGCAACATCTCACGTTCCACGCCATCACGACCCCATTAACAGGCGATCCGCTTGTTACGCGGGCGTGACGTCGGAAGCGTAACTGCCGGCGAGATTCTCGCGCCTGCTGCCGCGTGCTACCGCCACTATATAAACCCCCATCACAGAGGGGTCAAGTAAGCCATTTTTACTCCGCTTAGCCGTTACTCTGCTCGGATCTCATGCTAACTTGATCGTCGGAGGGTCCTCGGTGGTGCCAAACCATCCCGGGACTTCTTTGCAGGTGCTCGGCGCTAAACTCCTCAAATCACCAATCTCCTCAAAACCCATTGAGACCCACACGCAACAGGAGATCGCCTCCAAAATCTACCGGGAGATCGACGGAAGACAACATCTGACGGAGACCCGAAAAGGACCTCCATCAGGTAGTCAGCCTATTTTCTCAGATTCATCAAAGGAAGACTGTATTGGATACTATAATTTCTTGTTTAAGGCTCTGTTTTCCCCCTTTCTATTTAGCATTCGGAAGCGCCAGGTAATAAAATCAAAAGAGAATATAACACACATAAAATAAATATAGAAATTCTGCCCGGAGCTATTTTTTCTTCATCAATGAGTTTATCTCTTTGTTCGTTACCGAAGCTAGTTTTTCTAGGTGCCATGGCGGAGGGTTGCTCCAAAATTCTTTCGTGTTGTTTGATGGTATGTGCCAAACAAACAAAAAGTAGACATATTTCAGGAAACAGGAAGCTCTGCAATATTAAATCAGTTTATAAGATATACTAATCAAATCCACTGGCTTTTTCCTTCTTATTTTCAACAACCGCTGTGGTTCTCATCAGTGCAAGGAATTTGAGAGAATATTGAAGGTCTAGCATAAATAACTGATTTTTATTTATGACCATCTACAAATAGAGTATCAATTTCCTCGAGAATTTTTCAATAGTACCGGATATGATTGTACAAGAGAAAAAATGACAATAATGTTCAAAAATCCCTCTCTTCCATTTTTTGTTTGTGGGACTTAAATTATCATCTCTCTTCCATGACGAGACACATATGTCCACCATATATAAGTCCTTTTCCTATTAAAAAAACCCGAGTCTAAAATTCCCTCCAGCAACCATCGCCTGAAAAAATTTATATATAGTAAAATTGCCATCTTTGATTCCTTTTATCTTTTTCTTTTTTATTTGCAAAATGTGCGTATGATTGATAAATGCGTCTCTGAAAGCAATTCCAATGGAAAAGCTCTTGGACAAGATATGTTTTCTAACAAATTTTATGTAAATTTAATTTTTGAGCATAGATATAAGCAAGAAGAATGCTTAAAACATACATATCATAGAATATCTTCCATCTCTGAGAGCTACAAACATATACCCTCAACCCATGAGACAGAAAATTTGAATTACAATGAGATCGATAGTAGGAGAATTATTTGATAATTTGATACAGGTAGTTTCTGAGATGGAATCACTTAATATGATATCAAACTACTTGAGATGATTGAGATAATGAACTTAATTCGGCCTTCAAATTTGGCGGAATTTTGATATAATGAGTCCATTGAAAGTTTTTATATTGAAAATGTGCAGGCTTAATTATTGATATTAGCAGTAAAAATCTTATATAATATGGAAGAAACGACTTCCAATTACATTACACGCGCAAGCCCTATAATTATAAAAGTACAACAGAATAAAGATACTGCTTACAGCACTTGCAATCTTGTTACAACAAGAAATAGGATACAAGTACAACAAATGTTCATGTTGCTTTCTCTAATTTATCTATAACTGCGATAAACTGGGGTGTACATGCAGCTCTCTGCATATTTCACCAAGTTTGCGGGACGAGGGAGATGTGTAGCAACACCTATGCATAACAACGCGAATAAGTTCCCAAGCTTTGATAATTAATAAATGATGGACTGATAAAGATGATAGTTAACGAAAGCTCACCTAGCTCATATGCTTTAGCAGCAACCTTGGCGGCTATCTCGGCAGAAATCTTTCTGATATTGGAAAAGGGAGGATAAATCAAACCTTTGTCGTAATGCTCCTGTTGCACCTGCTGGACCAAAGCCTCGGCTGTCCCAACCAAACAATTAAGTATGTCATTGATAGCGATATAGAATTTGAACCGGTGGACTCTAAAATAAAAGTTTAACTGCACAAGCTATGCATGCCCCTTTGGTAATTGCCCATGGTTAGCAATAGGTCAATGGCAAAAAGACTTAGAAAAGTATAAAGAGATTGACCATGAATAAGATCCTGATGTACATGGTTTGAAGAGGGGGAATTTTTTTGAAACATCACCAATATAACCTAGAATCAAGTAAAATAAGGTCCAACTTGATTTGATTCATGACATTCCTTTGCCCAACTAATTTTGAAACATCGTATGGTTGATTCCATGTATAAACCATGGTGACGCATCTCGAGCGAGATCTGAGATGGCCGATTCTATCCCAAAAATAACCGTATGGGTTCCGTTGCCAAAGATCGATAACAAAATTTAAACCTTAGTACTTGGTTCACCAATCGATTATTGGGGTTTTAGTATTAAGTTTAAGAATGGGCTAGTGGTTTTTTAAAGGGGTTATTAAGTTTATTGATGGGTTAATACTTTATTTTAACATCATTAATTACTAAAATATATCAAGAACTTGATAATAATTTTACAGAAAATCACAAAAACACCCAAAACATATATTCAGGTCAGCAAGTAAAATATATAATTCATGTAAAAAACCGTAGAGCTTGCTGCTTTTAACCACCGGTTTCATAGTTACACTTGAGGATAAAAAATTATATGTTTTTCAGGTACTCTACATAAAATAAGATAAGATACTCCCTGCATAAATGACAATGAAAGAATTCTAGGAGTTCCATCTCATTCTGCCAAATCAAAAATAACATTGTGTGTGTGTGTGTTCAGTTTGTTTGACTCACAAGCTGCAAGAAGCATGTCATCATGTACACGTATTGCTCCAGAGATCACCAGACCGAGACCAAATCCAGGGAATATGTAAGCATTGTTTGACTGGTGGTACATGCAAAACATATATGAACAGTTGCGACAATTTGCCAGCTATTAATTTTACAAATTGACCTCAAAAATCAAAGTACAAAAGATAAATTGACAAAATTCAAACCTGGCCTGGCACGAAAACCTTGCCATTATATTCAACAGGATCAAATGGACTCCCGCTAGCAAAGATGGCCCGCCCCTGAGAATAGTACAAAAGGGTTAAAGTATTTCATTGTTCTTTTTCTTATTTCTCTGTTTTGCCACCTGATGAAACTAAACTGTAATACTAGATAGCACTGCATCATTCGCAGAGGCGAGAAAACAATATAACAAAAAGAAACTTCACCTTAGTCCATGTGTATGCTTCCTCAGCGGTACACTCAGACTGTGATGTTGGGTTTGATAAAGCAAGAATAATTGGCTTCTGTAATTTGAGAGTGTTTGCATGTTAGTTTATTCCACAAAACTTTAAATATAAACCCAATATATGAGAAAAGGTGATGCAGGGCGGAAAAGAAAGTAAGACTTCATAGAAAAAGAAAAGTACGGGAATACCTCATTGAAAGAGGCCATGGCCTCAACTACTTCCTTTGTGAAAGTGCTCCCAACTCCAGATGTTCCTATCAACACTGTTGGCTTGATAGCCTAAGAAAGTGAATTTGAGATTAGTATGGGAACTTCATCTTCATTCAAGCATATTATAGTTTCAGTGCTAAGGCTAGTATATCCATCATGAATTGTAAAACCAAGATGCACATTATCATGGTCAACCTGATAATATGAGCATTAAGATTGTAGGCACTATTTCTTCTCGCTGTGAGAGGTTGCTCGTTCGATTCCCAAAGGGGTCACATCCCACCCATCCCCAAAAAATATCGTGGACACTAATATAGGACGAGATCAGGGTGTCTCCCGGATAAAATGTGTAGTTATAGTAAATATTGAGCATATAGTAGAACTGGAATTAGCATCTATGGACTAAGCAAACAGAGAATGTGTAACTTGAACAACTTTGTCGCCAATATCACTTTTCCTAGAATTATAGTAACCACCACATTTCTTCAATGGTAAAGAAGGATGGTTGACAGAAGTTTAATGCAGAATCACTACTAGAGCTCCCTAGCAAGAACAAGTAGTAGTGATTTACAAATTTTTATGCAGATTATATACTGAATGTTCAGAAGATATGCACCTGTACAGCATCTAACAGAGTTTTCACTGGTTCATGTTCATGTGCCCAGGATTTCTTGAAGTGTTGAAGTGACTCCTTGCGCGAGCTCACAATCAAACCCTACATAAAATAAAAGTTCTAAATTAGTAAAATTACTTAAGTGTGAAAGTTTCATATGTCAAAAAAAGAAGAACAGAGAAATGGATATGTTAAATGGAAAACAGACTAAATGTTGGATTTTTACCTTAGAATCTACAAGCCAAATCTTCTTGCGAGTCTCTTCCAGAGGAGCTTTTGTCTGCAATAATGGGTAAGGTGATCAATTTAACAATAATGGTAATAATTTGATAAATTTTACATCGAGAGGACGGATATATTATACAATAACCGATAAGGTTGAGATAACAGTACAAGGGCATGAAGATCATCAACAAGGAGGTAAAAATTGTAAAATTGGGAAAAATCTTGAAAGGCCGAAATCGGCTTACCTGTTTTGACATCTCAAGCGCTATAAGTTCTGCAATACCAGTACCAGCCTGCAAGTTCCCATGTCACATCATTAGAAGCACGCATATAAGAGATACCAATAATAAAAAGAATTCTAGGAAAATGTCATTAATTTCTAGATAGGTCAGAAAGTTACTGTCTCAACCCTGTAAACTTACTGCAAAATATAACTTAACTTTTGGAGAAATACAGCTTAACCGATATAATCTTTACTTCCTCTATTAAAAATAAAGAGACCACACTTCCTAGTAGTGCTCCACATTAATGCATTTTGTATCATCATGATACGCCATGCAAGATATCCTGATGTTGACATATTGATTATAGGGATGACTTACACAAGAATGTCATGTCTATATTCAGAGGCTAAAATCATTTGTCTGAATATGTTGGATTCTCAAGAGTGACAAGAAAAAATAAGGCAGTTCATGCACTGGCAATAACTTGAATGCACTCTTTGCATGAGGAAATTAATGGAAGTGTAGTAACACATCTGATTTCAGCTTGGCATTTTCATTGTAAGAACAGCAGTTTCCCTCCAGAAACAGGAACAGCCAGTCATTGAGTTATTGATTGAGACATTAATAGCCTCGACGCACTTGGCTTTCAACCGATCACAATTTTAACAGTATCATGCATCATCCATCATATGCCTTGGTAAAATAGTAACAGTTACCAATCATTATATCACCTTGCTGGTCACAAGATCACATCACCGCAGCAAGATTATAATGATCTAGATTCGAAAAATTCCTTCGTTTGGAGGATAATACTTTAATAGGTAACAACGCCAAAAAGAAAAATCATGTTTGGGTGTGTACAGAACAAGACACTCAATCACATAATGTTGGTTAATGTAGTTGGGGATTGTTCATATCGGTGTGTCTACAATAAATATATGCATAGTATACATGAATTTGAGCGTATGCATTAATACATAGCAGATGTTTATATTTAACAGTTCAAATCTTTGATCTATAAACCTCAATAAGTTGTAGGTGGAGGTAATACATGATTAGAAGGAAATCTACTCGGATTGTTTGAATACTACATGTCTTAGACCACCTCCTGAACCATTATTGGAAGCTCCTCTATGTTCAAACCTAATTCTAATTATATCATTCATTCTCTTACGCAAAGAAACATCTTTTTACTTTTATAATTGTATGTGTTGGCATATTATATGGGTAAGTGTTCCACTCTTCATCTTCAGCAACTGATTCCAAGCTGTCAAATTGAAATCCACACTGAATCTGGTCCAGTAACCAGTAACCAAAGAAAAAGGTAGAAACATGAAAGAAAATGAAAATATGACAGGTAAAAAGAGCAACCTCGCCAGCGCCAAGAAACAAGAATGTATGTTCTGCTAATGTTCCACCAACCAACTTCAATGATGCACAAAGTCCAGCAAGGACAACAGAAGCGGTCCCCTACAATGATTACGAGTACAGTCATAGATGAGTTCTCTGCTTTAATTCCGAAAAAAAAACATTTCGGTATACAATAAAGGTTGATAATCACTATACCTGGATATCATCATTAAAGACAAGGTGACTCGTACTATATTTTGCAAGCAATTCAAATGCATTATGGTTTGCGAAGTCTTCAAACTGCATGCATAAAAGTAGAGTTCTAACAAACAATTGAAAGGCAGAAGGAAAAGACACAAAAGAAGAAAGAAAATTAAATGATCAGTATATTTATCTCTCTGGTGATGAGAAGAATGGGGTTTGACCTGAACGAGAACTCTCTCCCCATAATTCTGTTTGACAGCACTCATGAATTCATGTAGTAATTCGGCATATTCCTAAGACAGTAAGAATAAGACAAAGCTTAAGCAAAATTAAATAATGAATAACACAATGTTATGACATGGCATTTTTTTCCTTTTCTTCTTATCAATCTGACATGGCAGTTAGTTTTCAAACACTCCGGTACCTCGCCAGTTGCACGCTTTTGCCTCAACCCAATATAGAATTCATCCTTCAGCAGTTTCTCATTGTTTGTCCCAATGTCAATTGTGATAGGTAAGCACTACAAATAAATTTATATATCCATTTAAGAACAAAATCGTGAGTGATTTCATACTTAACCGGAATAATGGAATCATGGAGTATAGGAAGTGCTTACTGCCGATGGACGAAGTCCACCTAGGGCCGTGTAAAGAGATAGTTTGCCAACAGGGATTCCCATCCCCTGCCCAAAAAAAAAGCGTTAAGGCACACTTCAACATATATCAGCAATAATTCCAGCATAAACTTGTGGTCTGTTGTGTCAAAATCACAACCCCTTACAAAAAAATTACCTGGCAGCCAAGATCACCAAGCCCCAAAATGCGCTCACCATCAGTGACAACAATAACCTGAATACTCCTCTCAGGCCAATTCTTCAGCACCTCAAGAATCTTTCCCCTGCAAGACCCAGGAACTCCTGATTAGCTTTGATTACATACAATTAGAATTCACAAGAAGCACAATGAACAAACATACTTTTCTTTCAAACTGATATAAAGACCCTGTGGACGCCTAAAGATGCTACCGTACTTCTGGCAGGCCTCACCAACTGTTGGCGTGTAAACAACCGGAAGCAACTCCTCAACATTATCTATAAGAAGCTTGTAGAAAAGTCTCTCATTTCTCTCCTGAGAAACATAAAATTAACGGCTACCATCAGCAAATGCAGTTGTCTCCATTAAAATTATGGATAGAACTAGATTTAGGACTCTATGAAGAACTTAAGTTAGGATAAGGTTCTATATTAAATTTCTACTTGAGGACTTTCAAAGTCCATCTTTTTATCTATAAATATGGGATCTTTTTATCTATAAATATGGGATAATATAGTTCTTTATGGTATATTAACCTCACGAGTATGCTCCAATGAATCAATCAACGAAGATGGTCTAGTAGTCTTTTTCTTAATGTTTCTTTCCTCCTTCACGGAATTAACAAAGAATGAGCTGCCATCATCACTTCCCACTCTCCACCAAAATAAATCTTCTATGCCACAACTTATCAAATTCTAAATTCCCAACATCCCTCCAAATGTAGTACCCAAAGTACTTGTCCCTCCCGCAACTCCCCTGTCTAGCTCAATCAACAATTTAACCTGAAGTAGGTTGGAACTACTTATCATGCTTCTCACCGTTTCCATAAGTGGTTCCTTCTTTCAGTCATACCATTTTGTTGTGGAGTACTTAGCATCATGCTTCACTTTCAAGGCACTTAAAAAATGGATCCGCATAAGTCCTTATTATGTGTACCTACTATAATATTCACCGCCCTTGTATGACTTTACAAAGTTAGAATCTTTATTTTCTTTTCGAGTTGCTTCTCTACCTCAGCTTTATAAGACTTGAAAGCACCTAACAGTGTAACACAACAGCCTTTTCACTTAATAGGTAGAGGTATGTGTATCTTCTCTGACCGTTCAGACAAGATAATAGCAAATGGTCCACAAATATCAGTGTGTATAATCTCAAGAACCTCATAACTTTTCATAGAACCTTTACTAGCAATGTTGGTTTGCTTTTCCTTTATGTAATCGAAGAACCAAAATCAGTAAAATCAAGAGTTTCTAGAACTCCATCATTTACCAATCTCTTTAACCTATCAATGGAGAGGTAAGGCCCAATCTTTTATACCATAGTTTAAAAGATTACTCATTTATAATACTTCTTTTAGTGCCAACATCATCTGTATGCGGTGATAATAAGACGTATTCAAAATTAGGGTCTAAATCAAACTTATATAGATTGTCAAACAAAATTCCAGATCCAACAATTTTATTACCTTTTAACAAGATAAAGACGGAACCATGAAAACAAAATTCATATTCAAGACTTGATAATCTAGATACATAAACTAGATCTTGAAAATTTTGAAACATAGAAAGTGTTTTCCAAATCTAAAACATAACAAGATTTCTACAAGTCCACATAGCTTCTAAGAGTCGTGCATACCATTTCCTGAATAAATGTCTCGCTCACCGCCCATTGACTTCTTTTAGTTTAGAAAGCATTGGAAATATGAATTATAGAACCCGAATCAATCCACCAAGTATTATTAGGAGCATGCGTTAAATGATATCCAAAACACAAACGAAATGAGCTTATCTTTCTTCTTTAGCTATTTCTGATTCTTTAGGTAATCCTTCATGTGTCTCTTCTTCTTACAAAGGTAACACTTATCATATTTTCACTAAGACTTTATACGCTTGTTTCCTTTATGTTTCGAGACATTTGCCCATTTTATCATTTTCTTTATCAGAAGTAGATATGTCAGCACTTTCAAGCTACATCTCTTTCTCTTGTACACCCATAGTCATTAATCCATTGATGGACCATTTTCTTTGTCTGATATAGAAGATTTTAAACGGATTATAGTCTCCCAAAAGAGAATTGAGGATGAAATGCACTAGAAATGATTCGGAGATTTCAATCAATAAGGATTTCAACTATGCAGCAATATCTCTCATCTGCATAATATGTTCACATACACCTTTTGAATTGCTATACTTCATGCCAGAAAGTTTCTACAGTAGGGTATTAGCCAAAGCCTTATCTGAGCTGACAAACTGCTCCTCAACTGCTCTCATAAAGTCTTTAATCTTATCGCACTCAGGAATCGAGCCCCTGATGCTCTTACCAGCATGAGACTTTATGAGCATTAAACTTATATGGTTAGAAAGCTTTACCTTTTCATATGCAGTGTTTATAAGTGACGTACTAGCCTCTGTAGGAATAAAGGGAGCATCTGCACTGAGCATCAAGTCAAGATCCATACATCCTAATACTATATATTTCCATTCAAAAAAACTATCACTAATAAACATTAGAATAGAGCTAATAAGATTAGGAACAACTGCATGAGTTAACTGCAGATTTATTCACTGCAAGTTATAAATTGGACTTAAAATGACATCTAAAATTGTAATTGTTTCACTTAGATGGTTACTTGGACCTCCAGTGAGGTAATTGCATGTGTTCCAATTAGAATAGGTTAAATTATAAAAATATTGAGGAAGGAATCTTTTATGCCCACATGTATTGAAATTTTATATCTTGGTTTACATTTGCTACTTATTATGCAGTAATATAGTAGATTCATACATATGCAACCTCTACCAATCAAAAGGTTTAAATTTATTAATGAAATTAGACATTGGTCAATTTCAATAAAGTTTGTGTATTCGTACTAGTTATGTATAGCTTAATTTTTGGTTATGCAGTTGTTCATAATCCCATTAGCTCTGTTCCAATACTTACCGGTGATAACTTTTCCGACTGAAAATATAAAGTATTTTAGTATTATGGTGTATGAATCTTGACTTGACGCTCTGTGAAGATGCTCTCTGTATTCCTACGGAGGAAAGTACGCCAATTATGAAAACTGCAATGTGATAAGGTTAAAGACTTTATAAGAGCGGTTGGGGAGCAGTTTGTCAGCTTAGATAAGGTTTTAGTTAACACCCTAATGCAAAAAAATTCTGGATTGAAGTACGACAATTCAAAAGGTGTCGTGAATACATTATGCAAATGAGTAATATTACTACACAGTTGAAATCCTTGGAGGTTGAAATTTCCGAATTATTTCTAGTGCATTTCATTCTCAACTCTATTCCGAAATACTACGATCCGTTTAAAATCTCCTGCTACACACATAAGGAAAAATAGTCTGTTAATAAATTATTGACCATGTGTGTTCAAGAGAAAGAGCCTGAAGCATGAGAAGCTCAAAAGTGTTAATACTGCTGCTCATGATATGAGAAATACAACAAGGAGCAAACGTCCTGATTCCTCAAAGTCTTATATCAAAGTAATCATGGTTTAGCACATTGGCAAACTACTAAAAGGATTATGAGGTATCTTAAAGAAACCAAATATTACCAGTTCACATACAGGAATGTCGATCAATTAAAGATGGTTGGCTATTCAGGTATCAAGATTTAATGAAGTCTACTTGGGATATATTTTCCCTCTTGCTGGAGGTATCGTATCCTGGAATATGAAGCGGTCCTTAGTTAGATCTTCACCTATAGAAGCAGAGTACATTGTTTGCTATGAAGCTTCATCACAAGTATTATGATTAAGGAATTTTATCATGGGAATGATTGTTATTGATCTTGTATAAGACCATTATTGATTTACTGTGATAATACCTTTGTGGTTTCTTTTGTTGATAATAAAAATGGTGTTAGTTGAAACATACACATCAACATAAATTATCCGTGTCAGGAAAAAGGAAGTGGCTATTGAGCATATAAGTAAAGATTTTATGGTTGTTGATCCCTTTACTAAGGCGATACTGGTTAAGTCGTTCAAGAATTATGTGCATCGGATGGAGCTCATAACTTTTTGATATCTTCCTATTATATTGTTACTTTCTTTTATTAGTATTTTGTACATATGATATTTTGTGCACATTCAGTATAAGCCATGTGTAAGTTTTCGAGTGGGATAACTTATGTTTGTTCTTGAATAACTTATAAAAAGTTTATTAATAAAGTTATTTAAAGCAGCTCTTGTCATCGTAATTCATGTAGAGTTTTTGCGTTTCATATAGTTATTTCACTAATATAAGAAATGACTCTACATTTTGGTCATAAAGATAGAAAGTTTATTAATAAAGTTATTTAAAGCAACTCTTGTCATCGTAATTCATGTAGAGTTTTTGAGTTTCATATAGTTATTTCACTGATATAAGAAATAACTCTGCATTTTGCATTTTGGTCATAAAGAAGAGTTTTTATATTATTGCCCTGTAACCTATAAAGTAAATTAGTGGACCAAGTTGGAGAATGTTGGCATAAATTAATTTCATCCAAATTACTTCCCTAAAAAATAACTGATGTGGTCCACTAATTGAGGAGGTTAGGGATAATGAATATGGAATTTGAAACCTTTTCATAACTCTGGATAGTTGGGTTTATGGAAAAGAAGTCCCTCTGGTCTATTTAAAGGCTTGTGATATCTCCATCAAGATACATAATCAAGAAAATAAAAAGATAAGAAAACAGGAGTCTCTCTATTTCATCTAACAGGTGTTTGGTCGAGTGCTCAAGGTCGTGATCAATGGCAGGATGTATGTAATTTCTATATAGTTGTGTTGATTTATACCCTATAAAGCCTTACAGAAGAATCTCTCTCTCTCTCTCTCTAACATAACACAAGTCTAGTACCATATATTCAAGCACCTAACGAAGCCAACAATAGACAAAGGTATATTAATAAGTGCAAAGAGTAGCTACGCAATTTTCCTACGCAACAACCTACGCAACACACTCAAATACTTGGTGTGGGGTTCACATACTTAAGTGCGGGACCCGCTGATTTTGTGAATGTTGTGTAGTTTGTTGTATAGAAAGGGGTTGTGTAAAAACCCTTTTTCCTTTTAATAAAACAAGAGAGTTTAGAAAAGGTAAATAATCTAGCAACCTGAAGATCCATCAAGGCCATGTACCGCTGCAAGGGCACCTGATATTGGCGAAGATTGTGCATGAGCTTCTTCTCCTGAAATGTTGAGATCAATATAAAATTAAATAGATCCTGTTCATCATAATAACAGATGAATGGACTTCTCAAACAAGATAAGGGGAAAAAAGAAAGCAGACCTGAAGCTCTTGAGTAATACATGCAGGCGGCAAAAGGCCTCTCAAGTAGTGGGCATCTCTCTCTTTCTCGGTGAAGGCGAGCCCTTTGTTATGGTGTGGATCCCTCATCAATGAATAACCACTAAATCAAAGAACATAAGGGTAACACCCATCAGATTAAGCCATAAAAAAGTTGTCAAGCGAGCAAAAAATCAAAATACAGGAAAACATTGTAATGCAAATTTATTCATTGATGATGAAAGGCTTGTCATAAAGTTTGAATTGTCAAAAGTTATGAACTATCATCATTGCTTGAGTTCAAAGAATCAAGATGCTTTCAATCGTACAAATATAACACTCAACATGCTAAAATTTCAAGATAGGCTCCAACTTCGATACCAGAACAGGAAAAACACCTCTATCGTCATTATCAATGTCTAAGCTTTTTCCCATCATAATGTAGTTAGCTACCAAGCAAGCCCCATGAAAGATTTGTCATCATCAATCTAATGCTACTATTGGACAAGAGAAGCGTTTCTAACTAATCCAAATTCTCCTACAGCGAGCGGTAATTCTAGACTAAGGAAAATGATGATAGATTTTTTCTTTAAATCAACCCCGTTCAGGGATCGAACTTGCGACCTCTCATATTGAAGAGGAAATCGGTACCAACTGTGCTAAGCCCAGTTGGTAAATGATGAAAGATTTGCTACAAAGAACTATGTGTTGAGCTACAAACGCACAGATAAAGCCAGGTGAAGGACCTCCAATTATAATTACAATAGGCCTTTGTAAAACGTTAGTGTGAAGAGCTAAATTAAAAGTAACAGATAGAACCTTAAAAAAAGAAAGTAACTTTCTTTCAAGTTTGTTCCAACTACCAACAACCTGCAACTATCATTACTCAAAACAACAACTTACAAGCATCAATCTATACAAAAAAGAACAAAACAAGGGCTATTTAAAGAAAGAAGACAACTTTACTTTGTTAGAAACAAACTCCACCAAAAATTAAATAAAAACAACAGTAAATAAACAAAAAAAGAAAGGATTAAAAAAAACTCTCAGATCCCCAATTTAACTGCAGATACCTGGCAACTGAAATTGTCCAAGGCGTGACGAGCTGCTCCTCAGTGGCGCGATCCTCGCCGTAAACATCCTCGACTCCACCGCCAACAGCCGATTTGGGATCCAGATCGAGCACCGAAGCGTTATCGCCTCTCTTCTCCTTCATCATGCCTTCCATCGCCGCTCCCCTGGAACTCGAGCTCCTCTCTCTCTTCTTCCCACAGCAGCAGATGATCACCGCCGACGCCGAAGACGATCTTCTTCGCTGAGCAGACAAAAATGTGTTTTGTTCCTTGCAATTCTACCAAAAAATCTCTTCGTCAACTATTAAAGACAGTGGCATAGCCCACCATTAGAAAATTGGGATGTGGACTTTGAATTATTGGGGGGTTAATTTGATTTAATCTGATTCCATCTAAATCTTTTTTGAATTAAAAAAATTAGGGTTTTACCAGAAAGGTGATGGCTTTGAGAGAGAGCATGACGACGACGACGGGTTTTGTTTTTATCCTTTCGCTTTCTCTCACTAGAAAATTATTTCGAGCCTCCCGCTCTCTCACGTTGGAGGAGAGAGAAAGATGATGAGCGGCTGGAAATGCGGAGGTTATTATACTTGCGCGTGAAGTGGTATGTTCACTCTTGGAGTATTGTAAGAGTCTACAAACGGGTCGGGTTGTGGATCATGATTCATGTGTGCAGACGCATGCATGCATAGAGGGAGCGTTTGTACATGACGGAGGATTACGGAGGATCCATAAATTCATGGCGACCTGATTCCAAGAATTTGATTTCGAAGAATGTTTAACGTGATTGCTCTGTTTTGATCATTCTCCACAATGTGTGCACAACAGCAACTAACAGCGGCGGTGGTGATTGTGGAAGAGACAAAAGAGGTGTCAGCCAACAATGAAGGCCAACGGCCACCGAATGGCACTTGATGATGAGCGGGAGGTGGCGGACAACGATGAAGGCCGGAGAGGGTGAAAATTGATAACGAGCGCTGAAGGAGGTCTGATCTGTCGATCTGTAGTGAGTGCTGTTGAATGGCGGAGATTTGATTTGAAGGTTGTCTTCTTGGGCGTGTGGATCTCAATGGGTTGATTTTGAGGTGAAGTCGAGCAATCTGCAAAGAAGTCCCGGGGTGGATGACCACCGTAGGACCCTCCGACGATCAAGCTAGCCGAAGAAAATGAGCAGAATAGGGGCTTGTTGGATTAAAATTGTCTTACCTGAGTCGTCTGGGAGAGAGGTTTTTATAGTGGTCGCATGGAGCGAGCTGGCGCGAAATCTTCGCCGTTGGTTACGCCCCTGACGTTACACCTACGTAAATGACGGGATCCCTCCATTAATGACGAGATACGCTCGTTAATGGAGAGATACGACGACGTGAAACGTGGAATGTTGGGTGGCGGATATCTCGCTTATGGCAAGATACGCGGAGGCGTTTGGGCTCTGCGTTTTTAGTTGCTCGGTAAAACCGGAGAGGCTTAGCTCGGCAGGAGGCTCGGAGAAGAGCGGGAGGCCGAAGAAGCTCAGTTCTATGATAGCTCGGAGGCGAGCTAGGAGGGCTGAGGAAGCTCAGCGTGTAGGAAGATTCGGAGGTGAGTCGATGGTTATTTATAAGGCGAGCATAGGAGTGTTCTGGGAGGCCATCGAATGTCGGGTCAATCCTCAGGGCGAAGGCCCGAGGAATGCTTTCAATGTATCGTGCTTGCTCATGTCCCGTAAGCCCCGGGACACGTCATCTACCACGTGTCATGATATGGGGAATTCTCACTCATGAATATCATCATTAGCCCCACACTCTCGTCCCGACCTATTTATGGGTCGTGTCGAGAGTGGTCTAATGCTACGCAACGCTTACAGACGTAACGCAGTAAAAAAAAGCCAAAACCCAGAAATCTAAACTATTAAAAAGACAAGAAAAGATAATAGAAGTTTTGAAATATTTGAAATCACAACCCAAATTCTTTAAAAGTCCAACTTTCTTTCTTTAAAATTTTGGCAGCACCTCCTTTGTAAAAACTAGCCCCAAAAATAGGTACAACATAAATATAAGTAAAGTATTCCCAAACGGGAGCAAATACACGCCCAAAGGCGGAAAACAACCACCACAACAAATATACGACACCGTAGCGAAGAAATAAAAGACGATAGAAAGTAAACTGTATAAAAGACATCAAATCACAACAATATACAATATTGCCCTCACACAAGTCTCTAAGTCAAACATGAAAGTAATAGATGGAGAGTACAAGGATACAACGAATATACAATATAACACGAATAACCACAAACCCACCTAAGCAAAACAGCACACTGTGAGCCGATGCGGTATCCGTAGCAAAAGATGATAGATAGATGAATAGCCTGTATCGACTACTCTGGGGAACACCCTGCAAAACAAACGTGGCACAACGGGGGTGAGTTGCCAACTCGTAAATAGTAAATAACATATGCAGCTAATCGCAAGTATGCACGTACAGCGCGAATCTAACATATATAAGCTAAAAGCAGTAAAAGGTCATATGAATGCGGTAATCATGAAAGGTACACTAGCAAGTACTACTAATACATGACGCAATAATATGACAATCTGTATGCAACACTGATATGAAATGTATATATGCAACAATCATGAAAGGTACACTAACAGGTACAACTACACATGAAGCCGTGCGTATAAATAAGTATGTAAATGCAACAGTCATGAAAGGCACACTAACCAGTACTACTAATACATGAAGCGGTGCATAAACAATAAATGTGGAGTATGGAATGAAATATGTCATTTCCACGGAATTCTGACATCGTGGTAGGATCACAATTCATCAAGACAATCCAAATTCCAATTCCTCAATCAGCCCCCAAATTGGCTCTCATATCATATAAGTCTCATAAATCCTGAATGTACACTATCAAGTAGATCCCAGATATCCCGTATATACAATATCAAGTGTATCTCGTATACCCCTAATGTACAATATCAAGTAGATCTCACATATCCCGAGTGTACAAAATCAGCAATCTCATATATATCCTGTAATCAATATCAAATGAATTCTCAAATGTCCTAAATCCAATGTCAATGAGTCCTTTACATTCTAGGTATATTTGCATGAATAAAAATGATGATGTATATAAGTTAATGTCAATACACATATATTAGCGTCCCATTCCACTAATATTGGTGTAAGGGCATATATAACAGCGGCTCAATCCCCTGTTATATATACAACGGAAAAAAAGAAATATCATGAAACCAATGTGTCAAGTATCGACACAGAAATGTTGATCTATCAGGTGCTGTCACCATGACTGGCACCCTGATAGGTACGCATCATACGCTATCCCGAAATCTTGAGTGCCTAGCTCTTACCCTTGTCTCTCGACGTATCTATACGTACATGACTCCCGTCGGTATCCCCATGATAACCGCTGAGTCATTGGTAATATCACCGGATGGTATGGTTCCCCCACTAACTTATCGTCTACTCCACGATTCTTGCCCCGGGGTACCTCCCGGGCCCCACCATGTACCCACAGACGGTGCCTCCCGCTCCTCGAATCGGGTATATAATCAGGACCGATAAATCTCATGGTGGATGCTGTAATATCATATCAAGATGCTGTAATATCATATCAAGGGAAACCGGGTTTTTCAAATAATGCATAATTTCATGAACTACCACGGTCCCCAAATCCAGAAAACATCATGAAAAATCCATATCTCAATGCGAAAATCCATGAATAAAGTATACGCAACATAAAACTATAATGTAAGCGTATAAAGGAAAAAGCCGCTAATTAACTGCAACCAGTTAATATAAATATCATGCGGTTCCTAATATCTCCAATTCTGAAATAACATCAAGCAAAGGTAAACATGTAGCTATAACCAGATATATGTGCAACATAAAGGTATAGCAAGATAATATATGTATCTACCTATTAGTAATGATGTAGTATACCCCCTGGGTATAAGTGAAATATGTGTGCAAGGTATACCTGTAGCTATGACCTAAAGTGTGTATGTACCTATCACCAATGGTACGATACTCTATAGGTATACATGTATCTAACATGTAAGTATGTGAAGGCATATGTGTAAGCATGTAGGTATACATGTATGCTATATGTCAAATGCGATAAGAAATATGAATCAATGTCCCAATGTCCCTAACCAAGCAATATCATATCTATAAGTGGGTTGTGAGCGACATGGCAATTATTGACGGTGTGTGTAGCATACAATTAGTGCTCGTGCAACATGAATCGTCAATAATATGTGCAGTGTCCTAAGGCTGCTAGTCCAAGCACAACTACATCTAAATAATAGGGTAAATGCGCAATTCTAAACATGACATAGAATATGCGACAAGTATTAACATTTCTAGTCCAGACGCATAACGCCATGCAGGCAATTCCCCTGTAGATGTTAAATCTACTCACCAACACTCCAAGGTAGGTGAAGTCTACCACCTGCTTTCCTCTGGCAGCAGTGTCCGAAGTCCCCGCCTGCGAACATGCAACATTAAAACAATAACGCAAATATATATTAATAATAGATCAAAAACGCGTACAAACCACATCAGACCAACACAACTACACAAAACATAATCTCAAGTGTTCGTATTGTGGCTAACGTGCGTAGCGACATGACGAAACTAACCCAAGAGAAAAATCACACAAAGTGCACAATCCGTGTCGGATAACGTATCGCGCGGGCACAAAACACTACAACCTACCTAAGTGATCCCAGATTTTGCATACAGAGAAAACTAAACAAACAAACAAGACCAAAAACACCCAAACCACAGCATAGACCAATTCTCAAAAACCCACACACCCACTCAACCCAGGGGCCGAGGTCGCCGGAATTTCCCCTTCTGTCGCCAGCTGAGGTTCGAGCAGGTGGGGTCGTGTCTCAGGTGGGGTCTTATGGTTACAAGTACTACAAAACTACAATGTTTGGTTTTCTAGTAAAAATTCCGGGTCACAGCAAATATCATATATCACAAAAGGCACTAAAAATACGATATTTGGCATAAAACTAAACTATACACTAACTAAACTAAATCTAACAAGCTAAGCTACACAAAAATAACTTAAAGAACAGAAAGGAATCATTACCTAAACAAAAGAACACAAAGATCCAAGCTTTGTGCACTCCATGGCATTCAAGAGGCAAAATGAGAACAAAGATGTGATTTTGTGAAGTTTTTGTGAATTGTGATGAATTTTGTGAAGAAAAGAGAGAGATTTCAGTTGAGAGAGAGAATGAGATGAAGAAATGAGAAAGAGATAGAGAAATGTGAGTGTGTGTGAGGATAAGAGAGAGGGAGGTGAGTGTAGGGTGGAAAAGAGAGTGAGTATAACCATAGCATTAATTCTTCATTTAATGCCTTCATACTACTCATCAAGCCACCTCCTCACTCCAACAAATATCTACCCTTCTTCTCACAAAAGAACAAGGAATTAGGGTTAAGGTTAAGAATTAAGCAAAGGGTTCAAATTGGGGTTAAGTGTCATGGTTGTTAATAACAAAATTAGCACAAACAAACCCTCACTTTTACGTGCACACGTGCGTACATGCTTATAACAAATAATAATAAATTATTAATTAAATGTTATAAAAAGTGAGGAACCCGAATTGGTAAACTTTTTACAGTAAACCCGCATTAAAATAATATTAAAATTGGGAAAGATTCAAATTGGACCAAAACGTCCCATATACCCCCAAAGCTTGCGCACTAGCTTTATTTTAGCTAAACTAGGTGCTGACAAGTCTATATGGTCATTTGATCACAGTCGGTATAAAACAGAAAATACCGACAAATTTTACCCAAAAACGGAAACATTCACATAACGATTTCTAAAACGTTATAATCTCCCCCCTTATAAAAATTCGTCCCCGAATTTAAAATTCTCACTAAGCGTACCTTCAAAGAAAAGATTACAAAGTCTTATATCTCGCTCGCAGCCTTTCAAGTGATCACCTCACTAAACGGCTACGTCCAAGAAAACTCTCCACAGATGGCAAGACCCTTGACCGAAATTTCTCCACCTGCCGAGCCATTTACACCAATGGCTGCTGGTGAACGAATAGACCGCGTCAAAGCTAAATGGTCTGGTGCTGAATCATGTGAGAAGGTCATGAAGGTAATTGCAAAGTATCAACACAAAGAAAACGGGATGAATTGTCAATAATCTGGGCGGAAGTGCCAAATTAGAGGCAACAAAACTAACTCGCTTGAGGATCTCAAAAGGACCTATAATCCTGGAATAAGCTTCCCAAAACTCAACATGTCATTCATTGGAGAGTCCATAGGAATACATGATCTCCCACTGCGAACTCAAGTTTACGACCATCACGGTCGGCATAAGACCTCTGTCCGCACAGGACTGCCATCATCCTGACCTGAACCAACTGGATCATCTCCGAAGTCTCTAGACCAGGTGGGGTCCAAAAATCCTACTACGCAGAGTCAGAAAAACAGATTGGTGATCGACACGACCTAACAACCAAACCTAAAGGTTGCCAATTGGAGTGTCTCCTGATAACAGCTATCGAAGGAGAACCCTAACAATGGCGAGTGACGATCCCCAACCGCCGACAACAATTAGTACGTACGCACAAGCATAACCTCTAGAGTCGGTATAGCCCGCTCTCACAAAACCATAATCCTTCGGATGGAAAGATGGAATTAAAGCTCAACCAGTACCCAAGGCTTCCTGAAGCTCCTGCCCAAGACGGCAAGCGAATAGGGTGCCTTCATTGGATACGACTCATGAAGGAACTCCGTGCAACGCACAAACTTAACAAGGAACAACTGAGCAAATTGAATAAAACCGGACAACAAACACCCGAATGGAGTCACACCCTTACTAAACCTGGGTAGACACCACAACGAAATTCGTGAAGATCTGCTCCCATTCCCACTTCGGAACGGTTACAGGTTGCAACTGTTAGTTATATGTATGCCGTAGAGACCATTACTGTACATTGGATGTATATTGTAGTGGATGCTGGGACATATATAGGTAGAACTTTCTTGCTCGACATGATAGTACGCTATCTGGTTGCTCTTTATCTTAACGTGTATACTTTCTGTCTCTCTGTTACATGTTGATAAAGCCCTTAGGACGTGTACTCGACTTCCAGGACTATGATGCAGATCATACTAGTGGGGCCTGGATAGTCCGTGAGTACATCCTTCAATGTTCCTAGTCGAGGGAATATCGAGACGGGGCATCGATATTCCAGAGTAGACTAGCGTATATCTTCTCGACCCATGCGATGGGCGATGGATGATCCCATATCCATTGGTGTTTGACATCAGAGATGGTATACGGGTGCTCAGTGGAGACTGGGTACACTGAACGGACTCGCCGAGAACTCCCAGATGGTATTATACCTCACGTCAGATGGCAGTTCTCTGGTGACACTGGTACAGCTTAGTCTGTTGACCCGAGATCGTCATAGAGTCTTGTGTGTCTCCCACTGTGCTTTGATCCACCCTACCACGGCTCTACTGAGTTGTGCAAACAGGTGGTTTTTGGGTACAGTCCCGATTCACATGGAGGCAATGAGCGATAGGAGGGGATTCGTCTCTCCCGGTATTGGGGGTTGATGTTGTGCTATGCTCGACTGGCCATAACAGGAAATCCCTGGCCAGGGTTGCAGTGATATACTGGTAAGAGTTATCAGTAGTTTCACGAACGTTATGGACCTTACGTCGGCATGACTTATCGAGCTAATGGGGTCTGACGTTTACCACCCCTAGGCGAGATATGCAACATATCAGACGAACAGACCGGACTGTACGGTAAGTGTTACTGGTTGGATTCACAGGAGTGTGAGCGGGCTTGCTCATCGATCTTCTGATCGCTCAATACCCGGGTGGCCGTTATGTTTAGCAGACCGCTTGCGGCTTGTGGGTGTTTGATATGATCATCATCTGCTGCCGGCGTATTGACGAGTCTTCAGAGTCCTACACAAAGGTTTCCTGGCTCAAGCGAAACGAAATAGGAGCGCATATGAGATATGTGCGGGACCGAGAATAATTCGTGTATGTGATACCGTATTCCATTCTCGCGATGAATGTATCGATTGGTTATATGCGATATAACCTAGTTATCGAATCAAGGATTGATTCGATAAGCCGATACATTGGATACTAGCCGGTTATATGCGACATGACCGGATTATTGAATCAAGTGTTGATTTAATGATTTAATGTATAATTATATATTTGATATATTACTTTGCATTAACTAGTATTGGTTCACTTTAAATAGATTTACTCACTTGTATTGCACATTGTATATGTGATATATTTTTTGTGCACATGATTGTATCATGTTTGATGATACATTCTAGTTTGGTTTTGTGTAAAGAATTAAACCATGGTTAGTTAGTGGTTAGGGTATCTTTTCTTTTACTTATTCATTTATCTATTTATTTATTTCATTTAGAAAAGATAAAGAGAAAAGAATGGTTGCTAGTTTTGTTTTTATTTGAAGCTTCTTGAAGCTTTGAACAAGTCCACCATTCTTGTCTCTTCTCTAACCCTAACCACTCATCTAACCTTAGTTAAATCTCTACACTAAACCATGGTTGAAGACATGATAAGTATTCATTTTATTATCTATTTTTAAAATAACTTATCATATCATCTTCTTCTTCTTCATCTTCTTCTTCCATGAAGAAAGCTTGCTACATCAATGGCAAGTGATGAAAACAAGTGAGAAATCCAATTCTAAAGTGAACCCACTTCCTATTTCTTCTTCCTCTACCTCTTGCCAAGTAGTATAGGGTGTTTCCTTCACAAGTTTTCAAAGCTTGGTGAAGTTGGAGCTTGATCTTATGATGCCTCGACGTAGATCATCTTCGGCATCGAACCGACGACCAAGCCCGCCCATTTCTTCGATGAAGCCGATGCTAGAGTCCGGAATCCGGTTTGGACAGCGGAGGGACATCATCGCGGAGCTTAGGGAGTGGTGGACCGGATCTACAAAGGTTGCAGCCCCTTTCCTCTTAGATAAATTCTTTTATTTGCATCGCATCGCCTCATTATCTAGTTAACGATCCGTATTAGGGTTTGTAGGCACCCGTAAAATTTGAATTAGCCATGTTTGATGCCTTGTGAGACTTCATTAGTGTGCCTAGGAACCCTACAGTGATATCAGAGCCTAGCTAGAGCCTTAGGCGATGCGTAGACGGAATTTGAAGTCCGATCGATCCAAAACCCTAACTCCAAACTTGTTCTCTGTACTTTTTTCAAAACTGTGCATTTTTCCACTTTAAAAATATGCAGAAAATCCAGCAGGCATTTTTAAGAGTTACTGTGAAATTCGATGAACCAATTCGATCAAACCGCCGCGGTTCCGCGGCACGAGCATGGCTCGTGCGGCGGTTCCGCGGCTGAATTGTCTCTTTGCCCAATTTTCTTTGCACAGTAACTCCTATTTCGTAATTCTGGTTTTCCTGGGAATTTTTAATCTGAACTCAAGAGTTGAGTTTTCTGGGTTGTTTTGGGGATTCGGTGTTTCGATCGGTGTATCAGATTTTGTCTATGTGGCTTTCCGGATAAATTTTAGAATATGTTAAAAAGTTCGACCGGATATAAATACCCAATTTTTCCCCTGTCGGAAAATTTTCAAGTGTTGGACTTTTTCGTAGTTTAACGACGTTCTAAGTAGTGCAAGTAACGCGATGGACCCTCTAGAAGACAACAAACCTTAACTCGATTATGTGACCGTCTTGAACTGCCCTTTGAACCTTCGGGTTTGGGGCAGTACGGCGTGCCGCATGTGAGGCGTTGGCTTGACCTTTCTACGGCTGGACCGTTGGTACTGAGGCACGAACTGAATGTTGTTAGACTTATTTCATGTGTTGAGCTGTTTCGGGAAAACTTGGGTGTTCGAATGTTCAATCGGAAAGTTTAACATTTTCTGTTTATCCGGAATGTGATACAATAATTGGAATTCACAAGCAGTTATGAGATAACTGAATGAATGTTATAAACACAGCAGTTTAGTCTCACTTGATCGGTTGCCACAGAATTTTGATGCGATCACAAGTCCGTTGCAATCACGTAGCGTACGCGGATACTCGCTGGGTAAACTTAATAGACAACCTCACTCCATAGCCTCGACCAAGTGACTGTAGGAGAACCCCGTCGCCGAAAGCATCCGTTCGGGTGCTCGCGGCAGCGGTGTTCCGCCTTGGTGCACTTTGTCGACGGTATCGGGGGTGCGGCCGCCTACTGAAGTTTGCGACGAGCATTCGATCAAAATGTCGGGAATCCTGTTGAATTGCCCGACTTGGTATTGAAAAGTGTTTTCGATAACGAGACTAAAATGCGGGGTTTATAATTGTTAGGCATGTGATGTCTAAGGAATTCATTTGATTGGGCATGCGATGTCTAAAAGGGTTGCGGATTCCAACTATTGTAGTTTTACACTTTCTTTTCTGTGACCGTAAGTGTAATATGTCATATCGCCGGTTTCGTTGCTATATGTCAACGACAATTGGGATGCGCATATTTACTTACGTTGATGACATGTGATGTTATGTGTTGCTGGATATGTTATATTGGATCGTCGTGTTTGAATAGCCGGGGGTTTTTATGTGAGATGAGTGTTTTTCATTTTCATTCATGTAAAAACTTGTATGTAATATTCTTTTATTGGGGCACTTCCAGGTTGCGGATGATGTCACCATTTGTATATTATTTACTTTTCCGCATTAGGATAGACCCAAGGAAGGGAGCACAAGTAACCGGGTTCTAGGGTCCAGTGGGAGACCATCTCGAGGAGTCGAGTCCGGGTCTCCTAACCCTAGAATTGGTAGGGTTGCTTGCCGCTCTCGTAGGGGTCTAGGGGTGTGGGATTGGCTATTCATCACGACCGTGGAATCCGTGTTTTATACTGGCTCGTATTGAAAACACGGACGTCCTAGTATATCCAATATTTCATATGTATTTTCTGCTGCGTTATCTGTGATGTGATCATGTGATGTTCTGTGATAGATATAATATATAGTATATATAATATATTATATAGACGTTGCTTATGTTTTACACCCGCGCTAGCCCTGCCCCGCTCTGGCGTTAGTTACCTAACCTAACGGTGCAGACGGGACATCGAGGTGAATGCGGATGGCATAAGCGTACGTTATATTTATCTGTGATGGTTAGGTGGACTTAAATGATGGGATATTCATTAATGAGATTAATGAAAGAAAATAAACCTAATTGATGTTGTGGAATCGAATTTCAAAATAAAAACAGGTAGCTACAGTTCTTGCTTTGCATTGCGGTGTTCATTATAGAACATCCCGCACCTTATTCGATGAGGAAAGGACCGAGATCCCTTCACCGGGAGTGACTCCTTTAGCAATAACTGGCAGATGCTACAACCCTCGGTTTGTCTTTGATCGCTTCTATAGTTTCCGCTTTGCACAGAGATATATATGATATATCCCGCACCTCATTCGACGAGGAAAGGGCCGACGATCCCTTCACCGGGAGTGACCCCTTTAGCAAAACTAGAAAAGCCTCAAAAACATTCCATTTAAAACCATTTAATTCCGCAACGAGATCAAGTTCAAAGCGTTAAAGGTTTTCATAAAAACCAGCCGCAACCCTCCGTCATTTTAGGAAGTAGAGTACTTAGTATTCGTGCTGTGTTTGTTGACCATAGTCAAGGCACAGTGTACGGTAGCTAAGTGATGTCTTCCTACACCGCATATGATGCGATTAGTTAGGACAGTCGCGTGACTTTGTTGACCTTAGTTAAGGGTCATGTGGGTGGGTCTAATTAATCACGAAATGACGGGTAGAACTTGACTAGTACTTATGATTTGTTGACCATAGTTAAGGTCATAGGTGCTAGGGGTAAAAATCTTTATCGGGAGTTTCAAGTGTTGAAATTTGCAATGAGATTGCATACCTTCTATATGATAGTTGGATCCCGATACCCACTGCGAGTAATTGTTACTCCTGGGAGAGTTTTGCACTTTGGAATTAGCCGATCAAGTAGGTGTCTAGAAAGGTGTCAACGGGGTTACGCCTCTGGGAAAACGAGGTTTACTGTAATTAGGTCCGTGCGAAAGCACGGGGAACCTCCCTCAATGTACCGACACTGGCCTGGCTGAAAGATTGGCGAACTTGTAGAGTGCAATTAATCCCGGCTAGTCTTTCCTTTTAGGGTTTGAAGGAAGATTTGATAAAAACAGTGGGAGCCATCCTGATTAGATAAAATATATAACCAATCTAATCTTGCAAGAGCCCACGCAGAGTGTTTTCTTCTCTCTCTCTCCAGGTAGCGACCATATCACGCCTTAATCAAGATAATAATACGGATGAATTGACCGAACCCGCTTGTTATACTGAGCTGGGGAACGTTGGTCCCGCTCCAACTTATAATTGTTATAAGATAGAGCAGGAAATAGGGGAATACCAGAATTCCTATGCCGCCCAAACGAAGAAAGTGCATATGATGCATCTCCTTCGGGTGTGTTCATTACAAAGAACTGTTTCTCAGTATCCTCTGCATCCTGGGTATATGATACCGAATCAGGATCCCAGATATGTAATCTGTTACATAGGGCTACAAAAGGGTAGAAAAACTGAGATTGGGTGATAAGTTTCATGAGACAGGAAACGGGGCAAGTGTTGCAGCCAAGTCTGTTGGTCACTGTCACCCTGTATTACCAATACATTGATTCTGAACAAATGCTATTAGATACCGAACCTGATATACAAAATCATATCAGTCTCTTTATTAGTAAAGAAAGGATATAATTTTGTATTGTTGGATAATGTTTTGAACATTTCCTATATCAAAAGTTGATCGGTTCAGGCACGTTATCTAAAAGCATTGACGTTCTAAATCAAACTACAGTTCCTAGTATAGAGAACACACACAAGAGGAAAAGTTCAGAAATGAACGAATCCTTCTTGAGGTATTGTAGACTAGGTCACATCAATGCGACCCGACTGGCTGAAGTTACATTTTAGATGCATATTTAAATCAGTTTGAATTTACATCTTATGAAACTTGCCAGTCATGTCACAAAGATTAGATGACCATAGCTCCGTTTACTGGAAATAGAGAAAGAGTTGGTAAACTCTTGGGACTGATACATGATGATGTATGTAAGGTCTCCTGTCTACACATGCCAGGACTGGTTCTTTATACTTCATTATATTCTCTGATAATCTCTCAAGATTCAGTCATATATTCCTGTTGAAATATAAGTCCGAACCTTTTGAGGTATTCACAGAATATAAGTAGGAAGTAGAGAACTAAAATATGGGTATAAGTATTATGTCCTATGATGAGATCAGGGAGGAGAATACTTGTGCATGGAATCCTTGGACTATTCTAAAGGAAAATAAGATTCTCTCTCAGTATTACTCCTCTGAATACACCACAGCACAACGGTGTATCGGGACGGAGCAATCACACAATATTAGATATCGTGTGCTCTATGATGAGTATTACTGAGTTACCTATTTCCTTTTGGGTGTTATGCGCTTGAGAAGCTGCATACCTATTGAATAGGGTTCGAATCAGATCACAGCCTACCACTCCATATCAGATATGGTATGAGAAGAGCCCATATCTTAAGTTAGTTAAGATTTGGGGTTGTCCAGCCTATGTCTAAAAAGCAAAATCTGGACAAGCTCGAGGCAAGGTCAGTTATGTAGAACTGGAAAGGTTCCATCTATACAATCAAAAGCTGATGATTTGGTAGAACCAAAGCATTCAATAGAATCCAACGAACCTCAGCCTCTCCGCCGATCTAGTAGGATTCCTCATCCGCCTGAGAGATACCTCGGTTTCTCGATGACAGTGGGAGCGAGGATTGCATCATGAGATGATGACCCAACCAGTTTCGAGCAGGCCATCGAGAGTAGGGACTCTGTAAGAATGGCTGGATGCTGAGCGATCTTAGATGGAATCCATATACACCAACAAAGTATGGACTTTGGTTGCTATATCTGAAGGGTTAAATCCCCATTAGAAGCAAGTATATCTTGAGAAGATTACTTGGTGTAGATGGAAAAGTTGAGACTTTCAAAGCTAGACTTGTTAAGGGTTTTCGTCATCGACCAGGTGTGGATAATGATGAAATCTTTTCCAGGGACTATGCTTAAGTCCATCCAGATCCTACTTACCATTGCTACATACCATGACTGCGATATCTGGTGGTTGGGTGTCATGACTGCTTTTCTAAATACTGATTTAGAATAGAAAGTCTATAAGTACACAGCCAGAGGGCTTCGTAAACAGTGGGAGCAGCGGAAACATGTGCAAGTTGCTTTACAGGATAAAGCAGGCATCGCGGAGTTGGAACATCTGTTTTGATGTGGTAGTCAAAGAGTTTGACTTCATCAAAATGGTAGATGAACCTTGTATGTACAAAAGGGTAGTATAGAGTATGGTAATGATCCTCGTAGAGTACGTGGATGACATACTATTGATAGGAAAGGAATTTCCTATGCTACGATCGGTCGATCTCCTCTTATCACATAGATTCTCTATATAGGATCAAAGTGATACCTCCTAAATCCTGGAATTCGGGTCTATGAGATAGATCTAACTGGATGTTAGGATTCTCACTAGCTGTAGTGAGATGGTATCAATTGATCCTGGGGAGAATCACTGGAAGGGTTCCAGGGTGATAAAGACGACTGAATGTCAGTCGCAGGCATTGTCTTTACCCTCAGTAAAGGGACGGTATGTTGGAAGAGTTCCAAGCTAGATACCGTGGCAAACTAGACGATAAAGGCTGGTAACATCGCTATTAAGGATACTACCAAAGAGGAAGTTTGGGTGTATATTGGTTCATAAGATGAACTAGGTTCCTACCATTGTATGACAATGGAAGTGTGGCTTTGGCCAAGGAACCATGGTCCCATCAGTGACCCAGACATATTCTGAGGCAGCATCACCTGATCATGGAGATAGTTGATTTCCAGGGTGATCGAGGTTAGGAGAGTAGACTCAGAGGACAACACGGCGGATCCACTCACGAAGGCCTTTTCCCAAAGAGAGACTTTTAGGGGATGGTTGAGTATTAGATACTACAACCACTGCTACAGATGGCCCTAGTGCAAGTGGGAGATTGTTAGTTATATGTATGCCGTAGAGGCCATTACTGTACATTGGATGTATATTGTAGTGGATGCTGGGACATATATAGGTAGGACTTTCTTGCTCGACATGATAGTACGCTATCTGGTTGCTCTTTATCTTAACGTGTATACTTTCTGTCTCTCTGTTACATGTTGATAAAGCCCTTAGGACGTGCACTCGACTTCCAGGACTGTGATGCAGATCATACTAGTGGGGCCTGGATAGTCCGTGAGTACATCCTTCAATGTTCCTAGTCGAGGGAATATCGATACGGGGCATCGATATTCCAGAGTAGACTAGCGTATATCTTCTCGACCCATGCGATGGGCGATAGATGATCCCATATCCATTGGTGTTTGACATCAGAGATGGTATACGGGTGCTCAGTGGAGACTGGGTACACTGAACGGACTCGCCGAGAACTCCCAGATGGTATTATACCTCACGTCAGATGGCAGTTCTCTGGTGACACTGGTACAGCTTAGTCTGTTGACCCGAGATCGTCATAGAGTCTTGTGTGTCTCCCACTGTGCTTTGATTTCCACCCTACCACGGCTCTACTGAGTTGTGCAAACAGGTGGTTTTTGGGTACAGTCCCGATTCACATGGAGGCAATGAGCGATAGGAGGGGATTCGTCTCTCCCGGTATTGGGGGTTGATATTGTGCTATGCTCGACTGGCCATAAGAGGAAATCCCTGGCCAGGGTTGCAGTGATATACTGGTAAGAGTTATCAGTAGTTTCACGAATGTTATGGACCTTACGTCGGCATGACTTATCGAGCTAATGGGGTCTGACGTTTACCCCCCTAGGCGAGATATGCAACATATCAGACGAACAGACCGGACTGTACGGTAAGTGTTACTGGTTGGATTCACAGGAGTATGAGCGGGCTTGCTCATCGATCTTCTGATCGCTCAATACCCGGGTGGCCGTTACGTTTAGTAGACCGCTTGCGGCTTGTGGGTGTTTGATATGATCATCATCAGCTGCCGGCGTATTGACGAGTCTTTAGAGTCCTACACAGAGGTTTCCTGGCTCAAGCGAAACGAAATAGGAGCGCATATGAGATATGTGCGAGACCGAGAATAATTCGTGTATGTGATACCGTATTCCATTCTCGCGATGAATTTATCGATTGGTTATATGCGATATAACCTAGTTATCGAATCAAGGATTGATTCGATAAGCCGATACATTGGATACTAGCCGGTTATATGCGACATGACCGGATCATTGAATCAAGTGTTGATTTAATGATTTAATGTATAATTATATATTTGATATATTACTTTGCATTAACTAGTATTGGTTCACTTTAAATAGATTTACTCACTTGTATTGCACATTGTATATGTGATATATTTTTTGTGCACATGATTATATCATGTTTGATGATACATTCTAGTTTGGTTTTGTGTAAAGAATTAAACCATGGTTAGTTAGTGGTTAGGGTATCTTTTCTTTTACTTATTCATTTATCTATTTATTTATTTCATTTAGAAAAGATAAAGAGAAAAGAATGGTTGCTAGTTTTGTTTTTATTTGAAGCTTCTTGAAGCTTTGAACAAGTCCACCATTCTTGTCTCTTCTCTAACCCTAACCACTCATCTAACCTTAGTTAAATCTCTACACTAAACCATAGTTGAAGACATGATAAGTATTCATTTTATTATCTATTTTTAAAATAACTTATCATATCATCTTCTTCTTCTTCATCTTCTTCTTCCATGAAGAAATCTTGCTACATCAATGGCAAGTGATGAAAACAAGTGAGAAATCCAATTCTAAAGTGAACCCACTTCCTATTTCTTCATCCTCTACCTCTTGCCAAGTAGTATAGGGTGTTTCCTTCACAAGTTTTCAAAGCTTGGTGAAGTTGGAGCTTGATCTTATGATGCCTCGACGTAGATCATCTTCGGCATCGAACCGACGACCAAGCCCGCCCATTTCTTCGATGAAGCCGATGCTAGAGTCCGGAATCCAGTTTGGACAGCGGAGGGACATCATCGCGGAGCTTAGGGAGTGGTGGACCGGATCTACAAAGGTTGCAGCCCCTTTCCTCTTAGATAAATTCTTTTATTTGCATCGCATCGCCTCATTATCTAGTTAACGATCCGTATTAGGGTTTGTAGGCACCCGTAAAATTTGAATTAGCCATGTTTGTGCCTTGTGAGACTTCATTAGTGTGCCTAGGAACCCTACAACAACTCTCCAGCCGGTCTCAGATGCTCATCCAAAAAGCAAAGAAAGCACTGGTGCAGTTGTCAACCGAGTTTTCAACTGCCGAAAACTCCGCACACATGCCTCAGTCCAAAGAAAAAGAACCTCCTTTCCAGTTAGTCCAGTCAACGGTGCAGCAATACGCTGGTAATCCTGCACGAAACGGCGGTAAAAACCTGCTAAGCCCAAAATCAACGGACCTCTGTCCGTACGCAAGTCTGGGCCAAAGCTGTACGGTATCGATCTCCTTCGGAACCACACGAAACCATCTCCCGTAACTACAAGACCTAGGAGTCAACACAAACAAGCCTGAAGGAACACTCTGAGAATTTAGCAAACAGCTGGCACTCTCCCAACGTCTGCAAAACAAATCTTCAAGTGCTGCTCCTGTTCCTCACGACACATTAGAATAGACCAGAATGTCGTCAATAACATAACAATAACTAGTCGAGGAACGGCCTGAAGAAATCTGGTTCATCATATCTACGAATGCTGCTAGGGCATTGGCGAGTCCAACGACACCACCAAAACACACAAAGCCGTAGCACGCACAAGGCAGACTTCGGAATGCCATCACTCCGAACCCGCAACAATGATGACCTGATCCCAACAACTTAGAAATGTCTCGCACTCTGGAGTTGATCGAAGAAATCGTCAATGCGAGGTAAATGATACCTAACCGCCACGTAAGCCGGTTCAATTGACGATCAATCAATACACAGCCTCAAACTGCCGTCTTTCTTCTTGACGAACAGAAATAGGAGCTCCTCAAGGCGAAACACTCAGACGCACCAACCCCCCAACAAACAACTCTGCAGCTGATCCTTAAGCTCCCTAAGCTTCGCCGGCTCATCTGGAACAACGTCGGATAACTCTCGCACGATAAGAATCCGGTCCAACAAACCTACTGTGGCTCCGGTATCACGAATGAACGCCAAGAATCCTCGACATCCTCTCCTCAAAGCTGACTAGCGAAAAAGGTTGAATTCGAGCTGTGAGAGGTGGCACAACTATCCACTTGCACAACAAGAACTGACTTGCTGGGAAAACAAACCTAATTGTTTTCTCGCGGTAGTCCATAGACGCATAGCACGTAGTTAACCAGTCTGTGCCCAGGAGAACGTCAAATCCAACATCTCTAGAAGGATCAAGTGACGGACGAATCTCCTAACCGATTGGCACATGACCGAAATACGTGTTGCGCAACAAAAGAATCGCTGACAGAAATTAACACAACAAACAGCTGATCTACCTAATACGACTCTCATCCCAACTACGGCACAAGTATGAAAAACCAATAAGTACATCAAAAGAATATGTGAATTAAGGATACCTGAAAATTCTGCATTTGACGCCCGCGCGTCCCGATGAGTAGAAGCAAACCCTCGTGTCTGCCCCCTACCCGCAACTGGCTGAACTCCTCCTCTGCTAGTCTGAGCCCTCTGAGCGAACTTTCCGTGTCCACGACCTCTCTGAACACGAGTCTGACGCGGTGCTAAGGAACAGTCCCTGATGAAGTGATGAAGGCTCTCGCATCGAAAACATCCATACGAAGGCTGCTGACCCTTCTGGGGATGAGAGCTGAACGACTGACCTCGTCCCAAGCCTCTGCTACTCCCACGACGGTCACGAAATCTGTCTCGACGACTAAGCCTCTGTCCCTGGACTGGCACACCGGTACGGGTCCTCCACTGTCCTGGAACTCTCAGAGTCTCTGGAATGCGTGCCTCGACAACTGGGGCTGCAACCACTGGTGCTATGTAGGTGACGGACTGCTGCATGTTGATCGTAAGGAACAACTGGTTAACAGGGGTGACCACCTCCTGTCGCTACGCTCGAACGACCTCAACCAATGAACTCATCGTCTGGCGCAAGTCCTGCATCTCTGCCACAAGCCTAGCGATACTATCTGTCGAAGGCGAAACCGTCTGCACCTGTGCAACGAGCGTGCCATCCTGATCAGTCCTCGTCTCACCCGAGTCAATCCTGACCTCGGCCCTTGCTGCATCACTCTGAGTCTCCATAGTCATCGGTGGCAAGGCTATAAATGAAGATAAGATTCGATAAGAATACGGAAATCGAATCACAAGAATATGTATCATCAAGGAAGGAATTTCAAGCAAATTGTACTTAGGTCACTTTAGGCGGAGTACTGCATCGTGAGTATGCTGCAGACATACACACACTACGTTACTCTGCTTAAGCTACCTACTCCATTATACCAAGGTCATCCTACACTCCGAAAGGTAAAACCTAGCGCTCTGATACCAACTTTGTCACGACTCGAAATTGGCACGTGACGACCCTAATATTACGCAACGCCTACAGACGTAACGCAGTAAAAGAAAGCCAAAACCCAGAAATCTAAACCATTAAAAAGACAAGAAAAGATAATAGGAGTTTTGAAATATTTGAAATCACAACCCAAATTCTTTAAAAGTCTAACTTTCTTTCTTTAAAATTTTGGCAGCACCTCCTTTGTAAAAACTAGCCCCAAAAATGGGCACAACATAAATATAAGTAAAGCATCCCCAAACGGGAGCAAATACACACCCAAAGGCGGAAAACAACCACCACAACAAATATACGACGCCGTAGCGAAGAAATAAAAGACGATAGAAAGGAAACTGTATAAAAGACATCAAGTCACAACAATATACAATATCGTCCTCACACAAGTCTCTAAGTCAAACATGAAAGTAATAGATGGAGAGTACAAGGATACAACGAATATACAATATAACACGAATAACCACAAACCCACCTAAACAAAACAGCACACTGTGAGCCGATGCGGTATCCGTAGCAAAAGATGATAGATAGATGAATAGGCTGTCTCGACTACTCTGGGGAATACCCTGCAAAACAACCGTGGTACAACGGGGGTGAGTTGCCAACTCGTGAATAGTAAATAACATATGCAGGTAATCGCAAGTATGCACGTACAGCACGAATCTAACATATGTGAGCTAAAAGCAGTAAAAGGTCATATGAATGCGGTAATCATGAAAGGTATACTAGCAGGTACTACTAATACATGACACAATAGTATGACAATCTGTATGCAACAATCATGCAACACTGATATGAAACGTATATATGCAACAATCATGAAAAGTACACTAACAGGTACAACTACACATGAAGCCATGCATATAAATAAGTATGTAAATGCAACAGTCATGAAAGGTACACTAACCAGTACTACTAATACATGAAGCGGTGCATAAACAATAAATGTGGAGTATAGAATGAAATATGTCATTTCCACGGAATCCTGACATCGTGGTAGGATCACAATCCATCAAGACAATCCAAATTCTAATTCCTCAATCAGCCCCCAAATTGGCTCTCATATCATATAAGTCTCACAAATCCTGAATGTACACTATCAAGTAGATCTCAGATATCCCGTATGTACAATATCAAGTATATCTCGTATACCCCTAATGTACAATATCAAGTAGATCTCACATATCCCGAGTGTACAAAATCAGCAATCTCATATATATCCTGTAATCAATATCAAATGAATTCTCAAATGTCCTAAATCCAATGTCAATGAGTCCATTACATTCTAGGTATATTTGCATGAATAAAAATGACGATGTATATAAGTTAATGTCAATACACATATATTAGCGTGCCATTCCACTAATATTGGTGTAAGAGCATATATAACAGCGGCTCAATCCCCTGTTATATATACAACGGAAAAAAAGAAATATCATGAAACCAATGTGTCAAGCATCGACACAGAAATGTTGATCTATCAGGTGCTGTCACCATGACTGGCACCCTGATAGATACGTATCACATGCTATCCCGAAAGCTCGAGTGCCTAGCTCTGACCCTCGCCTCTCGACGTATCTATACGTACATGACTCCCGTCGGTATCCCCATGATAACCGCTGAGTCATTGGTAATATCACCGGATGGTATGGTTCCCCCACTAACTCATCGTCTACTCCACGATTCTTGCCCCGGGGTACCTCCCGGTCCCCACCATGTACCCACAGACGGTGCCTCCCGCTCCTCGAATCGGGTATATAATCAGAACCGATAAATCTCATGATGGATGCTGTAACATCATATCAAGGGAAACCGGGTTTTTCAAATAATGCATAATTTCATGAACTACCACGGTCCCCAAATCCAGAAAATATCATGAAAAATCCATATCTCAATGCGAAAATCCATAAATAAAGTATACGCAACATAAAACTGTAATGTAAGCGTATAAAGGAAAAAGCCGCTAATTAACTGCAACCAGTTAATATAAATATCATGTGGTTTCTAATATCTCCAATTCTAAAATAACATCAAGTAAAGGTAAACATGTAGCTATAACCAGATATATGTGCAACATAAAGGTATAGCAAGATAATATAGGTATCTACCTATTAGTAATGATGTAGTATACCCCCTGGGTATAAGTGAAATATGTGTGCAAGGTATACCTGTAGCTATGACCTAAAGTGTGTATGTACCTATCACCAATGTTACGATACTCTATAGGTATACATGTATCTAACATGTAAGTATGTGAAGGCATATGTGTAAGCATGTAGGTATACATGTATGCTATATGTCAAATGCGATAAGAAATATGAATCAATGTCCCAATGACCCTAACCAAGCAATATCATATCTATAAGTGGGTTGTGCGTGACATGCCAATTATTGACGGTGTGTGTAGCATACAATTAGTGCTCGTGCAATATGAATCGTCAATAATATGTGCAGTGTCCTAAGGCTACTAGTCCAAGCACAACCACATCTAAATAATAGGGTAAATGCGCAATTCTAAACATGACATAGAATATACGACAAGTATTAACATTTCTAGCCCAGACGCATAACGCCATGCGGGCGATTCCCCTGTAGATGTTAAATCTACTTACCAACACTCCAAACTAGGTGAAGTCTACCACCTGCTTTCCTCTGGTAGCAGTGTCCGAAGTCCCCGCCTGCGAACCTGCAACATTAAAACAATAACGCAAATATATATTAATAATAGATAAAAAAACGCGTACAAACTACATCAGACCGACGTTACTACACAAAACATACTCTCAAGTGTTCATATTGTGGCTAACGTGCGTAGCGACACGACGAAACTAACCCAAGAGCAAAACCACACAAAGTGCACGATCCGTGTCGGATAACGTATCACGCGGACACAAAACACTACAACCTACCTAAGTGATCCCAGATTTTACATACAGAGAAAACTAAACAAACAAACAAGATCAAAAACACCCAAACCACAGCATAGACCAACCCTTAAAAACCCACACACCCACTCAACCCAGGGGCCGAGGTCGCCGGAATTTCCCCTTCTGTCGCCGGCTGAGGTCCGAGCAGGTGGGGTCGTGTCTCAGGTGGGGTCCTATGGTCACAGGTACTACAAAACTACATTGTTTGGTTTTCTAGTAAAAATTCCGGGTCACAGCAGATATCATATATCACAAAAGGCACTAAAAATACGATATTTGGCATAAAACTAAACTATACACTAACTAAACTAAATCTAACAAGCTAAGCTACACAAAAACAACTTAAAGAATAGAAAGGAATCATTACCTAAACAAAAGAACACAAAGATCCAAGCTTTGTGCACTCCATGGCATTCAAGAGGCAAAATGAGAACAAAGATGTGGTTTTGTGAAGTTTTTGTGAATTGTGATGAATTTTGTGAAGAAAAGAGAGAGAGTTCAGTTGAGAGAGAGAATGAGATGAAGAAATGAGAAAGAGATAGAGAATGAGAGTGTGTGTGAGGATAAGAGAGAGGGAGATGAGTGTAGGGTGGAAAAGAGAGTGAGTATAACCATAGCATTAATTCTTCATTTAATGCCTTCATATTACTCATCAAGCCACCTCCCCACCCCAAGAAATATCTCCCCTTCTTCTCACAAAAGATCAAGGAATTAGGGTTAAGGTTAAGAATTAAGCAAAGGGTTCAAATTGGGGTTAAGTGTCATGGTTGCTAATAACAAAATTAGCACAAACAAACCCTCACTTTTACGTGCACACGTGCGTGCATACTTATAACAAATAATTATAAATTATTGATTAAATGTTATAAAAAGTGAGGAACCCGAATTGGTAAACTTTTTTACAGTAAACCCGCATTAAAATAATATTAAAATTGGGAAAAATTCAAATTGGACCAAAACGTCCCATATACCCCCAAAGCTTGCGCACTACCTTTATTTTAGCTAAATTAGGTGCTGGCAAGTCTATATGGTCGTTTGATCACAGTCGGTATAAAACAGAAAATACCGACAAATTTTACCCAAAAACGGAAACATTCACATAACGATTTCTAAAACGTTACAGGAAGTTACCCATTAAAAATTGACCGAGCAGGAAGCTGCTCGGTGGACTCTTGATGAGGGCTTTAGATCCTTGGCGTCGGTGGTTAGGGAACTACCCGACCAAGAAGGGAAGCTGCTCGGTGGCCTCTTGGTGAGGGCTTCGATCCTTAGCATAGGTGGGTAGGGGACTACCCGCCAGGGATTGACCGAGCATGGAAGCTGCTTGGTGGCCTCTTGGTGAGAGCTTCGATCCTTAGCGTGCGTGGGTAGGAAGTTACCCGCTAAGGATTGACCGAGCAGGGAAGATGCTCGGTGGCCTCTTGGTGAGGGCTTCGATCCTTAGCGTGGGTGGGTAGGAAGTTACCCGCTAAGGATTGACCGAGCAGGGAAGCTGCTCGGTGGCCTCTTGATGAGAGCTTTAGATCCTTGGCATCGGTGGGTAGGGAACTACCCACCAGGGATTGACCGAGCAGGAAAGCTGCTTGGTGGCCTCTTGGTGAGGGCTTCGATCCTTAGCATAGGTGGGTAGGAAGTTACCCTCTAAGGATTGACCGAGCAGGGAAGCTGCTCGATGGCCTCTTGATGAGGGCTTTAGATCCTTGGCGTCGGTAGGTAGGAAACTACCCGCCAGGGATTGACCGAGCAGGGAAGCTGCTTGGTGGCCTCTTGGTGAGGGCTTCGATCCTTAGCGTAGGTCGGTAGGGAACTACCCACCAGGGATTGATGCCAACTGATGGAGGTCTTCATCGGTGAAGATGATTGGCTCGGTGATTCTGCTCTTCTTCTGGGGCGGAATGCTTGTACCCTCGACAGGTAGGAGGCAGTGGTTCTCGGATGATCCCCTAGCTTCTGAGGTAACGACCATGATTTGACCGATCGTTAATTCCCCGGGAGGGGGATGGTTCCCCTGCTCCCGATCTGCCTGCCGCTTGTCCCGCAGGTGCTTCGCCAGGTGGCCAAAGCGGATTAACTCCTTGATGTATTCACGGAGTTGTTTGCAGTTTTCGGTAAGATGGCCCTGCGACCTATAGAAGGTGCAATACGGGCCCCGGATACGCTTAGCCGCTCTATGGGAGACCGGTGGGAGCTTGAAGAATCTTTCGCCCATAGCCTCCTCCAACAGCTCGGTCTGGGAGATGTTGAGAGGAGTGTACTCCTGAAACTTTGGGGAGTACGGTTTTGGTAGGTCGACCCTCTTCTTCTCTTCTCTTCCCCTCTTCTTTTAGTCGGCTTGGTCGCCCCAGGGCAGGTTGGCGTTCACCTCCGACTCGAGTTAGATCTCTCATTCGGTCCAAGCTTTTACCTCGGGCATGGTCTTAGGTTGCGCTAATGCAAAAGAGTGGAGCCACTCTTTGTGCCTAAGACCCGACCTTAGGGCGGTGATGACAATTTCATCCCAGTGCTCGGAAATCTCGAGAAGAGCGTTGTAGAAGCGAGTGACGTATCCCTTGTCCCGGCTCTTTATGGTGAAGAGGTAATCGACAGTCCGCTTCTGTAGTCTGTTTCCGACGAAGTGACCGAGGAACTGGGCGGCCAGCTCATCAAAGGTAGAGATGGAGCATGGCGTGAGTCCTCAGAACCAGTCCCGTCCACCCCGGATGAGGGTAGCGGGAAATACTCGGCTTTGGGTAGCGTCGGAGTTATCCTGGAAGCTCATGCCCACCGTAAATGCGTCCAGATGGTCCTTTGGGTCAGATTTCCCGTCGAAGAGGGCCACCTTAGGCGGTTTGTTCCTGGACAAGACGTGCTCGGCCAGCAGTTCCTCCGTAAAGGGTTTTGTTAGCGAATCGGCGGAGTATCGGGTCCCTCTGCCGGACGCCTGGCCATCCCGGTGTATGCCCTCGATTTTCTTCTCGAGGGCTTCGAGGCGGTTGTGGTACCCCGAGGATTCGGCGCAGTTAGAGTGGTAGCCATTTCCGCTGCGTGGTAGTGCGTCTTCGATTCCGCTCTATCAGATTTCTCAGATCCTCGGGCGATGTCCTTTTGGAGTAGCCTTGACGCGAGTTGTTTGCGTGGTCCCGACGAGGGAGAGGGTGTCGGTCGCGCCTGGAAGTGGGCGAGCTGACCGACATCTCCTCGGGTGGCACGGGAACGCGATGGGTGTCACGGCGATGGTCTCTTTCCCGGGATAGCGGTGTAGAGCCGTGCGGCACCCAGCGGGTCATTGAATCGATAGCTTCGTTGGAGCCGCGGTTGTCAGAGTCGGCACGCTCGTGTTCGGGGGCTTGGAGGGGAGTAATGTTACCCGCTCTTCCGCCGACGTCGTGATCCCTGGGAGGGGAGTGGCGATTTAGGGGGCCGGGCCCGCTACTTGAACGCGAATGAGCGCGTCTACCATTGACGTGAGTCTGTCGATCTGGGCGGATAAGACGTCAATGGCATTGGGAGGAGGAGACGAGCCGCTCCCGCCTCCGTTATGAGGGAGGCGACGACTCGTACTGGGATCGCCACGGTTCTCGTTCGCCATTAGATCGAAGACAGAGGATCGACTTTGATGGGGGGAAAACGTGTTCGTTTCCCACAGACGGCGCCAACCGATGGAGGTTTGATATCCTTCAAATGCTGTCCTCCGTCGATCTGTAGCAAGTGCCGTTGAATGGCAGAGAATTGATTTGAAGGTTGTCTCCTTAGGCGTGTGGATCTCAATGGGTTGATTTTGAGGTGAAGCCAAGCTACCTGCAAAGAAGTCCCGGGGTGGGTGGCCACCGTAGTACCCTCCGACGATCAAGTTAGCTAAGAAAAATGAGCAGAGCATCGGCTTGTTGGATTAAAATTGCCTTACCTGAGTCGTCTGGAAGAGGTTTTTTTTATAGTGGTCGCATGGAGCGAACTGGCGCGAGATCTTCGCCGTTAGTTATGCCCCTGACGTTACGCCTATGTGAATGACAGGATCTCTCTATTAATGACGAGATACGCTCGTTAATAGGGAGATACGACGGCGTGGAACACAGGATGTTGGATGACGGATATCTCGCTTCTGGCGAGATACACGGAGCCGTGGCGGAGGCGCTTGAACTTTGCGTTCTTGGTTGCTCGGTAGAACCGGGAACGCTTAGCTCGGCGGGAGGCTCGGAGACGAGCGGGAGGCCGGGAAAGCTCGGTTCTGTGATAGCTCGGAGGCAAGCTGGGAGGGCTGAGGAAGCTCAGCGTGTAGGAGGCTCGGAGGCGAGCCGATGGCTATTTGTAAGGCGAGCATAGGAGTGTTCTGGGAGGCCATCGAAGGTCGGGTCAATCCTCGGGGCGAAGGCCCAGAGAATGCTTTCAATGTATCGTGCTTGCTTCTGTCCCGTAAGCCCTAGGACACGACATCTACCATGTGTCATGATCCTGGGAATTCCCACTTATGAGTATCATCACGCGAGATGGAGGGCAACGATCGATGCCGATGAAGGATCGTGGTCAGTGTCGATGAGAAGCGGTGGCGGTCTGACCGATGGCGAGATGACGGCGGTGGCGGGCATTTGGCGTCAATGAGTAGTGTCTGGCGGTAATAGCCGACCATCTCAGCCTTCAAGCATTTGCGCAGCTGTCTGATATAGAAAAAATTCTACTATGTCGGTCATATATGTCCGGTCATGAAAATACAAACCCACCAAGCTGCTGAAAGGTGCCTGAAATTTTCCCTCACCTGAGACGCTATATCGTTCTTGGATGCTTTATATTGCATCATCCGGCCTCCTTGCAGAAATGATAACCAATCGGTTACCCGACATACCTGTTTTTATCAGGATCCTCCCATCCAAAAACTTTGGACCGCAACCCGAACTGGCTAACTTTAGTGGAGCGGGTGAGGGTTGCAATCGGGGCGGATCATCTCAGATAGCAAATATAAATACCCCAACCAAAATCGTTAAAGGGCAATGCTCCTTTCGGCATTGGGACCCACACGAAGACTCACTGTCTCTGTGTCGGTAGTGTGTACGAGAGGGGTGTTATGAAATTTAATTGGCCACGTTATGAAAGCATGTACAAAACTAATACAAGTGCATCCAAATTGTTGAAGACTTTGGAAATATTCCTCAATGAATATCTTTTAACGGACCGTCTTCATTTGTAACATCAGCTCCTTATAAAACTAGAAGGTCAACTTTGGCTGCTACGTAAGAGGACCCATATTTTAAGAATCTACACTTAGTCCTGTATTTTATGGTATCTTTTAGTTTTACAGATATCTCGCTTATAGAAACCAGTATTCTACACGTGTGATGCACGTGTCTATTAAAACATAATCTTAAATATAATAATATATCTTCATATTCTAAAATTAATAGTCCTATTCTTTTCTTTCTTTCTTTCTTTTGAATGATTGTATCCATAGAATGCTAGCTAATTTATAAAGATACTAAGAAAAATTAATAAGGATAAATTTTTTAAAGGAAAATATGTTATCGATCGGCGTCAACACACATGAATTGGGCATTAAAAACTTTATAAAATTAAGTACCAACAATTAGCAAGTGGCGTGACCTTCTCTTCTTTTTATGTTCTTATTATCTCTCTCCATATTATTTTCAATTTTATTTTCCTCTCCTTTCTTATTCTTGTGATGTTTAAAATGAGAAAAAGAGTAGATATCTAGAATCAAAGGCGTTTTCTACTATATTAGATAATTGGAAGAGTGCAAACCAAATTTTCCAGTCAATCGTCAAGCTTCCAAGTGCATTGGCAGCTGGTACAATCCAACGTATTCTTCGCTCATCTGTATTTTATAAACTTTCCAAAGCAGACCAACTTTGCTTTGTTTGGTTATTCATTTTGATGACATCTTTACATTTAGATGAAATTTTTACTAAGAGTTTTAATTTAGGTTTGAGTTGTGATAAGATTTTGGATAATTATCCTAAAATATCATGGGTTTCATACTCCTTACGATAAAACATTATGAACTTTCATGCTTAACCATTAGACGATTAATGTATCCTAATTCCTTATTTTCCTTTGTTAATTCTTAGAACCCATTTCACTCTATCTCTAGTTTTTCTCATTTGATATGCCTATGTTATGTACTTAAGCAACCATATTGAAAAATCAAACTGAAAGGGTAAGCAAAATGATTTCTTAAATAGATTCCACATGCTAACAAATTTAAAAGTTAGGCAATTGGTAATATTCTCTTAATTGAAGGATTAACTAATGATAAGGAGGAATTATTCGGCATTGCAACAAAATATTCTTGAGCTTACAGAAAATTAACGATATTTGATTTTAGGCTAAAATACCGCCCGCCAATAGTATGTAAAACCGCTGCTTTTTAAACCCTGCACCACTCAATTTTAATATTACCAAAATTCCCTTCATTTAAATATTTAGTTGAAATATTAAAATGAAATAAGAAAGAGAGAGAAGATTTTTTAATTAAATAAGGGAATGAAGAACATTTTGGGAATAAGCTGAAGTTGAGAGAACAAAGTGCAGATTGTAGAAACTTACAGGTATTTTCTATTATTGGAGCAGAGATTATTTTCTGCCATGCAACCTTTATTCTATTCTAGACTCCTAGTAATTCAATGGAAATATGAAGTGATGAAACAAACAAATGAACAATGATATAGAATTGGTCATTATTGTACATGATTGTATATTATAGTGGATACTTGGACATATAAAGAGAGGACTTTCTTGCTCGATATGATAGTATGCTATCTGGTTACTCTTTATCATAACAAGTAGAGTGGTATTGTGATATTGTCTTTTTCTCACATGTTGATAAAGCCCTTAGAATGTGTATTTGACTACCAGGATTATGATGCAGATCATACTAGTGGGGCCAGGGTGGTCCACAAGTTCATCCTTTAATTGTTCCCAGTCGAGGGAATATCGAGACATGGCATCGATATTCCAGAGTAGACTAGTGTGTACGTTTCTTGACCCTGTATGGGACGATGGATGATCCCACATCCATCGGTGTTTGACATCAAAGATTGTACACAGGTGCTCATTGGAGAATGGGTATACTGAACAGGGCTCGCCGAGAACTCCTAGATGGTATTATACCTATCGTCAGATAATAGTTTTCTGGTGACACTGGTACAGGTTAGTCTGTAGACCCGAGATCGTCATAGAGTCTTGTGTGATTCCCACTGTGCTTTGATTTCCTCCCTACCACGCTCAAGAGAGCGTGCAAACAAGTGGATTTTGGGTACAGTCCCGAGTCACATGGAGGCAATGAGCGATAGGAGAGGTTTCGTCTCTTTCGGTATTGGGGGTTGATGTTGCGCTATACTCGATTGGTTATAACAAGAAGTCCCTGGCCAGGGCTGATGCTGAGATTTACTAGTAAGTGCTATCAGTAGTTTATCGACCCGTTATGAGCCTCACATCGGCATGACTTATCAAGTTATTGGGGGCCTGACGTTTACCACCCCCAGATTCGATATGCGACATATCATACGAAGAGACTGGACTATACGGTAATGTTGCTTACTGGATTCACGGGAGTGCATCTTCCATGCCGATTTCAAAATTTTATCGTACTAAAGAACCCTAACCTAAAATCTTAACTAGAAAATTAGAGAATACAACAATGTAAACATCTTTATATCTAAGTGAACAAGGAATACAACCTTTGTAGACCGGTCCTTCACTTCAATAGCTCCGTGTAGTGGTCCCTTCGCTTCCAAGTAGTAAACTTCCGGACTCTAGAAAGGCTCCACAAGATGAACGGAACAAGCTTGCTAAAAGTCTTCGAGGCCGAAGATGATCTACGTCGAGGAGACACCAACTCAAACTACCTCTTCACTAATATGGACTTAGTGAAGCAAACACCCTAAACTAAATGGCTAGTATAATAGATGATGATGAAGTAGGAATTTTTCTCACTTTAGATTTATTTTTCTCACAATATTTCATCACCTTGAGAAAAGCTAGAGAGCTTTCTCTTGATGAAGAAGAAGATGAAGTGGAGATGAGAATGAAACTCATGAGGTGAGAATAGCAACCATGGGTGAGTTTATGTCATACACTAACTCATGTAGAGACTAAACTATGGTTAAGGATAGTGGTTAGGTTAATAAATATCTCATGTAAAACAAAGTTAGTGGACTAAGTCAATGATTAGCATAAGCTTCTCCAAGCTTCCAACCATGACAAATTTCCATCAATTTTGAATTACTTAGATAAATAAAAACCCTAATATTATCTTAAGTATAGTGTAAGTCTCATACACCCATGAAGCATGTGGCATCAAGCATGACACAAAATAATGTACCTTAATATATATCACATATATACTATATGCACACAAGTGAGAAAAAGAAATGTTTAAGTGAGCTAATATTAGTTAATGTAATTCAATATATCAAATATATAATTATACATTAAATTATTAAATCAACACTTGATTTAATAATCCGGCTATATCACATATAACCGACTAATATCATATGTATGAACTTATCGAATCAACACTTGATCCGATTACCCGGCTATATCACATATAACCGTCTGATATCACATATCACGAGAATAGAATGCGGTATCACATACGCGCATTAATCTCGGTCCCGCACATATCACATATGTGCTCCTACTTCGTTTCGCTTGAGCCAGGAAACCTCTGTGCAGGACTCTAAGACTCGTCAATACGCCGGCAGTAGGTGGTGATCATATCAGTCACCCACAAGCCGCAAGCGGTCTGCTAAACGTAACAGACACCCGGGTATTGAGCGATCAGAAGATCAACAAACAAGCCTGCTCATACTCCTGCGAATCCAATCAGTAACACTACCGTACAGTCCGGTCTCTTCGTCTGATATGTCGCATATCACAGCCTGGGGGTGGTATAACGTCAGACCCCAATAGCCTGATAAGTCATGCCGATGTGAGGCCCATAACGGTTCGAGAAACTACTGATAATACTTAACCAATAAATCTCAGCAACCCTGGTCAGGTATTTTCTGTTATGGCCAATCAAGCATAGCGCAACATCAACCCCCAATACCGGAGAGACGAAATCGCCTCCTATCACTCATTGTCTCAATGTAACTCGGGACTGTACCAAAAAACCACTGTTTTGCACGATCTCTTGAACGTGATAAGGTGTAAATCAAAGCACAGTGGGAATCACACAAGACTCTATGACGATCTCGGGTCGACAAACTAACATGTACCAGTGTCACCAGAGAACTACTATCTGATGATAGGTATAATACCATCTAGGAGTTCTCGGCGAGTCCGTTCAGTGTACCCAGTCTCCACTGAGCACCCGTATACCTTCTCTGATGTCAAACACCAATGGATGTGGGATCATCCATCGCCCATCACATAGGTCGAGAAGCGTATACGCTAGTCTACTCTGGAATATCGATTCCCCGTCTTGATACTCTCATGACTAGGAACAATTGAAGGATGTACATACCGACTGCCTTTGCCCCACTAGTATGATCTGCATCATAATCCTGGTAGTCAAGTACTCATCCTAAGGGCTTTATCAACATATAATAGAGAGACAATAAGTGTACATGTTAAGATAAAGAGCAAACAGATAGCATATTATCATGTCGAGCAAGAAAGTCCTCCCTATATATGTCCAAGTATCCGCTACAATATACATCACATGTACAGTAATGGCCTCTAGGGCATACACATAACAAACAGGAAATCCTAGTAAATCCAATATTTCATATGTTGCTTCTGCTGCTTGGTTCTGTGATGTGATCATATAACTGCGTGAGATAAATGTTGTATTATATATATGATATATAATAAACGTTCCTTATGTTTTGCACCCGCGCTAGTCCAGCCCCCGCTCTGCTGGTAGTTAAGTAACCTAACGGTGCATGACGGGGCCCAGTGGCGAATGCGGATAGCATAAGCATATGTTCTATTTTCGTTTCATTTTTCTGTAATGTTTAGGAAACATTAAATGATGGGACTTCATTAATGAGATTAATGAAAAGAAAGAAACCTAAAGATGTTGTAGAAACAAAAATTTTAAAACAAGGTAGCTTTAGTTTTGCTTTGCATAGTGGTGTTCCTTGATGAATATCCAGCACCTCATTCGATGAGGAAAGAGCCGAAATCTCTTCACCGGGAGTGGCCTCTTTAGAGAAATTAGCAAATGCTACAACCCACTCGGTTTTGTATTTTGATAGCTTCTCTAGTTCTTGCTTTGCATAATGGTATTCCTTGATGAATATCCAGCACCTCATTCGATAAGGAAAGAGCTGAGATCCCTTCACCGGGAGTGACCTCTTTAGCGAAACTAGCAAAAGCCTAAAAAACACTCATTTTCAAAATCGCTAGTATCTACAACGATATCAAGTTCATTACGCTCATGGTTTTCTTAAAAACCTGTGTAGCCCTCCGTCATTTCAGATAAGAACTATTTAGTATTCGTGCTACGTTTATTGACCATAGCCAAGACGTAGTGTGCGGTAGCTAATTAGTGCTTGTCTGCAGCATATGATGCGATTGGATTAGGGTAGTCGTACAACTTTGTTGACCTTAGCCAAGGGTTGTACGGGTAGGTTTAATTCAATCAAGAAATGACAGGTTGAACTTGACTAGCACTTATGATTTGTTGACCATAGCCAAGGTCATAAGTTGCTAGGGGTAAAAACCATTATTGGGAATTTCAAGTGTTGAAATTTGCAATGAGATTGCATACCTTCTATATGATAGTTGGATCCCGATACCCACTGCGAGTAAGAGTTACAACAGGGAGAGTTTTGCACTTTACAATTAGCTAATCCAGTAGGTGTCTAGAAAGGTGTCAACGGGGTTATGCCTCTAGGGAAACGATGTTTATTTTAATTAGGTCAGTGCGAAAGCACGGGGAACCTCCCTCGGAGTACCAATGCCTGCCTGGCCGAACGATTGGCGAACCTGTAGGGTGTAATTAATCCTGGCTAATCTTATCTTTTGTGGTTTGAAGGAAGATTTGATAAAAACCGTGGGAGCCATCCCGATTAGATAAAATAATAACCAATCTAATCTTGCAAAAAGCGCACGCAAAGTGATTATCCTTCTCTCTCTCCTGGTAGCAACCAATGACATGCCTTAATTAAGATAATAATATGGATGCATTGACCGAACCCACTTATTATACTGGGCTAGGTTCCGCTCTATCTTATGATTGTCATAAGTCTGAGCAAGGAATAGGGGAATATCCGGATTCCCACACCACCCAAACGAAGAAACAGCATGTTGATGCATCTTCTTCGGGTGTGTTAGTTACCGAGAACTGCTCAGTTATCTCTACGTCCTGGGTATTGGATACCGGATCAGGATCTTATATATGTAATTTGTTACATAGGCTACAGATAGGTAGAGAACTGAGAAAGGGTGATATGTCTCTAATAGTAGGGAATGGTTCAATTGTTGCAGCCAAAGCAGTTGGCGAATATCACATTGTATTACCAACTGGTAATACATTGATTCCGAGCGACTGTTATTCCGTACAAAAAATATTGTGAATATTTTCCTAAATCAAGTGTTGATTGGGTATGGTACGTTGTATAACAATATACACGTTCTGAATCAAACCACGGTTCTAAACGTACAGAACACACACAAGAGGAACAGTTCAGAAATGAACGAAATCTTCTTGTGGCATTGTAGACTAGGTCATATCAATGAGACAAGACTAGATTAAGTTGCATAAGAATACATATTTGAATCCGTTCGAATTTACATCTTATGAAACTTTCCAGTCATGTCTCAAAGACTAGATGACCAAATCTCCGTTTACTGGAAACGGAGAAAGAGCTACTGAACTCTTGGACAGATACATGGTGATGTATGCGGTCCTATGCCAGGGATAGTTCCGCGTACTTTATTACATTCACCGATGTTCTCTCAAGATGCAGACATGTGTTATTGTTGAAACACAAATCTGAATCTTTTGAGAATTTCAAGGAATATAAGTACGAAGTTGAGAACCATATGGGTAAAAGTATTCAAATCCTTTGACATGATCGGGGAGGAGAATACTTGAGCACGGAATTCCGGGATTATTTAAAAGAGAATGAGATTCTCTCTCAGCTTACTCCTTCGTATACACCACAACACAACGGTATATCGGGGCGGAGGAATCACACCATATTAGATATGATGCGCTCTATGATAAGTACTGCTGAGTTGCCTATTCCTTTTGGGGGTATGCACTTGAGATAGCTGCATACCTATTGAATAGAGTTCCGACCAAATCCGTTGCCTACCACTCCATATGAGATATAGAATGGGAAGAGACCATCTCTTAAATGAGTAAAGATATGGGGTTGTCCGGCCTATTTTGAAAAGCAAAATCCGGACAAGCTTGAAACAATGTCAGTTCTGTGCAAGTTTGTAGGATATCCCAAGCATTCGCGAGGGTATATCTTCTACCACACCGAGAAACAAAATGTGTTTGTTTCTCGGCATGCCACCGTTTTAGAAAAGGAATTTCTTGTGAAAGAAATTAGTGGCAATGAGGTAGAATTGGAAGAAGTTCCAGCAACGCAAATTATAACCGGTGATTTGGTGGAACCGGAGGATTCAATAGTCCCCGACGAACCGCAGTCACTCCGTAGATCTAGTAGGGCTCCTCATCCACCTGAGAGATACTACGGGTTTCTTATAGACGGTGGGAGAGAGGATTGCATCATGGAAGATGATGACCCAACTAGTTTCGAGCGGGCCATCATGAGTAGGGACTCTGTGAAATGGCTGGATGCTATGCGATCTGAGATGGAATCCATGTACACCAACAACTATTGACTTTGGATGTTGCTCCTTAAGGGGTAAAATCCATCGGGAACAAGTGGATCTTTGAGAAAGATAATTTGTTGTAGATGGAAAAGTTGAGACTTTCAAAGCTAGACTTGTAATAAAAGGTTTTCGTCAACGACCTGGTGTCGACTGTGATGAAACCTTTTCTCCTGTCGCTATGCTTAAGTCCATCAGGATCTTACTTGCCATTGCTGCATACCATAACTACGAAATCTGGCAGATTGCACGTCAAAACCGCTTTTCTAAATGGTGATTTAGAAGAGAGCGTGTATATGACACAGCCAGAGGGCTTCGTAGACAGTGGGAGCAGTGCAAGCTGCTTAAATCCATCTATGGATTAAAGCAGGCATCGCGGAGATGGAACGTCTGTTTTGATGAAGCAAAAGAGTTTAACTTCATCAAAAATGTAGATGAACCATATATATATATAAGAAGGTTGTAGAGAGTAAGGCTGTCTTCCTCGTATTGTACGCGGATGACATACTCTTGATAGGAAACGATGTTCCTATGCTACACTCATTCAAGCTCTTCTTATCACACAAGTTCTCTATGAAAGATCTAACCGATGCCTCCTACATCCTGGTGATATAGATCTAAAAGGATTTGAGTGTTGGATATGTATGCCCTAGAGGCTATTATTGTATATGCATACATGTGGATGCTGGGGATATGTATGTATATGACATTCTTGCTCGGTTATATAGTATATTATTTGAGATGTCTTTGTCAGGATATGTGTGTTTATTTCTATTGATTTTTTATCCAGCTTGCACATATTAATAAAGACTCAATACAGTAGTATACTATTATGGTTTGTCTTTATCTTAACACGGCATATGTTATACATGTTATTACATATTGCGGTTACATGTTGATAAAGCCCGTAGGATCTTGCTTGACTACCTGCGTTATGATGGCGACCATACTTGTGGGAGCAGGGTAGTCCATAAGCACATCCTTAAATGGTCCCTAGTCGCGTAAGTATCGAGACTAGGCATTGATACTCCAGAGTAGACTAGTGTATACGCTTCTAGCCCCGATAAGGGGAAATGGTTGGTCCCACAGCCATTGGTTGGATGCAGCTAAGATCGTATGCAGGTGCTCACTGGGTGTGAGTACACCGGACGGACTCGCCGAGAACTTCCAGATGGTACTATACCTATCGTCATATGGAAGTTCTCAGGTGACATGTGTACGGGTTAGTCTTCGGACCTGAGATCGTTATTTGTCTCGTGTGAGTTCCCACTGTGCTTTGATCACTACCCTACCACAGCTCTACTGGGTCGTGCAAACAGGTTTTGATTGGTTACAGTCCCGAGCCACATGGAGGCTGTTCATATCAGAAATTTGCATTATTATATTCCCCATTCTTAATCATATTGAAAATAAATAGGTGCTTTTGATCCATGTCTGCTAAATAGTTGCAGGTTACAGGTTCTCGGAACAATACAGTGAAAATGATGAAAAGACGCTACAAATGTGAGACTACGACCAACAAATAGACGAATCTGCAAGATGCCGCCTACCAGTTTGAGGAACAAACGGAGATCAGCAAATAGTTCAATACACAAGTACAAGTGCGGCACAAGATTCAAGACTTCAACGCGAAGCTTACGGTAAAAGTCCACAAATTCTGCACTGTTGGAAATCTGGAAGAAAGTAGAAAAGATTCTGAAGAACCAAGTGAAGAAAACAGAAGGAAAAAGCAAGATGAAAAAGCCCTGAGAAGATGAACTCAAGACCCTACCATATGGCCGCGGATCCGCAGCCAAACATGGCTTCCCGCCGCGGTTCCACGGCCGTGCTGAGCACATGTCGGTGCAATTTTTCGGTGGTGTCAGTGCGTTGACCCGGCTTTCTTAGGGTAGTTTTGTAATTTTAGATGTGGATCAGATGTAAACGCTATGGTTTCTCCTATCTATAAATAGGAAAGCCTACAGCCTCTTTAAGGGCATGCCTCTTTTTAATTCTAGATTAAATTTCAATTCCTTTGTAATCGTTCAAGAGTGCATCAATAAAGTAAGTTGTTTTCTTTTTATCTTGTGTTCTTCATAGTTGCAATTTTATTTCTCTGCATTTTTCTTACCTGTCTTATTGATCTGCAAGTTCATTAGTTGATTAAAAAGAAAATTTATAAAAATGAATTTTGTCGCTATTTCCCTAATGAGTGAGTAGATCCTCACTTGTTAGGGTAAGGATTGGGTAGGTTTGAGAGATAGAAATCTCTCACTCCTTTCTTGCCCTCATAACTTTATAAATTAGGACTCGATGTAAATCAAACACCCACCGCTCACTACGGCACCTTATCCTACGAGATAGCGGTGATTCCCTAGTTAAGACCGGTAATGGTTGATTTACATTGAGGTTAGGGCTAAGAGTTAAGAAAGGACGGACAAGGACCAAAAGGAAGAAACTACGTTTCTTCCCAGTCGTGCTAATCCCCTTTGTTAATTATTTCCCTAACACCTATGTTCTTAATTAGGGCAAAGAAAGCAGTGAGTAGAATTAACTTTCCAAACTAACATAATCCTAACCCTAGCAAGGTTTTTAATCCATATCAAATTCAATTTTAGTTTTTATAAAAATCAAATCCTACCACAAATAAGAATTGACTCGTTAGAACAATTAGAAAAGAATACGTTTTTCCTGTGGACCGACCCGTACTCAATCGGCTAGCTACCAAGCGACACCGTTATTGATTGCGGTAATTCTTAATTTTTGATCTTAATTTTAAACGCACGTGAAATCTCTCTCAATCAAATGGCGCCGTTGCCGGGGAAATGGTAGTTATTTCTTTTTGTAATTTCGGGTTAATTGAAATTGAAAAATATAAAAATTGAAAAAAAATTTAAAAAAAACACTAAAAAATATCATCTTGTTATTTTTTGAAGGGTTTTGTGTGAATTGCGCAGGAAAGGAAGAAGGACAGATTTAGATCTGGAGCAAGCTCGGTGAACAAATCCAGAAACAGAAAATCTGAACAGACAGAGAAAAAACACAACAGACAACAGAAGAATTTTGGAGGATTGAACCAACACTTCTACTGCGGAACCGCCGCGACTTCTTACCTTTGACCGCGGAACCGCGGCGGTTTGCTGACGTCAGCTTTTCAAAAAGTCTCTGTAAGTATTTTTATCTTCTCTGTAACCCCCTGATATCCACTGAAAAATTTTCCTGCAGGGTTCTTTGCGCAAAACTTCTTCTCCCTTCCCAATAAATCAATCTTGTGCAGGATTCTTTGCGCCGCAAATAAAAAGAAAAAAAAATTGGCCAAGTGTTTTAGATTTTGTGTGTTTACTGCTTTGCATTTTTAAAACGGACTTTTAAGGGGCTATAACACCAATCCATATTGGGTGGGGATTTCATTACCCTTCCTAGGACCCCAAAAATCACAAAAAGCATATGCATCAACCTTCGAGTTAACTAAAAAATATTTAGACTCAGCCAATAAGGACTGTCGCGCTCATTAGGATAGAGGAAGGTTGTGGGCAATCGGTCGTTTATCTAAACCTGACTTTGTGGTGCCTAGGCTAGACAAGTGGGAAAGGTAATTTTAAAAGGCCCGTCTCACGGTGATTCATGAGCGGATCCCTCCTTTCTTTACTTGTGCTTACCTGGCCACAATTGGCGGTGAAGAGGCGATTTGAGAGATATCTCACAACTTGTCCTTTGGATCAGTTAGGAGCGGTCTAGTTGACTTAGGAGACCCTGGCTTTAGGCTTGATTGTGCATGTTCAAATTATGATTGCTTGAAAGTGTGTCGTAGTTCCGTAAAAAAAAACCACAAAACAAATTTTTTTACAAAAACTTGCCATTTTGTCGCTAGAAATCCATTGCACCCCACTTTCACGCTCATTTTCTCCATTGACGTTTTCTTACCCCCACCTTCTACTTTTTGACTACACTACAGCTCGTTAGTGTATGTCCAGTTGGACTAGGGACACTAGCGCCCGTTTAGTTCGTGTCTCGTTAGTTCCTACTGACGACGCGTTCGACTCCGAAGTCGAAATTCCCTCCACTTCTTTACCTTCATCTTCACATTCACCATCTTCTAAAGAGATGTCGGGATTCAATTCTAACAACCCTTTACCTCCTGTTGAAGCGCCCCAACGAATCGCGCTGCAGGATCTTTTCTATCCCACCCGCACCGCACTTCCCACTTGTCTTTCACTTCCACCGCCTAATGGGAATAACATCGAAATTAAACCCCACTTCATCAATATGTTGCCCAAATTTCACGGGCTGGAATCTGAAGATGCCTATATCTTCATTAACAAATTCCAGAATGCTTGCATAATGATGAATACCACCCAACTTTCCGATGATGCTATAAGGCTACGTGTCATTCTCTTCACTTTATGTGACCTAGCTGAAAAGTGGCTATATAGTACAACATCACATTCCATAAAAAATTGGGAAGAGTTTGTTAAGGCTTTTCTAAAAAGGTTTTACCCACACCACAAGACCGCGAGAATTCGCAATGAAATTAATCAATTTTCCCAGCTTCCTTCCGAACCTTTTTGGAAGTGTTTCGAACGATTTAAGGACCTTCTTGTTCAGTGCCCTCACCACGGTATCGAGAGATGGCAACTTTGCCAAACTTTATACGAAGGATTGAACCCAACAACTAAGCAGTTGTTGGAAACCATTTGTCAAGGTCACTTTCTTACAAAATCAAGCGAGGAAGCTTGGCAATTTCTCGATGATCTTGCTGAACAAACACTTCAGTGGGAAAGCACTAGACAAACCACTTCATCTACTTCATCAGGTCGGTCTAGGGCAGGAATACATCAACTTGATATGTCGATTGCAATGAAGGACGAAATGGTTGCACTCACGAAAAAACTAGAGGCAATTGAGTGCAAATTCTCATCGCCTTCTCCTACCCCTGCTTTACCCACTCGCACTATTTGCGCTTGTTGTTCGGATCCATCACATCTTACTGAAGAGTGTCCTTACAATCCACATGCTCAAGGACAGGATCAAGTCAATGCTGCATTTCAGCAAAGACAAAGAAATGATCCATACTCTTCAACTTATAATCCTGGTTGGAGGAGCCACCCAAATTTCGCCTGGAATCAAAATCAACAACAATTCCAAGGCAATAACAATTTTCAAAGGCCTCCTCCACAACAACAAGCCCCTCAACAAACTCAATATCAGCAACCTTTCCAACCCCAACCTTACCAAAACAACAATTTTGTACCAAACAACTTTTATCCTCAAAATAATTTTGTTCAGCCAAATAACGATAAGGTTTCCTCGCTGGAACGAAGTCTGGATGCGTTTTTAAAATAATCTACGCAATTCTCAGCTAGCATCCAATCTTCCATTCAGTCTTTGGTGCAACACACTGCTTCACATGATCAAAGCATCAAAACAATTGAAGCTCAAATTGCATTACCGAATACTGTGTTAAGTGAGCGAGAAAAGGGAAAGCTTCCATCTCAACCATTGCGAAATCTCGGTCACACACAAAATGCACATGTTGCTTATGAACAACAAAATCATAATGTACGTGCTGTGACTACGTTGAGATCTGGAAGGGTGTTGCACAATAATGTGGGCATTAATGATGACACCCCGGCTGCCGCTTCTTCTTCTTCATCTTTAGAGCTTGTTCTCCATTCCTCACAAGGCTCTACTTCTTCTACTACTCCGAACGGACCCATATCTCATTCCACGAAGACACCAACATTGGGGTCCGTTCCAACTCCGCAATCTCCTCCACAAATATTGGACTCAACCAATTTTCAAAATGTTCTATTTCCAAACAGGTTGAGATCAAATAAACCAAGCCCACAAATGGAGAAGATAGTGGAGTTATTTAAACAGGTTAGCATTAACATTCCCCTCTTGGATGCAGTCCAACATGTTCCTTCTTATGCTAAAATTTTGAAGGACTTATGCACCAAGAAGAGGAAATCACAGGTACCCAAGAAAGTTTTCTTAGCTAATACAGTGAGTGATGCTCTTACCCAACCGTTACCTCAAAAGCAAAATGACCCTGGTTGTCCTACAATTTCAATAACTATTGGGGATAAGAACATCAATCGCGCACTTTTAGATCTTGGTGCCAGTGTTAACCTGCTTCTCTATTCAGTATATGAGCAATTAGGCGTTGGAGAGTTGAAACCCACACATTGTACTCTCCAAATGGCCGATCGATCCATCACCCATCCTAGGGGTGAGTGTTCCCTGATTAAAAATCAGGAATTACCTTAATAAGGTATCACGTGTTCACACGTGACCAATGGTCACGTGTTGACACGTGATAGTTAAAACAGGAAAAAAACAGCTGAAGGAAATACCTCAATGAGGTATCACGTGCTCATACGTGGCCAATGGTCACGTGTTAACACGTGATGGTTAAAACAGAAGCATAAATAAGCGGCTGAGAAAAGGACTCAATTGGGGGTCACGTGCCAGCACGTGACAGGCTTTGAAAGCCTTACAGTTTAATAGAATTAAAATTCTTAATTCCTCTGAATCTTTCCAAATGGAAAAAGGGTTATGGGGAACCGTTGGATTAAAAATCCATGGGTGATTAAAAATCACCAATTTATGGAAAAATCTTAGACAAGGAAAGATTTTCCTAAATCTCACCAAAAATAACAAACAGAAAATCTTTGGATTTAAAATCCAACGGTGAATAAAATTCATTGTGTGATCTAAAGGATCATATTAATTATGAAAACAAACAAAATCTTTCAATGAAATATTTACTAAACAAATTGATTCTTTTTCTTCTCCTATAAATAGAAGCCAAGAGGAGGAGGAGATAGAGAATTTTGGAATCTTGAAATTTTAGAGAGAAAAGAAAGGAGAATTTAATTCTCAACAAAGAAAACCCTAGGTGAGAAAAGGAAGGGGATCAAAACTTCAAACAAAGAATTTAATTCTCAAAATCTAAGAGTTTAACTCTTATGTAAAAAGAACTTAGTTCTTTCTGTTAGTTATATGTATGCCCTAGAGGCCATTACTGTACATAGGATGTATATTGTAGTGGATGCTGGGACATATATAGGGAGGACTTTCTTGCTCGACATGATAGTATGCTATCTGGTTACTCTTTACCTTAACATGTACACTGATTGTCTCTCTGTTACATGTTGGTAAAGCCCTTAGGATGTGTACTTGACTACCTGGACTATGATGCGGATCATACTAGTGGGGACATGGTAGTCCATAAGTACATCCTTCAAAGTCCCTAGTCGTGGGTGTATCGAGACGGGGCATCGATATACCAGAGTAGACTAGCGTGTACCTTCTCGACCCATACAGATGGGCGATAGATGATCCCATATCCATTGGTGTTTGACATCAGAGATGATATACGGGTGCTCAGTAGAGACTGGGTACACTGGACGGACTCGCCGAGAACTCCCAAATGGTATTATACCTCACGTCAGATGGCAGTTCTCTGGTGACACTGGTACAGAGTAGTCTGTTGACCCGAGATCGTCATAGAGTCTTGTGTGGTTCCCACTGTGCTTTGATTTCCATCTTACCACGTCCAAGAGGGCGTGCAAAACGGTGGTTTTTGGGTACAGTCCCGAGTCACATGGAGGCAATGAGCGATAGGAGGGGATTCGTCTCTCCCGGTATAGGGGGTTGATGTTGCGCTGTGTTCGATTGGCTATAACAGGAAATCCCTGGCCAGGGTTGCTGAGATTTACTGGTAAGTGTTACCAGTAGTTTCTCGAATTGTTATAGACCTCATATCGACACGACTTATCGAGCTATTGGGGTCTGACGTTTACCACCCCTAGGCAAGATATGCGACATATCAGACGATCAGACCGGACTGTATGGTAGTGTTACTGGTCGGATTCACTGGAGTGTGAGCGGGCTTGCTCGTCGATCTTTAGATCGCTCAATACCCGGGTGGCCGTTACATTTAGCAGACCGCTTGCGGCTTGTGGGTGTTTGATATGATCATCGCCTGCTGCCGGCGTATTGACGAGTCTTTAGAGTCCTACACAGAGGTTTCCTAGCTCAAGCGAAACGAAATAGGAGCGCATATGAGATATGTGCGGGACTGAGAATAATGCGTGTATTTGATACCGTATTCCATTCTCGCGATCAATGTATCGATTAGGTTATATGCGATATACCCTAGTTATCGAATCAAGGATTGATTCGATAAAACGATACATTGGATACTAGTCGGTTATATGTGATATGACCGGATCGTTAAATCAAGTGTTGATTTAATGATTTAATGTATAATTATATATTTGATATATTACTTTTTATTAACTAGTATCGGTTCACTTTAAATGGATATTCTCACTCGAGTGTGCGCATTGCATATGCGATATGATTTTGTGCACATGATTGTATCATGTTTGATGATACATGCTTTTTGGTTAAGTGTAAAGTATTAAACTATGGTTAAGTGGATGATTAGGGTTTTTACTTATTCATTTATTTGTTTATTTATTCATTTTTAGAAAATGATAAGCATAATGCAAAATGGTGGCTTTCTTTGTATTCTAGTTGAAGCTTCTTGAAGACTTTGACCAAGTGACCATTTTGTCTCATGCTTAACCCTAACCATTCCATTCAACCATGATTAACTCTCTACACTTTACCATGGTTAGATTATGATAAGTTTTGATTTTTCTTTTCATTTTGGAATAACTTATCATAACAATATTCTTCTTCTTCTTCCTTTCTTCAAGTGAAGAAAGCAAGGTCCATCAATGGTGATTGATGGAAATGAGTGAGAAATCCAAATCTAAAGTCTACCCACTTCCTATTTCTTCATCCTCTACCTCTTGCCAAGTAGTAGAGTGTGTTTACTTCACAAGTTTCTTGACTTGGTGAAGTCGGAGCTTGATTTAGCGATGCCTCGATGTAGATCATCTTCGGCATGGACATCGACGACCTAGCTTGCCCATTCTCCAACGAAGCCGACGCTAGAGCCCGGGACTTGTTATGGACAGCGAGGAGACTTCATTGCGGAGCTATGGAGGTGGACAAACGGATCTACAAAGGTTGTATTTCCGTATTCCCTTAGTTAATTGTTAACTAGTTTAAATGTTTCGCCTAGTTTTTCTAGCCAACGATCTTGTTAGGGTTTGTAGGCACCGTTAAAATTTGAAATTGGCATGATCGATGCCTTGTGAGACCTCACTAGGGTGTCTAGGAACCCTTCACTGGTATCAGAGCCTAGCTAGAGCCTTAGGCGAAGTCTAGATGGATTTTGAACTCCGAACGAACCCGAAATCCTAACACACCCATGCTCTCTGTCCAATTTTCAAAAACAGGGATTTTTCAGTATTAAAAATATCCAGAAAATCAAGCAGGGTTTTCTAGGAATTACTGTAAATTTCGTGGACCTAATTCAACTTTACCACCGCGTTTCCGCGGCACGAGCATGGCTCGTGCGGCGGAAGCGCGGCCGTTTTGTCTTTTGTGGCATCCAAATTTGTACAGTAATTCATAAAATACAGTGCTGGTTTTCCTGGGTATTTTTAATATTTTTTCAAGAGTTAAATTTTTCTGGGTTGTTTTGGGGATTCGAATGTTCGATCGGATTATCAAGTTTCGTCTATGTGGCTTTCCGGATATTTTACAATATGTTAAAAAGTTCGACCGGATATAAATACCCAATTTTTCCCCTGTCGGGAAATTTCCAAGTGTTGGATTTTTCCGTAGTTTAACGACGTTCTAAGTAGTGCAAGTAACGCGATGGACCCTCTAGAAGACAACAAACCTTAACTCGATTATGTGACCGTCTTGAACTGCCCTTTGAACCTTCGGGTTTGGGGCAGTACGGCGTGCCACATGTGAGGCGTTGGCTTGACCCTTCTACGGCTGGACCGTCGGTACTGAGGCACGAACTGAATGTTGTTAGACTTATTTCATGTGTTGAGCTGTATCGGGAAAACTTGGGTATACGACTGTTCGATCGGAAAGTTTAACATTTTCTGTTTATCTGGAATGTGATACAATAATTGGAATTCACAATAGTTATGTGATAACTGGATGAATGTTATAAACATAGCAATTTAGTCTCACTTGATCGGTTGCCACGGAATTTTGATGTGATCAAAAGTCCGTCGCAATCACGTAGCGTATGCGGATACTCGCCGGATAAACTTAATAGACAGCCTCACTCCTTAGCCCCGACCAAGTGACTGTAGGAGAACCCCGTCGCCGAAAGCATCCGGTCGGGTGCTCGCGGTAGCGGTGTTCCGCCTTGGTGCACTTTGTCGATGGTATCGGGGGTGCGGCCGTCTATTAAAGTTTGCGACGAGTATTCGATCAGGATGTCGGGAATCTTGTTGAATTGCCCGACTTGATATTGAAAAGAGTTTTCGATAATGAGACTAAAATGCGGGGTTTATAATTGTTAGGCATGCGATGTCTAAAGAATTCATTTGGTCAGGCATGCGATGTCTGAAGAGATTGCGGATTCCAACTGTTGTAGTTTTACACTTTCTTTTCTGTGACCGTAAGTGTAATATGTGATATCGCCGGTTTCGTTGCTATATGTCAACGACAATTGGGATGGACATATTTACTTACGTTGATGACATGTGATGTTATGTGTTGCTGGATATGTTATATTGGATTGTCGTGTTTGAATAGCCGGGGTTTTTTTATGTGAGATGAGTGTTTTTCATTTTCATTCATGTAAAAACTTGTATGTAATATTCTTTTATTGGGGCACTTCCAGGTTGCGGATGTTGTCACCACTTGTATATTATTTACTTTTCTGCACTAGGATAGACCCAAGGAGGAGGGCACAAGTAACCGGGTTCTGGAGTCCAGTGGGAGACCAACTCGAGGAGTCGAGGCCGGGTCTCCTAACTCCAGAATTGGTAGGGTTGCTTGCCGCTCTCATAGGGGTCTAGGGGTGTGGGTTTGGCTATTCATCGCGACCGTGGAATCCGTGTTTTGTACTGGCTCGTATTGAAAACACGGACGTCCTAGTATATCCAATATTTCATATGTTTCTTCTGCTGCGATACTGTGATGCGATCATGTGATGTTCTTTGATAGATACTTTATATAGTATATATGATATATTATATAGACGTTACTTATGTTTTACACCCGCGCTAGCCCTGCCCTGCTCTGTCGTTAGTTACCTAACCTAACGGTGCACGAGGGGACATCGAGGCGAATGCGGATGGCATAAGTGTACGTCATATCTATCTGTGATGTTTAGGGACTTAAATGATGGGACTTCATTAATGTGATTAATGAAATAAAAAGAAACCTAAGATGTTGTAGAATCGAATTTCAAAATAAAACAGGTAGCTACAGTTCTTGCTTTGCACAGCGGTATATGTGATATATCCTGCACCTTATTCGATAAGGAAAGGACCGAGATCCCTTCACCGGGAGTGACTCCTTTAGCAATAACTGGCAGATGCTACACACTCGGTTTGTCTTTTGATTGCTTTTAAGTGTTTTTGCTTTGCACAGTGATATATATGATATATCCCGCACCTCATTCGACGAGGAAAGGACCGACGATCCCTTCACCGGGAGTGATTCCTTTAGCAAAACTAAAAAAGCCTCAAAATCACTCCATTTTAAAATTCATTCGATCCTACAACGATATCAAGTTCATTACGCAATAGGTTTTCAGAAAAACCTGTCGTAGCCCTCCGTCATTTCAGATAAGTATTAGTTAGTATTCGTGCTGCGGTTGTTTGGCATGCGTCAAGGCGTAGTGTACGGTAGCTAACTAGTGCTTATCTGCCAGCATATGATGCGATTGGATTAGGGTATTCGTACGGCGTTGTTTGGCATGCGTCAAGGGTCGTGCGGGTGGGTTTAATTCAATCAAGAAATGTACGGGTTGAACTTGACTAGCAGACTATGAGTTGTTTGGCATGCGTCAAGGTCATAGCGAGCTAGGGGCAAAATATTATCGGGAATTTCAAGTGTTGAAATTTGCAATGAGATTGCATACCTTCTATGAGATAGTTGGATCCCGATACCCGCTGCGAGTAAGAGTTACTCCTGGGAGAGTTTTATACATTACAATTAGCTGATCAAGTAGGTGTCTAGAAAGGTGTTAACGAGGTTACGCCTCTGGAAAAACGAGGTTTACATTAATTAGGTTCGTGCGAAAGCACGGGGGACCTCCCTCAAGGTACCGACACTGGCCTGGCTGAAAGATTGGCGAACTTGTAGTGTGTAATTAATCCCGGCTAGTCTTTCCTTTTAGGGTTTGAAGGAAGATTTGATAAAAAGCAGTGGGAGCCATCCTGATTAGATAAAATAATAACCAATCTATTCTTGCAAGAGCGCACGCTGAGTGTTTTCTTCTCTCTCTCTCCTGGTAGCGACCACATCACGCCTTAATCAAGATAATAAAACGGATATTTGACCGAACCCGCTTGTTATACTGAGCTGGGGAACGTTGGTCCCGCTCCAACTTATAATTGTTATAAGACAGAGCAGGAAATTGGGGATTACCAGAATTCCCGTGCCACCCAAACGAAGAGAGTGCATGTTGATGCATCATTCGGGTGTGTTCATTATACAGAACTGTTTCTCAGTGTCCTCCGCATCCTGGGTATATGATACCGGATCAGGATCCCAGATATGTAATATGTTACATATTGCTACAAAAGGGTAGAAGAACTGAGAACGGGTGATAAGTTTCATGAGGCAGAAAACGGGGCAAGAGTTGCAGCCAAGTCTGTTGGTCACTGTCACCCTGTATTACCAGAATACATTGATTCTGAACGAATGTTATTAGATACCGAACCTGATATACAAAATCATATCAGTCTCTTTATTAGTAAAGAAATGATAAAATTTTGTATTGTTGGATAATGTTTTGAACATTTCCTATATCAAAAGTTGATCGGTTCAGGCACGTTATCTAAAAGCATTAATGTTCTAAATCAAACTACAGTTCTAAGTATACAGAACACACACAAGAGGAAAAGTTCAGAAATGAACGAATTCTTCTTGAAGTATTGTAGACTAGGTCATAGCAATGCGACCCGACTAGCTAGAGTTACATAAAGATGCATATTTAAATTAGTTTGAATTTACATCTTGTGAAACTCGCCAGTCATGTTACAAAGATAAGATGACACCAGCTCTGTTTATTGGAAACAGAGAAAGAGTTAGTGAACTCTTGGGATGATACATGTTGATGTATGTAGGTCCCCTGTCTACACATGCCAGGAATGGTTCTTAATACTTCATTACGTTCTCTGATGATCTTTCGAGATTCAGACCTATGTTCCTATTGAAACACAAGTCCAAACCTTTTCAGATATTCACAGAATATAAGTTAGAAGTAGAGAACCAAAATACGGGTATAAGTATTATGTCCTTTGATGTGATCAAGGAGGAGAATACTTAAGCATGGAATTCCTGGACTATTCTAAAGGAGAATGAGATTCTCTCTCAACATTACTCCTCCGTATACACCATAGCACGATGGTATATCGGGGCGGAGCAATCATACCCTATATGATAAGGTGTGCTCTATGATGAGTACTACTGAGTTACCTTTTTCCTTAAGGGAGTTGTGCACTTAAGAAGCTGCATACCTATTGAATATGGTTCCAATCAAATCAATTGCCTACCACTTCATATGTGATATGGAAGGGGAAGAGCCCATATCTTAAGTTAGTTAAGATTTGGGGTTGACCGGCCTATGTCTAAAAGCAATATCCGGACAAGCTCGAGGCAAGGTCTGTTATGTAGAACTGGAAATATTCCAGCTATACAAACTGCAGCAGATGATTTGATAGAGCCAAAGGATTCAGTAGATTCCATCGAACCTCAGCCTCTCCGCCGATCTAGTAGGGTTCCTCACCCACCTGAGAGAAACTTCGGTTTCTCTATGACAGTGGGAGCGAGGACTGCGTCATGAGATGATGACCCAACTAGTTTCGAGCTGGCCATCAGGAGTAAGACTCTGTAAGAATGGCTGGATGCTTAGCGATCTGAGATGGAATCCTTATACACCAACAAAGTATGGACTTTGGTTGCTAGATCTGAAGGGTTAAATCCCCATCAGGAGCAAGTATATCTTGAGAAGATTACTTGGTGTAGATCGAAAAGTTGAGACTTTCAAAGCTAGACTTGTTAAAGGTTTTCATCATTGACCAGGCGTGGATAATGATGAAACCTTTTCCAGTACCTATGCTTAAGTCCATCCAGATCCTACTTGCCACGGCTACATACCATGACTACGATATCTGGTGGTTGGGTGTCATGACAGCTCTTCTAAAATGATGTTTTGGAAGAGAGTGTCTATAAGTACACAGTCAGAAGGCCTCGTAAACAGTGGGAGCAGCGGAAACGTGAGCAAGATGCTTTATCTGATAAAGCAGGCATCGCAGAGTTGGAACGTCTGTTTTGATGTGTTAGTCAAAGAGTTTGACATCATCAAAATGGTAGATGAACCTTGTATAAACAAAAAGGTAGTAGGGAGTATGGTGGTGATCCTCGTAGAGTACGTGGATGACATACTCTTGATAAGAAAGGAGTTTCCTATGCTACGCTCGGTCAATCTCCGCTTATCACAATGATTCTCCATATAGGATCAAAGTGATACCTCCTTAATCCTGAGTTTTGGATCTGTGAGATAGATTTAAATGGATGTTAGGATTCTCACTAGTTGTAGTGAGATGATATCAATCGATCCTGGGGAGAATCACTGGAAGTGTTCCAGAGTGATAAAGACGACTGAATGTCAGTCGCAGGCATTGTCTTTACCCTCAGTAAAGGGACGGTATGTTGGAAGAGTTCCAAGCTAGATACCATGACATACTAGACGATAAAGGCTGGATACATCGCTACTTATGATGCTACCAAAGAGGATGTTTGGGTATATATTAGTTCATGAGATGAACTACGTTCCTACCATTATGAGACAATGGAGTTGTGGCTTATGCCGAGGAACGCCGGTCCCATCAGTGATCCAGACTTATTCTAAGGAAGTATCACCTGATCATGGAGATGGTTGATCTCCAAGGTGATCGAGGCAAGGAGAGCAGACTTAGAGGATAACGTAGCGGATCCACTCACGAAGGCCTATTCCCAGAGAGAGACTTTTATGGGATGGTTGAGTATGAGATACTTCGACCACTGCTACAGATGGCCCTAGTGCAAGTGGGAGATTGTTAGTTATATGTATGCCCTAGAGGCCATTACTGTACATAGGATGTATATTGTAGTGGATGCTGGGACATATATAGGGAGGACTTTCTTGCTCGACATGATAGTATGCTATCTGGTTACTCTTTACCTTAACATGTACACTGATTGTCTCTCTGTTACATGTTGGTAAAGCCCTTAGGATGTGTACTTGACTACCTGGACTATGATGCGGATCATACTAGTGGGGACATGGTAGTCCATAAGTACATCCTTCAAAGTCCCTAGTCGTGGGTGTATCGAGACGGGGCATCGATATACCAGAGTAGACTAGCGTGTACCTTCTCGACCCATACAGATGGGCGATGGATGATCCCATATCCATTGGTGTTTGACATCAGAGATGATATACGGGTGCTCAGTAGAGACTGGGTACACTGGACGGACTCGCCGAGAACTCCCAGATGGTATTATACCTCACGTCAGATGGCAGTTCTCTGGTGACACTGGTACAGAGTAGTCTGTTGACCCGAGATCGTCATAGAGTCTTGTGTGGTTCCCACTGTGCTTTGATTTCCATCTTACCACGTCCAAGAGGGCGTGCAAAACGGTGGTTTTTGGGTACAGTCCCGAGTCACATGGAGGCAATGAGCGATAGGAGGGGATTCGTCTCTCCCGGTATAGGGGGTTGATGTTGCGCTGTGTTCGATTGGCTATAACAGGAAATCCCTGGCCAGGGTTGCTGAGATTTACTGGTAAGTGTTACCAGTAGTTTCTAGAATTGTTATAGACCTCATATCGACACGACTTATCGAGCTATTGGGGTCTGACGTTTACCACCCCTAGGCAAGATATGCGACATATCAGACGATCAGACCGGACTGTACGGTAGTGTTACTGGTCGGATTCACTGGAGTGTGAGCGGGCTTGCTCGTCGATCTTTAGATCGCTCAATACCCGGGTGGCCGTTACGTTTAGCAGACCGCTTGCGGCTTGTGGGTGTTTGATATGATCATCGCCTGCTGCCGGCGTATTGACGAGTCTTTAGAGTCCTACACAGAGGTTTCCTGGCTCAAGCGAAACGAATAGGAGCGCATATGAGATATGTGCGGGACCGAGAATAATGCGTGTATGTGATACCGTATTCCATTCTCGCGATCAATGTATCGATTAGGTTATATGCGATATACCCTAGTTATCGAATCAAGGATTGATTCGATAAAACGATACATTGGATACTAGTCGGTTATATGTGATATGACCGGATCGTTAAATCAAGTGTTGATTTAATGATTTAATGTATAATTATATATTTGATATATTACTTTGCATTAACTAGTATCGGTTCACTTTAAATGGATATTCTCACTCGAGTGTGCGCATTGCATATGCGATATGATTTTGTGCACATGATTGTATCATGTTTGATGATACATGCTTTTTGGTTAAGTGTAAAGTATTAAACTATGGTTAAGTGGATGATTAGGGTTTTTACTTATTCATTTATTTGTTTATTTATTCATTTTTAGAAAATGATAAGCATAATGCAAAATGGTGGCTTTCTTTGTATTCTAGTTGAAGCTTCTTGAAGACTTTGACCAAGTGACCATTTTGTCTCATGCTTAACCCTAACCATTCCATTCAACCATGATTAACTCTCTACACTTTACCATGGTTAGATTATGATAAGTTTTGATTTTTCTTTTCATTTTGGAATAACTTATCATAACAATATTCTTCTTCTTCTTCCTTTCTTCAAGTGAAGAAAGCAAGGTCCATCAATGGTGATTGATGGAAATGAGTGAGAAATCCAAATCTAAAGTCTACCCACTTCCTATTTCTTCATCCTCTACCTCTTGCCAAGTAGTAGAGTGTGTTTACTTCACAAGTTTCTTGACTTGGTGAAGTCGGAGCTTGATTTAGCGATGCCTCGATGTAGATCATCTTCGGCATGGACATCGACGACCTAGCTTGCCCATTCTCCAACGAAGCCGACGCTAGAGCCCGGGACTTGTTATGGACAGCGAGGAGACTTCATTGCGGAGCTATGGAGGTGGACAAACGGATCTACAAAGGTTGTATTTCCGTATTCCCTTAGTTAATTGTTAACTAGTTTAAGCCTAGTTTTTTTAGCCAACGATCTTGTTAGGGTTTGTAGGCACCGTTAAAATTTGAAATTGGCATGATCGATGCCTTGTGAGAACTCACTAGGGTGCCTAGGAACCCTTCACTTTCTCTAGTTGAAGATCTGCAGAAGCAAATCTTCCCATAGGTTGAGAATTTAATTCTCATCGGGTTGAGATCTTGCCATGCAGATCCAAGACTTAGAGGGAGGATTGAGTTCAGAGAATTTAATTATCCTAAATTTATAGGAATTTAATTCCTCCAAGATAGATTAGGGTTTTAAAACCTTATCTGAGAAATTAATTCTCCCAATTTATAGGAATTTAATTCCTCCATGATAAACTAGGGTTTAACCCTATTTGAGAATTTAATTCTCTTAAAATTATAGGAATTTAATTCCTTCAAGATGGACATAACTAGGGTTTAACCCTAATTGAGAATTTAATTCTCCCAAACTCACAGGAATTCAATTCCTCCTAAATGAAATTAGGGTTTTATCCTATACAAGAATTTAATTCTTTTACATATATGGGAATTTAATTCCTCTAAAAAGAAATTAGGGTTTAACCCCACTTAAGAATTTAATTCTTGCACAATAGGAATTTAATTCCTCCAAAATCATAATTAGGGTTTAACCCTACAGAGAATTCAATTCTTAAGAAAATAAGGAGACTTAAAAGATCTCTGTGCACGAAAAGGACTAAGGTCATGTGACCCCTGAAAAGATCCCTAAAAAGGAGAAGAAAAGAAGCTTTGAGGCAATGCCTCACGTGCTCCCACGTGACCTCCGAACACAGAAAGAAAAAGCAAAGGAAAAGAAGCTTTGGGCGCTCTCACGTGACCCTTTAGCAAGTGCTTTAATAATCAGTTCATAAATCTCCATCACGTGTCAACATGTGATGCTCAAAAAATATATAAAACAAAAAAGTGTTTAACACTTAATTGCAGAACGAAGTAAAAGGGATCTGGGCCCACCTTTGGGTGCCCTCGCGTGGCCCCACGTGATCCATTCCTATTTAGTGTTTAAACACTAATTTAAACGACTTATTTCTAGTGTTTAACACTGTTATTCTCTGGTGTTTAACACTAACTCGAGAGCTTTATCTCCAGTGTTTAACACTGATTGTTTTCTAGCGTTTAACACTAAATTGAGAATTATATTTCCAGTGTTTGACACTGATTGTTTTTCTAGTGTTTAACACTAATTTGAGAGTTCTATCTTCAGTGTTTAGCACTGTTGTTCTCTAGTATTTAACACTACTTTTAGCCAAATTGGCTAATTTTCCAGAGGCAAAGCCTCCCCTTCAATTGAATCTCAAAATTGAGTAGAAACTCAGAGGTATAATGTTTAATCCTCAGTCAAAGACCCAAATGACAACAGAGCCTTCAAACTCTTGTCTGGCATTGCTAAGTGATGAAGGGACGAACCCAAACAGATGCCTAAGGGTCCAACAAAGGGCCAATATTCCATACTTAATTGGACTTAGCCCAAGTTGGCCATAAGTCCTCAATTCAGACTTAACTGAGCCAATGTGCTCATAACATAAATAATTGATCTTAGTTCCAAATTGGACTACAGATCACTTAATCCACTTTGGTTCGAGGGTATATCTCTTCACTCCTTTGATATCTATCGTTGTAATCCTTCAACGTCTTCAGAGAGGTGACGGGTCCTGACAACCACACATTTCATGGACTGTGGGGTCCTTAAACCCACGGACTATGATGTCCTTAACCTCGACCATGATGTCTTTAAACTAACATTGGACTGTGGGGTCCTTAAACCCACGGACTATGATGTCCTTAACCTCGACCGTAATATCTTTAAACTAACATTGGACTGTGGGGTCCTTAAACTCACGGACTATGATGTCCTTAACCTTGACTGTGAGGTCTTTAAACTCACGGACTATGATGTCCTTAACCTCGACCGTGATGTCTTTAAACTAACATTTGACTGTGAGGTCTTTAAACTCACGGACTATGATGTCCTTAACCTCGACCGTGATCTCTTTAAACTAATATTGGACCGTGGGGTCCTTAAACCCACGGACTATGATGTCCTTAACCTCGACCGTAATGTATTTAAACTAACATTGGACCAAGATGTCCTTAAACTAACAATGGATCGTAATGTTCTTAAACTAATCGACCGCAATGTCACTAAACTAAACAATAGAGCCCAATTGCTCTCTTGTCGGATCTAAACGATCCCGTTAAGTTGATCTTAATCTAAAATTAGACTAACGTATCCTTAACAAACGTTTAAGTTGATCTTAGTCTCAAATGAGGCTAACGTATCCTTAAACCCAAACCCCCAAACCCAAATCTAAGAAAGATACGGATTTGGACTAGTCCACGCCCTACGGGCGACAATATAAATTAGTCTCCGTATAAAATCCATGGACAACCAAACATAAAACAAACACCTACGACACGAAGTGACCCTTTGGAGAAGGAGAAAGTCGTTACCGCGATGCGGTAGCATAATTAACTGCAGGGGCTTGCGCCTGTAGGGAAGAGCGTCCCCACAATCAAAAACCCCTCAACGAGGGGGAATCTGACGAAGTCTGCTACATCGGTCGCATCCGTTTAAACATTCGATATATGGTGCCATAAATCAACTTGGCATCTTCGAAGAGGTGGACGGATAGCACCAATTAGCATCTGCCCCGAATTTCAGGCTAGACGGACCTACGCGGTCACGTCTCTGTATTCGGCGGGGAACAGATTCTGGCACGCCCGGTGGGACTTTTTCCTCTTTCCACTCTACACTTCGTGTGTCGTGTTCGCGAACGAATCGCGGTTTGATATGGTTGCCCTTGGGTTCGAGGTACTAAGCTTTGGTTTTGCTCCCGTGCAGAAAATAGAACATCAAATGGCCTCTAACTGCTCCAGCTGCAACTGCAACTCCCGTTACACCTCATCTGGAGGTGTAACCTACGGGCCCCAAGTGACCTCCCTGTTCAAAATGCCGGTGGAGAAAGTAACTCAAGCCACCACGGGGCTGTTCTTCGGGACAATGCTCCCACCCATGAACTTCAATGCCCCGACGCCATCGGAAGCTCCTAAGAAGTCGGTCTTTGATCGACTTACTACTACTGCGGCCCCTCTTAAAGGGTCGCCCAATTCCACTGCCTCATTTTTTAACAGACTAGGCCAGAGCTCCAACGGGCCCATGAAGAAACCCATAATACCAGAAGGTGCTATTCCGAAGAGGATAGCCATCCCTGCTCCCGAAGTCGTTAAAGCGGCTTCCCCTTCCAAAGGGTCGGTCTTCGCAAGACTGACTATTTCAGCTCCCACTTTAGGCGAAGTCTTCAAAGCTGCTTCCCTTGCCCAGAGGTCTGTCTTTGACAGATTGGACATTGCTTCTCAACGGACGTTAGTTTTCAATAGGCTGACACCGACAACAACCCTCAGCCAGAACAGAGGGCATGAGGAAGTCACCCCTACAGCTGAACCAACGCCATCCGCGCGACATGCTTGCCGTCGTCACTGGCGCCGAGTAAGGAAGGCTGTGGGCAACTCTCCGTCGGGAGTTACTCCACCAGCTCCAACGGTGGAAATCAATGCTGCTGTTCCAACTGGGAACAACTTCGAACCGCTTAGAAGGATTCGCAAGAACTCTCCGACTGCCGTGCTGAAGAGATCTCCTCCACCTATAGAGATTACTATAGAAAAGAAGCCGGAGAAACCCCCTCAGCGGCTGTCCTCCAAGATTTATAAAGTTTGGCGACAGGTCCAGGAATCGGTGATCGACCAGGACTACTCTCGCCAATCAAAGAATCCTAAAGCTCGACAAGGAGAAAACCATCCCGTGAAGCCGCAAAAGGCGACAGCTGTCTGGGTGCCCGCTGCAACGGCCCCCTCGACTTCAAATGCTCACAAGAGAAGGAGGCCGGAGAAAGCCCCTGTGGCCGCGGCGAACCGCAAGGACGCTGAACTTAAACGCCCCAAGGCTGGGGGCATGGTAACACATACCGTTCATATGGCTTCCGAAAAAAAGGAAAGCCGTGCTTCTACGGGTCATCGACCGCTTACCCGATCGATAACGAAGGCTCAGGAACAACAGCAGCAGAAACTTCAGGAGATGCTGACTGCAATGGCGGCACTCACTGGACCAAAAGAAAATCCAGAAATCTCGGAGCAGCGTCGGGAACAAGAAACTGATACCGAGTTCCTCTGAAGAATGCTCGAAAGGAAAGAAAAAGAGGCTGCAGAGCAGGTAGCCAATATAAAACGAATGACTCTTTTGTTCCAAGACATGGCTGGCATGATGTTACAGCCGGAACCTCCAGCTGAAGACCCCCCGATCATTGTTGAACACGATAGAGGGGAGACATCAAACCCTCCGCCAGTTCTTTCAGCAGCCAAGGAGGAGACCATCTCCAAAGCCACTCTGGATGATTATATCACTCAGCAAATACGAGCTCACCAGGCAAATGAAGCGGCTGGGCAGATCGTCAAAACGGGACGACCCTATCCGGGCTGGTATGACCAAATAAGGTACCCGCCAGGATATACGATTCCCAAATTCCACGTATATAAGGGGACGGGAAATCCGCATCAGCACGTCACTCAATTCAGAGCCCTGTGCGGTAACACTGGAGGTGACGACAAACTGCCACTTCGCCAGTTCCTCGGCAACTTGTCAGAGACAGCGTTCGAGTGGTATTATGAACTTCCAAACGACTCTGTCATGACATTTGCAGAGATGGATCTTTTATTCACGCAAAGGTTCGCAAGCGCTAGCGAGCTCACCCCGACCACAGCATTGATTAATGCCACGGTAAAGCCAGGCGAAACGTGGGTGCAATACGCAATACGATGGCGATATTTATGGTCAAAATGTGAGCAGCGCATCGAGGAAGCACCGGCAGTGAGCATATTTGTGGGCACTCTTGACCCTCAAGCAATTATTTCCTAATTCATGATGTTCTTCAAGCCGACCACGTTTCAGGCCTTGATTGACAAACTGGCTCAAATGGACCAGATGGGTCATAGACCGTCTCCTTCAAAGCAGGAGCCACGGAAGGAAAAAGGTAAAGGGAAAGCGACCTTCGTCGCAAATACTCAACAGCAGCCTAGCGGCCCAAAACTAACTGATCGACTAGACGAGAGGCGGCAATTCTATAATGAGAAGATGAAACGCCCTTATTCGTTTCCCCGGGACAAAACAAAGAGATTGTTCGAACTGGCGGTACACAACAGGCTCATCAATCTGCCGAATCCAAAACGACCGTTGCAACCCGACGAGACTAATAGTCCCAATTATTACCCTTACCATCAAACGGTAAGCCATCCAATTGAAGATTGCTTCGTCTTTAAAGGCTGGATTGAAGATCAATACCAACAGGGCAAATTTGCCCTGTCCGAGAATTGGAAGGTGAACCCACCACAGCCACACGCTCCCAAGAAGATGGACACACCGGGGGCATCATGCTCTTTTGTTGAGGAAGCTCCATGGGAGGTCGCTCTTTCCACCAAAACAAAAAGAATGTTTAAGGATCTCCACACATGCCCGGCAGTCAAATGGAAGAATCCGCTGGAACCCGAGATTATCAGGGGAATGCTAAAACCGCGCCCAACTCCAAGGACTGGTGGTGATAGCCAAAACACTCACACCCAGCCGTAAAAGTATTTGAAGAAGAAATTCAAGAAGCCCGTGAAGCCTGATGACAAGCGCACGGACTTGCAAAAGCAGATTAACGCGCTGGAAGAGTACAACCAGAAGGCGCGGACTCCGATCACACTCCAAGAATTTCTCAGTCGCGTCCTAGAGGACGGAGATGACAGAGAAGACTCGTCGGATGAATCTGAAGATTACGTGGCAAGTTGCCATATGATCTCTCACTTGTCGATAGACGATGGAGAAGCTCCTTACATAGAAAAACCGGGGGCAGGTCCCGAGCCAGAACTTCTAGGACCATCAGACGAAATGATTGATGCATTCCTGGACGAAGCCCGTCTTAAAAGCAAAGCTGATCGGGAGAGTGAGAAGGCCATATTTGAAAATGCCAAACGCCGGCGACTGGACGAAAGGGTCGAACCACTCTCACCAGATCAAAGTACATCCACAACAAATAAAAGCAGGTTCAAGACGAAGAAAAGGTTCTCCAAAGCCATATCAATGGGAATGAAGCCGCCACCCTCCGAAGGAAATACTCCTAATGAAGCGGATGTACATCCTAGCTACTGCTTATATCATCGAAAGATTGCGCACCCCACCGAAGAGTGCAACGCTTTTAAAAATTGGTGGCAGGGATATGTTGTTCACCGACAACATTTCAAGCGGATGAAACGCAAAACTCGTCAGGAGCAAAGAAATACGACCGATGAACATATAAGAACTACCGGCAACTGTCGTATGGTTGACGCTGGGGGATCGTAAGTTCTCACATTCGGGAGCGATTCTGATGAAGAAATAGCCCTTGGCCCTCTCTTCAAAGAACCCATTTCCGAGATGGAAGAAATGAAGACCTGTGAGAACATTCAGCTGTACAATCGTACGCTGCCAGAAAAGAATCTTGGACCTGCTAACAGTGGATCGAATAGAAAAGATAAAGGGAAAGAAAAGGTCTCTGAGGATATCGCCCTAGATGACCAAGTCATCAAAGAGCTAACTGCCAAGGACCCGCCAAAGAAGAACAAGGTGGACTACAACATTCTGGCGCACTTGAGGAAGTTACCCTCGCAGCTCAGCATTCTCGACGCCCTTTTACTATCAAAAAAGGCGAGAGACTCATTGATCAAGGCGCTACAAGAGCCAGGACAATTCCAAACTTTTCTCACCGAAGAAAAGATGAAGGACGAGCTGGAAGAAGTGCACACAGCCGATGTCATCTTCGGCGATGAAGATCTCCTTCTTGGGATGTGCGAGCACAACCGTCCCCTATATGTCTCAGGATACTGTCACGATATCAAGATAGGCAAAATCCTGGTCGAAGGTCTTCCGTTAATCTCCTCAACGTGCGAGTGTTGAAGGAAATCTGCATGAGCGTTCAGCACCTCGCTTGCGATAAAATTACCATCTCCAGTTTTGACTCCCAGTCATCACGGACTCTCGAGTCTGTAATACTGACGCTGCGCTTCGGGCTGCTTGTCACAGACATTAAATTTCACGTCATTGACGCCAAGACATGCTATAATGCTTTGCTCGGAAGGCCTTGGTTACACGAGTACAACATTATTCCTTCTACACAGCACCGGTGTATGAAGTATTTTAAAGATGGTCTCAAGTACACTGTGACGGGGGAGTTGAACCCATTCTCCGTGAACGAAGTCCGGAAGTACGAAGATGCGAAATACTTCTTACCAGATTTTGAGGACACGGAAAGATGTCACAAACCGAAGAACAAAGCTATCAACACTATTCCGGTCTTCAGGAGTGATACCGAGAAGGAAGAAGAGATAGTTTATTCAGGGCCGCGTCAACGCAATAACCCGGGACCGTCCACCCCCATGTTGATCTTCGGCAGCGACTCGGAGGATGAGGTTAATTCTATATTTTCCGCTCGACCGACAATACAAGCCTTCACTGACGATAATCAGAATTTGCAAATTACCATGGTCCCGCGGGAGCATTACAAAGAGATCGATGCACTTGAAGCTTATAGCGTGCAAGAACTCCAGACATTTTACGTCCCTCCCAGGCGAAAGGGTGAAGAAGCAATCCTATTCTACCGATCGGGGGAAACCAAAGTGGAAAAAGAAATATGGCACGGCGCTGATTCCCTGCTTGACAGACTCCAGCCCATCCGTCTGGCTAGATATTACACAGAAGGCTTAAAAAGACTGTTGAGGTGCCAGGGTGTACCCTTCAAACAGACCGCTCGATAAGCTCGGTTCTACAACAGGATTTGGGATGTCCCCGGAACTCAGCGCAAATTGCCCAACGGGAGAATGGAAACGGTCGGGCTCAGATATGTACAGTCCAAGAAACGGGAACAAGTCCATGGTAGCTACGTCATATATGACTTCGATGAAGAAGGAGACGCCCTGTCGGAAAATGCTGACCCTGAACCAAAACGAGATCCTACCATCAAAATGCCGAGTCCGTCATTTGAAGAACGAATGGACAAGCTTATCAGGGAAACGGGTCAAAAGATCTGGGATGACCATAACTGTGAAATGGCCATTTACGAAAAAGCCAGGACACATCGCCTCCTTCAACAGGCCGCGGAGAATGGCAATGCTCTTCCTTATCAACTCGTCATGCAAAAGGCCCGACGCAGGAGCAAAAATAAATCGAAGAGCGGGAAAGGCGTTTGACAGCGACAAAGCGAGACCAAGAAGCCACGCGAGCGGGAATCGAGCAATCCGGATTCGTCTCTTATAAAGAAGATGGGTCGATCATACTCTTTTCCTCATAAGACACGGAAGATACTTGATCTCTCTATAAAATATCAAATGATTACACTTCCGGAGTCCAAACACCCCGAGCAAGCTAACGAGGTCTCTCGCCCAGACTATTGCTCTTATCACCGAACGATAGGACATCCTCTCGAAGACTGCTTCACCTTCAAGAACTAGGTCGAAGACCAATATCAGCTCGGCAGGTTCTCTCTATCCAGCAGTTGGAGGATAACTCCACCGCAGAAGCACGAACCAAAAGCCGCGCATACAGCAGAGTAGAACCAGATCAACATTGGTCTTGGAAGCGAGCCCGTACCTGTCATATGATAACACTATCAAAATAAGAGCCTGAGGATGGGGATAACCTCCCCTGGTGCTTCGAAAACGATAATGACGAGGTGATCTCAGAACATCCACCGACGCCAAAAGAGCTGAAAGATAGAATACATACTACTGCAGATAACCTCAAGAAAATCGACTTGGGAACGGCAAACGACCCACGGCCGACATTCGTCAGTGAGCTGTTGTCTGAAGAGAGGGTGGCTACGCTCAAAGACGTGCTCATGCAGTATAAAGACTGTTTCGGATGGAACTATTCCGAGATGCCGGGACTAGATCCAGAGATTGCTGTGCACAAATTGGCGATATCTCCGGACGTCAAGCCGATCAAACAATCACCTAGATCTATGGTTTTAGATCTAGATTTGGGTTGTTTTCCAATCTGGGTACTTTGATACTATTCTAAAAGTGTTTTAGAATAGACGACTCCTGGCATGGTGGTGTACCTGCAGGTGATGGAGTCACCTTCTCTAAAGGTGTCTTAAAGACTAAAGGGGAGAGGGATGTGCATGATTGGCATATCACTTGCTTAGGCAATTGAGTCAATCATGAGATGTCAAGTACCACACCAGATGTTGTTTTTGCACTAGCTGCAATAAGTTTATATATTAATTCAATCCTGAAGAAACGTTCAGAAGCAGTTTATGAACATAAGTGGATGTTCTATGGATTTTGTAACGGCGGCCTCCTTCGGGAGACGGTTATCATTCCAGACTTCCAAGGTGACCTGGATGACAGAGTGACTGTCAGAGTTATAGTTTTCCCTCTTGACGAGGGGCGGTAGTTTGGACAGGTGGTCTAAGCGGATACTGAGGGAGGCATGGCACAGAATACTGATTAAATTCAGTGGACGATACAGTCTAAGAATTTTGCTGGATTTGGAGTTTATTTGTGAAATGGGTCCCATCAGATATCCAGACATATTCTAAGATAGGTATTGCTCATTTCGGGAGATGGCTTTCTCCGCGTACTTGAGATAAAGAGAGACATAGAAAGAAACATTGGAGCGGATCCACTCACTGAGGCTATTTCTCGAACGCAATAGTTTTACAAACGAGCTTTGTGAAACTGATTAGTAGAGAAGTTGGGTGTTCGGTATCACACGGGCTGTGAGTATTCTACACCACAATAATTAGCCTTAAGTGCAAGTGGGAGATTGTTGGCTATAGTGCCCTCAAGTCAATTATTGGATCGCAGGCACGTGATTGCAATGATTGAGGGAGGACCTATACCGGTAGAATAGTCTTACTCGAGATGATAGAATGCTATCTGGTTTGTCTTTATCATCGTGTACATGCTTCAGGTAACATTACAGATCACTATTACATGTTGATAGAGCCCATGGGATTTATGCTTGACTACCAGCAGTATGATGGCGATCATATACGTGGGAGCTGGGTGGTCTATAAGCACATCATTAAAATGTCCCTAGTCGTGGGAGTTTCGAGACTGGGAATCGATACTCCAAGAGTAGACTAGGGTATACTGATCGAGACCCCGACGAGGGGCGCTGGCCGGTCTCACAAGCCATTGGTGTTAGTTTGTTCACCTAAGAAGTATACAGGTGCTCATTGGATTATGAGTACACCGGACAGACTTGCCAGGAACATTCTAGTTGGTATTATACCTATTGTCAGATAGCAGATCCCTGGTGACATGTGTACAGGTTAGTCTATCGACCTGAGATTGTCATTTGTCTCGTGTGAGTTCCCACTGTGCTTTGATTACTACCCTACCACGGCTCAAAGGAGTCGTGCAAACAGGTTTTAGTTGGGTACAGTCCCGAGCCACATGGAGACAATGAGCGAATCGTCGGGGGATCCGTCTCTTCCGGTATTGGGGGTTGATGTCGTGGTGTGCACGGATGGCCATCACCAGAAATTCTTGGCCAAGGTAGTCGAGAATTACTGATCTAGGATCGATAGTTTCTCAGGTGGTGATAGGTTTCATACCGACACTAAATATCATGTTATTAGGGGTCTGACTTTATCCACCCCCTAGACTCGATATGCGATACTCATAGACGAACGGACCGGACTGTACGGATATTGTCACTGTCAGGCTCGGTAGGGTTTCAGGATGAGTTTGCTCGTCGGCCTCCTTTTCGCTCAATACCTGGGTAGCCGTTACGTACAGCTAGTGCCACTGATGTGCTTGTGGTTAAACCCACTGTCAGCGTATTGACGAGTATTTAGAGTCCCACACAGAGGGTTTCCCTGCTTCGGGTGAAACGTTGTAGAGGCCGTATGGTTTTATGGCAGGGTTCGATCATATACGTGCACTTTTGCACGGATCATGATTCAGACGGATAATACTAGTGGGCTTTGGTTTAAGCCGGATCCTAGTATTATAGTGTTGGATTATTTTCGTCTCGTTGTATTCGTATTCTTTTGGAATGCGGATACGAGTATGTATATACGGACGATGGGTATTCTTGTAATTCTATTACAAGTTTACTTTAGTAGATGCCATTTCTTTTTGTTATAAACATTTATGTTAAATGTTTATTTGGTGGAGAGTGTGAATCTTTTTTTATCTTTGATTCTAACATGTACACTTGGTGACTCATGGAGATGAGTCATGTGGTGACATGCTAGGGTTTTTGGTTTGTAGTGTGAGATATTTGTTTTGAGCAAGTAGATATTTAGAGGTGTCTATAAAAGCCAGATCAGTGTGCAAGGGAAGGGCTCTCTCTCATATACTCTCTCATGCACATAATATATAGTTTTGTTCTTGTTTGTTTTTGGTTTAGGCTTGAGAGTGAGTGGGCTTTAACTTGGTCTCTTCTTCTTCTTCCCTCTTGAAGATTTCTCTTGAGAGCTTCATTATGGAAGTTGAACAAGTTACCAATATCTTGTACCTCAACTTCAAGTGTTAATATATTGCTTTGTTATTTGCTTTCTTTTCTTTACTTGCTTTGCTTTTCTTTTCATTTTTATGTGTAACTAATCTTCTTTGGTTATGGTAATGGTGAGGAAATGAGATGAAAGGCTTTTCCTCCTCCTCCTCTTGTGATTGTTTAAAGTGCTTAATTTTGATTGTAAGCTTAAGATTGCTAAATGAAAATGTTCGATATGATATGATGATTTTGATGGTTATTTGTAACCTTTATCTCATATCATATTCCTTCATATCACCATTTGCAAGATTAAACTTAGAATCAATTGTATGTTAAACTTACTAGGTAGTTGAGATATGATATGTTGCTTATGTTTCTTGACACCTTTCATTCAAGCATATACCATATACTCTCACCAACCTACTTGGCAAGTGTAATACCTACTTTTACTCCTTATTTGCAAATTGATGTGTATTGATGTTGTATGCTTGCTAACCCGTGTGATTTGTATTGATACATCATGCCTGGACATAAAGATGGTAAGTAAGAACGTAACGGAATCATTTCGTATTTGCATCGAATATCGGAGTTTGATGATTTGTGCTTCACAGCCGCGTGGACAAGTCGTACTTCATGCCGGTATCGACGTAAGGACGAACAACTCATGATCAAGGGAGCGTCGAAGGAATTGTCACGATTCGACCTTCCGAGCCAAAGCCACAACCACTTCCTTCTTTGCTTTCTTTTCTTTGTTTTCGTATTCTTTATTTTAGTGACAAAACCAAACCATTCGTTATTTGTTGAACCTTAAACAATAAGACCTAATACACAATTCCCTGCGGATCGACCCGTACCTGCTGGCTTTCTACAACGCGCCGTGCAATTGCGGTTTATAAATTTTAAAACGAGAACGATCTCGCGTGCGCATTCTATTTCCTTAAAATCATATCCGTTTCCAAAACATACGCGTTTGCGCGCGCAGGTGAATTACCAACAGGCTCAGTAGGGTTTCAGGATGAGTTTGCTCGTCGGCCTCCCTTTCGCTCAATACCTGGGTAGCCGTTACGTACAGCTAGTGCCATTGACGTGCTTGTGGTTAAACCCACTGCCAGCGTATTGACGAGTCTTTATCGTCCCACACATAGGGTTTCCCTGCTTCGGGCGAAACGTTGTAGAGGCCGTATGGTTTTATGGCAGGGTTCGATCATATACATGCACTTGTGCATGGATCATGATTCGGACGGATAATACTAGTGGGCTTTGGTTTAAGCCGGATCCTAGTATTATAGTGTTGGATTATTTTCGTCCCGTTGTATTCGTATTCTTTCGGAATGTGGATGCGGGTATGTATATACGGACGATGGGTATTCTTGTAATTCTATTACAAGTTTACTTTAGTAGATGCCATTTCTTTTTGTTATAAACATTTAGGTTAAATGTTTATTTGGTGGAGAGTGTGAATCTTTTTTTAGCATTGATTCTAACATGTGCACTTGGTGACTCATGGAGATGAGTCATGTGGTGACATGCTAGGGTTTTTGGTTTGTAGTGTGAGATATTTGTTTTGAGCAAGTAGATATTTATTCTTGAGTTGTTTTTCTTTAGTTGCTAGCACACTACATTATTGATCACAATAAATAACTCACACACACAAGAAAAGAAAAAGAGCAGCATCCCAATTTCTTTCTTGAGTTGCCAAAAGCTTCACACTCTTCTCCCATGGCACCTTCTTCTACCTCCACCCTATATGTCTTATGTGTTGAGAAACTTTGGGTGTATTGAGACAATCTAAACCTACACACTCTCTACTTCATCTTAGCTATCTAGGCTAGCAAACTAGATACTCGAGTTGTTTCGGTTTTGAGGTCGGAGCCCGTATTACAAACTCTCGAGGTGGATCGTCTTTGATGGGGGGAGACCGGAGATCAAACATGATCGAGGAAGCCGCGAGGAGCTTAGGACAGAGGTTGAAGACCGAAGGACCCGGATCATTCGGTATAACCTCTCTAAAATCCTTTTCATATAACTAGTTTAGGGTTAATGGTCGATCAGGGGAATCGGGTTCCGTTAGCACCGGTTTTTTAAAGTTTTTGTTCTGCATTTGGCCACGGATTGATGGCCGGGGCACTGGCGTAACCCAAAAAAGACTAGCCGGGATTAATTACACCCTACAAGTTCGCCAATCGTTCAGCCAGGCAAGTATTGGTACTCCGAGAGAGTCTCCCCATGCTTTCGCATGGAACTAATTAAATAACCTCGTTTCCGCAGGGGCGTAACCCCGTTAATACCTTTCTTAGACACCTACTATATCAGCTAATTATAAAGTGGAAAACTCTCTTAGGAGTAACACTTACTCGCAGTGGGTATCGGGATCCAACTATCTCATAGAAAGTATGCAATCTCATTGCAAATTTCAACACTTGAAATTCCCAATAGTGTTTTGCCCCTAACGTCCTATGACCTTGACAAAGGCCAACAAACCATAGGGCGCTAGTCAAGTTCAACCCGTCATTTCCTGATTGAATTAAACCCACCCGTACGACCCTTGACAAAGGCCAACAAAGTCGTACGACTACCCTAATCCAATCGCATCATATGGTTGCAGATAAGCACCAATCAGCTACCGCACACTACGTCTTGACAAAGGCCAGCAGACGCAGCACGAATACTAAATAGTACTTATCTGAAATGACGGAGGGCTACGACAGGTTTTTAAGAAAACCTTTTGCGTAATGAATTTGATATCGTTGTAGAATCGAGTGATTTGAAAAAGGAGTGGTTTAAGCTCCGCTTTTAAAATCAAGTGTTTTCAAAATAAACCGAGTGGGTGTAGTATCTGCTAGCTTCTGCTAAAAAGGTCACTCCCGGTGAAGGGATCTAGGCTTTTTCCTCATCGAATGAGGTGTTGGATATTCTACAAGGAATACCACTATGCAAAGTAAGAACTAGAGCTACCTTTTTGATAATTTGATTCTACAACATCATTAGGTTTCTTTCCTTTTCATTAATCTCATTAATGAAGTCCCATCATTTATGTTTCCTAAACATCACAGATAAAGAAATGAAAATAGAACGTACGCTTATGCCATCCGCATTCGCCACTGGGCCCGTCATGCACCGTTAGGTTACATAACTACCGACAGAGCGGGGGCTGGACTAGCGTGGGTGCAAAACATAAGCAACGTTTATTATATATCATATATATAATATAAAACATTCGTCTCATGCAGTTATATGATCTCATCACAGAACATTGCAGCAGAAGTCATATTAGGAGGTCCGTGTTTTAAATCAAGCCAATAAAAAACATGGACTCCACGGTCGTGAAGAACAGCTGTTCACATCATAATATTGTATTATTATATTCCCCATTCTTATTCGTTTTATAAATAAACAGGTGCTTTTGACGCATGTCTGCTATATATTACAGGTTACAGGTTCTTGCACAGAAAACAGTGAAAACGATGAAAAGACGATGCAAAAGTGGATTTTGACCAACAAACAGAAGACTCTTGATCAATCCTACATCAAAGATAAAATTCATAAAGTACAAGGCAATGCAAGGTCCAAAATTACAAAGCGAACGGTTAAAAGTCCACCGCAATTATTCACTGGAGATCTGGAAGAAACATAGAAACTATTTTAATAAAAGAACCAAATAATAAGGAAGCCCAAAGACAGAAGAGCCCACAAAGGAAATTTCAAGGTCCAATACTTCCTTTTAATAAAAGATAGAGACATAAAATTTTACCAAAGTTTGGAGTCTACTTTGGCTAGGTCTTCCTAAGGATATTTTGGTAAATGTAGACATGCGAATCAATTGTAACCTAGGGTTTCCTATCCTCTGTAAATAGGAACTCTAAATCATTGTAAAGCCTATGCCTCCATATGCCTCCTTTTATCAATAAAATTTAGATTTCTTTTGGAGAGCATCGATGGCTCTTTTCATTTCAGAAATTCAGATCTGACAAGTCTTGTGTTGATGTTTGGAGAGAGCCATCTGTAAAGTAAGTAGGTAATTTCAATTCTTGCCCTAGGTAATTTTTCATTCTCTGTCCTAGATTAAATTTAATTCCTTGCCCTAGTTAGATAGTTAGATCTTTAATTCAATTGCTCTAAATTAATTTAGTTTTTAGATTTAATTAATCCACGAACACCCTTCGGAATTAACTCGTAAGAGCGATTAGGAGATTCATAACATCCCTGTGGACCGACCCGTACTCACCGGCTAGCTGCAAAGCGACGCCGTTCTTGATTGCGGTTACTAGATATTTTTGAGACCAATCAAATGGCGCCGTTGCCGGGGATGGCGTGTTATTTCTTTTTTGCAATTTCGGGTTAATCAAAATTAAAAAATCATAAAAATCTGGAAAAAAAATACAAAAAAAATATAAATATATTATCTGTTATTTTGGAAAGGGTACTTTGTTTTGCAGGATCTATATACAAATTCGGATCTGGAAATCTATAGAAAGCTGAACAGAAAAAAAACAGATCGGAACAACAGAAGATCACAACAACCGAGGAACAGAAGAAATTTGGAGGACCGAGTCTACAAGTCAACCGAGGTGATCTGGTGCAAAAAAAAAAAACCACCGAAACGTCCAGCTGGCAAAAAAAAACCGCTGAAACGTCCAGCTGGCCGCGGAACCGCCGCGTCCTGGTCGATTCAGGGCGAGGAAGAAAAAAACCTGTAAGTCTTCAAATCTCCTCCTCTGCAAATCTCCGATATATCTTCTGAAAAATCTCCTGCAGGATTCTTTGCGCTTACAAAAATCTTTCCCCTTCCAAATAACAAATCTTGTGCATGATTCTTTGCGCTCGCTTAAAATAGAAATTGATTGCAAGTAATATTTTTTGTTTTGCATATCTTTTATCGAAAATCTTTTTGAAAAATTTCCAAATAAAGAGCAAGCGGAAAAAGGAAAATTTTAATTAGAAAACTTGCAAACTTTGAAATTCATAAAAAAAAAGATTTGGTTGCAAGTGATTTACTGTTTTGCATATCTTTAATCGGACTTTAAGGGGCTTTTGACCAATTCAGATTGGGTGGGGATTTCATCACCCTTCCCAGAACCCCAGAAATCACACAAGGCATTTGCATTGACCATATTTAATTAAAAAAATACTAGACTCAGCCCTAAGGACTTCGAGCTCAATAGGACAGAGGACTAGTTATAGGCATCGACCGTTTATCCTAACCTGACTTTGCGGTGTCTAGGCAAGCGTGTATAAAGCAAGTGGTTACTTAATTAGGACTGCTACTTGTAGCGGGAAGCCTCCCACTTACCTGGCACTTACCTGGCCGCAATTGGCGGTGAAGAGACGGTTTGAGGTCCTATTTCTAGCCCTTTGGAACAGTTAGGAGCTGTCTAGCTGACCTAGGTGACCCTAGATCTAGGCCTGATTGTGCATTTGTAGTTGATTGCATTTATGTTAAAGCCCTTTATCGAAAATCTTTTTTTGCAAACAGTTCCAAATAAAGAGAAAAAGAAAAAAAGGAAAATTGTTTACAACTTGCAAATTTTTGCCGCAAATAAATCCTTGCACCACCCAACCTTCTTTCTTTTCCCCTTTCTTCTATCATGGGTACCCCACATCATAAATCTCTTGCCGAACTTTGGTATCCCGAACCTAACTTTGCGTCGTTCATCAATTGTTTCGGTCGATTTAAGGAAGATCCCTCCGTGCCCAAAATATCTTTGAAAGATCAAATAGAAGCGTTTAGGAGAAACAGTTTGATTTTGCAACCCGCTTTGTGTCAACCAAGTCAACCTTTACCACCTTCATATGTTGATACCACTTTTTCAAGTCCTGCTGTAACTCCTAAACCGATGTCCATTGCTGAGCATATCGCTCAATCTCATAGCCGATCTTTCACCCCTCATCTAGTTCTAGGAATCAACAAGTCCATCCACATTTTTATCCATATGTTGATCCTAATCCCGTCCAACCATCCGCTTCCAACCAGTCCTACCCGACTTTCCCACCTTCACTAGACCATGTTTCTACACAGCCTTTTGGGAGTTTCACGTATCCAAACAATTTCGAATATTTTGCCGAAACCCCCTTACCACCCAAGTCTAGTTTGGAACAGTCGTTGGAAGCTTATATTGCAGCAACAAACAAAATGACTAGGAATGTGGAAACGTCCATAGCCGTCCTTATGCAACCTGCTGAACCGGTAGCTAGATTCTAACTAGCTTCAAATTTTTCAATGTATGAGGAGGCGGTTGGACAGAGTGAGAATGTGAGAGGATTTCCAAATCAAACCTACCCATACCTAATTGAATCCAACAACTCCAATTTTCAAACATGTGTCCAAAATGATGAGTTGTGCGACTTTGTAGTGCTTGATTTGCCAAATTGTGAGGAACCCCTTTCGAGTGAAACCGCACCTAATCCGTTTGACCTTTACACCTCCAATCTAGAACCTAAATCGATAAATATCCATGCTTTTGAGGAGGTGTCAGAAAAAACTAATTTTCACTTGATTGAGGATATAGACGCCGAGAATATTTTGGATGATGAAACCGTTGATTTGATTGAAATTTTATGTCCAACTCATCATCCCGAGTCATTAGATGTTTCTCCCGAACTTCATATGCGTCTTGATTTTGATGATAAAGGCATGGATGAGATAAATATTGAGGATAATTATGAGGATAGTATTGAGGAGAGTATTGAGGATAATATTGAGCTTGAATCATTTTTGTTTGATGTGTCGGATTTTCCAATTCATCCTCTTTAACCTTTAACTAAATCACCCTCCTTCCTTTCCATCGTTCCGTCCACGCCTAATATCACGCTTGAAGACTGTGAGCTTGAAAAATTTTCCTTTGAATCTGACACAGTTCTCACAGCCGATAACACGTACGAGTGTTTCACTTTTTCGAACGATGTTGATGACTCACCGCCCGAGTTTGAGTCCTTTACATTTTCAGATGAGTTAGTCGAACCATCAGACTCGGTTGCTTACAGTTGTTTCGAACCATTGATGGAATCCTTCAAGTTCGCGACAGATTACTTAGGTGAGAATAACACTATCCCTAATTCACTCCCTTTCATCCTTCCTATCGTTCCGACCGTACAAGAGACCGTTACGCTTTCATCTCCTATATCAAGTTCGACGTACCCATGTTTTCTTGCTAATCTTGAGGGATTTAACCCCATTGCTCGACGGGTTGATAGATTAGCGCAATCGCTTTTAACAAATTAGTCATCAAAAATTGTGCTAATTTATTCACTCGATTTACACCCTCAAGATCGTACTCTACTTCTTTTTCTTTTCCGCCATTCTTCTCCTCCGCCGAGACCATATTCCACTCTTCTTCCCATTCGGTCTTGTGTGCTTCTCATTTCTTTTCTTTCCACTCCATTCTTTCACCAACTCGACCATGACCACGATAAGATTTTTGAATGGTTGGTGCTAACATTTGGCTTGTGTAAGGCCAAGCTTAAGTTTGGGGGGAACCTTGTTGTATATATGTATATATATTTTTTGTTTTCTTTTTCTATAAAAAATAAAAAATAAAAAAAATTCAAAACATTAAAAAAATATAAAAAAATTTATAAATAAATAAACAGGGGAGTGCCGAAAATTTTAACCCTCTTGGTGCAGCATGACAGTGAGGACACTGTCAAGTTTAAGTTTGGGGGTATGCTCGGTACGTCTTCTTCCTTCGCATTCATATGTATATTTTTGCATTTGCATATTTATTTGAAAACCCATAAAAATTGAAAATTTTCAAAAATTATAAAAATTATTGTATTCAATTTTAGCTTATTTGACTAGAGTTTGACAGATAGGTTAACTAGCAAGGAACAACTAGATCTTTGACGTAGTAAATTAAAAACCCTAAAGATAACCTTCCTTAAAGTTTAGCGGTAGAAAGTATATGTCTTTGTAGTTTATTTAGAAATAGGCAAATTTTGAGTTCACTTCTTGGGCTAAGTCGAAACAAAGGAAAAATATTGATGTTCTTATTAGAGTATAAGTTTGAAAAATAGTTCCTAGCTTAAGTCTAGATTCTGAAAATGTATACCCTACAATTTGCACAATCACCCACCTTGAAACTTGGAATAGTAGAGGAGACCTTGAAATGCTCTTGTCTGAAGCCCTTAGTACGAAGAAAATGAAATAAAAAAATACAAGTGCGAATAAAGAAAAAAATGAACACTGGTTTTTGTGATTACTTAAGGCTGTAAAAATAGAAAAATATTTAGCGAGGGTGCTTCATCACCTAGTGCCTTATACCAACTGGTTTGGGAGTCACTGCTAAAAGCCTTGGGTGTTGCAAGACTAGGAATTATGCTTTAAAGTGCAAACATATCTTGTAATCGGTTGTTGGTACCTCAAGAAGTATTAACGGTCGCATGAAGGATGTGTAAGCAAAATTCAATTAAAAATTCACCTACTAATAAGTACTTTGGACAACGGACAAAGATATGATTGCTTGATTTGAATTTCCAAGTGTAGGGGTGATTTATACACACACGTGGGGATATGTGATTGGAGTTTAGATGAGAGAAAGGAGTGAAGAATAGAACTTGTATCTTTAGTAGAGTTGATAGAAATTCCTAAGTGGAGATGGAACCCTAGAAGGAAAACTTAAGAGATGCCGAAAGCTAAGTAAGTCTATAAAACATACATAATCTTAAGTTAAATGATGAGGAAGTGTGAAGAATATGGGTGGATAATTTACGAGTCGACGATAATAGAATTCCTTGTTAGAAAACCTAATTGGAAAACAAAAGTCGAAAAAGCCAAATTGATAGGATTTTGTGGGTAGTATCCGCTGAAAACCCTCGGGAGACAACACTCCTCCTACTAGGGAAGCCTAGAGGTTTAACGGCTTGTTGCACGAGCTCAGTGCAATCGCGTTTCCCTGCGAAAGTGCGGTTAGGTTTTTTGTAGAGAATAAAAATAAGTTTGCTCGAGGACGAGCAAAAGATAAGTTTGGGGGTATTTGTTCACACCATAATATTGTATTATTATATTCCCCATTCTTATTCGTTTTATAAATAAACAGGTGCTTTTGACGCATGTCTGCTACATATTACAGGTTACAGGTTCTTGGACAGAAAACAGTGAAAACGATGAAAAGATGATGCAAAAGTGGACTTTGATCAACAAATAGAAGACTCTTGATCAAGCCTACATCAAAGATAAAATTCACAAAGTACAAGGCAATGCAAGGTCCAAGATTATAAAGCGAACGGTTAAAAGTCCACCGCAATTATTCACTGGAGATCTGGAAGAAACATAGAAGCTATTTTAATAAAAGAACCAAATAATAAGGAAGCCCAAAGACAGAAGAGCCCACAAAGGAAATTTCAAGGCCCAATACTTCATTTCAATAAAAGATAGAGACATAAAATTTTACCAAAGCTTGGAGTCTACTTTGACTAGGTCTTCTTAAGGATATTTTGGTAAATATAGACATGCGAATCAATTGTAACCTAGGGTTTCCTATCCTCTATAAATAGGAACTCTAAATCATTGTAAAGCCTATGCCTCCATATGCCTCTTTTTATCAATAAAATTTAGATTTCTTTTGGAGAGCATCGATGCCTCTTTTCATTTCAGAAATTCAGATCTGACAAGTCTTGTGTTGATGTTTGGAGAGAGCCATCTGTAAAGTAAGTAGGTAATTTCAATTCTCGCCCTAGGTAATTTTTCATTCTCTGTCTTAGATTAAATTTAATTCCTTGCCCTAGTTAGATAGTTAGATATTTAATTTAATTGCCCTAAATTAATTTAGTTTTTAGATTTAATTAATCCACGAACACCCTTCGGAATTAACTCGTAAGAGCGATTAGGAGATTCACAACATCCCTGTGGACCGACCCGTACTCACCGGGTAGCTGCAAAGCAACGCCGTTCTTGATTGCGGTTACTAGATATTTTTGAGACCAATCAATAGCCAAACCCACATCCCTAGACCCCTACGAGAGCGGCAAGCAATCCCGCCAATTCTAGAGTTAGGAGACCCAGTCCCGACTCCTCGAGATGGCCTCCTACTGGACTCTAAAACCCGGTTACTTGTGCTCCCCGCCTTAGGTCTATCCTAATGCGGAAAAGTAAATAATATACATCAATAGTGATATCTTCCTCAACCCGGAAGTGTCCCAATAAAAGAATATTACATACAAATTTTTACATGAATGAAAATAGAAAAAATCTCATCTCACGCAAAAACCCCGGCTATTAAAACACGACGATCCAATATGTCATATCACAGCATCACATAACATCACATATCATCAACGTAAGTAAATATGCGTATCCCAATTGTCGTTGACGTATAGCAACGAAACCGGCGATACACCACATATTACACTTACGATCGCAGAAAAGAAAATGAAAACTACAATAATTTGAATCTGCAACCACCTTAGACATCATAAACCTGAAATATCACATACTTCGGATTTCATGCCTAACTATATAAATTCCTTAGACATCATAAACCCGGAATATCACATATTCCGAATTTATTGACTAACGTTATAAACCCGACATTTTAGTCTCAAATTGAAAGCACTTTTCAATATCCAGTCAGACAATTCAACAAGATTCCCAACAAATGATCGAATGCTCGTCGGAAACATTAGTAGATGGTCGTATCCCCGATGCCGTCGACAAAGTGCACTTAGGCGGAACACCGCGGCCGCGAGCACCCGAACATATGCTTTTGGCAACGGGTTTCTCCTATAGTCACTTGGTCGGGGCTATGAAGTGTGGCTATCTAGTAGTGTTACCCGGCAAGCGTTCGCGTACAGTACGAGATTGCGACGGAGTTTTGATCCAAATCAAAAACCCTGCGGCAACCGATCAAAAGAGACTAAATTGCTAGATTCACAAAATTCTAATTAGTTTTCACAAAACCAATTATTGTGGATTCCAAATATTGTATCACATTGTCACGCCCTGCTTCCCAGAGTACGCTAAGATAGACACATGACATAGCCAACCATGCTACCTGTGGATAGGAAATATCCATCCACAGTCACATTACGGCTGTAGAGATATCAAGAATAATAATAAACTATCTAACACATGTCCATAAGCCAGAATAAAACGAGTCAAGAATAAAATAATGCGGAAGCAAAAGATCCAATACAAGAATAAACTGGAATGTACGTCCTATAATGCGGACTCACATTAGGAATGAAATACCGAAAGTAAAATAAACTAACTACTAAAAGTCCTCACTGCTCAGCCTGCAGCCTGAAATACTCCTGCTCGGACTGCAGCAAAGGTAAAGAATCTGGGCCATGCAAAACCCAGACGTCAGTGCGTCATAATATCAAGCAATACTATAAACAAGGGTAGCAATACATGCAGGTATGAGTATGAGCAAGAATATAAAAAGAATATATAACAGTGAGTATGTCAGTATAGGTGACGTGCAGTGATATCTAAACTGTGCTACGGGGTTATCTATTCTAAAGTATTCGAAACCAAGTAATGTAATCCCCATCGTAACTCATTGGTGATTATTCCGTAACGCCCGGAAAAACGGCAAACAATAGGTATTCCGTAACGCCCGGAAAAATGGCAAACAATAGGTATTCCGTAACGCCCGGAAAAACGGCAAACAATAGGATGGCCTTTTGAGTTACGTTCAGTTACAATCCTGATTTCCCCATACCCCCAAGTTATATATGTTCAAGTCAGGTATTAAATAATCTGGAACTAATGCCAACACAGGATCAGGCAGGTACAGGTTTGTCTGGATAGACAACAGGAAATGTCCGTAGGGACAACAGGTCAGGTTTGTTGGCATTAGTAACAAGATCAGGTAACCGAGAAAGCCATGGTACCTCAACCCAAGTCAGGTAATATATAATTATCATGTCATGTTTAAAAGTACACGGTACCATGTCTTGTCAAGTAGTAGGTGTATCAAGTCGTGTCGGGGTTGCACAAAATGTCATGTGGGTGCTCATAATCAAACTAAAAATAAGCATGGGTATACAAAACAAGTATGGGGTACTAATGGAACAATAAAATGGAACATTGTGGTATGGTATGCAAGTAGGTACAGATTAAAACATATGGATGCACGGTTATCGATTTGAGTTATGGTTATGGTTCCAACACTAATTAAATACACTTTATCAAGTATGGAATGTTAAAATCTCATTAATATGTATTAAATGATCTAGGGATGTAATTGAATAGATATTAGGCTAGATGTATGCAAACGGGTGTCCAATATGGTATAAACTATTAAAAGGGTACTATGTGCTGTGTAAATAATTATTATGTGATTTAAATATGGGCGTGGGTACTACGTATTGTAAACTCAAATGCAACATGATACGTTTCAAGTTCTAGATCTAAAATGATATAATGGAACATCGAATGTTTAAAAGGAACATGTGACATTAGATTAAATCTACAGGTTTAACATGTAATTAAATAAGTATGAGATAATATAAATAGCATGTAGCAAGTTTTACTTGCCTCGACAGATCAAGAAACGAGTATACGGAACGTCACACGTCGACGGAAAAAGTTGCGACGTGCGCACGGCACACAGAACGAATCCAAACAACGTACAAGGGGATCACACGGGTCAAGTACGAGCGCTGGGTCGTCGGGATCGTCGACGGCACGATCGGATTCCAGTGATCGCTGGAAAACAGATTTCACAAGAATAAAGAAAGAGAAAGAAAAAAAGAAGAAGAGGAAGAAGAAGGGAGTGGGATGTGCTCACTGGGTTTGTGCACAGGAGTTGCCTTGGGGTCAGAGGAGTTCGCAAGGGCGACGATGATGAAGGAGCGCTGGCGGCGAGATTCACAGCAAGGCAGGAGGATTCTCGGGTCGAATGGGGTGTGCAGGGAAGCCCTGGTGGTTTGGGATGAAGAGATGACGGTGGTGGTGTCAGGAGGTTGGGAGAGAGATGAGGGAGGTGCCGAGGTGACGATGAGGTGGGGTCGTCGTCGGCGGTGTACGTGATGTGGGGTTTTCTGTAGTTGTGGGTCTTGGTGCACGGGGTTTGCAGAGAATGGGAGGATGAGGTCGAGGAGAAGGAGGTGATTGTGGAGGAGAGGCGAGGTGATGGTGAAGGTGGTGACGGCGACGAGGGCGTCGGGGCGAGGCGCAGGGCGCGGTCACGGGTTCAAGCGTGCGAAGGGAAAAAAAGAAGAAGAAGGAAAGGAAAATGTAAAGGGGGAGAGAGAGAGACGTGGGGTGAGGTTTAAATAAAAAAATAAAGATTAGATAGAGAGAGGGAGAGATACAGAGAGAGAAAGGGAGAGAGAGAGAGAACGAGAGAGAGAGGAGAGAGACAGAGAGAAGAGAGATAGAGGAATGCGAGAGGAGAGAGAGAGGGATGAGGAGAGATGAAATTGGATTTTTGTGGGGGTAAGAGAGAGAAAGAAGTAGCGGTGAGGAGAGAAAGAAATGAAGTGGGGCCGGGTCAGAGAAAAAGAAAGGCTGGGATTGGTTAAAAAAAAATTTAAAAGATTTTATATTTTTAAACTAAAGGATATGTTCTGTTACGAGATTTGTTAAAGGAAAATTTAAAATAAAATTTAATAAATTTGAATTTAGGCGGATACAAAAATATTTCAAAATGCGCCCGGGTCGGGTCTAAAAATTTTAGATTTAAAATATGAAAATTATTTGTAAGTTCCAAAATTTAAAATGAAAGATTAGGTAACGAAAAAGCATACCCCCAAGAACGGATGCACGTACGTGCGCGTAACCATCCAAACACGTCTGTTTCACTGAACGGGACGAGAACAAGATGCATGGACGCTACCACAGGGTTAGGGGTATCATGCAGGCTATGAAATGCAATTTTAATTTATTTTACGCGATCTAAAATGTCATATGTAAAATGTGCGATGCTAGGTGAAATGTTAATATGCAGTATACATGAGATGCACGTATCTATTTAACAGGCCAGGGTAGTTTATAAATATGAATCAACCAGTTCAAGCAAGCCGGTCGGGTCGAATGCAATGTAAAACTAAACTACCATTCGCATTCAAACAAGATAAATCAATAAAATACCACAGACAAACAAATACTGAAACAGAAATTGGTATAACTGAACTCGGTTGTTACATTATACCCAACTACAAAAAGAATTTCGTCCTCGAAATTCCAAGAACAAGAAAGGATAAACAAACTACAAGAATAGATGTGGAAACTTCTGCCGGATTTCATCTTCTCGTTCCCAAGTTGATTTTCCATGTGAGCGATTATCCCAAGAAACAAGTACAAGATGGATAATTTTGTTCTTAAGAACCTTTTCTCTTCGATCCACAATCGACATCGGTCACTCCTCAAAAGTCAAATCTTCTCGGACAGTCAGCTCCGAATGATCCAACATATGTGTTTCATCTCGAACATACTTACGGAGTTGAGATATGTGAAACACGTCATGAACATTCGCCAAGGATTTCGGTAACACCAATCGTTACGCCACTTCTCCAACACGCTCCAAAATCTCAAAAGGTCCGACGAATCGAGGACTAAGCTTTCCTCAACTTCCGAAAACGAATCACTCCTCTAGTCGGTGATATCTTCAAGAATACCAAATCACCAACGGTGAACTCTAGAGGTCTTCTCGACGTATTTGCCCAACTCTTCTGTCAGTCTTGTGCTGCTTTCATATGATTCCGGATAGTATTAACCTTCTCAACTGTCTGCACAACCAAATCTGGTCCCAACAATCTTCGTTCTCCATCATCGTCCCAACAACAGGTGAGCGACTCTTGCGACCATATAAAGCTTCAAATGGAGCCATCTGAATAGTCGCCTGAAAACTGTTATTGTAAGAAAACTCCACTAAGTGCAAATGATCCTCCCATGAACCCTTGAAGTCTAACATGCCAGCTCTCAACATGTCTTCAAGAGTTTGGATTGTTCTCTTCGGCTGGCCATCTGTTTGAGGATGATAAGCTGTGCTAAACTTCAATCGAGCCTCCAAACTTTCCTGTAAGCTCCTCTAAAAGTGTGATAAGAAACGGGTGTCACGGTCGGACACGATGCTCACCGGTACTCCATGCAATCTTACAATCTCCTGCATATACCGTTCTGCCAAAGTTTCTGTTGATTGACCAACTCGAAAAGGGATGAAATGATCTGCCTTGGTCAATCGGTCAACAATCACCCAAACTGCACTGTTGCCTTTTGGACTCTGCGGTAGAGCCGTCACGAGATACATGGTTATATGTTCCAACTTCTATTGAGGAATCGGAAGTGGTTGCAATAAACCAGCAACCCTTTGATGTTCAGCCACACCAAGCACTTTGCTACAAATCGGGCAATCTCTCGTTTCATGCCTTCCCACCAGAAATGCTGTTGTAAATCTCAGTACATCTTCGTACCTCCTGGATGTACGGAATATGTTGAACTGTGCGCCTCCTTCATAAGTTCTTCACGAATATCTGTAATACCCGGCAAGTCCAAGAAAGCTTCTGATATCTGCAACGTTCTTCGGAATCGGCCAATCTCGAACTGCTGCAATCTTTTCGGGATCAACGGTGATTCTGTAGGGTTACTAGGCACACTAACAAGGTTCTACAACGCATCAAACATGCCCGATTAAAATTTTAGCCGTGCCAAATAACCCTAAACAAGATCGTCGCTAGATTATTAGGGTTTCATATGCAAGTAAACTACGTTTACAACTAAGTGAATATGAAATACAACCTTTGTAGTGTTGGTGAGTGCTGCATGCTACCACAACTCTTGTGGCGCGGCGGAAGCGATGAACAAAAATTTTCTTAGCATGCAACACGCACTTAACCGAAGATCTTGTCTAAACCACAACTAGTAAACCCCAACTAGAGATCTTATCTACTATGTTAGGGATTTTACCTTGATGATACGGTCCTTCGGGTCTTCTCTTTGATGCAACTCCTTTGCTCCTTTCTCCTCTTTTGTGGACTCCTCGGCTCCTTTCGTCGCCGGAAGGGCACCACATCGCCTACGTCTTTTACGGGCTCCCACCTCAATACCGAGGCAACTCGGGCGCGAAGTTGGCTAGCCGACGCGTCCAAGATTTGATGTAGAATTGTATTGGATTAACTTGAAATCCTAAGCTTTTGATTCACATCTCATGTGAGGGTTAAAGCTAGGAAGAATGATCACCATCATTTTTCTTTCTCTCTTCTTATGAACTTGTTATGATACACTTATCATAATTTTGTTAAGGAATTGAATGCCTTGATTTCACATCTCATGTGAAGGTATTTATAAGAAGAAATGGAGGAGAGAATAATTTCATTTATAATTAAAAAGTTTAAGCATGATAGAAAAGTTTAAGCATGATAGAAAAAAGAAAGAAAAGAATTTAGCACTAAGTAAAGCATGCATTATGAAAGAAGTATCATGCTTTAAATAGTACATCCACTTCAACAAACATGTTATCATGCTTATACCTTTTAATTTACACCTCACTTATTTATTTTCACAAAATAAATGATGTCATAATTATGTCATTATGAGGTGGCATCTTCTAGAAGGTATTTTGTAACAATTACAAAAATATCCCTCCTCCGTATACCGTATACCCGTATCCGAAAAAATACGAATACTATTAATCCAATAATATAATACCGGTATCCGTCCAGTATTATTCTTTCGATTATTATTCCTGTAACAATTACCGAACATAATCGAAAAACCTGCCGCAACACTTTACGGCTGCCGTAACAACTTACAGTCTCTACATCGTTTCGCCCGAAAACTTAAGTAACAGAATGTGGGGGACTCTAAAGACTCGTTAATACCTTAGTTGTGGATTTAACCACTAGCACGTTAGAGGTATAAGACAATACATAACGGGCTACCAGGTATTGACTAAAAGGTGGCCGACGAGCGAACTCATCACAACCCTTACGAGCCTGTAAGCAACACTTACCGTACAGTCCGGTCTCTTCGTCTGATACGTCGCATATGCAGTCTAGGGGTGGTAAATGTCAGACCCCAGTAACTTTATAAGTCATGTTGATTTATGGCTCATAACGAGTCGAGGAACTACTGATAACACTTATCAGTAAACCTGGCCAGGGATTTAGGTGTTATAGCCGATCAAACATAGCGCGACATCAACCCCCTATACCGGGAGAGACGAAACCCCTCCTATCGCTCACTGTCTCCATATGATTCGGGACTGTACCCAAAATCCACCTGTTTGCACAACTCAGTAGAGCCGTGGTAGGGAGGAAATCAAAGTACAGTGGGAACCACACAAGACTTTATGACGATCTCGGGTCTACAGACTAACCTGTACAAGTGTCACCAGAGAACTGCTATCTGACAATAGGTATATATACCATCTAGGAGTTCTCGGCGAGTCCGTTCAGTGTACCCAGTCTCCACTGAGCACCCGTACACCATCCTTGATGTCAAACACCGATGGATATAGGATCATCCATCGCCCATCATATGGGTCAAGATGCGTATACGCTAGTCTACTCTGGTGTATCGTTGCCCTGTCTCGACACACCCTTGACTAGGAACAGTTATAGGATGTACTCATAGACTACTGTGGCCCCACTAGTATGATCTCATCATAGTCCCAGTAGTCGAGTACAAATCCTAAGGGCTTCATCAACATGTAACAAAATAGACAATCGGAGTACATGTTTAGATAAAGTACAACCAGATAGCGTACTATCATGTCGAGCAAGAAAGTCTTCCCTATATATGTCCAAGCATCCACTACAATATACATCGTATGTACAGTAATGGCCTCTAGGGCACACATATAACTAACAATCTCCCACTTGCACTAGGGCCATCTGTTGTGGTATCACATACCAAACAATCAGTTGCGGTTGAAGTATCTCATACTCAACCATCCCATAAAAGTCTATACTGGGAAAAAGCCGTAGTGAGTGGATCCGCTCTGTTGTCCTCTGTATCTACTCTCCTAACCTCGATCTCCCTGGAGATCAACCATCTCTATGATCAGGTGATGCTGCCTAAGAATTATATCTGGATTTATGATGGGACGGTAGTTCCTTGGCTAAAGCCACAACCCCATTGTCACACAATGGTAGGAACGAAATTCATCTTATGAACTTTTATATATATATATATATCCAGATTTTATCTTTGGTAGCATCTTTAATAATGACGTATCTTGCCTTTCTTTTATGTCACGGTATCTAGCTTGGAACTCTTCCAACATATCGTCCCTCTACTAAGGGTAAAGACAATCCCTGCGACTGACATTCAGTCGTCTTTAATCACCCTGGAACCTTTCCAGTGATTCTCCCCAAGATCGATTGATATTATCTCACTACAACTAGTGAGTATCCTAACATCCATTTAGATCTATCTTATAGATCCAAAACTCAGGATTTAGGAGGTATCACTTTAATCTTACATGAAGAATCTTATGTGATAAGCGGAGATTGACCGAGTGTATCATAGGAAACTCTTCCCTATCAAGAGTATGTCATCCACGTACTCTACGAGGATTACCATCATACTCCATACCACGAGGTTCAACCATTTTGATGAAGTCAAACTCTTTGACTACCACATCAAAACTCCGCTGTGATTTTCCCCAGGATCAATTGATACTATCTCACTACAACTAGTGAGTATCCTAATATCCATTTAGATCTATCTCATAGATCCAAAACCCTGGATTTAGGAGGTATCACCTTTGATCCTATATGGAGAATCATTTATAATAAGAGGAGATTGACTGAGCGTAGCATAGGAAACTCCTTCCCCATCAAGAGTATGTCATCCACGTACTCTACGAGGATCACCACCATACTCCCTACTACCTTTTATGTATATACAAGGTTCATCTATTATTTTGATGAAGTCAAACTCTTTGACTACCACATCAAAACAGATGTTCCAACTCCGCGATGCCTGTTTTATCGCATAAAACATCTTGCATACTTTTCCGCTGCTCCCACTGTCTACGAAGCCCTCTGGCTGTGTACTTATAGACGCTCTTTTCTAAAACATCATTTAGAAAAGCAGTCATGACACCCAACCACCAGATATCGTAATCAAGGTATGTAGCAGCGGCAAGTACGATCTGGATGGACTTAAGCATAGCTTTGAAAGTCTCAACTTTTCCATGTACACCAAGTAATCTTCTCAAGATACACTTGCTCCTGATGGGGATTTAACCCTTCAGACAAAACAACCAAAGTCCATACTTTGTTGGTGTATAAGGATTCCATCAGATCGCTAAGCATCCAGCCATTCTTACAGAGTCTCACTCCTGATGGCCTGCTCGAAACTAGTTAGGTCATACCACTTTGGTCAGTAAGCAACCCCATCCCATGGGATCGCCGTGGCACCAAAAGGTCCCTCAGCAGTTACTTTCTACGCATGCCTCCTCGCGAGGACTACAACCCGCCGGAACACCTTCCGGTCTCGGGAAACGCTGGGGTAATATGAAATCCTCGCTCCCACTGTCATAGAGAAAACAAAGTATCTCTTATGTGGGTGAGTAAACCTACTAGATTGGCGGAGAGGCTGAGGTTCGTTAGTATCTATTGAATCCTTTGGTTCTATCAAGTTATCTGATGTAGCTGGAACTCCTTCCAGTTCTACCTCATGACCACTAATTTCTTCACAAGAAATTCCCTTTTCACAAAAGGCTGCATGCTGAGAAACAAAACAACTTTTGTTCCTTGGTTAGGTCATCTTTTGTAGTTTGTGTAGCTGGAACGCCTTCCAGTTCTACCTTATGACCACTAATTTCTTCACAAGAAATTTCCTTTCATGCTGAGAAACAAAACAACTTTTGTTCTTCTGTTAGGTCATCTGTTGTAGTTTGTATAGCTGGAACGCCTTCCAGTTCTACCTTATAACCACTAACTTCTTCACAAGAAATTCCCTTTCACAAAGGTGGCATGCTGAGAAACAAAACAACTTTTGTTCCTCTGTTAGGTAGAAGATATTCCCTTGCTAAGGCTTGGGATATCCAACAAACTTCCACAGTTTTGACTTTGCCTCGAGCTTGTCCGGATTTAGGTTTTTAGACATAGGCCGAACAACCCCAAATCTTAACATCTTTAAGAGATGGGCTCTTCCCATACCATATCACATATGGAGTAGTAGGCACCTGATTTGATTAGAACCCTATTCAATAGGTATGCAGCTTCACAAGTGCATAACTCCCAAAAGGAAAATAGGAAACTCAGTAGTACTCATCATGGAGCACACCATATCACATAGGGTGCAATTGCTCCGCCCCGTTATACCATCGTGCTATGGTGTATATGGAGGAGTAATGCTGAGAGAGAATCTCATTCTCCTTTAGAACAGTCCAGGATTTCCATGCTCAAGTATTCTCCTCCTTGATCTCATCAAAGGACATAATACTTATACCCGTTTTTGGTTCTCTACTTCCAATTTATATTCTGTGAATATCTCAAAAGCTTTGGACCTATGTTTCAACAGGAATCATATGTCTGAATCTTGAGAGATTATCAGAGAAAATAATGAAGTACAAGGAACCGATCATGGCATATGTAGACAGGGGGCCTTTCATACATCATTATGTATCAATCCCAAGAGTTCACTAACTCTTTCTCTGTTTCCAATAAACAGAGCTATGGTCATTCAATCTTTGTGACATGACTGACAAGTTTCACAAGATGTAAATTCAAACTGGTTTAAATATGCATCTAAAATGTAACTTCAGCCAGCCGGGTCGCATTGATTTGACCTAGTCTACAATGCCTCAAGAAGGATCCGTTCATTTCTGAACTCTTCCTCTTGTGTGTGTTCTGTATACTGAGAACTGTAGTTTGATTTAGAACGTCTATGCTTTTAGATAACGTTCCTGAACCGATCAACACTTGATATAGGAAATGTTCAAAACATTATCCATCAATACAAAATTTTATCATTTCTTTACTAATAAAGAGATTGATATGATTTTGTATATCAGGTTCGGTATCTAATAGCATTTGTTCAGAATCAATGTATTGGTAATACAGGGTGACAGTGACCAACAGACTTGGCTGCAACATTTGCCCCGTTTTCTGTCTCATGAAACTTATCACCCGTTCTCAGTTTTTCTACCCTTTTGTAGCCCTATGTAACTGATTACATATCTGGGATCATGATCCAGTATCAAATACCCTGGATGCAGAGGATACTGAGAAACAGTTCTTTGTAACGAACACACCCGAAGGAAATGCATCATATGCACTTTCTTCGTTTGGGCGACATAGGAATTCTGGTATTCTCCAATTTTCTGCTCTGTCTTATAACAATTATAAGTTGGAGCGGGACCAACGTTCCGCAGCTTAGTATAACAAGCGGGTTCAGTCAAAATATCCATATTTATTATCCCGATTAAGGCATGATATGGTCACTATCTTGAGAGAGAGAGAGAATAAAACATTTTAGCGTATGCTCTTGCAAGATTAGATTGGTTATTTATCTAATCCAGATGTCTCCCACTGTTTTTATCAAATCCTCCTTCAAATCCTAAAAGGTAAGATTAGCCGGGAATAATTACACCCTATAATTTCATCTTTTGTAAAACTTTCCCAGGAGTAACTCTTACTCGCAGTGAGATCGGGATCCAATTATCATATAGAAGGTATGCAATCTCATTGCAAATTTCAACTCTTGAAATTCCCGATATGGTTTCTACCCCTAGTCCTTATGACCTTGACTATGATCAACATATCATAAGTACTAGTCAAGTTCTACCCGTCATTTCGTGATTAGCCAGACCCACCCACATGACCCTTGACTATGATCAACATAATCACATGAATGTCCTGACTAATCGCATCATATGCTTTGTAGGAATACATCACTTAGCTACCGAACACTACGCCTCGGCTATGGTCGACATACGTAGCACGAATACTAAGTACTCTGCTTCCTAAAATGACGGAGGGCAACGGATGGTTTTTTATGAAAACCTTTAACGTTTTGAACTTGATATCGTTGTAGAATCAAGTGGGAAGGAGTGGTTTAAGCTCCAGTTTTAAATATCGAATGGTTTTGTAGTATCTTTCTAATTTTGCTAAAGAGGTCACTCCCGGTGAAGGGATCTCGGCTCTTTCCTTATCGAATAAGGTGCTGGATATGAAAATACCACGATGCAAAGCAACAATAGATCAACTATAAAATCAATTCGAGTTCTTTGTAACTTTTTCCAGTTTCGTTAAAGGGGTCACTCCCGGTGAAGGGATCTCGGCCCTTTCCTCATCGAATGAGGTGCAGGATATTCAACAATACCACTATGCAAAACAAAAGCTAGAGTTACCCTTTTTCAAAAAGTATGATTCTACAACATCTTTAGGTTTCTTTCTTTTAACATTAATCATGTTAATTCTGTCCCATCATTTACATTTCCTATCTTTTACGTTTCCTAAACATCACAGAAAAGAAACGCAAAATAGAACGTACGCTTATGCCATCCGCATTTGCCACTGGGCCCCGTCATGCACCGTTAGGTTACTTAACTAACGGCAGAGCGGGGGCTGGACTAGCGCGGGTGCAAAACATAAGCAACGTTTATTATAAATCTCATATATATAAATATAACCATTTCAGATCACAGATGAATGCATTGGATATGCTAGGAATTCCGTATTTCATTTAAGCCCTTAATGAAAAAAAAAAACGGGTTCCACGGTCGTGATGAATAGCCAAAACCACACCAAGACCCCTACGGGTGCGGCAAACTACCCGCCAAATTCCCGAAGTGTAGCAACCTCCCTCAACAATTGAGTAGGCCACTCGGCACTTGGAGAATGTCGGATTGCAAGTTACAGTCGTTTCATTTTAAGTGTTTGCTGCTGGAATTTCAGTTTCTGAACTGATTGTCCAGTTCGCAACACAGTTTTCACCCTGTTGTGTTCAAAATTAGGCGACGCTACAGTTGAACAAAATTTAGGTTTATCAGTTAGGTTTCCAACGCATCCTACGGATCAATAATATCCAATGGGTACTGGAAGTTATGCACTGAAAACCACAGGGGTATACGTTCTGTCCCTGTCAGGGACTGCAATACGTTCTGTTGATTTAAAATACATTTTAAATAGTAAACGACATTAGAAACGAATGAAACCACTTTCATTGGTTAGCTAACAGATTTATCTTCACTATGATATATAGTTCCGCATAATATCATTTTCATACAGAAGATTGAAAACATTGCAAAACGAGAATTGACAGCCAGAACTGTTCTGGACAGCCGCACTCCGAACCAGTTTTTGTCATCTAATTGTGGTTTAGTTCGGCTCTGATACCATGTTGGTGAGTGCTGCATGCTACCACAACTCTTGTGGCGCGGCGGAAGCGATGAACAAAAATTTTCTTAGCATGCAACACGCACTTAACCGAAGATCTTGTCTAAACCACAACTAGTAAACCCCAACTAGAGATCTTATCTACTATGTTAGGGATTTTACCTTGATGATACGGTCCTTCGGGTCTTCTCTTTGATGCAACTCCTTTGCTCCTTTCTCCTCTTTTGTGGACTCCTCGGCTCCTTTCGTCGCCGGAAGGGCACCACATCGCCTACGTCTTTTACGGGCTCCCACCTCAATACCGAGGCAACTCGGGCGCGAAGTTGGCTAGCCGACGCGTCCAAGATTTGATGTAGAATTGTATTGGATTAACTTGAAATCCTAAGCTTTTGATTCACATCTCATGTGAGGGTTAAAGCTAGGAAGAATGATCACCATCATTTTTCTTTCTCTCTTCTTATGAACTTGTTATGATACACTTATCATAATTTTGTTAAGGAATTGAATGCCTTGATTTCACATCTCATGTGAAGGTATTTATAAGAAGAAATGGAGGAGAGAATAATTTCATTTATAATTAAAAAGTTTAAGCATGATAGAAAAGTTTAAGCATGATAGAAAAAAGAAAGAAAAGAATTTAGCACTAAGTAAAGCATGCATTATGAAAGAAGTATCATGCTTTAAATAGTACATCCACTTCAACAAACATGTTATCATGCTTATACCTTTTAATTTACACCTCACTTATTTATTTTCACAAAATAAATGATGTCATAATTATGTCATTATGAGGTGGCATCTTCTAGAAGGTATTTTGTAACAATTACAAAAATACCCCTCCTCCGTATACCGTATACCGTATACCCGTATCCGAAAAAATACGAATACTATTAATCCAATAATATAATACCGGTATCCGTCCAGTATTATTCTTTCGATTATTATTCCTGTAACAATTACCGAACATAATCGAAAAACCTGCCGCAACACTTTACGGCTGCCGTAACAACTTACGGTCTCTACATCGTTTCCCCGAAAACTTAAGTAACAGAATGTGGGGGACTCTAAAGACTCGTTAATACCTTAGTTGTGGATTTAACCACTAGCACGTTAGAGGTATAAGCCAATACATAACGGGCTACCAGGTATTGACTAAAAGGTGGCCGACGAGCGAACTCATCACAACCCTTACGAGCCTGTAAGCAACACTTACCGTACAGTCCGGTCTCTTCGTCTGATACGTCGCATATGCAGTCTAGGGGTGGTAAATGTCAGACCCCAGTAACTTTATAAGTCATGTTGATTTATGGCTCATAACGAGTCGAGGAACTACTGATAACACTTATCAGTAAACCTGGCCAGGGATTTAGGTGTTATAGCCGATCAAACATAGCGCGACATCAACCCCCTATACCGGGAGAGACGAAACCCCTCCTATCGCTCACTGTCTCCATATGATTCGGGACTGTACCCAAAATCCACCTGTTTGCACAACTCAGTAGAGCCGTGGTAGGGAGGAAATCAAAGTACAGTGGGAACCATACAAGACTTTATGACGATCTCGGGTCTACAGACTAACCTGTACAAGTGTCACCAGAGAACTGCTATCTGACAATAGGTATATATACCATCTAGGAGTTCTCGGCGAGTCCGTTCAGTGTACCCAGTCTCCACTGAGCACCCGTACACCATCCTTGATGTCAAACACCGATGGATATGGGATCATCCATCGCCCATCATATGGGTCAAGATGCGTATACGCTAGTCTACTCTGGTGTATCGTTGCCCTGTCTCGACATACCCTCGACTAGGAACAGTTATAGGATGTACTCATAGACTACTGTGGCCCCACTAGTATGATCTCATCATAGTCCCAGTAGTCGAGTACAAATCCTAAGGGCTTTATCAACATGTAACAAAATAGACAATCGGAGTACATGTTTAGATAAAGTACAACCAGATAGCGTACTATCATGTCGAGCAAGAAAGTCTTCCCTATATATGTCCAAGCATCCACTACAATATACATCGTATGTACAGTAATGGCCTCTAGGGCACACATATAACTAACATGTAGATCGGTCCTTCACTTCTATAGCTCCTTGTTGAAGTCCCTTCGCTGCGATCGTGGTTCTCCCGGACCCTTGCATGGTTTCACGAGGAGAAAGACGCGTCCTTGCTTGAAGTCTTCGAGGCCGAAGATGATCTACGTCGAGGGGATGCCAACTCAAGCTTCTACTTCACTAACTTAAGAATTAGTGAAGCAAACACCCTAAACTAAAGTGCCAGTCTAGTAGAGGATGGAGAAATAGGGAGTGGGTTCTCTTTAGAATTTTATTTCTTACAATCTTTCTCACTTTGGATCAAACCCTTGCAAGCTTTTTTTTTCACAAATGAAGAAGAAGAACAAAAGAAAGAGATGAGGATAATGATCAAGTGAGAAGATTAACCATGGTGAGTGAGTATCATATACTAACTCTTGTAGAGCCATAACCATGGCTAAAGTTTATGGTTGGGTTAAGAAATATCCATAGTAATAACAAATTTAGTGGAATTAGTCAATGCATCCACAAGCTTCATGCATTGTGCTAATTCTCTACTAATTTTGTAATTACTTAAAATATAAAAACCCAACATAATCCATAGCATGGTGTAAGTCTCATACACCCAAGTCATGTGTATCATCAACCATGATACAATATTAAAACACATTTTTAATATATATCATATATACATTAAAATTGTGCTCATGTGAGAAAAACCCTAAAGTGAACAAGTGTTAGTAAATGTAAACTAGTATATCTAATATACAATTATACACTTAATTATTAAATCAACACTTAACTTAATAATCCGGTCATATCTCATGTAACCGACTAACATCCATTGTATCGACTTATCGAATCAACACTTGATTCGATAACTTGACTATATCACATATAACCGATCGATACAATAAGTCACGAGAATAGAATACGGTATCACATACTCGTATTATTCTCGGTCCCGCACATATCACATATGCGCTCCTATTTCGTTTTGCCTGAGCTAGTAAAACCTCTATGTAGGACTCTAAAGACTCGTCAATACGCCGGCAGTAGGTGATGATCTCATCAAGCACCCAAAAGCCGTCAGCGGTACTAGCTGGACGTAACGGCTACCCGGGTATTGAGCTATCAGAAGATCAGCAAGCAAGCCCGCTCCAACTCCTGTAAAAGCCTGCCGGTAACACTTCCCGTACAGTCCGGTCTCCTCGTCTAATATGTCACATATCAAGTTTAGGGGTGGTAAACGTCAGACCCCAATAACCGATAAGTCGTGCCGATGTGAGGCTCATAACGGGTCGAGAAATTACTGGTAACACTTACCAGTAAATCTCTAAATCAGCCCTGACCAGGGAATTCCCTGTTACGGCCAATCGAGCACAGCGCAACATCAACCCCCAATACCGGGAGAGACGAAACCCCTCCTATTGCTCATTGCCTCCATGTGACTCGAGACTGTACCCAAAAACCACCGTTTTGCACGCCCTCATGGACGTGGTAAGGTGGAAATCAATGCTCAGTGGGAATCACACAAGACTCTATGACGATCTCGGGTCTACAGACTAACCTGCACAAGTGTCACCAGAGAACTGCCATCTGACGTGAGGTATAATACCATCTGGGAGTTATCGGCGAGTCCGTCCAGTGTACCCAGTCTCCACTGAGCATCCGTATACCATCTCTGATGTCAAACACCAATGGATATGGGATCATCCATCGCCCATCTCATGGGTCGAGAAGCGTATACGCTAGTCTATACTGGTATATCTATGCCCCGTCTCGATACACCCACGACTAGGGACCTTGAAGGATGTACTTATGGACTACCATGTCCCCACTAGTATGATCCGCATCATAGTCCAGGTAGTCAAGTACTCGTCCTAAGGGCTTTACCAACATGTAACTATAAGACAGTATAAAGAGACAAGTATACATGTTAAGATAAAGAGCAATCAGATAGCATACTATCATATCGAGCAAGAAAGTCCTCTCTACATATGTCCAAGTATCCAATATAATATACATCATCTGTACAATACTGGCCTCTAGGGCATACATACAACTAACAGATTCCATCTCTAGACACGACATGTCCCAAAAATTTCACTTCTTCAAGCCAAAACTCGCGCTTGCTCATCTTTGCATATAATTTTTTCTTGCCTCAATGTCTGCAGTGTGATCTTCAAGTGTTCTGCATGCTCTTCAATAGTCTTGGAGTAGACCAGAATATCATCAATAAACACCACTATAAACTGGTCCAAGAATGGTGAAAAGATTCGGTTCATCAAGTCCATAAATATCGCCGGTGCATTCGTTACTCCGAAGGGCAAACACTAAATACTAGTAATGTCCATACCAAGTTCAGAACGCCGTCTTGCAAATATCTTCCATTTTAACTCGGACCTGATGATATCCGGATCGCAAATCCAGCTTCGAGAATACCCTCGCGCTACTAAGCTGCTCAAATAATTCGCCAATGCGAGGGATCGGGTACTTATTCTTAATAGTCACCCGGTTTAATTCTCGATAATCGATGCACATCCTCCTTGTGCCATCTTTCTTCTTGACTAGAAGAACTGGAGCTCCCAAAGGCGAGTTACTGCTTCGAATCCAACCTTTCTCAAGTAATTCAGTAACCTGCTTCTTGACTTCTTCTAACTCTACTGGTGCCATTGGATAGTACGCTTTAGAAATTGGCGCTTCACCAGGAACAAGATCAATCGCGAACTCCACGTCTCGCTTCGGCGGTAAACCTGATATGTCTTCAAACACGTCCAAGAAATCTCAAACTACCGCTGGCGTTTCATCTTTAGCAACCTTCATCGACGAAAGAACATTAGTTGTCGGCCTAGCCCTAAACTGGACTGGCCCGACAGAACTGCTTCCTCCAGACAACCTCTGGGTGTCCGGGAATCTGGAAATTCGCTTTCTTTGCTCTACACTCAATGTGAGCGTGGAAAGTGCCGAAAAATCCATTCCTAAGATGACTTCATAACTGCCGGTAACAATCACCAAGAAATCTGCAAATAACTCCCGTCCGCCAACAACAACAGAACTATCCTTACACCCTTTATTAGTTATGATTTTCCCATTCCCAGTATGTATGTCCTAATAACTAAACAGGGTCGTGCAATTCATCGAGTGTATATTAATAAACTTGGACGACATAAATCAATGGGATGCACTGGAATTGAATAACGCTAATGCGAGAAAACCATGAACAAGTAGGGTACCTGAAACGACTTCCTCTGAAGCTTTAGCCTCTTCAGCCGTCAGGGTAAAGGCTCGAGCTTGATTGAGTCCGTGAGTTATCAGCTTCTGCTCCTGAAACTGTCTCTGCGGTGACTTCTGAGTATCTTCCTTCAACCGTAGCTTCGACGGACAAGTATCAATGGTGTGATCAGCTTATCCGCAAATAAGACAAAGTCCAAGTCTCTTACGACAATCTCTTCGATAATGACCCGGTCGTTGGCAGTAATCGCACAACATCCTTCCTTTTTTCTCGGGAAAAACTGGCTTCTTCATTGGTACAACGCCACGCCTGTCCACCGGAATACCTCTGCGTCCATATTCTCGGTTCTGTGCAAATGCCGGCTTCTGTACTGTAACTGATGGCTGCTGTGTACTCCCGGTCTTCATAGATAGGCTCTGCTGCTCTCGGGCTGCTATAAGTACTTGTGAGAAAGTGGTCAAACCCAGGGAGACAATCTGCCTCTGGATGTCCATATCCAAACTGCGCATGAACCTCCTTGCCCTATCAGCAACGTTGGCAACCAAAGGTCCAGCGAATCTACTGAGCCGCGTCCACTCAGCTGCATGTACATCTACAGGTGCGCCGTTCTGCTTCAAACCGACGAACTTTTCTTCCATTTCCTCCCGTGCAGTCCGCGGGAAGAACTTCTCCAAGAAACTCTTCGAAAAATCCGCCCAACTGATCGGCTTGGGCAAGCGGGTCTCTTCCACAAGCCACCATTCACTGGCGTAGTCTACCAACTGGATGCGTACCATATCCACATTCTTATCCTCTGGGATCTGTGCCGCAATGATTAAATTCTCCGTATCAACCAGCCACTGCTCTGATGGCAATGGCTCCTCCAGGCCAGTAAAGGCAGACGGACCCAGTCTCCTGAAATCCTCCACGGTACCCACACGATCCACTGGTCTGGCCACAACATTGCTCACAGACAGCTGAACGGTCCGCAAACCTTCCTGAAAAGATTCAGCTTGCTGCTGGATCAGCTCGGTCTGTCGCTTTTGGTTTTCCAACAACCCACGTATTACTCCAAGCATAGAAGCTTCGTCAACATGCCTTTGGTATGTTTTCAGATTCTTGTCTGCCATGTTCCTGAAATCAAAGCACCCAAAGGATTAGCATGATAACTGATTCAAAATATAGATCAAGGATATGAATCAAGGCTATAACTCCAAGTTACTTAAATAGAGTACCGCATTGTAACCATGCCGCGGTATCATAGCCATAATCACATAACTCCACCCAAGTCACCAAAGTTCTAGAGATAACCAAAAGGGAACCAGGTTTCGAGGCGATATGCAAAGGAGGTTTGCATATCGTAAAAATATAATCAGGAGGAGGTTAAGATTCAAAAATGGTAAGACGGTAAGTTGGCAGGACATGTTTCCTAATCACGAGTATTCTGATCCGTGTATTGGGTCCAATACCCAACTACAAAAAAATCAAACCCGATTAACCTAGATCTTATGTCTCTGATACCAAAAGAACCGTGTCACGCCCCGCTTCCCAGAGTACGCTAAGGTAGGCACGTGACATAGCCAACCATGATACCTGTGGATAGGAAATATCCTTACACAGTCACATTACGGCTGTAGAGATATCAAGAACAACAATAAACTATCTAACACATGTCCATAAGCCAGAATAAAACGAGTCAAGAATAAAATAATGCGGAAGCAAAAGATCCAATACAAGAATAAACTGGAATGTACGTCCCATAATGCGGGCTCACATCAGGAATGAAATACCGAAAGTAAAATAAACTAACTGTTGGAGATAGTGCCCTCAGAGTCAATTATTAGGTCACAGGTACGTGATTGTAATGATTGAGGGAGGACCTATCCCGGTAGGACAGTCTTACTCGAGATGATAGTATGCTATCTGGTTTACCTTTATCATCGTGTACTGCTTTAGGTGACATGACACGTCGCTATTACACGTTGATAGAGTCCCTAGGATTCTTGCTTGACCACCAGCAGTATGAGGGCGATCATATAAGTGGGAGCTGGGGGTCTACAAGCATATCCTTAAAAGGTCCCTAGTCGTGGGAGTTTCGAGACCGGGCATCGATACTCCATTAGTAGACTAGTGTATACAGTCGAGACCCCGACGAGGGGCGGTGGCCGGTCTCACAAGCCACTGGTGTCAGTTGGATCACCTAAGATGTATACAGGTGCTCATTGGGTTATGAGTACACCGGACAGGACTCGCCGGGAACATGCTAGTTGGTCATATACCAGACGTCAGATGGCAGTTCCCTGGTGACATGTGTGCAGGTTAGTTCATCGACCTGGGGATCGTCATTTGTCTCGTGTGAGTTCCCACTGTACTTTGATTACTACCCTACCACGGCTCAAAGGAGTCGTGCAAACAGGTTTTAGTTGGGTACAGTCCCGAGCCACATGGAGGCAGTGAGCGTATCTTCAGGGGTTCGTCTCTCCCGGTATTGGGGGTGAGGTCGTGCTGTGTCTAGGAGAGCCATTACACAAAGTCCTTGGCCAAGGCAAGGAGATTTACTGGTAGGTATTCCAGTAGTATCTCAGGGTGTTCTGGGCTACACTCCGACACGACTTGTACCGCTTTTGGGGGTCTGACTTTTACCAACCCCCTAGGCCCGCCATGCGATACTCATAGACGAACGGACCGGACTGCACGGATATTGTCACTGACAGGCTCAGTAGGGTGTCAGGATGAGTTCGCTCATCGACGTCCCTTTTAGTCAATAGCTGGTGGCCCGTTACGTATTGGCTTATACCTCTGACAGGCTAGTGGTTAAATCCACAACCATTGTATTGACGAGTCTTTAGAGTCCACCACACTTTCAGTTACTCAGCTTTCGGGCGAAACGCTGTAGAGGCCGTATGGAGATATGGCAGGGTCCGATCAGATACGTGCGGTATTGCACGGATCAGGATCGGACAGTTTTGTACTAGTGGCCGTATAGTTATATGGCAGGGTTCGATCAGATACGTGCGGTATTGCACGGATCAGGATCGAACAGTTTTTACTAGCCGGCTTTGGTTTAAGCCGGTCCTAGTTTAGTACAGTGTAGATTTTGTCTCATTGCATTTGTATCCGGACGGAATACAGATGCGGGTGTGTATGCACAGTATTGGGGTTTTCCTGTAATTTATTACGGGACCAGTTTTCTGGAGTTGCCAGTTTGCATTCCGTTCCGGCCGGTTTTCCTTTGTTCTTTCCCGGCCGGACTTTCCCGATGGAGGGGGTTATTTGCAATTGTGCAAATAACATTTGTGGAGGGGGTTTCTTGAATATATATTGATTATGATAGCTTTCTTTTCTTTGCACCATAACTTGCTTTGACTTGTTTTAAAGTGAAGTGAAAGGTTATGGTGGCATAGTGTTTTTAAGCATGGTTGATGTTTTGTTGACCTTGGATGTGGTCACCCCTCTCTTGCTCCTACACTCACCTCCCTCTTGCTATCATATTATCATTCCTCCACCATTCTCATACTTACTTGATGATAAGTCTTTCAAGAAAGTGAGAAGAAAAAGAGAGAGCTTCATTCTTGAGAGTTTCCTTCTTGATCTTGCTTTCATGCAAGGAAAAATGAAAGCACCATATTTTCCTTGTCCTCTTTCCTCCATCATGGCAACAAAACCCCATTGAGACAAAGCGTATTCTACACTACATTCTACAGCACTTCTTGAGCATGTCGAGTTGCCGGCTTCATGCTCGAGTTGCCTCGGTATTGAGGCGGGAGCCCGTAAAAGACGAAGGCGATGTGGTGCCCTTTCCGGCGAGGAGGCGACGATGTGGACGGAGATCCCGCGAGGAGATCGGAGTGGAGATGAAGACCGGAGGACTTGGATCGTCGGTATATCTCTATTCCCATTCTTGTAGATAGCTTAGACTAGTTAATGGTCCGATCCGGTTAAAGTGCGCGGTGGTGCCGGTTTGCAAAGTCCGCAAAATTTAAGTTATTCACCGCTTCCGCATTCCGGCGTCGGATTGACGGCCGGGGCGCCGCCGTGCACTTACAGTGGTATCAGAGACTCGCCATTAACTTCGTCTAGCTTCGTTTGATGTGTTTTGCGGTTCCGATCGACCAAAATTCCAAAAACTCATTTTTACCTCACATCAGTTTTCTGTTAAGATTTTTTGGTGTCCAAAAATTTTTCAGGTGGTCTCAGAATGATGTGCAGGAAATTCTAAGCACTCTGGGAAAATTCGACGCACTAATCCCTCTTCCAGAGCGCGGAACCGCGGCCTCACCCTTCTATTGGGCCGCGGATCCGCCGCAACTTAGAGAGGTCAGTGGGCCATCTTTTTCCAGTGGGCTTCAGGGTAGTAATTAGGGGTTTTGGAATATTAAAATTGGGCCAATTATTTCTGTGAGTGCTACAGTATTAGTTTGGGGCCCACTTGTTAATTTTTGGTCAATCGGAAAATCTTAAACACATTTTTCACAGTATTTACATTATATCTGCGACCGTGAATGTCACTCGATCGGTAAATCCGGTCTAACTGCTATAGCCCGGTTAGACGGATTTGCGAACGTGACTTTCACGTTGATGTTCTATGTATTTGCTGTGATGTTGCGGATCGGTCGTGGGGATAGCCTGGATGCAATGCTAGTACAGTTGTGGTTGTATTATGTACATTTGATATTGCGGGGCGAGCGTCCGACATGTGGACTGCCGTCACTGCCTGTTTGTATTATTCTTTTGGGGCACGACCTGGTTGCGGTCGATGTACCCGGTGTATGTATATTTTATTTTCTGTACTAGGATTGCCCCGCGGAGGGGTGCACGGATAGCCGGGTTCTGGAGGGCAACAAGCCCGCATCTCATGGCATTGAGACGGAGGGGGCTTCGCTCTAGGATTGGCAGGCTATTCGCCGCACTCGTAGGGGGTACAGGTTGACCCAGGAGGGGTGCCCAAGTTGCCGGATTCCGTGAAGTGCTGGGTGGTCCATTCACGGCGCTGAAGGGGGCTGCCTCGCTTCAGGTTTTGGCGGGTGACTTGCCGCGCCCGTAGGGGTCTAGGATTTCATTGCACAGGCTATCCACACGACCAGGGGAACGTCGGGTTTCAGCAGTGGCTCTGTGAAACCCGGGGATCCCAGATATCTGTATTGTTTCTGTGATGCTGTTCATTCTCTGTGATGTTGCATTTTATTCACGCCTTGAGCGAATATAATATATTGGTATATATATTAGTAGATGTTGTATATGTTTTGCATCCGCGCTAGTCCAGTCCCCGCTCTGTCGTTAGTTAGCTAACCTAACGGGTAATGACGGGACCCAGTGGCGAATGCGGATGGCATATACGTACATCAGTATATTTTCGTTCTTTGTGGTGTGATCAATTGATGGGACTGCATTGATTCGGATCAATGCAAGTTAAAACAAACCTAATCTGATGTTGTTGGAACACTTTTCAAAAGCTGTTATTGCAAGGACGTTCACTTTTGTTTTGCATCGAGGTATTCATTGGAATATCCTGCTCCTCAGTCGACGAGGCAAGGGCCGAGATCCCTTCACCGGGAGTGACCCCTTGGACAATAAGTTTGCGTCAGGGCATTAACTTCACTATAGCCGATTACTTTTGCTTTGCACCGTGGTATTCAGATGGAATATCCTGCACCTCATTCTACGGGGAAAGAGCCGAGATCCCTTCACCGGGAGTGACCTCTTTAGCAACGGTTTTCGTCACTATATTTTCAAAAAGCTATCCGTTCCTTCAACGATATCAAGTTCATTACGTTAAAGGTTTTCGTCAGAAACCATTCGTAGCCCTCCGTCGTTTCAGATGGGTAGCACGTAGTATTCATGCTATGTTTGTTGACCTTCGTCAAGGCATAGTGTATGGTAGCTGCTTGTTACCTTTCTGCTGCATAGATAGATGCGTTGGTTTGGGACAGTCGTATAGCCTTGTTGACCTTCGTCAAGGGCTTGTACGGGTGGGTTCAAATTAACCTGGACAATGACGGGTGGAACTTGACATGTGACTTATGATTTGTTGACCTTCGTCAAGGTCATAAGAGCATGGGGCAGAAATCACATCGGGAGTTTCAAAAGTACTGAAACTTGCCAGATATGCGCATACCTTCTGGAGTGTGATACCGTGAGCGGATTCCGTCACGTTGTCATGCGATGAGAGTTGGATCCCGATTCCCACTGATGAGTTGGTTTACTCCTCGGGTGACCCCGACTAATTCTTCTTTCAGGTTTGGAGGAGAATTTGAGGTACAGTGGGAGGTTTCCAGATTAGATAAATTGGTAACCATTCTGATCTAGGTTAGAGTGCACGCTGAGTGTTTCTTTTCTCTCTCTCTTTGGCAGCGACCATTGACCCGACCCTAAGACTTTGACTCAGTGACCAAGTTGACCGAACCTTCTTAACACTGGCTTTTGGATTGTCAGAGTTGCAGACCTCATTGCCACTCCTACTTTTACCCTTTCCTCCAGGACACCCCGTATTACTGCGAACGTCCACTTCCATTGGACAAAACCATCGTATGGTTAGATACGAACTCGAAGGAATTCGAGGATGGTTTCTGGTTCTGGAGAAAACGGATAGGATTATTCAGTTGTCTTTTCCTTTTACCCTCTCTCAGGTTACGAGTACTCCTTGGTTTAGGGGTAGTACACCTATTACGCAAATTGGATTGTCTTCTTCCAAACCTCAGGCTGGTGCCGACCGGTAGGGAATGAAGAAAACCAATTAGCATAACGATGGTGTGCAGAAGGTATTAAGTTCAGACAAAGCAAGGGATTAGTAAGAGGGCAAAGTAAATTGCAACAGATATTCACGACCAAACCAAATATTTCGTTACCACTCCCACATCACCTTTGTATTTCTCCAGGACACTCCGTATCACTACGAAGATCCACAGTTTATTTGGATACTCCATCGTATGGTTATATACGAACTCGAATGGAACTTGTTCCAGTTCGGGGATGGATTATGGTCCAGGAGAAATAGGAATAAAGTACATTCAGGTGTCTTTTATCTTCACCTTCTCTCGTGTTGCGAGTGTTCCTAGGATTGGGACAGTACACCCATTATGCTTATTGGATAGTCTTCTTCCAAACCATAGGCTGGTGCCGAACGGTAGGGAAGGAAGAAAACCATTTGGGCTAAAGGGGTGTGCAGAAGGTAAAGACTAAAGACATATGAAGGGATTTGGAGAGGTGGCAAAGAACTATACGGTTACAGTCGTGAATCTGGAAGAGGCATTACTAGGAATACCAGGATACCCCATCGAAACATTTCAATGTTTCAGTTTCACTGTGTACTGTTAATAGAAAACTGATTTCCCGATTAGATACTTACTCCAGGGTATGTATTTACCAGGTATGATTCTCACATCTGTATGGTTTTACAGATGATGAGTGGGAGTAGGTTATTGGGAATTGGGTGATCATCCTCATTATATCGGGATTCGTTGTAATCAGTGATATTTGAGGAAATCACCTGGGCTATTTGCCGGTCGGCAAATATTTGGTTTTGAATATCCGCTGTTATGCACCAATTTCAAATTGATATATCTGTACGTCTATTTTCATAGAGTGAGATATACCTTTCTGAAATTATGTCTACGACATTTACCTATATCAGTGGATGGTTAGGTAAGGAGCATTAAACAGCGGTGTAATTCTTCTTAACCATAAGTACAGTTTTCAACCTACGGCACATAGTGAATGAGTTATCAGACTCAAGGGACTTATACAGAGTATTGTATGTTGTCCAGGGTCCATCAGGACAGAGGGGTTGGTCCTCGTACTACATTCAGTTTACTTATGACTTCTCTAGTTTTTAGACAGGTGTTTCGTGGAAACACAGGGTCCGAATTTAGAGAAGTTATTGGTATTTGAATAGAGTGGAGAACCAGGTGTCGCAAGTATCGGGATTCTTCAAAGAGATCGAAGATGTAGATACTTGTGTATGGTATTCAGTTGATAGTAATGATAAAGAGATCTTGCTTCTCTTTCAGGTTACTCATAATTGGAAGTATTCCTAAATTGAGTAACGCTGGTCGGCCTCCTTCCATTTAGTTGACATGCGCTGGGGAAAGCTGCATGATTTGAATCTGGTTCAATTAAATCAGTGCCTCTGTTTCTATATTGGATATAGAACAGTTCATATCTTAACGATGTTAAGGTACGGGGAGTTGTCCGGTTTATGATTAAAACCAGACACTGGACAACTCAAGGCACGTTTCTGTAATGGCTGTTTGTGGGTTGACCCAGGCTATGACGAGGGTTGATTTTCTACCATCTGGATGAACAATAGCGATATTGTTCTAGACTCGCCACAGTTTTATTAAAAATGGATTTTTTCAGAAAACAGTAGTGGGAGTATGGTAGAACTGGAAGTGATTCCAGAACCACAAACGATTACTGAAGATTTGATAAGGAACCTAAAGATTCAATATGGATTGACATTCCATTGGCCACTCCGCAGATAAGGTGGGTAACTTCAGCCACCCGAGAGGTACTACGGTAGCCTCAAGGACGGTGACAGGGAAGTTCTTGTTTACCCACAATTACCATTGCTGTTGTTCCAGGCTGCGAGACCCGGCGGGAGGATGAGTATAGCGTCATTCTAAACTAGTTTTAGAAGTGTACGTCTATATGACTCTGCCAGAGGGTTGTCGTAGTCAGTGGGAGCAGCGGAAGCATTGGTGGACAGGGAGCTTATGTCTATTTATAGACTAAAGCAGAAAAAGCGGAGATAGATCATCTATTTCTGACGTGACAGTCATGGGTTTGACTTCATCAGAATAGGGGATGGATCTGTTGAGAAGGTAGTAGGGTGTGATATCCTGGTATTTGGATGATATACACAGAGTAGGAAAAGAAACTCCTGCACTACGATCGGTTATACTTTGGTCGTCACACAGTGGTTTCTCCACAAAAGGCATGGATTTTATATCAGACATACTGGTTACTAGATCTATGGTTTTAGATCTAGATTTGGGTGGTTTCCCAATCAGGGTACTTGACAGCATTCTAAGAGTATTTAGGATGGACGACTCCTGGCACGGTAGTGTACCTGCAGGTAATGGAGTCACCCTTTCTAAAGGTGTCTTACAGACTAAAGGGGAGAGGGACGTGCATGATTGGCAGATCACTTGCTCAGGCAATTGAGTCAATCGTGAGATGTCAAGTACCACACCAGATGTTGTTCTTGCACTAGATGCAATAAGTTGACATTAATCCAATCCTGGAGAAACAGACGGAAGCATTTTTAGAACATAAGTGGATGTTCTAGGGATATGATAACGACAGCCTCATTCAGGAGACGGTTATCATTCCAGGCTTCCAAGGTGACATGGACGACAAGGAGGTTGTCAGAGTTATAGTTTTCCCTCTGACGAGGGGCAGTATTTTGGACAGGTGATCCAAGGCAATACTGACGGAGGCATGGCGCGCAGGATACTGATTAAGTTCAGTTGACGATACAGTCTAAGAAGTTTGGATTTGGAGTTCATTTATGAGCTATGTCCCATCAGACATCCAGACACATTCTAAGACAGGTATTGCTCATTTCGGGAGATGGGTTTCTCCGCGAACATGAGATATAGGGAGACATGGAAAGAAACAACAAAGCGGATCCACTCACTGAGGCTATTCCTCGAACGCAATAGTTCCGCAAACGAGCTTTGTGAGACTGACTAGTAGAGGAGTTGGATGTTCGGTATCACACGGGCTGTGAGTATGCGACATCGCAATAATTAGCCTTGAGTGCAAGTGGGAGATTGTTGGAGATAGTGCCCTCAGAGTCAATTATTAGGTCACAGGTACGTGATTGTAATGATTGAGGGAGGACCTATCCCGGTAGGACAGTCTTACTCGAGATGATAGTATGCTATCTGGTTTACCTTTATCATCGTGTACTGCTTTAGGTGACATGACACGTCGCTATTACACGTTGATAGAGTCCCTAGGATTCTTGCTTGACCACCAGCAGTATGAGGGCGATCATATAAGTGGGAGCTGGGGGTCTACAAGCATATCCTTAAAAGGTCCCTAGTCGTGGGAGTTTCGAGACCGGGCATCGATACTCCATTAGTAGACTAGTGTATACAGTCGAGACCCCGACGAGGGGCGGTGGCCGGTCTCACAAGCCACTGGTGTCAGTTGGATCACCTAAGATGTATACAGGTGCTCATTGGGTTATGAGTACACCGGACAGGACTCGCCGGGAACATGCTAGTTGGTCATATACCAGACGTCAGATGGCAGTTCCCTGGTGACATGTGTGCAGGTTAGTTCATCGACCTGGGGATCGTCATTTGTCTCGTGTGAGTTCCCACTGTACTTTGATTACTACCCTACCACGGCTCAAAGGAGTCGTGCAAACAGGTTTTAGTTGGGTACAGTCCCGAGCCACATGGAGGCAGTGAGCGTATCTTCAGGGGTTCGTCTCTCCCGGTATTGGGGGTGAGGTCGTGCTGTGTCTAGGAGAGCCATTACACAAAGTCCTTGGCCAAGGCAAGGAGATTTACTGGTAGGTATTCCAGTAGTATCTCAGGGTGTTCTGGGCTACACTCCGACACGACTTGTACCGCTTTTGGGGGTCTGACTTTTACCAACCCCCTAGGCCCGCCATGCAATACTCATAGACGAACGGACCGGACTGCACGGATATTGTCACTGACAGGCTCAGTAGGGTGTCAGGATGAGTTCGCTCATCGACGTCCCTTTTAGTCAATAGCTGGTGGCCCGTTACGTATTGGCTTATACCTCTGACAGGCTAGTGGTTAAATCCACAACCATTGTATTGACGAGTCTTTAGAGTCCACCACACTTTCAGTTACTCAGCTTTCGGGCGAAACGCTGTAGAGGCCGTATGGAGATATGGCAGGGTCCGATCAGATACGTGCGGTATTGCACGGATCAGGATCGGACAGTTTTGTACTAGTGGCCGTATAGTTATATGGCAGGGTTCGATCAGATACATGCGGTATTGCACGGATCAGGATCGAACAGTTTTTACTAGCCGGCTTTGGTTTAAGCCGGTCCTAGTTTAGTACAGTGTAGATTTTGTCTCATTGCATTTGTATCCGGACGGAATACAGATGCGGGTGTGTATGCACGGTATTGGGGTTTTCCTGTAATTTATTACGGGACCAGTTTTCTGGAGTTGCCAGTTTGCATTCCGTTCCGGCCGGTTTTCCTTTGTTCTTTCCCGGCCGGACTTTCCCGATGGAGGGGGTTATTTGCAATTGTGCAAATAACATTTGTGGAGGGGGTTTCTTGAATATATATTGATTATGATAGCTTTCTTTTCTTTGCACCATAACTTGCTTTGACTTGTTTTAAAGTGAAGTGAAAGGTTATGGTGGCATAGTGTTTTTAAGCATGGTTGATGTTTTGTTGACCTTGGATGTGGTCACCCCTCTCTTGCTCCTACACTCACCTCCCTCTTGCTATCATATTATCATTCCTCCACCATTCTCATACTTACTTGATGATAAGTCTTTCAAGAAAGTGAGAAGAAAAAGAGAGAGCTTCATTCTTGAGAGTTTCCTTCTTGATCTTGCTTTCATGCAAGGAAAAATGAAAGCACCATATTTTCCTTGTCCTCTTTCCTCCATCATGGCAACAAAACCCCATTGAGACAAAGCGTATTCTACACTACATTCTACAGCACTTCTTGAGCATGTCGAGTTGCCGGCTTCATGCTCGAGTTGCCTCGGTATTGAGGCGGGAGCCCGTAAAAGACGAAGGCGATGTGGTGCCCTTTCCGGCGAGGAGGCGACGATGTGGACGGAGATCCCGCGAGGAGATCGGAGTGGAGATGAAGACCGGAGGACTTGGATCGTCGGTATATCTCTATTCCCATTCTTGTAGATAGCTTAGACTAGTTAATGGTCCGATCCGGTTAAAGTGCGCGGTGGTGCCGGTTTGCAAAGTCCGCAAAATTTAAGTTATTCACCGCTTCCGCATTCCGGCGTCGGATTGACGGCCGGGGCGCCGCCGTGCACTTACACTAACTACTAAAAGTCCTCACTGCTCAGTCTACTGCCCGAAATACTCCTGCTCGGACTGCAGCAAAGGTAAAGAATCTGGGCCATGCAAAAGCCAGACGTCAGTGCGTCATAATATCAAGCAATACTATAAACAGGGGTAGCAATACATGCAGGTATGAGTATGAGCAAGAATATAACAAGAATATATAACAGTGAGTATGTCAGGTGACATGCAGTGATATCTAAACTGTGCTACGGGGTTATCTATTCTAAAGTATTCGAAACCAAGTAATGTAATCCTCATCGTAACTCATCGGTGATTATTCCGTAACGCCCGGAAAAACGGCAAACAATAGGTATTCCGTAACGCCCGGAAAAACGGCAAACAATAGGATGGCCTTTTGAGTTATGTTCAGTTACAATCCTGATTTCCCTATACCCCCAAGTTATATATGTTCAAGTCAGGTATTAAATAATCTGGAACTAATGCCAACACAGGATCAGGCAGGTATAGGTTTGTCTGGATAGACAACAGGAAATGTCCGTAGGGACTGTTGGAGATAGTGCCCTCAGAGTCAATTATTGGATCACAGGCACGTGATTGCAATGATTGAGGGGAGGACCTGTCCCAGTAGGACAGTCTTACTCAAGATAATAGTATGCTATCTGGTTTATCTTTATCATCGTGTACTGCTTTAGGTGACCTTACGAGTCGCTATTATACATTAATAGAGCCCCTAGGATTCTTGCTGTAGGGTTCCATGGCACATTAAGGGGTTTACACAAGGCATCAACCATGCCAAACGAAATTTTTACATGCGCCGAAGAACCCTTATACGGATCGTTGGCTAGAGTTTAGGCGAAAAAGAAGCAACTAGTTATCAACATAACTAATGAGTGAAGAAAATACAACCTTTGTAGTTTCTTTGCTCCACCTCTATAGCTCCAAGACGATGTCCCTCCGCTTCGGTCGTCGGATCCCGGACTCCGGTGATGGTTTCGTCGGAGAAGTAATCGGGCTAAGTCGAAGACTACGATGCCGAAGAAGATCTACGTCGAGGCAACTCAAACTCGAGCTCCGCCTTCACCAAGTCAAGAACTTATGAAGACAACATACTCTTCAACAAGGCATGTTGTAGAGAATGAAGAAAGAGGAGATGGGTTGACTTTAGATTTTGTTTTCTCACTCATTTGATCATTTCACCATTGGAGGTTTCAAGCTTTTTCTTCTTCTTGATGAAGAAGAAGAAGAAGCATGAAGGAACATGAATGGACAAGAAGAATAATGTGTGAATGGTGTAAGAATAATCAAATGTATCATAATGGTAACTAGGGTTAGTTGTAGAGAGGGAACCATGGTTGGTTGTATGGTTTGGTCAAAGACAAGAGACAAAATGGTGTAAGCTTCAAAGCTTCATCAATTTCATGAAGGATAAAAAATTGGCCACCATTTTATTCTTGTCCCCCACTATTCATCACAAATGAAATAATGGATAATTTAGAAGAAAACCCTAACCAATATACAACCATGGTTTGATCCTTACAACTAACTGAAGTTAGCTTGTATCATCAAACATGATACAATCAAGTGCACATGAAAATATATCACATATACAATGTGCACATCAAGTGAGAAAATACATCTTAAGTGAACCAATATTAGTTAATGTAAAGTAATATATCAAATATATAATTATACATTAAATCATTAAATCAACACTTGATTTAACGATCCGGTCATATCACATATAACCGACTAATATGAATAGTAACAATTTATCGAATCAACACTTGATCCGATAACCCGGCTATATCACATATAACCGATCAATGTTACAAATCGCGAGAATAGAATACAGTATCACATACACGTATTATTCTCGGTCCCGCACATATCTCATATGTGCTCCTCTTTCGTTTTGCTCGAGCCAGGAAACCTCTGTGCAGGACTCTAAAGACTCGTCAATACGCCGGTAGCAGGTGATGATCATATCAAACACCCACAAGCCGCAAGCGGTCTGCCAAACGTAACGGCCACCCGGGTATTGAGCGATCAGAAGATCGACGAGCTAGCCCGCTCACACTCCTGTGAATCCAACCAGTAACACTACCGTACAGTCCGGTCTGATCGTCTGATATGTCGCATATCTCGCCTAGGGGTGGTAAACGTCAGACCCCAATAGCTCGATAAGTCGTGTCGATATGAGGTCTATAACAATTCGAGAAACTACTGGTAACACTTACCAGTAAATCTCAGCAACCCTGGCCAGGGATTTCCTGTTATAGCCAATCGAACACAGCGCAACATCAACTCCCTATACCGGGAGAGACGAATCCCCTCCTATCGCTCATTGTCTCCATGTGACTCGGGACTGTACCCAAAAACCACCGTTTTGCACGCCCTCATGGATGTGGTAAGATGGAAATCAAAGCACAGTGGGAACCACACAAGACTCTATGACGATCTCGGGTCAACAGACTACTCTGTACCAGTGTCACCTGAGAACTGCCATATGACGTGAGGTATAATACCATCTGGGAGTTCTCGGCGAGTCCGTCCAGTGTACCCAGTCTCTACTGAGCACCCGTATATCATCTCCGATGTCAAACACCAATGGATATGGGATCATCCATCGCCCATCTGTATGGGTCGAGAAGGTATACGCTAGTCTACTCTGGTATATCGATGCCCCGTCTCGATACACCCACGACTAGGGACTTTGAAGGATGTACTTATGGACTACCATGTCCCCACTAGTATGATCCGCATCATAGTCCAGGTAGTCAAGTACACATCCTAAGGGCTTTACCAACATGCAACAGAGAGACAATTAATGTACACGTTAAGGTAAAGAGTAACCAGATAGCATACTATCATGTCGAGCAAGAAAGTCCTCCCTATATATGTCCCAGCATCCACTACAATATACATCATATGTACAGTAATGGCCTCTAGGGCATACATATAACTAACAATCTCCCACTTGCACTAGGGCCATCTGTAGCAGTAGTTGCAGTATCTCATACTCAACCATCCCATAAAAGTCTCTCTCTGGGAATAGGCCTTCGTGAGTGGATCCGCTGTGTTATCCTCTGAGTCTGCTCTCCTTGCCTCGATCATCTTGGAGATCAACCATCTCCATGATCAGGTGACACTTCCTTAGAATAAGTCTGGATCACTGATGGGACCAGCGTTCCTTGGCATAAGCCATAACTCCATTGTCTCACAATGGTAGGAACATAGTTCATCTCATGAACCATTATACATCCAAACAGCCTCTTTGGTAGCATCTTAAGTAGCGCTGTATCCTGCCTTTATCGTCTAGTATGTCACGGTATCTAGCTTGGAACTCTTCCAACATACCGTCCCTTTACTGAGGGTAAAGACAATGCCTGCGACCGACATTCAGTCGTCTTTATCACTCTGGAACACTTCCAGTGATTCTCCCCAGGATCGATTGATACCATCTCACTACGACTAGTGAGTATCCTAACATCCAATTAGATCTATCTCATAGATCTAAAATCCAGGATTTAGTAGGTATCATTTTGATCCTATATGGAGAATCATTATGATAAGCGGAGATTGACCGAGCGTAGCATAGGAAACTCCTTCCCCATCAAGAGTATCTCATCCACGTACTCTACGAGGATCGTCACAATACTCCCTACTACCCTTTTGTTTATACAAGGTTCATCTACCATTCTGATGATGTCAAACTCTTTGACTAATCCATCAAAACAGACGTTCCAACTCCGCGATGCCTGCTTTATCACATAAAACATCTCGCACACGTTTCCGCTGCTCCCACTGTCTACGAAGCCCTCTGGCTGTGTACTTATAGACGCTCTCTTCCAAAACATCATTTAGAAAAGCAGTCATGACACCCAACCACCAGATATCGTAGTCATGGTATGTAGCCGTGGCAAGTAGGATCTGGATGGACTTAAGCATAGCTCCTTAGAAAAAGCTTTATCATGATCCACTCCTGGTCAATGATGCAAACCTTTAACAAGTCTAGCTTTGAAAGTCTCAACTTTTCCATCGACACCAAGTAATCTTCTCAAGATATACTTGCTCCTGACGGGGATTTAACCCTTCAGATATTGCAACAAAAGTCCATACTTTGTTGGTGTATTAGGATTCCATCTCAGATCGTTTAAACATCCAGCCATTCTTACAGAGTCTCACTCCTGATGGCCAGCTTGAAACTAGTTGGGTCATCATCTCATGATGCAATCCTGGCTCCCACTGTCATAGAGAAACCGAAGTAACTCTCAGGTGGGTGAGGATCCCTACTAGATCGGCGGAGAGGCTGAGGTTCGTTGGTATCTATTGAATCCTTTGGTTGTACCAAATCACCTGCCGTCATTTGTATAGCTGGAACCTTTCCAGTTGTACATAACAGACCTTGCCTCGAGCTTGTCCGAATTTTGCTTTTAGACATAGGCCGGACAACCCCCAAATCTTAACGAGCTTAAGACATGGGCTCTACTTTTCCATATCACATATGAAATGGTAGGCATTTGATTTGATTCGAACCCTATTCAATAGGTATGCAACTTCTCAAGTGCATAACACCCCAAAGGAAATAGGTAACTCAGTAGTACTCATCATAGAGCGCACCTTATCATATAGGGTGTATCTGCTCCACCCCGATATACCATCGTGCTATGGTGTATTCGGAGGAGTAATGCTGAGAAAGAATCTCATTCTCCTTTAGAATAGTCCAGGAATTCCATGCTCAAGTATTCTCCTCCTTGATCTCATCAAAGGACATAATACTTATCCCCATATTTTTGGTTCTCTACTTCTAACTTATATTCCGTGAATATCTCAAAAGGTTCGGACTTGTGTTTCAACAGGAACATATGTCTGAATCTCGAGAGATCATCAGAGAATGTAATGAAGTATAAAGAACCATTCCTGGTATGTGTAGATAGGGGACCTACATACATCAACATGTATCATCCCAAGAGTTCATTAACTCTTTCTCTGTTTCCAATAAACAGAGCTGTGGTCATCTTATCTTTGTGACATGACTGGCGAGTTTCACAAGATGTAAATTCAAACAAATTTAAATATGCATCTTTATGTAACTCCAGCCAGTCGGGTCGCATTGATATGACCTAGTCTACAATACCTCAAGAAGGATCCGTTCATTTCTGAACTGTTCCTCTTGTGTGTGTTCCGTATACTAAGAACTGTAGTTTGATTTAGAACATCAATGCTTTTAGATAACGTGCCTGAACCGATCAACTTTTGATATAGGAAATGTTCAAAACATTATCCAACAATACAAAATTTTATCATTTCTTTACTAATAAAGAGACTGATACGATTTTGTATATCAGGTTCGGTATCTAATAACATTCGTTCAGAATCAATGTATTCAGGTAATACAGGATGACAGTGACCGACAGACTTGGCTGTAACACTTGCCCCGTTTTCTGCCTCATGAAACTTATCACCCGTTCTCAGTTTTTCTACCTTTTTGTAGCCCTATGTAACAGATTACATATCTGGGATCCTGATCCGGTATCACATACCCAGGATCGGGAGGATACTGAGAAACAGTTCTTTGTAACACACCCGAAGATGATGCATCAACATGCACTCTCTTCGTTTGGGCGGCACGGGAAATCTGGTATTCCCCAATTTCCTGCTCTGTCTTATAACAATTATAAGTTGGAGCGGGACCAACGTTCCCCAGCTCAGTATAACAAGCGGGTTCAGTCAATTATCCGTATTATTATCTTGATTTAAGGCGTGATATGGTCGCTACCCGGAGAGAGAGAGAAGAAAACACTCAGCGTGCGCTCATGCAAGAATAGATTGGTTATATTTTTATCTAATCAGGATGGCTCCCACTGCTTTTTATCAAATCTTCCTTCAAACCCTAAAAGGAAAGACTAGCCGGGATTAATTACACACTACAAGTTCGCCAATCTTTCAGCCAGGCCGGTGTCGGTACTTTGAGGGAGGTCCCCCGTGCTTTCGCACGAACCTAATTAGTGTAAACCTCATTTTCCCAGAGGCGTAACCCTGTTGACACCTTTCTAGACACCTACTTGATCGGCTAATTGCAATCTGCAAAACTCTCCCAGGAGTAACTCTTACTCGCAGCGGGTATCGGGATCCAACTATCTCATAGAAGGTATGCAATCTCATTGCAAATTTCAACACTTGAAATTCCCGATAATATTTTGCCCCTAACCTCCTATGACCTTGACAAAGGCCAACAAACCATAGGATGCTAGTCAAGTTCAACCCGTCATTTCCTGATTGAATTAAACCCACCCGCACGGCCCTTGACAAAGGCCAACAAGGTCGCACGACTACCCTAACTCAATCTGCATCATATGCAAAAGCAGATAAGCACCAGTCAGCTACCGCACACTACGCCTTGACAAAGGCCAACAAACGCAGCACGAATACTAACTACTACTTATCTGAAATGACGGAGGGCTACGACAGGTTTTTCTGAAAACCTATTGCGTAATGAACTTGATATCGTTGTAGGATCGAATGAATTTTAGAAATGGAGTGATTTTGAGGCCTTTCCAGTTTTGCTAAAGGGGTCACTCCCGGTGAAGGGATCGTCGGCCCTTTCCTCATCGAATGAGGTGCGGGATATATCACATATATCACTGTGCAAAGCAAAAACTCTTAAAAGCAATCAAAAACAAACCGAGTGTGTAGCATCTGTCAGTTGTTGCTAAAGGAGTCACTCCCGGTGAAGGGATCTCGGTCCTTTCCTTATCGAATAAGGTGCAGGATATATCACATATACCGCTGTGCAAAGCAAGAACTGTAGCTACCTGTTTTAATTTTGAAATTCGATTCCACAACATCTTTAGGTTTCTTTTCTTTCATTAATCATATTAATGAAGTCCCATCATTTAAATACCTAAACATCACAGATAGATATGACGTACACTTATGCCATCCGCATTCGCCTCGATGTCCCCTCGTGCACCGTTAGGTTAGGTAACTAACGACAGAGCAGGGCAGGGCTAGCGCGGGTGTAAAACATAAGTAACGTCTATATAATATATCATATATACTATATACTGTATCTATCACAGAACATCACATGATCACATCACAGATATCGCAGCAGAAGAATCAAATGAAATATTGGATATACTAGGACGTCCGTGTTTTTCAATACGAGCCAGTACAAAACACGGATTCCACGGTCATGATGAATAGCCAATCCCACACCCCTAGACCCCTACGAGAGCGGCAAGCAACCCTACCAATTCTAGAGTTAGGAGACTCGGACTCGACTCCTCGAGTTGGTCTCCCACTGGACTCCAGAACCCGGTTACTTGTGCCCTCCTCCTTGGGTCTATCCTAGTGCGGAAAAGTAAATAATATACAACCGGTGACATCTTCCGCAACATGGAAGTGCCCCAAATAAAAGAATATTACATACAAGTTTTTACATGAATGAAAATGAAAAACACTCATCTCACATAAAAACCCCCGGCTATTCAAACACGACGATCCAATATAACATATCCAGCAACACATAACATCACATGTCATCAACGTAAGTAAGTATGCATACCCCAATTGTCGTTGACGTATAGCAACGAAACCGGCGATATCGCCATACTACACTTACGGTCACAGAAAAGAAAGTGTAAAACTACAACAGTTGGAATCCGCAACATGCATAGACATCACATGCCTAATCAAATGAATTACTTAGACATCACATGCCTAACAATTATAAACCCCGCATTTTAGTCTCATTATCGAAAACACTTTTCAACATCAAGTCGGGTAATTCAACAAGATTCCCGACATCCTGATCGAATGCTCGTCGCAAACTTCAATAGGCGGCTGCACCCCCGATGCCGTCGACAAAGTGCACCAAGGCGGAACACCGCTACCGGGAGCACCCGAAACGGATGCTTTCGGCAACGGGGTTCTCCTACAGTCACTTGGTCGGGGCTATGGAGCGAGGCTGTCTATTAAGTTTACCCGGCGAGTATCCGCGTACACTACGTGATTGCGACGGACTTTTGATCACATCAAAATTCCGTGGCAACCGATCAAGTGAGACTAAACTACTATGTTTATAACATTCATTTAGTTATCTCATAACTTTTTGTGAATTCCATTTATTGTATCCCATTCCGGATAAATAGAAAATGTCAAACTTTCCGATCGAACAATCGAACACCCAAGTTTTCCCGATACAGCTCATCACATGAAACAAGTTCAAAGACATTCACTTCGTGCCTCAGTACCAACGGTCCAGCCGTAGAAGGGTCAAGCCAACGCCTCACATGTGGCACGCCGTACTGCCCCAAACCCGAAGGTTCAAAGGGCAGTTCAAGACGGTCACATAATCGAGTTATGGTTTGTTGTCTTCTAGAGGGTCCATCGCGTTACTTGCACTACTTAGAATCTCTTTAAACCACGGAAAAATCCAACACTTGGAAATTTCCCAACAGGGGAAAAATTGGGTATTTATATCCGGTCGAACTTTTCAACATGTTCAAAAATTTTATCCGGAAAACACATAGACAGAATTAGACTTTCCGATCGAAATTATGAGTCCCAAAACAAGTCAGAAAAACTCAACTCTTGAGTTCAGATTAAAATATTCCAGGAAAATGAGCACTGCATTTTACGAATTACTGTGAAATTTGACACGTGTCGCAAACTTATTGGCCGCGGAAGGGCCGCACAAACCCTACTTGTGCGGCGTTTCCGCCGCACTCTGGTGGAATCGTGCGCTCAAATTTCACAGTTATTCTCAGAAAAGCCTGCTTGTTTTTCTGGATATTTTTAATTGCCAAAAATCAACAGTTTTGAAAAAAGTACAGAGAGCGATTTTGCAATGGGATTTCGGTTCGATCGAGTTTCTAATTCCGTCCGGGGATCGCCTAAGGCTCTAACTAGGCTCTGATACCACTGTAGGGTTCCATGGCACATCAAGGGGTTCACACAAGGCATCAACCATGCCAAACGAAATTTTTACATGCGCCGAAGAACCCTTATACGGATCGTTGGCTAGAGTTTAGGCGAAAAAGAAGCAACTAGTTATCAACATAACTAATGAGTGAAGAAAATACAACCTTTGTAGTTTCTTTGCTCCACCTCCATAGCTCCAAGACGATGTCCCTCCGCTTCGGTCGTCGGATCCCGGACTCCGGTGATGGTTTCGTCGGAGAAGTAATCGGGCTAAGTCGAAGACTACGATGCCGAAGAAGATCTACGTCGAGGCAACTCAAACTCGAGCTCCGCCTTCACCAAGTCAAGAACTTATGAAGACAACATACTCTTCAACAAGGCATGTTGTAGAGAATGAAGAAAGAGGAGATGTGTTGACTTTAGATTTTGTTTTCTCACTCATTTGATCATTTCACCATTGGAGGTTTCAAGCTTTTTCTTCTTCTTGATGAAGAAGAAGAAGAAGCATGAAGGAACATGAATGGACAAGAAGAATAATGTGTGAATGGTGTAAGAATAATCAAATGTATCATAATGGTAACTAGGGTTAGTTGTAGAGAGGGAACCATGGTTGGTTGTATGGTTTGGTCAAAGACAAGAGACAAAATGGTGTAAGCTTCAAAGCTTCATCAATTTCATGAAGGATAAAAAATTGGCCACCATTTTATTCTTGTCCCCCACTATTCATCACAAATGAAATAATGGATAATTTAGAAGAAAACCCTAACCAATATACAACCATGGTTTGATCCTTACAACTAACTGAAGTTAGCTTGTATCATCAAACATGATACAATCAAGTGCACATGAAAATATATCACATATACAATGTGCACATCAAGTGAGAAAATACATCTTAAGTGAACCAATATTAGTTAATGTAAAGTAATATATCAAATATATAATTATACATTAAATCATTAAATCAACACTTGATTTAACGATCCGGTCATATCACATATAACCGACTAATATGAATAGTAACAATTTATCGAATCAACACTTGATCCGATAACCCGGCTATATCACATATAACCGATCAATGTTACAAATCGCGAGAATAGAATACAGTATCACATACACGTATTATTCTCGGTCCCGCACATATCTCATATGTGCTCCTCTTTCGTTTTGCTCGAGCCAGGAAACCTCTGTGCAGGACTCTAAAGACTCGTCAATACGCCGGTAGCAGGTGATGATCATATCAAACACCCACAAGCCGCAAGCGGTCTGCCAAACGTAACGGCCACCCGAGTATTGAGCGATCAGAAGATCGACGAGCTAGCCCGCTCACACTCCTGTGAATCCAACCAGTAACACTACCGTACAGTCCGGTCTGATCGTCTGATATGTCGCATATCTCGCCTATGGGTGGTAAACGTCAGACCCCAATAGCTCGATAAGTCGTGTCGATATGAGGTCTATAACAATTCGAGAAACTACTGGTAACACTTACCAGTAAATCTCAGCAACCCTGGCCAGGGATTTCCTGTTATAGCCAATCGAACACAGTGCAACATCAACTCCCTATACCGGGAGAGACGAATCCCCTCCTATCGCTCATTGTCTCCATGTGACTCGGGACTGTACCCAAAAACCACCGTTTTGCACGCCCTCATAGATGTGGTAAGATGGAAATCAAAGCACAGTGGGAACCACACAAGACTCTATGACGATCTCGGGTCAACAGACTACTCTGTACCAGTGTCACCTGAGAACTGCCATCTGACGTGAGGTATAATACCATCTGGGAGTTCTCGGCGAGTCCGTCCAGTGTACCCAGTCTCTACTGAGCACCCGTATATCATCTCCGATGTCAAACACCAATGGATATGGGATCATCCATCGCCCATCTGTATGGGTCGAGAAGGTATACGCTAGTCTACTCTGGTATATCGATGCCCCGTCTCGATACACCCACGACTAGGGACTTTGAAGGATGTACTTATGGACTACCATGTCCCCACTAGTATGATCCGCATCATAGTCCAGGTAGTCAAGTACACATCCTAAGGGCTTTACCAACATGCAACAGAGAGACAATTAATGTACACGTTAAGGTAAAGAGTAACCAGATAGCATACTATCATGTCGAGCAAGAAAGTCCTCCCTATATATGTCCCAGCATCCACTACAATATACATCATATGTACAGTAATGGCCTCTAGGGCATACATATAACTAACACTTGCTTGACTACCAGCAGTATGAGGGCGATCATATACGTGAGAGCTGGAGTCTATAAGCACATCCTTAAAAGGTCCCTAGTCGTGGGAGTTTCGAGACAGGGCATCGATACTCCAGAGTAGACTAGTGTATACAGTCGAGACCCCGATGAGGGACGGTGGTCGATCTTACAAGCCACTGGTGTCAGTTGGTTCACCTAAGATGTATACAGGTGCTCATTGGGTTATGAGTACACCGGACAGGACTCGCCGGGAACCTGCTAGTTGGTATTATACCTGACGTCAGATAGCAGTTCCCTGGTGACATGTGTACAGGTTAGTTCATCGACCTGAGATCGTTATTTGTCTCGTGTGAGTTCCCACTGTGCTTTGATTACTACCCTACCACGGCTCAAAGGAGTCGTGCAAACAGGTTTTAGTTGGGTACAGTCCCGAGCCACATGGAGGCAGTGAGCGGATTTGCAGGGGTTCGTCTCTCCTGGTATTGGGGGTGAGGTCGTGCTGTGTCTAGGAGAGCCAGAACATGAAAATTCCTTGGCCAAGGCAGGAGATTTGCTGGTAGGTATTCCAGTAGTATCTCAGGGTGTTCTGGGCTACACTCCGACACGACTTGTACCGCTATTGGGGGTCTGATTTTAACCAACCCCCTAGGCCCGCCATGCGATGCTCATAGACGAACGGACCGGACTGTACGGATATTGTCACTGACAGGCTCAGTAGGGTGTCAGGATGAGTTCGCTCATCGACGTCCCTTTTGGTCAATAGCTGGTGGCCCGTCACGTATGGCTTATACCTCTGACGTGCTAGTGGTTAAATCCACAGCCATAGTATTGACGAGTCTTTAGAGTCCACCACACATTGTTACTCAGGTTTTGGGCGAAACGCTGTAGAGGCCGTATGGAGATATGGCAGGGTTCGATCAGATACGTGCGGTATTGCACGGATCGTGATCGGACGGATTTTACTAGCCGGCTTTGGCTTAAGCCGGATCCTAGTATTAGACAGTGTAGTTTTGTCTCTTTGCATTTGTGTTCAGTGGGAATATAAATGCGGGCATGTATATGCAGTAGCGGGATTTTTCTGTAATTTATTACGGGATCAGTTTTCTGAAGTTGCCAGTTTGCATTCCGTTCCGGCCGGTTTTCTTTTGTTCCTTCACGGCCGGACTTTCCGATGGAGGGGGTTATTTGCACATTTGCAAATAACTAATTGTGGAGGGGTTTCTTGCTTTTATGGGATCATGATTTGTTTAGCATCTTTGCTTTTTCATGATGCTTGACATTGATTGAGATTAGAGTTAATTTGAATTGGATATGACCTTGTTATCATTGCTCATGGTTGTGGTCACCCTCTACTTTTCCTACCATCACCTCCCTTCATGTATTATTGATTCCCTCCACCATTTTCTTCATTAGGGGGGCCGGCCACATTAGAGGGGAAGGATGAGAGAGTTTCATTTTTGAGGGTGTGGCATTTTCTTCATCTCATTTCCTTGCCAAAAATTTCTACAGCAAACCTTGAACGTGTCGGCTAGCCAATTTCGCGCCCGAGTTACCTCGGTCTAGAGGTGGGAGCCCGTAAAAGAGATCGGCTACGTGGTGCCCTTTCGGCGAGGAGGTGACGGACGGAGATTCCGCGGGAGATCGGAGTGGAGACGAAGACCGAAGGACACGGATCGCTTGGTATCTCTTCACCCATCTTTTAGTTTGCTAGATGCTAGGTTAATGGCCCGATCCGGGTTAAAAGTGCGCGGTGGTGCCGGTTTGCTAGTTTGCAAAGTTTTTCGTTTCCGCATTTCCGGCGTCGGATCGACGGCCGGGGCGCCGCCGCGGACTTACATTGGTATCAGAGCCACGCCATTAACCATGCCTAGCTTGCTCTAGTATGTTTAAAACCCGATCGAACAAAAATCGCAAAAACCGTATTTTCAGTGCACTGGTTTCTGTCGAATTTTTTTTAGCTCCAAAAATTTTTCAGGTTGTTGCAGAATACTGTGCTTGGAAATCTAAGCAATCTGTGAAAATTTGGTCACGAGATCTCACCATAACGCCGCGGAACCGTGGCCAAACCCATGCTTGGGCCGCGGTTCCGCCGCTCTTTTAACTGTTCAACGTGCCAAATTTTTCCAGAGGGCTTTAGACTTGGAAATAGGGGTTTTGGGATTTTATTTTTTGGCCCATATTTTCTGTAAGTGCTACAGTATTACTTGGGGCCCACTTGGATAATTTTTTATCGATCGAAAAGTTTAAACATGTTAGTTCACAGTATTTACATTATATCTGCGACCGTGAATGTCACTCAATCGGTAAATCCTGTCTAACTGCTATTTCCCGGTTAGACGGATTTGCGAACGTGACATTCACGTTGATGTTCTGTGTTTTGCTGTGATATTGCGGATTGGTCGTGGGGGATAGCCTGGATGCAATATTAGTACAGTTTTGTTTTATATGTACATTTGATATTGCGGGGCGAGCGTCCGACATGTGGACTGCCGTCACTGCCTATTTGTATTATTCTTTTAGGGCACGACCGGGTCGAGGTCGATGTACCCGTTGTATGTATATTTTACTTTCTGTACTAGGATTACCCCGCGGAGGGGTGCACGGGTAGCCGGGTTCTAGAGGGCAACGGGCCCGCATCTCATGGCGTTGAGACGGAAGGGGCTTTACTCTAGAATTGGCGGGCTATTCGCCGCACTTGTAGAGATATAGGTTGACCCAGGAGGGGTGCCCAAGTTACCGGATTCCGTGAAGTGCTGGGTGGTCCATTCACGTTGCTGAAGGGGGCTGCCTCGCTTCAGGTTTTGGCGGGTAACTTGCCGCGCCCGTAGGGGTCTAGGATTTCATTGCACAGGCTATCCACACGACCAGGGGAACGTCGAGTTTCAGTAGCGGCTCTATGAAACCCGGGGATCCCAGATATCTGTATTGTTCTGTGATGCTGTACATTTCTGTGATGTTGCATTTTTATCATGCCTTGAGCGAAAATTATATATTATATATACACTAGTAGATGTTGTATATGTTTTGCATCCGCGCTAGTCCAGTCCCCGCTCTGTCGTTAGTTAAGTAACCTAACGGGTGATGACGGGACCCAGTGGCGAATGCGGATGGCATATACGTACATCATTATTTTCGTTTTTTATTGGTTTGATCAATTGATGGGACTGCGTTGATTCGGATCAATGCAAGATAAACAAACCTATTCTGATGTTGTTGGAACACTTTTCAAAAAAAGCTGTTATTGCAAGGGCGTTCTCTTTTGTTTTGCACAGTGGTATTCAGTTGGAATATCCTGCTCCTCAGTCGACGAGGCAAGGGCCGAGATCCCTTCACCGGGAGTGACCCCTTGGACAAAAGTTTGCGTCAGGGCAATAACTTCACTATAGCCGATTGCTTTTGCTTTGCATCGTGGTATTCAGTTGGAATATCCTGCACCTCATTCTACGGGGAAAGAGCCGAGATCCCTTCACCGGGAGTGACCTCTTTAGCAAAGGTTTTCGTCACTATATTTTTTAAAAGCTATCCGGTTCCTTCAACGATGTCAAGTTCATTACGTTAAAGGTTTTTGCCAGAAACCATTCGTAGCCCTCCGTCATTTCAGAACGGTAGCACTTAGTATTCATGCTATGTATGTTGGCCTTCGTCAAGGTATAGTGTATGGTAGCTATTTGTTACTTTTCTGCAGCATAGATAGATGCGTTGGTTTGGGACAGTCATACTACTATTTTGGCCTTCGTCAAGGGTATGTACGGGTGGGTTCAAATTAACCTGGATAATGACGGGTAGAACTTGACATGTGACTTATGATATGTTGGCCATCGTCAAGGTCATAAGAGCATGGGGCAAAAATCCACATCGGGAGTTTCAAAAAAACTGAAACTTTCCAGATATGCGCATACCTTCTGGAGTGTGATAACGTGAGCGGATTCCGTCACGTTATCATGCGATGATAGTTGGATCCCGATTCCCACTGATGAGTTGGTTTACTCCTCGGGTGATCCCGACTAATTCTTCTTTCAGGTTTGGGGTAGAATTTGACGTTACAGTGGGAGGTTTCCAGATTAGATAAAGTGACAACCATTCTGATCTAGGTTAGAGTGCACGCTGAGTGTTTCTTTTCTCTCTCTCTTTGGCAGCGACCGTTGACCCGACCCTAGACTATGACTCAGTGACCAAGTTGACCGAACCTTCTTAACACTGGCTTTTGGATTATCCGAGTTGCAAACCTCATTGCCACTCCTACTTTTACCCTTTTCTCCGGGACACCCCGTATTACTACGAACATCCACTTCCATTGGACAAAACCATCGTATGGTTATATACGAACTCGAAGGAATTCGAGGGTGGTTTCTGGTTCTGGAGAAAACGAATAGGACTATTTAGTTGTCTTTTCCTTTTACCTTCTCTCAGGTTGCGAGTACTCCTTGGTTTAGGAGATAGTACACCTGTTACGCAAATTGGATAGTCTTCTTCCAAACCTTAGGCTGGTGCCGAACGGTAGGGAATGATGAAAACCAATTAGCCTAAACGGTGTACAGAAGGTATTAAGTAAAGACAAAGAAAGGGATTAGTATTTTCTCGAGGGCAAAGTAAATTGCGACTGCTATTCACGACCAAACCAAATATTTCTTCGCCAATCCTAAATCACCTTTGTATTTCTCCAGGACACTCCGTATCACTACGAAGATCCCAAGTTTATTGGATAATCCATCGTATGGTTATATACGAACTCGAAAGGAACTTGTTCCAGTTCGGGGATGGATCCTGGTTCAGGAGAAATAGGAATAAGGTTCATTCGGTTGTCTTTTATATTCACCTTCTCTCGCATTGCGAGTGCTCCTAGGATTATGACAGTACACCCATTATGCTTATTGGATAGTCTTCTTCCAAACCATAGGCTGGTGCTGAACGGCAGGGAAGGAAGAAAACCATTTGGCCTAAAGGGGTGTACAGAAGGTAATGACTAAAGACATATAAAGGGATTTGGAGAGGTGGCAAAGAATTATACGATTATAGTTGTGAATCTGGATAATGGAAGAGGCATTACTAGGAATACCCGGATACCCCATCGAAACATTTCAATGTTTCAGTTTCACTGTGTACTGTTAAAAGAAAACTGATTTCCCAATTAGACACTTGCTCCAGGGTATGTATTTACCAGGTATGATTCTCACATCTGTATGGTTTTACAGATGATGAGTGGGAGTAAGTTATTGGGAATTAGGTGGTCATCCTCATTATATCGGGATTCGTTGTAATTGGTGATATTTGAGGAAGTCACCTGGGTTGTTTGCCGGACGGCAAATATTTGGTTTTGAATACCCGTTGTTATGCACCAATTTCAAATTGATATATCTGTACGTCTATTTTTATAGAGTAAGATATACCTTTTTGAAATTATGTCTATAACATTTACCTATATCAGTGGATGGTTAGGTAAGGAGTATTAAACAGCGGTGTAATTCTTCTTAACCATAAGTACAATTTTCAACCTACGACACGCGGTGAATGAGTTATTAGACTCAGGGGACTTATACAGAGTATTGTATATTGTCCAGTATCCATTAGGACAGAGGAGTTGGTCCTCGTACTATATTCTGTTTACTTATGACTTCTCTAGTTCTTAGACATGTGTTTTCGTCGAAATGCAAGGTCTAAGTTTTAAGGAGTTATAGGTATAAGAATAAAGTAGAGAACCAGGTATTGCAAGTATCGGGATTCTTCAAAGTGATCGAAGATGTAGATACTTGTATATGGTATTCAGTTGATAGTAATGGTTAAGAGAACTTGCTTCTCTTTCAGGTTACTCATAATTAGAAGTACTCCTAAGTTGAGTAACGCTGATGGGCCTCCTTCCATTTAGTTGATATGCACTGGAGACAGCTGCATGATTTGAATCTGGTTCAATTAAATCAGTGCCTCTGTTTCTGTATTGGATATAGAACAGTTCATATCTTAACGTTGTTAAGGTACGGGGAGTTGTCCGGCTTATGCTTAAAACCAGACTCCGGATAACTCAAGGCACGTTTCTATAATGGCTGTTTGTGGGTTGACCCGGGCTATGACGAGGGTTGACTTTCTACCATCTGGAAGATCAATAGTGATATTGTTCTTGACTCGCCACAGTTTTAACAAAAATGGATTTTTTCAGAAAACAGTAGTGGGAGTATGGTAGAACTGGAGGTGATTCCAGAACCGCAAACGATTACTGAAGATTTGATAAGAACCTAAAGATTCAATCTGGTTTGACATTCCATTGGCCACTCCGCAGATATGGTGGGTAACCTCAGGCACTCGAGAGGTACTTCGGTATACTCAAGAACGGTGACAGGGAGGTTCTTGTTTACCCAGACTTGCCATTGCTGTTGTTCCAGACTGCGAGATCCGGCAGGAGGATGAGTATAGCGTCATTCTAAACTATCTTTAGAAGTGTACTCCTATATGACTCTGCCAGAGGGTTGTCGTAGTCAGTGGGAGCAGTGGAAGCATTGGTGGACATCAGGCTTATATCTATTTATAGACTAAAGCAGATATAGCGGAGATAGATCATCTATTTCTGATGTGACAGTCATAGGTTTGACTTCATCAGAATAGGGGATGGATCTGTTAAGAAGGTAGTAGGGTGTGATGTCCTGGTATTTGATGACATACACAGAGTAGGAAGTAATATTCCTATACTACGATCGGTTATACTATGGTTGTCACACAGTGGTTTCTCCACATGGGACATGGATCTTATATCCTACATTCTGGTTACTAGATCTATGGTTTTAGATCTAAATTTGGATGGTTTCCCAATCTGGGTACTTAGACAGCATTCTATGAGTATTTAGAATGGACGACTCCTGGCACGGTAGTGTACCTGCAGGTAATGGAGTCACCCTCTCTAAAGGTGTCTTACAGACTAAAGGGGAGAGGGATGCGCATGATTAGCAGATCACTTGATTAGGCAATTGAGTCAATCATGAGATGTCAAGTACCACACCAGATGTTGTTCTTGCAGTAGATGCAATAAGTTGATATTGATCCAATCCTGGGGAAACATAAGGAAGCAGTTTTAGAACATAAGTTGATGTTCTAGGGATATGATAATAGCATTCTCCTTCGGGAGACAGTTATCATTCCAGGCTTCCAAGGTGACCTGGATGGCAGAGTGGCTGACAGAGTTATAGTTTTCCATCTGACGAGGGGCAGTATTTTGGACAGGTGGTCTAGGTGGATACTGAGGGAAGGCATGGCGCAGGATACTGATTAAGTTCAGTTGACGATACAGTCTAAGAAGTTTGGATTTGGAGTTCATTTATGAGCTAGGTCCCATCAGATATCCAGACACATTCTAAGACAGGTATTGCTCATTTCGGGAGATGGCTTTCTCCGCGAACTTGAGATATAGAGAGACATAGAAAGAAATATCAGAGCGGATCCACTCACTGAGGCTATTCCTCGAACGCAATAGTTTCGCAAACGAGCTTTGTGAGACTGACTAGTAGAGGAGTTAGGTGTTCGGTATCACACGGGCTGTGAGTATGCGACATCACAATAATTAGCCTTGAGTGCAAGTGGGAGATTGTTAGAGATAGTGCCCTCAGAGTCAATTATTGGATCACAGGCACATGATTGCAATGATTGAGGGGAGGACCTGTCCCAGTAGGACAGTCTTACTTAAGATAATAGTATGCTATCTGGTTTATCTTTATCATCGTGTACTGCTTTAGGTGACTTTACGAGTCGCTATTACACGTTGATAGAGCCCCTAGGATTCTTGTTTGACTACCAGCAGTATGCGGGCGATCATATACGTGAGAGCTGGAGTCTATAAGCACATCCTTAAAAGGTCCCTAGTCGTGGGAGTTTCGAGACAGGGCATCGATACTCCAGAGTAGACTAGTGTATAGGAGTTTCGAGACAGGGCATCGAGACCCCGACGAGGGGCGGTGGCCGGTCTCACAAGCCACTGGTGTCAGTTGGTTCACCTAAGATGTATACAGGTGCTCATTGGGTTATGAGTACACCGGACAGGACTCGCCGGGAACCTGCTAGTTGTTATTATACCTGACGTCAGATAGCAGTTCCCTGGTGACATATGTACAGGTTAGTTCATCGACCTGAGATCGTCATTTGTCTCGTGTGAGTTCCCACTGTGCTTTGATTACTACCCTACCACGGCTCAAAGGAGTCGTGCAAACAGGTTTTAGTTGGGTACAGTCCCGAGCCACATGAAGGCAGTGAGCGGATCTGCAGGGGTTCGTCTCTCCCGGTATTGGGGGTGAGGTCGCGTTGTGTCTAGGAGAGCCAGAACATGAAAAGTCCTTGGACAAGGCAGGAGATTTGCTGGTAGGTATTCCTGTAGTATCTCAGGGTGTTCTGGGCTACACTCCGACACGACTTGTACCGCTATTGGGGGTCTGACTTTTACCAACCCCCTAGCCCCGCCATGTGATGCTCATAGACGAACGGACCGGACTGTACGAATATTTTCACTGACAGGCTCAGTAGGGTGTCAGGATGAGTTCGCTCATCGACGTCCCTTTTGGTCAATAGCTGGTGGCCCGTCACGTATAGCTTATACCTCTGACGTGCTAGTGGTTAAATCCACAGCCATAGTATTAACGAGTCTTTAGAGTCCACCACACATTGTTACTCAGGTTTCGGGCGAAACGCCGTAGAGGCCGTATGGAGATATGGCAGGGTTCGATCAGATACGTGCGGTATTGCACAGATCGTGATCGGACGGATTTTACTAGCCGGCTTTGGCTTAAGCCGGATCCTAGTATTAGACAGTGTAGTTTTGTCTCTTTGCATTTGTGTTCAGTGGGAATACAAATGCGGGCATGTATATGCAGTAGCGGGGTTTTCCTGTAATTTATTACGGGATCAGTTTTCTGAAGTTGCCAGTTTGCATTCCGTTCCGGACGGTTTTCTTTTGTTCCTTCACGGCCGGACTTTCCGATGGAGGGGGTTATTTGCACATTTGCAAATAACTAATTGTGGAGGGGTTTCTTGCTTTTGTTGGATCATGATTTGTTTAGCATCTTTGCTTTTTCATGATGCTTGACATTGATTGAGATTAGAGTTGATTTGAATTGGATATGACCTTGTTATCATTGCTCATGGTTGTGGTCACCCTCTACTTTTCCTACCATCACCTCCCTTCATGTATTATTGATTCCCTCCACCATTTTCTTCATTAGGGGGGCCGGCCACATTAGAGGGGAAGGATGAGAGAGTTTCATTTTTGAGGGTGTGGCATTTTCTTCATCTCATTTCCTTGCTAAAAATTTCTACAGCAAACCTTGGACGCGTCGGCTAGCCAACTTCGCGCCCGAGTTGCCCCGGTCAAGAGGTGGGAGCCCGTAAAAGAGATCGGCTACGTGGTACCCTTTCGGCGAGGAGGTGACGGACGGAGATTCCGCGGGAGATCGGAGTGGAGACGAAGACCGAAGGACACGGATCGCTTGGTATCTCTTCACCCATCTTTTAGTTTGCTAGATGCTAGGTTAATGGCCCGATCCGGGTTAAAAGTGCGCGGTGGTGCCGGTTTACTAGTTTGCAAAGTTTTTCGTTTCCGCATTTCCGGCGTTGGATCGACGGCCGGGGCGCCGCCGCGGACTTACAGGGACAACAGGTCAGGTTTGTTGGCATTAGTAACAAGATCAGGTAACCGAGAAAGCCATGGTACCTCAAGCCAAGTCAGGTAATATATAAATATCATGTCATGTTTAAAAGTACCCGGTACCTTGTCTTGTCAAGTAGTAGGTGTATCAAGTCGTGTCGGGGTTGCACAAAATGTCATGTAGGTGCTCATAATCAAACTAAAAATAAGCATGGGTATACAAAACAAGTATGGGGTACTAATGGAACAATAAAATGGAACATTGTGGTATGGTATGCAAGTAGGTACAGATTAAAACATATGGATGCACGGTTATCGATTTGAGTTATGGTTATGGTTCCAACACTAATTAAATACAATTTATCAAGTATGGAATGTTAAAATCTCATTAATATGTATTAAATGATCTAGGGATGCAATTGAATAGATATTAGGCTAGATGTATGCAAGCGGGTGTCCAATATGGTATAAACTATTAAAAGGGTATTATGGGCTGTGCAAATAATTATTATGTGATTTAAATATGGGCGTGGGTACTACGTATTGTAAACTAAAATGCAACATGATACGTTTCAAGTTCTAGATCTAAAATGATATAATGGAACATTGAATGTTTAAAAGGAACATGTGACATTAGATTAAATCTACAGGTTTAACATGTAATTAAATAAGTATGAGATAATATAAATAGCATGTAGCAAGTTTTACTTGCCTCGATAGATCAAGAAACGGGTATACGGAACGTCACACGTCGGCGGAAAAAGTCGCGACGCGCGCACGGCACACGGAACGAATCCAAACAACGTACAAGGGGATCACACGGGTCAGGTACGCTCGCTGGGTCGTCGGGATCGTCGACGGCACGATCGGATTCCGGTGATCGCTGGAAAATAGATTTCACAAGAATAAAGAAAGAGAAAGAAAAAAAGAAGAAGAGGAAGAAGAAGGGAGTGGGATGTGCTCACTGGGTTTGTGCACAGGAGTTGCCTTGGGGTCAGAGGAGTTGGCAAAGGGCGACGACGATGAAGGATTGCCGGCGGTGAGATTCACAGCAAGGCAGGAGGATTCTCGGGTCGAATGGGGTGTGCAGGGAAGCCCTGGTGGTTTGGGATGAAGAGATGACGGTGGTGGTGTCAGGAGGTTGGGAGAGAGATGAGGGAGGTGCCGAGGTGACGACGAGGTGGGGTCGTCGGCGGTGGTGTACCTGATGTGGGGTTTTCTGCAGTTGTGGATCTTGGTGCACGGGGTTTGCAGAGAATATGAGGATGAGGTCGAGGAGAAGGAGGTGATTGTGGAGGAGAGGCGAGGTGATGGTGGAGGTGGTGACGGCGACGAGGGCGCCAATGCGAGGCGCAAGGCGCGGTCACGGGTTCGAGCGTGCGAAGGGAAAAAAAGGAGAAGAAGGAAAAGAAAATGTAAAGGGGAGAGAGAGAGAGACGTGGGGTGAGGTTTAAATAAAAAAAAATAAAGATTGGATAGAGAGAGAGAGAGATACACAGAGAGAAAGGGAGAGAGAGAGAGAACGAGAGAGAAAGGAGAGAGAAAGAGAGATGAGAGAGATCGAGAGGAGAGATAGAGGAATGCGAGAGGAGAGAGAAAGGGATGATGAGAGATGAAATTGGATTTTTGTGGGGGTAAGAGAGAGAAAGAAGTAGAGGTGAGGAGAGAGAGAAATGAAGTGGGGCCAGGTAAGAGAAAAAGAAAGGCTGGGATTGGTTAAAAAAAATTAAAAGATTTTATATTTTTAAACTAAAGGATATGTTCTGTTATGAGATTTGTTAAAGGAAAATTTAAAATAAAATTTAATAAATTTGAATTTAGGCGGATACAAAAATATTTCAAAATGCGCCCGGGTCGGGTCTAAAAATTTTAGATTTAAAATACGAAAATTATTTGTAAGTTCCAAAATTTAAAATTAAAGATTAGGTAACGAAAAAGCATACCCCCAAGAACGGATGCACGTACGTGCGCGTAGCCATCCAAACACGTCCGTTTCACTGAACGGGACGAGAACAAGATGCATGGACGCTACCACAGGGTTAAGGGTATCATGCAGGCTATGAAATGCAATTTTAATTTATTTTACGTGATCTAAAATGTCATATGTTAAATGTGCGATGCTAGGTGAAATGTTAATATGCAGTATACATGAGATGCACGTGTCTATTTAACAGGCCAGAGTAGTTTATAAATATGAATCAACCAGTTCAAGCAAGCCGGTCGGGTCGAATGCAATGTAAAAGTAAACTACCATTCGCATTCAAAGAAGATAAATCAATAAAATACCACAGACAAACAAATACGGAAACAGAAATTGGTATAACTGAACTCGGTTGTTACACACATACAGAAAAGTCTAGGCGATGTTAAACATTTCGATCGATTCATCAAACACCCACAAATCCCAGTGACCTCAACACTTGAGTCTCTTTTAAAAATACCCAGAGAGTGCCACAAGTACCTACGGATCATCACAAGAAGGCACGGTCCTTGCCTCACCAACGGCACCGCGGAACCGCGGCTAAACGCATGGTTTTGCCGCGGTTGTGCAGCCGTTTAGTCAAGTTAGGCGCTCGTTTTTCTTGGGGATACATAGAAAACCCTGCACAATTTTCTGCATATTTTTAAACCTAAAAATTCTAACTTTTGAAAAATTTCCAGAGACTAGGGTTTTTTCGGGTTTCGAAGTTTGATCGAACGCTTTAACTTTGTATAGACGACTCCTAATACTCTAACTTGGCTCTGATACCATTGTTGGGGTTTCTGTCAGGACCCGAAAAATCTTGTTCGTGACCGGCACTTAAATCACGCAACGTCTAAAGGCGTAACGTAAATTAAGTAAGCCGAAGCCCAGAAATCTAAACCTTTTAAAAGAAAATAAAAGAGGTGAAGTTTTGAAATAAAGGTATGATGAAATCAAATGTTTTCTTAAATGCATAGATAATGGAACATGAAAATGCAAGTAGATTATACTAGTTGAAAAAAAACATGTTTTGTCTTTTTAAAAATTTGGGCAGCACCTCCCTTGTATATTTTGAACCAAAACCACATATACATGATAATATAAAAGGCATCCCCAAGCGGGAGCCAGCTCTTCGCCAATCGGCGGAATCACAACCACGCAAGTCATAAATATATGTATACGACGCCCAACGGCGAAGATCAACACAGAAGGATGGTGAATAAAGCAAGACATCAAATCCACCAAGCGAACATATAACCCATCGCTCTAAGTCTCGCAACCACAAGTCTTTCTAAGTCTTACTACTTATACAAATACTAGTTTCTGATTGATGGAGTTGACTAGATACAACAGGAATAATAATACAAGAGTGGGCACGATCCAATATGTCCCACCTACCATAGCAAATCACCGGAAAGCAAGCTGTGTGCCAGCGATACCACTACTGATCCATGTGGTCAATCTGCAAGAACTGTGGCACAACGGGGGTGAGTTGCCAACTCGTGAGTAGAAAACATCAGCAGATAGAAATCGAATAAAACAACGATTCCTAGATCAACTATATCATAAAGGTAATACAATGAGATCTAGGGTGACCGTATCTGCATATATGCCAATAATATAATCGATGCATATATGCATGTGGATATCATCCACATTTCCATCAATGAAACAACAACATCATGGAACCTGAGTGTCCAACATCGACACTCGAAACATCATGAAAGCATATGCATATAAATATGAGGATATCAACCAACGTGTGTCCATCAATGACATATCAAAATCATGGAACCTGAGTATCCAGCATCGACACTCGAAACATCATGAAACCCGTGTTCAGTATCGACACGTAAATCCTCATATCTCGGGCTCCGTCAGTCCGGATCGGCCCATATTATCTCACGACTCCGGTCGGTATCCTCCGGATAACCGCCGAGTCCAGATACTATCACTGGTAGGTAGTGCTCCCCTGCCAGGCTCACCGCCTAACTATACGAGTCTTCTTGCCCCAGGGTACCTTGCCGGGTCCACTACGTACCCGCAGACGGTGCCTACCGCTCCTTGAATCGGGTATCGCATAGCTCATAACCGAGAAAACACATGGTGGACGTCTCGAAATATCATATCAAGAGAAATCGGGTTTTTAAAACAATACATACTTTCTTTGGAAATATAACCATGGTTCTCAAATCCAGAATCTCATGAAAACAGCATCTCAATACATATAATTATAAAGCATGATGTATGCAAATATAGAACAGAAATGTGAGCATATCAAGTATATCATGCGACATAGTATAGTGATGTGAGCATAGCAAGTATATCATGCAACATAGCATAATGATGTGAGCATAGCAATATATCATGCCAACGAGTCATGTGACAATACTGAACAATTAAGAGTAATAGCATGATGCGGCAATTCTACTGTGTAAGTGACATAGCAATTATCGATGATGAAAGTGTGTGAGCCGACAATCTGTGTAAGTGTAACATACGCATCATCGATAATTGTGTAGGTGTACTAGCATAGGTATATGTAATGCAATGAGGATATCATGAACGTAGCATAAGGTACATCGTCAGCGAAATGCTATAAGGTATACATATCTATAACATATATGAGTCGGTGGATCTATCAATCGGCATCCAGCCTCAAAATATCACGTACGGTATAATTCATCGTATGGCGGAATTAAGCAATTAGGGATTCTATCAACCTATATGACAATGAGGGTACGGATCTAAAGTCTCGTACGACATATCACTCATTATTCTTATATATATATATATATCACGTCACATTAGCATCAATCTCATATCATGTCTTGGCAATAGTATCTATACTCTCATATCACCTCGCATCCGTATATCAACATATCAATCCAAGTCATCTTATTTCGTCACATTCTCTTTTCATCACTTCAATATCTCACATCAAGTAATCTTATATACATTTATCTTAATCTTATCCTATTCATCGATCTCATGTCATATCCTTATACATCTCGTTTCATATCTTATCTCATCGGCTACTAACACCTTTAACCATATCCATAAGTTTCTCACATGGTTTCTCCAACCATATTCTATATATATTGGTTTCCATTTATAATTTGAGGGGGTGCTATACGCCTTCTATCCGACTTCCCCCGTAGATATAAATCTACTCACCTGCGAAACTCCTTATACAGCCGTAGTCGATGTGCTTCGTCGTCTCGGAATCCACGCGAAGGTACCTACAATCAATACTCTATCGTAATGCTATTAAAATCAAATTCCGAAATCCGAAACGGCACACGAATTGCTCATAGGTTAGAACCTATAGCCTATGCATGTAAAAACAACCAAACAACATCTCGTCGTTGACGTACAAATTATTAACGACCAAATACAATATCAAATATCAAAACCAAGAATTCCAATACCGGAAAACATAGCCAAAACCAACCTAATATGCTCCCAGATTTCATCTCAGGTTAATTGGGACTAAACAAGCAAGTACAGAGGATAGTTTATAGGGTAAGTGAGCTACAGGCAAAAACTCAACACCCGACACCTACAGAAATCCGGCGGCATTGCCAGAATATCCGAGCTCGCCGGCCATATTAGGGTGTAATTGGTTCGAACTTGGGTGGTGGTCTTCTGGTCAATAATCTAGGTCACTGGACTTGTTTGATTTTCTTTAAAATGCCCCAGATAGCTCCAGATACCCTATAAACTATAAAACATCACAAAACCGACATGGAATAATTCTATGTTCGTATTTTGGTTTCTAATCCGTGTTCTAGGCCAGAAAAGACATCTCTCAGGTCTTGCAACACTCACTACTCATATCAAGTCCACACAATCACCCAAACCCTCTCTTGGAATTTCCAAACATCACATAACCTAACCAAATCAAATTCTAAACTAAACTAGGATATATAAAAACGCATACTAATCTAAAAATGAAAGGATTACCTCATTTGGCAACTCAAGAATTTTCTTGAGTTACTCAAAGTCTTCAAAATCCAACTTTGAAAGGTCCAATGGGTTTGTAGAGAGGTGGTGATCATTTTTTGTGAAGAGGGTGTAGGGTTTTGGCAAGGTTTTGGAGATGAAACATTGAGGTGGAGGTGGAGGGAGTATGAGGAGGAAGAAGATGAAGAAAACAAATGGAGGGGGAAAAGATGGCAGCCCCCTTTCTCTCTCTCTCTCTCTCTCTCTTATTCTCACTCTCTCTCTCTCTTATGCTCACCCTCTCAATCATTCATGCCATGTCACACTCTCTCTCTCCAATAATTCTGTTTCTTTTCTCAAAATAGTTCACATAATACCACTAAAACAAACACAAATGAAACAACATGTAACAAAATGCAACATGTCATGGTGCACTAGCCATGATTAATTAAAAAGACGGATTTGGCCTAATCGCGATTAGTAGTGCACTAATCAAGTTTAATATAAACTCGCATATAATTAATTATAAAATTGCCAAATCCAATAAATATCTTTTTAATAAATAAAACATTTTAATCTCCTATTATTTTCCAAATATTGGTATATAATTATACCATTTTACGAAAATCCCCATTTCGCAAATTGACTAGTTTTCACGAAATATATTTTTTTAATATTAAATTCCAAAAATAATATTTTATATTTTCTGAAATGTTACAATCTTCCCCCTTAAATAAATTCGGTCCCCGAATTTAAATTTAAACCCCCAAATGCTAAAACATTTCAATGATCAGCTCAAATCAATGGGGCTCCGAAATCACGGAAGATACAGAATTACCACAGCGCATCGTGTGCGCCTGAAAACGAGTATGAAACTCAAAATCGAACTCCGTCAAGCGTCACGCAATCATCGGAGTTACAATGGAGATACAGATCTCGAAATCCACTACTGAAATCCAATATACACTAGTCGAACACTATAATACGTATATAGTACGCATCCCTAGAAAAATCTCCTAAAACTGAATAAAACACATGCAAAATCTTTTCTGAATCGCCGTGTGATGCGTAACTCAACTTCCAAGTGACGGACGCTCATTTGTAAAGTAATAAATATATGTTCGTATATGTTTTGCTCAAATATACGTTCCGCCCTTTTAAAATATCCCAAAAGGTTTTCCTTTATAAATGTTCGTGTCGCTCGCGGACACGTAGGAAATAGCGAGACTATAGCTCCTTTTTGAAAACCTCTTGGTAAACTTTTTAATGCATGCAAAGTACTCAAGTACTGTCCTCCGATCAGTCCTGTTCGGCTACTACATAATATAGTGCCCATCATTAAAACAAAGTGCTCAAGAGCAAAATCAGCCTCAAAAGGCATATCCAACATCACGTACGTCTGGTGCGCACGGAAATCAAATCCAATACAACTGCCACGATATGCACAAAGCAAAACTAAGGGCAACGGGTGTGCACGAAAGCATCTGTCTAGTGCAACGGATTTGCACGACAATAATATCAAGTGCATCTATAGTGCATGGAAATCTCAACCCAGTGCAACTAACATGCACGAATGAAAATCCCAATCGAGTGCATCCGGTATGCACAAAATCACATCTCATATCATGCACCCAACATGCGCGAAAATCCAAATCAAGTGCATCTGTCATGCGTGAATGAAATCTAAATCAAGTGCATCCAACATGCACGAAAAAAATCTAAATTAAGTGCATCCGGTGCGCACAAAATCCAATACCACGCGCCTAATATGAGCAAAAATCCAACCCAAGCGCGTCAGGTCTGTATAAATGCCCAGTGCAATAAAGCGCACGAAAACGAACGTCAAGTGCAAACACGCACAAAAACATAAATCTGGTAAAACAAATACTCAAAGACATAAATCGGGTGCAATCAATATACGGAGTATAAATTTAGTGCAACCAATGCACGAAATACAAATCCGGTGCATCCAGTGCACGAAATACCAATCTGGTGCAACAAATACACGGAAACTCATCAATAACTCAAATGCGTATAAAAAGCAGCACCGAGTGTACCAATGCATATAAAATCATAAACGTGTGCAACTGCGTGCACAAAACACGTATCAATGCACTGCAAGCACATGCGAGCTATACCGAGTGCAAAAACCAAATCGAGTGCATACCACATGCACAAAATAAAATCAACCCTATGAAATTCACGAAATCATAAACGCGTGCAGCCAAGGCACAAAACCGATATCAAGTGCAATAGATATGCACAAATCGCAAACCGATGTAGCGGTGTATAAGCATAAATCAAGTGCAATAACTATGCACAAAATGTAAATACCCAGTAGGTGCAGCCATGGTGCACGAAAATAATATCATGAAACTCAATCATCAAAACTCAAATCCAAGCGATATAAGCGTGATACTCGGATCACAAACGCAAATCGCAACAAATGACATTGAGGTATACCTCCTACAATGTCAAGAAATGCCGGTGCGCCCAAAACTGGCAGAGCAAGAACATCCGCCTGCCTCCTGCTCACGGTCTGGCGTCCTCTGTCTCTGGGTCTTCATTTCTCTATGGATTACCAATCTCGCAATCCATCGGCTCGTCGGACCGGTCAGGTGTACTAACGGAAACGATTCCGCTCTGACACTCCTCTGGTCATTTCTCGGCCAATTAGTATGACCACTCGTAAAGCAGCACGTCACTGGCGTCGGCCTCTGGCCCTCTGAATACACGTGACACAACTGATCCTCGGTGCAAATCTTATCACAACAGTGTCCTGGAAGGCACCTGCTCAAAGTCTCTTCCGATCTCGCCTATGCCGAACTGTACGGAGGCTGGTACTTTTGCATAATCTTTTCTCGTTTTCGGGACATCTGCGTTCTCAACACAGCATTTCCTCGAGAACTGGCCGTATCCCAACGCCTCTGTATACATATCAGACTCTAATCTCAACGGGGAGTAACAACAGCTTGTTAACACCTCGCACGAACCTCTTGTTCCACTCGTCGTTATTATCGTTAACTTCAACGTCACGTCACGCTATTTGCGTACTGCAATTATTCTCGGCTACAGTCAATCCAGAGTCTCTCATACGGACTCGAAATTACGAACTCGGTATCTTCATCACTCTGTAGAAGATATCTAGCCAAACACGTCCTCGGGAACTCGTCCCAATCATCGGAGGAATATTCTATATTCATCCGTTCTCGATTAACTCACAATGCATCTGGGTGAGGTCCTATATCCGAAGCTGGTCAACTTACTGTTCTCACATCGGATCATCCAACGAACAATGTCATCTCTGGGTCGATCTATTCTAGAGCCGAATAAGATTCTCCACGCTGGAAATCTGCAACTCAACTGGGCCTGTGTAGGCGCATCAAATCAGACGAATCACCTTCGTCTCTCAACTCAAGATAGACTAGCTATCTTCTATCGTACCTCTGCCTGAAAGCTCCAGCGATCTCAGCTCATAAGCTCTGGAAGCGACATCCCATCAATCTCAGCAACAGCTGGATCATCTGTCTGCAAGGTAGACAATATCACGATCTCTGAGGTAGGCTGTACATCAACAGTCCTCTCAATCTGGCAGCCTCTATCAATGGCCCGATCATCCGGTGCAAAACCGAACACTCTCCTCTAACGAGAGGTCACAACACAAACACTAAATCGAGACGTTCCCATGTCACCAGAAAATACGATGGTCAGTCCTCGTCCATGACGAGCTCGCCCCTGACCACATCACTAGCAGCAGCTCAATCTGCGCTCAAACCATGGTGACAAGAACCTCAAGTATGTATCGAAGAAGATAGATCAAAAGAATGAAAGGAATCAACAGATCCTAAAATGGATACATGATCATAAGGAGGAACGAAATCAATGAGAGTATGATCATTGGAACGAATAAAATCAAGGATCTCAAATTAATGTATAATCATGGGAACGAAGAGAATCATAGATCTCAAGATATGTACATCCTAAGGTCACTTAAGCGGAGTATCGCATCGTAAGTATGCCGCGGAACATACGCACGGTACGTCACTCTACTTGAGTTACCTACTCCATCAATCAGGCTCAACCTATGTAACGAAAGTTCGGGTCTAATACCCCCTGTTTAAGTCTAAGTTCCGTAAGGTCAAGCCTAGGTTCCGAAATAGATTACGCCCCACACTCTACATAGTCAAACCTAGACTCGAACCAAGGTTAAACCTAACGCTCTGATACCAACTTTGGCACGACCCGAAAAATCTTGTTCGTGACCGGCACTTAAATCACGCAACGTCTAAAGGCGTAACGTAAATTAAGTAAGCCGAAACCCAGAAATCTAAACCTTTTTAAAGAAAATAAAAGAGGTGAAGTTTTGAAATAAAGGTATGATAAAATCAAATGTTTTCTTAAATGCATAGAGAATGGAACATGAAAATGCAAGTAGATTATACTAGTTGAAAAAAAAAACATGTTTCTTCTTTTTAAAAATTTGGGCAGCACCTCCCTTGTATATTTTGAACCAAAACCACATATACATGATAATATAAAAGGCATCCCCAAGCGGGAGCTAGCTCTTCGCCAAATCACAACCACGCAAGTCATAAATATATGTGTACAACGCCCAACAGCGAAGATCAACACAGAAGGAGAGTGAATAATGCAAGACATCAAATCCACCAAGGTAACATATAACTCATCGCTCTAAGTCTCGCAACCACAAGTCTTTGTAAATCTTACTACTTATTCAAATACTAGTTTCTGATTGATGGAGTTGACTAGATACAACAGGAATAATAATACAAGAGTGGGCACGATCCAATATGTCCCACCTACCATAGCAAATCACCCGAAAGCAAGCTGTATGCCAGCGATACCGCTACTGATCCATGCGGTCAACCTGCAAGAACCGTGGCACAACAGGGGTGAGTTGCCAACTCGTGAGTAGAAAATATCAGCAGGTAGAAATCAAATAAAACAACGATTCCTAGGTCAACTATATCATAAAGGTAATACTATGATATCTAGGGTGACCGTATCTGCATATATGCCAACAATATAATCGATGCCTATATGCATATGGATATCATCCACGTGTCCATCAATGACACAACAACATCATGGAACCTGAGTGTCCAACATCGACACTCGAAACATCATGAAAGCATATCCATATAAATATGAGGATATCAACCAACGTGTGTCCATCAATGACACATCAAAATCATGGAACCTGAGTGTCCAACATCGACACTCGAAACATCATGAAACCTGTGTCCAGCATTGACATGTAAATCCTCATATCTCGGGCTCCGTCAGTCCGGATCGGCCCACGGGCTCCGTCAATCCGGATCGGCCCATATCATCTCACGACTCCGGTCGGTATCTGCCGGATAACCGCCGAGTCCAGATACTATCACCGGTAGGTAGTGCTCCCCTGCCAGGCTCACCGCCTAACTATACGAGTTTTCTTGCTCCGGGGTACCTCGTCGAGTCCACCACGTACCCGCAGACGGTGCCTACCGCTCCTCGAATCGGGTATCGCATTGCTCATAACCGAGAAAACACATGGTGGACATCTCGAAATATCATATCAAGAGAAACCGGGTTTTTAAAACAATACATACTTTCTTTGGAAATCCACGGTTCTCAAATCCAGAATCTCATGAAAACAACATCTCAATGCATATAATCATAAAGCATGATGTATGCAAACATAGAACAGAAATGTGAGCATATCAAGTATATCATGCGACATAGTATAGAGCATAGCAAGTATATCATGCAACATAGCATAATGATGTGAGCATAGCAATATATCATGCCAACGAGTCATGTGACAATACTGAACAATTAAGAGTAATAGCATGATGCGGCAATTCTACTGTGTAAGTGACATAGCAATTATCGATGATGAAAGTGTGTGAGCCGACAATCTGTGTAAGTGTAACATACGCATCATCGATAATTGTGTAGGTGTACTAGCACAGGTATATGTAATGCAATGATGATATCATGAACGTAGCATAAGGTACATCATCAGCGAAATGCTATAAGGTATACATATTTATAACATATCCGAGTCGGTGAATCTATCAATCGGCATCCAGCCTCAAAACATAATGTACGGTATAATTCTATAAGTCCATGTCACGCACCCCACGAGCTTGCGGGGAGGCGGAATATATGAAAAACAATTATCAAAGCTTCGTAACACGGACTTGAGCACACGGATCGTGTCTAAACCATTACTAGCATACTACGAAAGGTTTAACTACTCGGATTCGAAGTTATACCTCACGTTACTTGTCCTTCGGGTCTTCATCGCTGTCCTCCACTCTTCGTAGGATCTATGGAACGTCGGCACCTCAACGGCCTCCTCGAGCCAAAGACGATCCACCCGAGAGCTACTAATCCAAGCTTGACCTCTAACTTGAGGTAACTAGGTTACTAAAAGTGCTAATCAAAGCATCCTAGGGGATATAGAGTAGGATTATGGATTAATAAGTCTTGCTAACCCTTGATCTCAACACATGAGAGGTTAGGGTTAGGGTTTGAAGAGAGAGAGCTTGAGGAGAGAGAAGGTGAGAATGCGAATCCTTTTGGAATATTGATATCATTGTGAATATATAAAGCATAACACACTATTAAATGAATAACAAATAATAATGTGTCATCATGCTTCATTAATACATATAGTGATTCATCTCATGAGTCATTTAAATCATAAATGAATCATTAACTCCATGGATGAATCACACCATGACTCATTAATCCAATAAATGCAAATGCCACCTTAGCCTCCATGCCATCATCCATCTAGAAGCTTCTCGACAATTTACGAGAACGCCCTTCCTTTCCTTGAAAACACGGAAAAACTTTAGAACTGTATAAATCCAATAATCCGATACTAGAATCTGGCTTAAACCAAAGCCCGCTAGTAAAAACTGTCCGAACATAGTACGTGTGTAAAAATACGTATGCGTCCGAACCCTGTCATAAAACCATACGACCTCTATATCGTTTCGCCCGAAGCAGGGAAACTCTCTGTGTGGGACTCTAAAGACTCGACACTACGCTGGCAGTAGGTTTAACCACAGACCGCAAGCGGCACTAGCTGTACATAACGGTTTAACTACAGACCGCCCTTCTATTGAGGGTAAAGACATAACCCGACATGGACTTGGAGTCATCCTTGTCACTCTGGAAGCTGGAGTCGGCAAAGGACTCGATCTGAAGGTCTTTTCCGCCATACACCAAGAACATCTCCTTAGTCCTCCTCAGGTACTTGAGAATATTCTTTACTGCTATCCAGTGCTTCTCCCTTGGGTTTTCCTGATACCGGCTTACAACGCTTAATGCGTATGCTACATCTGGTCTGGTACATAACATCACATATATTATAGAGCCTACCGCAGAAGCGTAGGGTATAATCGACATGCGATCCCTTTCCAAATCAGTCTTGGGAGACATCTCTTTGGAGAGGGTGATTCCGTGACAAGCCGGTAAGTTACCGCGCTTAGAATCTTCCATACTGAATCTTTTCAATATGGTGTCTATGTACCTGGACTGCGAAAGTCCTAACATCCTCTTAGATCTATCACGATAGATCTGGATCCCCAGAATGTAGGTGGCATCACCCAGGTCCTTCATGGAGAACTTCTGTGACAAGAATCTTTTGACTGACTGTAGCATAGGAATATCATTTCCTATTAGGAGAATGTCATCCACGTACAAGACGAGGAATACAACAACTCTCCCTACGATTTTACTGTATATGCATGGTTCATCTGGATTTTTGATAAAGACGAATTCTTTGACAGTATCATCAAAACAGATGTTCCAACTCCGCGATGCCTGCTTTAGTCCATAAATGGACTTAAGCAACTTGCACACTTTACCGCTGCTCCCACTCTGAATGAATCCCTCTGGCTGATCCATATAGACGCACTCTTCCAAATTACCATTTAGAAAGGCCGTCTTTACGTCCATCTGCCAGATCTCATAATCGTGGAAGGCAGCAATGGCAAGAAGGACCCGAATGGATTTGAGCATAGCCATTGGAGAAAAGGTTTCGTCATAGTCCAAACCAGGTCTTTGACGGAAACCCTTTGCAACAAGTCTAGCCTTATAGGTTTCAACCTGTCCATCTACACCAATCTTCTTTCTGAAGATCCATTTGCATCCTACGGGTTTTACCCCATCTGGAGCAATGTCCAAAGTCCATACTTTGTTAGTGTACATGGACTACATTTCGGTCCGCATTGCATCCAGCCATTTTACTGAGTCGCCGCTCTGAATGGCTTGCTGGAAGCTAGTAGGGTCATCATTATCAATGATGCAATCTTCTCGATCCCAGTCTATGAGAAAACCGTAGTATCTCTCGGGCGGATGAGACTGCCTACTACTTCTGCGGATAGGCGCTGGTTTGTCCCTTTCTTCTGAAACTTCTGGTTCTACCATACTTTCAGTAACAGCTTGTGGTTCTGGAATTTCTTCCAGTTCTACTGCGCTCCCACTCTTCTGATTTTCCAAAAATTCAGCTTCTAAGAAGTGGGCATGATGAGAAACAAAAAACTTTTGTTCCTCTGCGCAATAGAAATAATACCCTTCGGAGTTCTTTGGATATCCTACAAACTTACATTGTACTAAGCGTGCCTCGAGCTTGTCCGGATGTTGCTTTTTTACAAAAGCTGGACATCCCCATGTCTTCAGGTACTAAAGATAGGGTTTCTTCCCACTCCGCATCTGATATGGTGTGGTAGGTACAGTCTTGGTTGGAACCTTGTTCAAAAGATATGCAGCTGATTCTAGTGCATAACCCCAGAAAGATCGTGGTAACTCAGCCTTACTCATCATGGAACGAACCATATCCAATAGGGTTCGATTCCGCCTTTCCGATACACCGTTGTGTTGTGGTGTGTATGGAGGAGTAAGCTGAGAGAGAATTCCATTCTCTTTTAAGTAACCAAGGAACTCGACACTTAAGTATTCACCACCTCGATCAGATCTCAGTGTCTTGATACTTTTGCCTGTTTGGTTTTCCACTTCATTCTTGTATTCCTGGAATATCTCAAAGGCCTCGGATTTATGCTTCATCAAGAAGATATGTCCATACCTAGAGAAATCATCCGTAAAAGTAATGAAGTAGGAATAACCACCTCGCGCATGTGTAGACATTGGACTGCACACGTCACTGTGTACGAGTCCCAAGAGCTCGCTCTCTCTTACTCCGTGTCCAGTAAACGGAGTCTTTGTCATCTTTCCCATGAGACAAGATTCACAAGTAGCATAAGATTGATAATCGAACGGATTCAAATATCCTTCTCTATGTAACTTAGTTAATCGTGTTTCATTGATGTGACCTAGTCTACAATGCCATAAGAAAGCCTGATTTATTTTTGGAGACTTTCTTTTAAGTGTGTTCTGGACATTGAAAACCTGAGCTTGACTCAATACGTATATACCGTCATCTAATGTACCGGACCCAATCAGAACTTGATTTAGGTGGATGTGAACTACATCGCTTATGAATGTAAAATCATATCCCTTTCTCAAAAGTGAGGACACTGATATGATATTACAAGTCAAACTAGGTACATACAAACAGTCACGTAGAATCAATATCTACCCACTTGTCAAACCTAGGCGATATTCTCCCACGGATTCAGCGTCCACGCTCATTCCGTTTGCAACTCTGAGAGACAAATCACCTACCCTTATAACTCTACGGTTTCTCAAAGCATGTAATGAATTACAGATATGAGATCCTGCTCCAGTATCTAGTACCCAGGAAGTAGAGTTAATTGACAAACAGTTCTCAATTACAAACACACTTGAGGCCGAAGCCACAACATGCTTCGTATCCTGGCTACTGGCTTCCAAAGCCCTGCAATCCTTCTGCCAATGCCCGTTCCCATAACAATAGGAACATCCCTCCTTACTTACACCAAGTCCTGAAACTTTTGCTCTTCCCTTTCCTCCTACTTTACCGACACCGTATATCGGCTTTATAGAGGTCTTCTTCTTTTCACCATTTGCTTTCGCCCTGGATGTAGAAGAAGAAGGCCCCCATTAAGCAGAGCTTGTGTCTCCCTGGTTTCTTTCAGGGTGTAAGTAGAGGGTAGGGGCTGTGGAAATAAGTCAGCGTATGATATGTTTCCCAACGTGGTCTCCAGGTCCTTGAGCTCATCAATATAGCAAGTCATCGTAAGGACGTCATCCCCTACAGATGACCCGACAACCATCCTCGCTTGAATTAATTCGTTCGAGGTCTCATATCTTGCGATATGAGATTGCTCTTGTCACGACCCGCAATTCGGCCCATAACCGGCACTTAAACTACGTAACGTCTACAGGCGTACGTAACTTAAGTAAGCCGAAAACCCAGAAATCTAAACCACCCAAAACTGGATCAACGGAGAAACAAAGTTTAAAATATTTTAGAAGTCGCCATTTAAAAATCCCTAACTCTAGTTTTCTTTCATAAAAATTTCGGCAGCACTTCCCTTGTAAAACTGGCCCCGTAAACGGGTACAACACAGATAATATATAAACATCCCAAGTGGGAGAAAAATCACGCCCACCGGCGGAGACAATCACCACAACAAGTATACGACGCCAAAGCGAAGAAATATCAAGAGAACGACTATATAAAGAAGTAAACATTTCCAAAGTAAACTGCTTCTACGAGCACGGTTCCCAAAACCAATAATATACAACACTGAAATCTCACAAGTCGTCTCTAAGTCATATATAACATGGGTAGATGGAGAATACTAGATCCAACTCAAAAGATATACAATATACAACGGATAACCGCAAACCCACCTATAATGCAACGGCCTCACTGCCAAAGGTAGCGGTATCCACAAAAGTAGTGATGATAAGCTGCCCTGCCGCGACTACTCAGAGGGTAAGTCCTGCAAAAACTGTGGCACAACGGGGGTGAGTTGCCAACTCGTGAATAGTAATTAACATCATACAGTAATCGCAAGTATGCACTAACAATGATCAATAACATGTGAACTGATAGCGTGAGTATGACAACATAAATATGCAACTATCATGATATCCATACCAATTTTATACTGAGTGCGGAATAGTAAATAATCTCATGCACAAATCATAAGCATGAAAAACACGGTGTAACTCAACAACACCCAAATCTCAAGATACTCAGATCGGCCCTCAAATCCTGTACATCTCATGAAACCTGAGTGTCAAACATCGACACTCGAAAACAACATGAAAACCAGTGCCTATCATCGACACATAAATACTGATATCCATACGTTCCTCGAAAACCAAGTATCTCACCTCGATACTTGCGTTTCCACGTATCGGTCTTTCTGATATCCATACGTTCCTCGAAAACCAAGTATCTCACCTCGATACTTGCGTTTCCACATATCGGTCTGTCTGATATCCATACGTTCCTCGAAAACCAAGTATCTCACCTCGATACTTGCGTTTCCACGTATCGGTCTGTCAAATCCCATATCTCTCGGAAATTAAGTGCCCAACATCGACACCTTAATTTCCCATATCGCATCTCAAATGCATAAGTCCATATAATGTATCTCGCGGGTCCCAAAAATCCAAATCCAGAATACATATATATACAGCGTCCCATACCACCGATATATATGCAATACAAATCATGTAAATCCAAATCCAAAATACATATATATACAGCGTCCCATACCACTGATATATATGCTATAAAAACTGTAAGATCCAAATTCAGAATACATATATACACAGCGTCCCATACCACTGATATATATGCAATAAAAACTGATTATATAACAATAGCAAGGTATATATGCGAACGAGTAATATAGCATGGTATATGTGCGAACGAGTAAAATAGCATGGTATACATATGAGCATGTAGGTATACAGGTATGTTCTATGTAATATGCATTGTCGCACAAGTATAACTGTTTAATGTCGCTAACTAATAGCAAGGTATACAATAAGCATTTGTATTGTGCGTGTCATGGCAATTACCGACAGGGTGTGTGTAGCATATCATTGGTGCTCGTGCAACATGGACTGTCGATAATAGTGCAGTGTACAACAGGTACAGTACTAAGCACAAGTAACTATATGCAACATGAATCATGCACTGTTTCTATATAAGCAAATAAGCATACGGCTAATATTATATCATGTCTAGCCCCGACGCGTAGCGCCATACGGGCGATTCCCCGTAGATGTTAAATCTACTCACCCTGTGGTCTCCAGCTATGAAGATCCGACCACCTGCTTCCCTTTGTTCGCAGCGTCTGAAGTCCCCGCTTGCGACGCTATAAAATCACAAACACCAGAAATAAAGCGAACATCTCAGAAGCAATCAAAATAACGCAAAACTACGTAATATAAAACGCATCAACGCACTAAATCAACTCACGAGTACACGTCTATTGCAAACACGCGAAACGATACCTAAACCCAAACTGAGCACGTCGCAGCACGACACACGACTCGTGTCGCAACACGTATCACGCGAACTCAAAACACACGATTATAGGTATTCGATCCCAGATTTTGCATACTGCATTTACTAAGTAAATAAACAGTACCAAACAACCCAAAACCACAGCAGACAACTACCACAGAAGACCCACCCCAAAACTACCCAAGTCGGCCGGCGTCGCCGGCCCCCTCTTCAAGTCTCGCCGGCCCCGGCCGGTGGGATGGTCCCCGTCTCCTAGGTGGTGTCTCAGGTCAACCTGCACATCTCTCTGAAGTTGTTTCCTCAATCACTAAAATACCCAGGTCACAGCAGATACTAGTATCTCTAAAATACACTAAAAACCCGATATCGCCTTAATCGATATAAACTACGATCTACGCAGAAATTAACGATCAAAACCACACAAAAACTATAAATTAACAGTAAAGGGGTTATACCTAACAACTTTGCTCTCAAGTTCCAAGCTTTTCCCTATCTCCAAGTGATCAAGAGCAAGAAAATCCCAAGTTTAAGGTATTTTTGTGATAGGTTTCAGAATTTTGATGGTTTGTGAGTTTACAATGATAAATTATGAGAAATAATTGAGCAAGGCCAGTAGAGGGAGAAGGAAATTCGGCCAAGGGGTGAGGTGGAGGGATTGTGAGGGTTTCCTAGCAATTACCTACACTTATTGCAACATAAATGCACTTGCACACATACACACACATGCATGCATCTCCTTTTATCTTTTCTTTTCTTTTCTTTTAAATCCTAACTTAAAACCTAGTCCACACATAATTCCCTAGGTGAAGTGAGAAGGAATCTTAACTTAAAGGTTTTAAAGAAAAGATCGCTTAAAGAAATTTTCCCAAAATTTGAATACCGCATTAAAATAATATTAAAATTGGGAAAAATCAAATTGAACCAAAACGTCCCATATACTTCCAAAGCTCGCGCACTAGCTTTATTTTAGCTAATCTAGGTGCTGGCAAGTCTATATGGTCGTTTGTTCACAGTCGGGTAAAAACGGAAAATACCGACAAACTTACCCTAAAACGGACGAAATCGCATAACGATTTCCAAAACGTTACAATCTCCCCCCTTATAGAAATTCGGTCCCCGAATTACAATTTCATACTAAAACGTACCTTCAAAAAGATAAGGGAATTTCTTCCGCATCTCACTCTCGATCTCCCAAGTGATCTCCTCACCAGTCGGACTACGCCACAAAACCTTTACAGAAGGCAAGTCCCTAGACCGAAGTTTCTTCACCTGCCGATCCAAAATAACTATCGGCTGCTCGGTGAACGAAAGATCACGCTCAAGCTGAACGGTCTCGTGCTGAATCATATGAGAAGGATCATGAAGGTATTTACGAAGCATCGACACATGAAAAACGGGGTGAACATCTGGAAAACTAGGCGGGTGCGCTAAACGATAAGCAACCGAACCCACTCGCTTAAGGATCTCGAAAGGACCTACAAATCTGGGACTGAGCTTCCCTCTCTTCCCAAATCACATAACGCCCTTCATAGGAGAAATCTTCAGGAATACATGATCTCCCACTGCGAACTCAAGTCTGCGACGACGACGGTCGGCATAAGACTTCTGCCTGCACTGGGCTGCTCTCATCCTGTCCTGAATCAGCTGGATCTTCTCCGTAGTCTCCTGAACAAGCTGGGGTCCCAAAACCAAACTCTCACTAAGCTCGGTCCAACAGACTGGCGATCGACACTTCCTACCATATAAAGCCTCAAAAGGTGCGATCTGAATAGTCTCCTGAAAGCTGTTATTGTAGGAGAACTCAATCAACGGCAAGTGACGATCCCAACTGCCCCCAAAATCAAGCACACATGCACGGAGCATATCCTCCAGAGTCTGAATAGTCCGCTCCGTCTGACCATCTGTCTGCGGATGAAAAGCGGTGCTAAAACTCAATCTGGTACCCAAAGCTCCCTGAAGCTTCTGCCATAGACGGCTAGTGAACTGGGTACCTCTGTCGGATACTATGCATGTGGGAACACCGTGCAAACGCACAATCTCATCTATATAAAGTTGAGCGTACTGAGCATAGCCGAAAGTGGTCTTCACTGGAAGGAAGTGAGCCGCTTTCGTCAACCGGTCTACAACAACCCAAATGGAGTCGTACCCTCTACTGGTCCTGGGTAGACCCACAATAAAGTCCATGGAAATCTGCTCCCATTTCCACTCCGGAATGGGTAAAGGCTGCAACTCTCCAGCCGGTCTCTGATGCTCAGCCTTGACTTGCTGACAAGTCAGGCACCTCGAAACGAAGTCCGAAATATCGCGCTTCATCCCTTCCCACCAGTAGTAGTCTCTCAAGTCTCGGTACATCTTGGTGGAACCTGGATGAACGCTAAAAGCCGACTGATGTGCCTGCTCTAGGATCTCGCGTCTCAACCCATCAACATCCGGTACACACAAGCGAGTCCCGCATCGTAGCACACCCTGGTCATCAATCATGAACTCCGAAACTGTACCCTGTCGAACAAGCTCAAGAATCTCCGACAAACGAGCATCACTGGGTTGCGCCTCACGAATACGATCAACAAGTAGAGGACGGGCGCGGACATGAGCAAACTGTCCCCCAGTGGAGGTGAACTCGAACTGCACTCTATTATCACATAAGAGCTGCCAATCTGCAGAAGACTGACACCGAACGGCGCTCAGCTGGGACAAGCTACCCACGGGCCTACAACTCAAAGCATCGGCTACCACATTCGCCCTGCCCGGGTGATAAAGGATCTCACAATCATAATCCTTCACTAGCTCCATCCATCGGCACTGTCTCAGGTTCAGATCTCGCTGCTGGAAGATGTACTTCAGACTCTTGTGATCCGTGAAGATCTGACACGACTCTCCATACAAGTAGTGTCTCCAGATCTTCAACGCAAAGACTACCGCTGCCATCTCAAGATCGTGAGTGGGGTAATTCTGCTCGTGCTTCTTCAGCTGCCTAGAAGCATATGCAATCACCCTATCATGCTGCATCAAAACACAGCCGAGCCCCACTCGAGAAGCATCACAATACACAACGTAGCCTCCCGATCCAGAAGGTAAAGAAAGAACTGGTGCTGTCGTCAACCGAGTCTTCAACTGCTGAAAACTCTGCTCGCACGCATCAGTCCAGAGAAAAGGAACCCCCTTCCGGGTCAGTCCAGTCAGCGGTGCAGCGATACTCGAAAAATCCTGCACAAAACGGCGATAATAACCAGCTAAGCCCAAAAAACTGCGGACCTCAGTCACCGATACAGGTCTGGGCCAAAGCTGTACAGCCTCGATCTTCCTCGGGTCCACAAGAATACCATCACTAGCAACCACATGACCCAGGAAGTCAACTCTATCAAGTCAAAATGCGCACTTTGAGAATTTAGCATACAACTGGTGCTCTCTCAATATCTGCAAAGTAATCCCCAAGTGCTGCTCATGCTCCTCTCGACTCCTAGAGTAAACCAGTATGTCATCAATAAACACGATAATGAACTGGTCGAGGAACGGCCTGAAAATCCGGTTCATCAGATCCATGAACGCTGCTGGTGCATTAGTGAGTCCGAACGACATCACCAAAAACTCATAGTGCCCATAGCGTGTACGAAAAGAAGTCTTCGGAACGTCATCATCCCGAACCCGCAACTGATGATAACCCGAACGCAAATCAATCTTCGAAAAATGTTTCGCACCCTGGAGCTGATCGAATAAATCGTCAATGCGGGGCAAAGGATACCTGTTCCGCACCGTAACACGGTTCAACTGACGATAATCCACACATAGCCTCAAACTGTCGTCCTTCTTCTTGACGAACAGAACAGGAGCTCCCCACGGCGAAACACTCGGACGCACAAGTCCCAAATCAAGCAACTCTTGCAATTGATCTTTAAGCTCTCTAAGCTCTGCCGGAGCCATCCGATAAGGCGGTATAGAAATAGGCTCCGTGCCAAGAATCAGATCAATGCAAAACTCAATATCGCGCTCTGGCGGCAACCCAGGTAACTCATCGGGAAAGACATCGGGAAACTCTCGCACGGTAGAAACCTGGTCCAACAACTCCACTGTGGCTCCAGTATCATGAATGAACGCCAAGAATCCCCGACATCCTCTCCTCAAAAGCCGACTAGCGCACAAAACAGAAATCAAGCTGTGAGGGGCGGCACTACAGTCCCCCTGCACAACGAACACTGACTCGCCAGGAAAACAAAATCTAACTGTCTTCTCGCGGCAGTCCACGGACGCATAGCAAGTAGCTAGCCAATCCATGCCCAACAGAACGTCGAAGTCCAACATCTCCAGAAGGATCAAGTCGACGGGCAGATCTCTGTCACCAATATGGACGACACAAGATCGAAACACATAACGCGCAACAAACGACTCTCCCACAGGAGTAGTCATGATCAACGGCTGATCCAGCCAACACGACTCTCGGCCTAACCTCGGCACGAAGTGCGTAGAAACATACGAATGCGTGGATCCCGGATCAAAAAGAACATGCGCATCAAAAGAACATACAGATAGAGTACCTGAAACCACGGCATTGGACGCCTGAGCGTCCTGGTGAGTCAAGGCAAAAACCCTAGCCTGACCTCTACCGGCTACTGGCTGTCCTCTGCCTCTGCCACCTCGACCTCTCGGTACAAAACCTCCGCGACCACGACCTCGCTGAACAGGAGTCTGACGCGGCGCAACTACAGGAACAAGAGGCAACGCTCTCTGAGGTGGAGAAGGTGGTAAGGTAACCTGCGGTACAGCTGGCTTGTTCACACGCGGCTCTATACAATCTCGAATCCGATGACCCAAACTACCGCACCGGTAACATCCCGAAGCAAACTGCCGATCATCCTGAGGGTAAGAACCATAAAGTCGACCTCGTCCCGAACCGCCACTATCAGAACGGAAACTGTCTCGACGTCTAAACGCCTGTCTCGCTGCCGAATCACCTATACGAACTCTCTTCGGTCCCGGAGCAACTGATGACTCAGCTAGACGCTCCTCTACCGAAAGAGCTGCATCCACCGCTGCTGCATACGTGTCACAATGCTGAATACTGATGGCTAGGAACAAATGGGTAAGCAGGCCTCGAACAAACCTCTTCACCCTCATCTCCTCAGTCGCCACCAGGTATGGAGCATATATCGACAGCTCAGTAAACAATACATCATAATCCGACACCGTCATCCCCGGCGTCTGACGTAAAGACTCAAATCTGCGCGCTCGCGCATCCCTGACGCTCGGTGGAAGAAAACGAACAAGAAAAGACGTCACAAACTCAGCCCAGGTCATAGGAGCAAGACCAGCGGCTCTGCCTCTCTCCAACGACTCACACCACTTCTGGGCCATGCCCTCCAGACGAAACTGGTAAACTCTACCCATCTCTCATCGGAACATCGGAGTGAGCGACAAATCCTGGCCATCCGGTCGATAAACGACTGCGGATCCTCAGTAGCATCTGTGCCCGTAAACACCGGAGGTCTCAACCTCATGAAATCCGTCAACGACACAGCAATAACCTCCGGAGCTGCAACTGCGACTATCGGAACTGTAGGTACCATCGTGGCCTCCGCAGCGGGTGGAACAACTGCCTGCCCCTGCGCTCGGATGGTCTCTACCAAGGTCCCCACAATCTGACGCAGATCCTGCATACCAGCTCCAATCATAGCAATATACTCCGGTACAACAGGCGTACCACCCTGGTCAGTCCTCGCCTCAGGCGAGTCAACCCTGACCTCGGCCCTCGCGGCCGCTCTCTGAGCCCTCGTAGTCTTCGGCGGCATATGGGCTGGAAATCGAAACAAGATTCGATAAGGAAACGGAAATCGAATCACAGGATGTATATCAATCACGGAAGGAATATCAATAAACAAGTCCTAAGGTCACTTAGGCGGAGTACCGTGTCGTAAGTATGCCGCGGAACATACACACGCTACGTCACTCTGCTTAAGCTACCTACTCCATCATACCAAGGTCATCCTAGACTCCGAAAGGTAAAACCTAATGCTCTGATACCAACTTTATCACGACCCGCAATTCGGCCCGTAACCGGCACTTAAACTACGTAACGTCTACAGGCGTACGTAACTTAAGTAAGCCGAAAACCCAGAAATCTAAACCACCCAAAACTGGATCAACGGAGAAACAAAGTTTAAAATATTTTAGAAGTCGCCATTTAAAAATCCCTAACTCTAGTTTTCTTTCATAAAAATTTCGGCAGCACTTCCCTTGTAAAACTGGCCCCGTAAACGGGTACAACACAGATAATATATAAACATCCCAAGTGGGAGAAAAATCACGCCCACCGGCGGAGACAATCACCACAACAAGTATACGACGCCAAAGCGAAGAAATATCAAGAGAACGACTATATAAAGAAGTAAACATTTCCAAAGTAAACTGCTTCTACGAGCACGGTTCCCAAAACCAATAATATACAACACTGAAATCTCACAAGTCGTCTCTAAGTCATATACAACATGGGTAGATGGAGAATACTAGATCCAACTCAAAAGATATACAATATACAACGGATAACCGCAAACCCACCTATAATGCAACGGCCTCACTGCCAAAGGTAGCGGTATCCACAAAAGTAGTGATGATAAGCTGCCCTGCCGCGACTACTCAGAGGGTAAGTCCTGCAAAAACTGTGGCACAACGGGGGTGAGTTGCCAACTCGTGAATAGTAATTAACATCATACAGTAATCGCAAGTATGCACTAACAATGATCAATAACATGTGAACTGATAGCGTGAGTATGACAACATAAATATGCAACTATCATGATATCCATACCAATTTTATACTGAGTGCGGAATAGTAAATAATCTCATGCACAAATCATAAGCATGAAAAACACGGTGTAACTCAACAACACCCAAATCTCAAGATACTCAGATCGGCCCTCAGATCGGCCCTCAAATCCTGTACATCTCATGAAACCTGAGTGTCAAACATCGACACTCGAAAACAACATGAAAACCAGTGCCTATCATCGACACATAAATACTGATATCCATACGTTCCTCGAAAACCAAGTATCTCACCTCGATACTTGCGTTTCCACGTATCGGTCTTTCTGATATCCATACGTTCCTCGAAAACCAAGTATCTCACCTCGATACTTGCGTTTCCACGTATCGGTCTGTCTGATATCCATACGTTCCTCGAAAACCAAGTATCTCACCTCGATACTTGCGTTTCCACGTATCGGTCTGTCAAATCCCATATCTCTCGGAAATTAAGTGCCCAACATCGACACCTTAATTTCCCATATCGCATCTCAAATGCATAAGTCCATATAATGTATCTCGCGGGTCCCAAAAATCCAAATCCAGAATACATATATATACAGCGTCCCATACCACCGATATATATGCAATACAAATCATGTAAATCCAAATCCAAAATACATATATATACAGCGTCCCATACCACTGATATATATGCTATAAAAACTGTAAGATCCAAATTCAGAATACATATATACACAGCGTCCCATACCACTGATATATATATGCAATAAAAACTGATTATATAACAATAGCAAGGTATATGTGCGAACGAGTAATATAGCATGGTATATGTGCGAACGAGTAAAATAGCATGGTATATATATGAGCATGTAGGTATACAGGTATGTTCTATGTAATATGCATTGTCGCACAAGTATAACTGTTTAATGTCGCTAACTAATAGCAAGGTATACAATAAGCATTTGTATTGTGCGTGTCATGGCAATTACCGACAGGGTGTGTGTAGCATATCATTGGTGCTCGTGCAACATGGACTGTCGATAATAGTGCAGTGTACAACAGGTACAGTACTAAGCACAAGTAACTATATGCAACATGAATCATGCACTGTTTCTATATAAGCAAATAAGCATACGGCTAATATTATATCATGTCTAGCCCCGACGCGTAGCGCCATACGGGCGATTCCCCGTAGATGTTAAATCTACTCACCCTGTGGTCTCCAGCTATGAAGATCCGACCACCTGCTTCCCTTTGTTCGCAGCGTCTGAAGTCCCCGCTTGCGACGCTATAAAATCACAAACACCAGAAATAAAGCGAACATCTCAGAAGCAATCACAATAACGCAAAACTACGTAATATAAAACGCATCAACGCACTAAATCAACTCACGAGTACACGTCTAGTGCAAACACGCGAAACGATACCTAAACCCAAACTGAGCACGTCGCAGCACGACACACGACTCGTGTCGCAACACGTATCACGCGAACTCAAAACACACGATTATAGGTATTCGATCCCAGATTTTGCATACTGCATTTACTAAGTAAATAAACAGTACCAAACAACCCAAAACCACAGCAGACAACTACCACAAAAGACCCACCCCAAAACTACCCAAGTCGGCCGGCGTCGCCGGCCCCCTCTTCAAGTCTCGCCGGCCCCGGCCGGTGGGATGGTCCCCGTCTCCTAGGTGGTGTCTCAGGTCAACCTGCACATCTCTCTGAAGTTGTTTCCTCAATCACTAAAATACCCAGGTCACAGCAGATACTAGTATCTCTAAAATACACTAAAAACCCGATATCGCCTTAATCGATATAAACTACGATCTACGCAGAAATTAATGATCAAAACCACACAAAAACTATAAATTAACAGTAAAGGGGTTATACCTAACAACTTTGCTCTCAAGTTCCAAGCTTTTCCCTATCTCCAAGTGATCAAGAGCAAGAAAATCCCAAGTTTAAGGTATTTTTGTGATAGGTTTCAGAATTTTGAGGGTTTGTGAGTTTACAATGATAAATTATGAGAAATAATTGAGCAAGGGCAGTAGAGGGAGAAGGAAATTCGGCCAAGGGGTGAGGTGGAGGGATTGTGAGGGTTTCCTAGCAATTACCTACACTTATTGCAACATAAATGCACTTGCACACATACACACACATGCATGCATCTCCTTTTATCTTTTCTTTTCTTTTCTTTTAAATCCTAACTTAAAACCTAGTCCACACATAATTCCCTAGGTGAAGTGAGAAGGAATCTTAACTTAAAGGTTTTAAAGAAAAGATCGCTTAAAGAAATTTTCCCAAAATTTGAATACCGCATTAAAATAATATTAAAAATTGGGAAAAATCAAATTGAACCAAAACGTCCCATATACTCCCAAAGCTCGCGCACTAGCTTTATTTTAGCTAATCTAGGTGCTGGCAAGTCTATATGGTCGTTTTTTCACAGTCGGGTAAAAACGGAAAATACCGACAAACTTACCCTAAAACGGACGAAATCGCATAACGATTTCCAAAACGTTACAGCTCTCCATATAAATCTTTGTTATGGAGAAAGATGGAAACTGAGTCCATCTTCTCGTGTTGCTTCTGGTATACACCATCAACTGAAGCCAACACGAGGCATTTGGATTTCACATTATCCTTTTCCCTTGTCTGACGGATATCCATATCCGCGACGGTGGAAACTGGACCTGGGACGACGGGATCTTGAGTAGTAATAGGGTGGTCCAGCTTGTCATAGGCAATAGACATCTGGACAGACCTTTGCCAGTTATATAAGTCAGATTCAGTCAACTTGTTATCTAGATGTAACCTAGTCATGGTCACAAGGTCGCTGCAATGAGAGAGAGAGAAGAAAATACTTTAGCATGATGCTCTTGCAAGTTTAGATTGGTTTTTAGTTTATCTAAACTGGATGGCTCCCACTGTTTCTCGAATCCTTCCTCAAACCATAAAAGAAGAATTAGCCAGGACTGATCTCGCCGTACAATACTTTCTTAACCGTTCAGCCAGGCCGGTGTCGGTACTTCGAGGGAGGTTTTCCAACGCTTTCGCGAAGTTCCTTAATTAAATAACCTCTTTTCTCTGGGGGCGTAGCCCTGTTGACACCTTTCTCGACACCTACTTGGTTTATAGCATTGATCGTTAAATGACGAATCTCCTGATAAGTAGCCTATACTCACAGTAGGATTGGGATCCAAATATCATCGTATGATAATGTTGAAGGAATCCTACCAACATTCATCAAACTCCAAATGGTATGCAACACTAGCAAGTTTCAGTTTCTTTAGAAACTCCCGATGTGGATTTTTGCCCCATGTTCTTATGACCTTGACGAAGGCCAACAAATCATAAGTCGCATGTCAAGTTCTGCCCATCATTGTCTTGTTAATGTGAACCCACCAGTACATACCCTTGACGAAGGCCAACAAGGTAATACGACTGTCCCAAACCAACCCATCTATCTATGCAACAAATGAATACCCCAGTAGCTACCAAACACTATGCCTTGACGAAGGCCAACAAACATAGCTTGAATACTACTGACTATCCATAAGAAATGAGGGAGGACTACGACTGGTTTTGGCGAAACCGTGAACGTAGTGAACTTGATATAATCGAAGGAACCTGATAGCTTTTTAAAAGGAGTGGTTAAAGCTCCGCAATTTAAAAATTCTGCTCTTTTAAAATAACCGAGTGGTTTCTTTTAAATTTGTTCCAACGATTCAACTTTGGTTTATTTTCTTTGCATTAATAGAATGCGTCCCATCAATTAACCTATCATTGCAGAAAACAACGAAAATACAACGTCCTCTTATGCCATCCGCATTCACCACTGAGTCCCGTCATCACCCGTTAGGTTCCTTAACTAACGACAGAGCAGGGGCGGGCTAGCGCGGGTGTAAAACATAAGTGACGTCTAAATAGCTATCATATATAGATATTGTACATTCGTCAGACGCAATAATAGGCATTCCAGATCACAGATGAACATTATTGGATATACAAGCAATCCGCGTTTCCTTTGAGCCTGCAAGGAAAGAAGGATTACACAGTTGTGATGAATAGCCATTACCCCACCCTAGACCCCTACGGGTACGGCAAACTACCCGCCAAGTACCCAAAGTGAAGCGGTCTCCCTCAACAACGTGAGTAGGCCACTAAACACTTCAAAGTACCCGGTAGTTTGTGCACCCCACCTTGGGTCTATCCTAGGAGCAAAAAAAAAGTAAATGAAATAATACAACAGTGGCTACAACCATAACCTGGATGTGCCCCGCAAAAGAATATTACATCATATTACAATTTACATCGAATGAATGAATATAATAACACATCTCAAACCCCGGCTAATCATCACAACGATCCAATCAAGTTCATATACACAAACAGTAAAAACCATTACAAAAATGTGCAACCCCCTGCCAACCGACATACTAGCAGTTAGGGGAGGTTTACGAACACATTAAACATTACAGATAAAAACCCAATTAGCAAATAACTTAGAATATCGATCGAAAACCTTTTTCCGTGTCTACCTCAAATGCAAGCCAGCACAGAAGTAACCTGGGCAGAAACAAAATATACTGGAAAACAAAACACCACAAAATAAGAAATACTGTGAAAATCCGAGTCAACTCGGAGTTGACTTGGCGGCGGATCCGCGGCCGAATGTACTCATCGGCCGCGGTTCTGTGGCCGTATCACCGAGTTACCTCCTCGTATTTTCTCAGTATTCTATAACATATCCGAGTCGGTGAATCTATCAATCGGCATCCAGTCTTAAAACATCACGTACGGTATAATTCATCGTATGGCGGAATTAAGCAATTAGGGATTCTATCAACCTATATGACAATGAGGATACGGATCTAAAGTCTCGTATGACATATCACTCATTATTCTTATAAATATATATGTATATATATATATATATATCACGTCACATTAGCATCAATCTCATATCATGTCTTGGCAATAGTATCTATACTCTCATATCACCTCGCATCCGTATATCAACATATCAAGCCAAGTCATCTTATTTCGTCACATTCTCTTTCCATCACTTCAATATCTCACATCAAGTAATCTTATATATATTTATCTTAATCTTATCCTATTCATCGATCTCATGTCATATCCTTATACATCTCGTTTCATATCTTATCTCATCGGCTACTAACACCTTTAACCATATCCATAAGTTTCTCACATGGTTTCTCCAACCATATTCTATATATATTGGTTTCCATTTATAATTTGCAGGGGTGCTATATGCCATCCACCCGACTTCCCCCGTAGATATAAATCTACTCACATGTGGAACTCCTTGTTTAGCCGTAGTCGATGTGCTTCGTTACTTCGGAATCCACGCGAAGGTACCTACAATCAATACACAATCGCAATGCTATTAAAATCAAATTCCGAAATCCGAAACGGCACACGAATTGCTCATAGGTTAGAACCTATAGCATACGCATGTAAAAACAACTAAACAACATCTCGTCGTTGACGTACAAACATCCAACGACCAAATACAATATCAAATATCAAAACCAAGAATTCCAATACCGGAAAACATATCCAAAACCAACCCAATTTGCTCCCAGATTTCATCTCAGATTAATTAGGACTAAACAAGCAAGTACAGAGGATAGTTTATAGGGTAAATGAGCTACAGGCAAAAACTCAACACCCGACACCTACAGAAATCCGGCACCATTGCCAGAATATCCGAGCTCGCTGGCTATATTAGGGTGGAATTGGTTCGAACTTGGGTGGTGGTCTTCTGGTTAATAATCTAGGTCACTGGACTTGTTTGATTTTCTTTAAAATGCCCCAGATAGCTCCAGATACCCTGTAGGCTATAAAACATCACAAAACCGACACGGAACAATTCTATGTTCGTATTTTGGTTTCTAATCCGTGTTCTAGGCCAGAAAAGACATCTTTCAGGTCTTGCAACACTCACTACTCATCACAATTCCGCACAATCACCCAAACCCCCTCTTGGAATTTCCAAACATCACATAACCTAACCAAATCAAATTCTAAACTAAACTAGGATATATAAACACGCATACTGATCTAAAAGTGAAGGGATTACCTCATTTGGCGACTCAAGAATTTTCTTGAGTTGCTCAAAATCTTCAAAATCCAACTTTGAAAGGTCCAATGGGTTTGTAGAAAGGTTGTGATCATTTTTAGTGAAGAGGGTGTAGGGTTTTGGCAAGGTTTTGGAGATGAAACATGGAGGTGGAGGTGGAGGGAGTATGAGGAGGAAGAAGATGAAGAAAACAAATGGAGGGGGAAAATATGGCAGCCCCCTTTCTCTCTCTCTCTCTCTCTCTCTCTTATTCTCACACACTCTCTCTCTTATGCTCACCCTCTTAATCATTCATGCCATGTCACACACTCTCTCTCCCCAATATTTCTCTTTCTTTTCTCAAAATAGTTCACATAATACAACTAAAACAAACACAAATGAAACAACATATAACAAAATGCAACATGTCATGGTGCACTAGCCATGATTAATTAAAAAGACGGATTTGGCCTAATCGCGATTAGTAGTGCACGAATCAAGTTTAATATAAACTCGCATATAATTAATTATAAAAATGCAAAATCCAATAAATATCTTTTTAATAAATAAATCATTTTAATCTCCGATTATTTTCCAAATATTGGTATATAATTATACCATTTTACGAAAATCCCCATTTCGCAAATTGACTATTTTTCACGAAATATATTATTTTAATATTAAATTCCAAAAATAATATTTTATATTTTCTGAAATGTTACAGTTTCTTAGCACGACCACTAGGTTTTAGCAAGCAACGAGTATGAATTTTAAAAAATCTAGAGTGCTAAGCAACACCATCCAAGAATCGAACTAGAGAATTATGGTTTTTAAAGCATGTAAACAATTTTACACTAAGTGAAATAGGAATACAAACTTTGTAGACCGGTCCTTCACTTCTAAAGCTCCGTGTAGTAGTCCCTTAGCTCCAGGTAGTGGTCCCCCGAATTCTTCTTAGGCTCCACTAGACGAAAGGAACGAGCTTGCTCAAAGATCTTCGATGCCGAAGATGATCTACATCAAAGAATCTCTAACTCAAGCTACCTCTTCACTAATTGAGGAATTAGTGAAGTAAACAATCTATACTAAATGGCTAGTTCGGTATAGATTGATGAAGTAGGTATTTTGCTCACTTTAGAATTAATTCTCTCTTTTTCTTTTTCACCTCACTCAAAAGCTAGAGAGTAAAGAAGGAGATGAAGAAGATGATCAAGTGTGAACCATTGGGTGAGAAAATATCTCAAATCATATTTGTAGAGACTTAACCATGGCTAAAAATAATGGTTGGGTTAATAAATATCTAGAGTAAAACTAAATTAGTGGACTTAAGTCAAGGTTTCTACATGCTTCCTCAAGCATCTTTAGCAATGCAAATTTCCACCTAATTTTGATTTTTCCCTTAATAATTAATCATCCAAATTATCTTTAGTTAGGTATGAGTCTCATACCCCCAAGTCCAATGTATCATGTAGCATGACACAAAAATAAATACATTAATATATATCACATATATATTTATATGTATTTAGTAGAAAAGAAATTCTTAAGTAAGCTAATATTAGTTAATATATATTAATATATCAAATATATAATTATATATTAAATTATTAAATCAACCTTAAATTATTAAATCAACACTTGATTTAATAATACGGCTATATCACATACAACCGACTAATATCAATTATATGTATATCAAATATACATATAACAAATTATTGAATCAACACTTGATTCAATAATCCGGTTATATCACATATAACTTATATCGCGAGATTAGAATACTGTATCACATACACGTATCAATCTCGGTCCCGCACATATCACATATGTATCCTACTTCATTTCGCTTGAGCCAGGAAACCCCTGTGTAAGACTCTAAAGACTCGTCAATACGCCAGCAGTAGGTAATGATCATATCAGTCACCCACAAGCCATCAACGGTACTAGTTGGACGTAACTGTAAGGTTCCTAGGCACGCTAGTGAAGGTTCATAAAGCATCAAACATGCCCGAATAAAATTCTACATGTGCCGAACAACCCAAAGACGGGATCTTTGCTAGATTATTAGGGTTTAGCATGCAAGATAACAACTTTTTATCTAAGTGTGAGGGATTACAACCTTTGTAGTCCGCTCCTTCACTTCACAAGCTCCGAGTAGAAGTCCCTTTGCCGTGATCCACGATCTCCCGGACTCAAGAGAGGCTCCACGACTCGAACGGTCCATGCTAGCTTGAAGTGTTCCGAATCTCCGATGATCTACGTCGAAGTTGCAAAAACCCAAGCTTTCTCTCACTCTATAGAGATGAACGCCCTAATCTCATGGGCTAGATGAGATGAGGATGATGGAGTAGTATTTATGCTTTCTTTTTATTCACTTTCTCACAAGAAATCATCACACAAGAATTAACTAGTAAGCATTTTCTTTTAGAACTCAAGAGAGAAGAAGATGATAATGGAAAAGATAATCCTTTTGTGATGAATAGAAAAGAAATCTATATGATTGATATATCAACCATGGTCAAGGATGAGTGGCTAAGAAGTTGTAGAGAATTAACTAGAGTTAGGGTTTGGTTAGGTTAAGGATAAGTATCAACCATAATATCTTAACCAAGACAAAAAGGAAAAGCTTCTAGAATGTGCAAGAAGAAGCTAACCCTAATCAAACCCTAATCCCATTTAATCATCCTTAAACATGTTTAATAAAAAATCATATCATGTCACAATAATATATATCACATATATATTATATATTTGCAACAAAAGAAAATAATACATTTAACATATATCGCATATATATCAATGTATTAATCCAGTGAGAAAATGAAATAATAAAGTGAGCCAATATTAGATAATGTAATACAATATATCATATATATTATTATACATTAAATTATCGAATCAACACTTGATCCAACGATCCGGCTATATCGAATATAACCGGCTAATATAACATGTACCGATTCATCGAATCAACACTTGATCCGATGTCCCGATTCATATCAAAATATCTCGAGAATATAATACGGTATTTCATATCGCATTATCCTCGGTCCTGTACATATCACATATGTGCCTCTACTCCGTTTCGCTTGAGCCAAGAAACCTCTGTGTAGGACTCTAAAGAATCGTCAATACGCCGGTAGCAGGTGATGATCATATCAAACACCCACAAGCTGCAAGCGGTCAGCTAAACATAACAGCCACCCAGCTATTGAGCGATCAGAAGATCAACAAGCTAGCCTGTGCGTTCTCTTGTGAATCCAATCAGTAACACTCCCGTACAGTCCGGTCTGTTCGTCTGATATGTCGCATATCAAGTCTAGGGGTGGTAAACGTCAGACCCCAGTAACCGATAAGTCGTGTCGATGTGAGGCTCATAAAGGTCGAGAAACTACTAGTAACACTTACCAGTAAATCTCTATATCAGCCCTGGCCAGGGACTTCCAGTTATAGCCAATCGAACACAGCACAACATCAACTCCCTATACCGGGAGAGACGAATCCCCTCCTATCGCTCATTGCCTCCATGTGATTCGGGACTGTACCCAAAAGCCACCGTTTTGCACGCCCTCTTGGACGTGGTAAGGTGGAAATCAAAGCACAATGGGAATCACACAAGACTCTATGACGATCTCGGGTCTTCAGACTACCCTGTACCAGTGTCACCGGAGAACTGCCATCTGACGTGTGGTATATCACCAACTGGGAGTTCTCGGCGAGTCCGTCTAGTGTACCCAGTCTCCACTGAGCACCCGTACACCATCCTTGATGTCAAACACCGATGGATATGGGATCATCCATCGCCCATCATATGGGTCAAGATGCGTATACGCTAGTCTACTCTGGTGTATCGATGCCCTGTCTCGATATACCCTCGACTAGGAACATTTATAGGATGTACTCATCGACTACCGTGGCCCCACTAGTATGATCTCATCATAATCCCAGTAGTCGAGTACAGATCCTAAGGGCTTTATCAACATGTGAGAGAAAGGCAGCAAACCAATTACAAGTCAACATGTTAAGATAAAGTGAAACCAAATAGCATACTATCATGACGAGCAAGAAAGTCCTCTCTGTATATATCCAAGCATCCATTATAATATACATCAAATGTATAACAATGGCCTCTAGGGCATATACATAACTAACAATCTCCCACTTGCACTAAGGCCAACTGCTGTAGTATCTCATACCTAGCATCCCGAATAATCTCTTAAACTGTATCTGGGGAATGGCCTTCGTGAGTGGATCCGCAGTGTTGTCCTCCGTATCTACTCTCCTGACCTCGATCTCCCGGCGATCAACTATCTCCCTGATCAGGTGATACCGCCTCAGAATATGTCTAGATTTCTGATGGGATCTGGGTTCCTTGGCCAAAGCCACAGCTCTATTGTTATCGCAATACAGAGGTATTGGATTTTCAATGGATGGAACCACACCAAGTTCACTAATGAACTTCTTCATCCAGACAGCCTCTTTGGCAGCATCGTTGGCAGCGATGTATTCAGCCTCCATCGTCGAGTCCGCAACGGTATCCTGTTTGGAACTCTTCCAACATACCGCCCCTCCATTAAGGGTAAAGACAAAACCCGAATGCGACTTAGAGTCGTCCTTATCACTTTGGAAGCTGGAATCGGTAAAGGACTCCACCCGGAGTTCTCCGTTACCATACACCAAGAACATATCTCTAGTCCTTCGTAAGTACTTGAGAATGTTCTTCACAGCTGTCCAGTGACTCTCTCCAGGATCTGCTTGATACCGACTCACTATACTTAGTGAGTATGCAACATCGGGTCTGGTACATAGCATCGCATACATGATAGAGCCTACTGCCGAAGCATAGGGTATCCCTTGCATGCAAGCTCTCTCCAAATCAGTCTTGGGAGACATCTCTTTGGAGAGAGTGAGTCCAGAGATCGTGGGTTGGTTCCCACGCTTGGATTCTTCCATACTAAACCTCTTTAGTATGGTGTCAATGTACCTGGATTGGGACAATCCCAGTATCCTTTTGGATCTATCTCTATAGATCCTAATTCCTAATATATAGGAGGCATCACCTAGATCTTTCATTGAGAATCTCTGTGATAAGAAGAGCTTGACTGATTGCAGCATAGGAATATCATTTCCTATCAAGAGTATGTCATCCACGTACAATACGAGGAAGACAACCTTACTCTCTGCTACCTTCTTATAGATACAAGGTTCATCTATGTTTTTGATGAAGTCAAACTCTTTGACTACTACATCAAAACAGATGTTCCAACTCCGCGATGCTTGCTTTAACCCATAAATGGATTTAAGCAGTTTGCACACCTTTCCGCTGCTCCCACTATCTACGAAGCCCTCTGGTTGAGTCATGTACACGCACTCTTCTAAATCACCGTTTAGAAAGGCGGTCTTAACATCCATTTGCCAGATTTCGTAGTCATGGTATGCAGCAATGGCAAGTAAGATCCGGATGGACTTAAGCATAGCCACTGGAGAAAAGGTTTCGTCATAATCCACACCTGGTCGTTGACGAAAACCCTTTGCTACAAGTCTAGCTTTGAAAGTCTCAACTTTTCCATCTACACCAAATTTCTTTTTAAAAATCCACTTGCTCCCAATGGGTTTTACCCCTTCAGGAGCATTTTCCAAAATCCATACTTTATTGGTGTAAATGGATTCCATCTCAGATCGCATTGCATCCAGCCATTTCACAGAGTCACCACTCGTGATGGCCTGCTCGAAACTAGTCGGGTCATCATCTTCCATGATGCAATCCTCGCTTCCACCATCAATGAGAAAACCGTAGTATCTCTCAGGTAGACGAGAAACCCTACTAGATCGGCGGAGAGGCTGGGGTTCGTCGGGTACTACTAAATCTTCTGGTTCCAATAAATCATCAGTTGCGGTTTGTGGTGCTGGAACCTCTTCCAGCTCTACCTCTCTGCCACTAATTTCTTTTGCAAGAAATTCCTTTTCCAAAAAGGTAGCATGTTGAGCAACAAACACTTTTTGTTCCTCAGCGTGGTAGAAAAAATATCCTTGAGAATTCTTTGGATATCCCACAAATTTGCAAAGGACTGATCGTGCCTCGAGTTTGTCCGGATTTTGTCTTTTGACATAGGCCGGACAACCCCATATCTTAACTCGTTTAAAATATGGTCTCTTCCCACTCCATATCTCATATGGTGTAGTAGGTACAGATTTAGACGGAACTAGATTCAATATGTATATGGCTGTCTCAAGCGCATACCCCCAGAAGGAAATAGGTAACTCAGCATCGCTCATCATAGATCGCACCATATCTAATAGGGTCCGATTCCTTCGTTCCGATACACCGTTGTGCTGTGGTGTATAAGGAGGAGTATGCTGAGAGAGAATCCCATTCTCTTTTAGATAATCTAGAAAATCATTGCTCAAGTATTCTCCTCCTCGATCAGATCGAAGGATCTTAATACTTTTGCCCGTTTGGTTCTCTACTTCGTGCTTATATTCTCTGAATTTCTCAAAAGCTTCAGACTTGTGTTTCAACAGGAACACATGCCCGTATCTAGAGAGATCGTCAGTAAATGTAATAAAGTAGGAAGAACCATTCCTGGCATGCGTAGACATGGGACCGCATACATCACTATGTACCAGTCCTAAGAGTTCGGTAACTCTTTCTCCGTGTCCACTAAACGGAGCTTTGGTCATTTTTCCTTTGAGACATGAATGGCAAGTATCATAAGATGAAAATTCGAATGAATTCAAATATCCATTTTTATGTAACTTAGCTATCCGTGTCTCATTGATATGGCTAAGTCTACAATGCCACAAGAAAGATTCGTTCATTTCTGAACTTTTCTTCTTGTGTGTGTTTTGTATATTGAGGACTGTATTCTGATTTAAAATGAATATGCCATTATGTAACGAGCCTGATGCAATCAACTTTTGATCTAGGAATATGTTCATAACATTATCCTTTACTACAAAATTATATCGTTCTTTACTTAATAAAGAAACTGATATAATGTTGCACATCATGTTCGGTATATAATAGCACTCATTCAGAATCAGTGTATTACGATTTGGCAATACAAGGTGATATTCACCAACTGCTTTGGCTGCAATACTTGCACCGTTCCCTACTTGAACGGAATGATCACCTTTTCCCAGTTCTCTACTTTTACGTAGCCCATGTAACTGTTTACATATGTGGGATCCTGATCCGGTATCTAATACCCAGGACGTAGGGTGAACTGAGAAACAATTTTCAATAACTAATACACCTGAAGAAGATGCATCAACATGCATGTTCTTTTGGGCGGCTTGAGAATCTAGATATTCTTCTATTCCCTGTTCAGTCTTATAACTCTTATAAGAAAGAACGGGTCCAACGTTCCCCTGCTCAGTATAATAAGCGGGTTCAGTCAATACATCCATATTATTATCTTGATTATGGCCTGACATGGTCGCTACCTGGAGAGAGAGAGAAGAAAACACTTTAGCATATGCTCTTGCAAGATTAGATTTGTTATTATCTTATCTAATCAGGATGTCTCCCACTGTTTTTATCAAATCTACCTTCAAACTCTAAAAGGTAAGATTAGCCGGGATTAATTACACCCTACAATTTCGTCAATCTTTCAGCTAGATCAGTGTCGGTACTTTGAGGGAGGTTCCCCGTGCTTTCGCACGGACCTAATTAAATTAAACCTCGTTTTCCCAGAGGCGTAACCCCGTTAACACTTTTCTAGACACCTACTTGATCGACTAATTATCCTGTGTAAAACTCTCCCAGGAGTAACTCTTACTCGCAGTGGGTATCGGGATCCAACTATCTCATAGAAGGTATGCAATCTCATTGAAAATTTCAACACTTGAAATTCCCGATAATGTTTTGCCCCTAGCGATCTATGACCTTGACTAAGTCAACAAACCATAAATCGCAAGTCAAGTTCAACCCGTACATTTCTCGATTGAATTAAACCCACCCGTACGACCCTTGACTGAGTCAACAAGGCCGTGTGAATACCCTAATCCAATCACATCTCATGTTTTAGCAGATAAACACTACTTAGCTACCGTACACTACGCCTTGACTAGGTCAACAAACATAGCACGAATACTAAATAATATCTATCTGAAATGACGGAGGGCTACGCAGGTTTTTTCAGAAAAACCATGAGCGTAATGAACTTGATATCGTCGTAGAATCAAGTGTTTTTCAAAAGGAGAGTTTTTGAGGCTTTTCTTAGTTTCGCTAAAGGGGTCACTCCCGGTGAAGGGATCGTCGGCCCTTTCCTCATTGAATAAGGTGCAGGATATATCATATATACCGCTGTGCAAAGCAAAACACTAAAAGCATTCAAAAGACAAACCGCGTTTTGTAGCATCTGCCAGTTTCACTAAAGAGGTCACTCCCGGTGAAGGGATCTCGGCTCTTTCCCCATCGAATAAGGTGCAGGATATATCATATATATCACTGTGCAAAGCAAAAACTGTAGCTACCCTTTTTATAAAGTTTTGATTCTATAACATCTTTAGGTTTCTTTTCTTTTTATTAATCTCATTAATAAAATCCCATCAGCTTATGTTTCCTAAGCATCACAGATAAATACGACGTACACTTATGCCATCCGCATTCGCCTCGATGTCCCCTCGTGCACCGTTAGGTTAGGTAACTAACGACAGAGCTGGGCAGGGCTAGTGCGGGTGTAAAACATAAGTAACATCTATATAATATATCATATATACTATATACTGTATCCATCAGAACATATCAAATGATCACATCACAGATATCGCAGCAGAAACATAGATATAATGTGGGATATACTAGGACGTCCGTATTTTGTATTTAGCCAACAATAGAAAATACGGATTCCACAGTCGCGATGAATAGCCAAGCCCACACCCTGGACGCCTACGAGAGCGGCAAGCGACCCTACCAATTCTGGAGTTTAGGAGACCCGGTCTCGACTCCTCGAGATAGCCTCCCACTGAACCCCAGAACCCGGTCACCTGTGCTCCCCTCCTTGGGTCCATCCTAATGCGGAAAAGTAAATAATATACAACACTGGTGGCATCAACCTCAACCTGGAAGTGCCCCAAATAAAAGAATATTACATTATATTTGAATTTACATGAATGAAAATATAAAACTCTCATCTCACATAAAACCCCCGGCTATTCAATCGCGACAATCCTGCACATCATATCTCAGCAACACATAATATCACATATCATCAACGTAAGTAAGTACGCATACACCGATCGTCGCCGATGTATAGCAACGAAGACCGGCAATACAACTACATACTACACTTACGGTCACAGAAAAGAAAGTGTAAAACTACAATATTTGGAATCCACAATCACTTTAGACATCGTAAATCCTAAATATCACATACTTCGCATTTCATGCCTAACTCTATGAATTCCACATATTGTATCACATTCCAGATAAATAGACAGTATTAAACTTTTCGAACTGATAATCAAATACCCAAAATTTCCCAAAGTGCTCAACACTTGAGCGGAGTTCAAATAATCCCAGAATATGTCATAGTACCAGTGATCCAGCCGTAGAAGGGTCAAGCCAACACCTCACATGTGGCACGCCGTACTGCCCCAAACCCGAAGGTTCAAAAGGCAGTTCAAGACGGTCACATAATCGAGTTAAGGTTTGTTGTCTTCTAGAGGGTCCACCGCTTAACTTGTACAATTTTTCCGAAAGATTTAAACCCAATAAAAATTCAACACTTGAAAGTTTGCCGTTCCGGGATAAAGTGGGTTAATGATATCCGTTCAAATAGTTTAACAGTTTCTAAATATCCGGAAAAAAAAACGAATTTAAATATTCCGATCGAATCTACTATTACAAAACAAACCCCAGATCACTCAACCTTTGAGTCAAAATAAAAATACCAGAAACTAAATAAGCACAAATAAAGAATTACTGTAAAAACAAAAATGTCAAATCGAACAGTACTGCCGCGGAACCGCGGCCCAAGCAAGGAATGACCGCGATTCCGCGGTCGTTTGTACGGATCAATGGCTCGAATTTCACAATAATTCTTATTTTTCTCTGCTGTATTTTTTAGGTATTTTTAATTCAGAAAAATCCAGATTTTAAAAAATTTCCAGAGAGGGGGTTATTTTCGTCGGTTCGGGTTCGATCGGAGTTTTAACTTCGTTAACACATCGCCTAATGCTCTAGCTAGTCTCTGATACCACTGTAAGGTTCCTAGGCACACTAGTGAAGGTTCATAAAGCATCAAACATGCCCGAATAAAATTCTACATGTGCCGAACAATCCAAAGACGGGATCTTTGCTAGATTATTAGGGTTTAGCATGCAAGATAACAACTTTTTATCTATGTGTGAGGGATTACAACCTTTGTAGTCCGCTCCTTCACTTCACAAGCTCCGAGTAGAAGTCCCTTTGCCGCGATCCACGATCTCCCGGACTCAAGAGAGGCTCCACGACTCGAACGGTCCATGCTAGCTTGAAGTGTTCCGAATCTCCGATGATCTACGTCGAAGTTGCAAAAACCCAAGCTTTCTCACTCTATAGAGATGAACACCCTAATCTCATGGGCTAGATGAGATGAGGATGATGGAGTAGTATTTATGCTTTCTTTTTATTCACTTTCTCATAAGAAATCATCACACAAGAATTAACTAGTAAGCATTTTCTTTTAGAACTCAAGAGAGAAGAAGATGATAATGGAAAAGATAATCCTTTTGTGATGAATAGAAAAGAAATCTATATGATTGATATATCAACCATGGTCAAGGATGAGTGGCTAAGAAGTTGTAGAGAATTAACTAGAGTTAGGGTTTGGTTAGGTTAAGGATAAGTATCAACCATAATATCTTAACCAAGACAAAAAGGAAAAGCTTCTAGAATGTGCAAGAAGAAGCTAACCCTAATCAAACCCTAATCCCATTTAATCATCCTTAAACATGTTTAATAAAAAATCATATCATGTCACAATAATATATATCACATATATATTATATATTTGCAACAAAAGAAAATAATACATTTAACATATATCGCATATATATCAATGTATTAATCCAGTGAGAAAATGAAATAATAAAGTGAGCCAATATTAGATAATGTAATACAATATATCATATATATTATTATACATTAAATCATCGAATCAACACTTGATCCAACGATCCGGCTATATCGAATATAACCGGCTAATATAACATGTACCGATTCATCGAATCAACACTTGATCCGATGTCTCGATTCATATCAAAATATCTCGAGAATATAATACGGTATCTCATATCGCATTATCCTCGGTCCTGCACATTGAAAGGTTTGCCTAGCACCCTATGATGAGTTTTGAAGCATCACATGTCCCAAAGTTTAAATTTTTATGGTGCTAAACGAACATATAATGGAATCGATCCTAGAAAATTAGGGTTTGGAATGAAAAAGCGAATCAAACTAGGGTTTCGAGACTACAACCTTTGTAGCTCCCTTTCGCTGGACTTCTTGGTGTCTTGGGTGTTGGATGAAGGTCCTCTTGAAGTCCTCTTACGTCCATGACGATCCACCACGGAGTTCTCCGTCCAAGCTTGCAACTTCGTAAAACCGAAGAGAACACTCTAAGCAAGTTGGCTAAACTTGCATAGAATGATGTTGTGGTTTGGAATCTCTCTTCAAAAACCTTTCTTTAAGTGTGTTTAACTCACTAGAAAAACCTAGAGAGCAAATGGTGAAGGAGGATGAAGATAGTGGCTTTTCTTTTTAGCAAGTGTAAAATGATAAAAAGATAGCCCTTAAAAAAGAAATGAAATATAACCTTTTATATTTTATTCCTTCTTACCTCTAACCATGATTAAGTGATGGAGAGTTTATTTAACTTGAGTTTTAAATGATAAAGAGAAGGATAACCCAAGGTTAGAGGTAGGTGAGCTAGGTTAGGTTAAAAGAAGAATGTAGAAACTAGTAAGAATTATCCTTTCCTTTTCAATTTGTTTTAAATCCAAAATTAAATAAAAATCCATCACATAATCTATGGTGTGAGTCTTATATTGCCACCATTTCCATGTGCTAACAACCATGATAGATGGGTGTATGTATGTATGCATGTATGCACATCCACATGTGCATGAAACTAGAATGAAAGAAAGAAACACATGCATGCATGCATACATCCATCAAATACTAGAAAGGTTTTAAGTGAGAAAACTAGTGGTTAGATGATAAATCAACACTTGATTTATCAATCCGGTCATATCTCATATGACCCCACCAAAAGCAGGCCGCCCGATCAATGTTCGGTATCATATACGCACATTTCAATCGGGTGCATGCGCATATCGCATACGCGCACCACAACGTTTCGCCTGGACTAGGTAACTCCTTTGTGGGACTCTAAGACTCGTCAATACGCCGGCAGAGGGTGATGATCATATCAGGTACCCTCAAGCCGCAAGCGGTCAGCTAAACGTAACGGCCACCCGGGTATTGAGCGATCAGAAGAAAACAAGCGAACCTGCTACAACTCCCGTCGAGCCATCCGGCAACACTACCGTACAGTCCGGTCTCTTCGTCAGATATGCTGCATATCGAGCCTAGGGATGGTCACGTCGACCCTAATAACTCAATAAGTCGTGCCGGTGAATGGTCTATAACAGATCGAGAAACTACTGATAACACTTATCAGCAAATCTCAGCAGCCCTGGCCAGGGACTTTACTGATATAACCAGTCGGGCACAGCGCAACATCAACTCCCAATATCGGGAGAGACGAAACCCCTCCTATCGCTCATTGCCTTCGTGTGTCTCGGGACTGTACCCAACGGCCACCTGTTTTGCACGACTCAGTAGAGCCGTGGTAGGGTGGTAATCAAAGTACAGTGGGAGAACACACAAGACTCTATGACGATCTCGGGTCTAAAGACTAACCTGTACCAGTGTCACCTGAGAACTGCTATCCGACGATAGATATAATTCCATATAGGAGTTCTCGGTGAGTCCGTCCAGTGTACCCAGTCACCACTGAGCACCCGTATATGATCTTGATGTCAAACATCGATGACTGTGGGAACATTCATCGCCCATCGTATGGGTCTAGTATCATAAACGCTAGTCTACTCTGGTATATCAATGCCCCGTCTCGATATACCTACGACTAGGGACATTCCAGGATATGCTTATAGACTACAGATGTCCCACTAGTATGATCTCCATCATAATCAGAGTAGTCAAGCCGATATCCTCAGGGCTTTATCAGCATGTATAAATGAATAAAAGCATGATCAAATCAACATGTCAGATAAAGAATAACCAGATAGCATACTATCATGTCGAGCAAGAATGCATACTGAATATATATATACATGTATAGATACATCCACTATCATATAATGGCCTCTAGGGCATACATATATCCAACAATCTCCCACTTGCACTAAGGCCAGTTATTGGCGTATCTCATACCCAACATCTCAAAAAGTCGCTCATGCTGCGGCTGAGGGAGGGCTTTGGTGAATGGATCCGCGGCGTTATTCTTTGTGTCTACCCTCCTAATCTCGATCTCGCGGCGATCTACAATCTCCCGGATCAAATGAAAACGCCTCAGGATATGTCTGGACCGCTGATGGGATCTGGGCTCCTTGGCTAACGCCATAGCCTCATTATTGTCACAATACAAAGGTATTGGATCAATAATGGTTGGAACTACTCCTAGCTCCGAGACGAACTTCTTCATCCAGACGGCTTCCTTGGCGGCATCATTTGCAGCAATGTACTCAGCTTCCATCGTAGAGTCTGCAATGGTATCTTGTTTGGAACTCTACCAACTCACCGCCCCTCCATTGAGGGTAAATACAAACCCAGAGATCGATTTGCTGTCGTCCTTATCACTCTGGAAGCTCGAATCGGTAAAGGCCTTCATTTGGAGATCTCCATTACCATACACCAAGAACAATTCTTTAGTCCTTCGCATGTACTTAAGAATGTTCTTCACAGCTATCTAGTGATTCTCCCCTGGGTTGGATTGATACCTGCTTACTATACTAAGTGCATAAGCTACATCTGGGCGTGTACATAACATCGCATACATTATAGATCCTACTGCCGAAGCATAGGGTATAATACTCATGCGAGCTCTCTCTTCATCGGTCTTTGGACAAGAATCCTTGGAGAGAGTGACCCCATGGCAAGCGGGTAAGGCACCCCGCTTGGAGTCTTCCATACTGAACCTTTTTAGGATGGTGTCAATGTACCTGGTTTGGGACAATCCCAATAACCTTTTGGATCTATCCCTATAGATCCTTATGCCCAGAATGTACGTGGCATCACCCAGGTCCTTCATGGAGAACCTCAGTGATAAGAAAGATTTGACCGACTGTAGCATAGGAATATCATTTCCTATCAGAAGAATGTCGTCCACGTACAATACGAGGAATGTGACAGCTCTCCCTACAGCCTTCTTATAAACACAAGGTTCATCTGGATTTTTGATGAAATCAAGCTCTTTGATGACATCATCGAAACAGATGTTCCAACTCCGTGATGCCTGCTTTAACCCATATATGGATTTAAGCAATTTACATGCTTTCCCGCTGCTCCCACTATCAATGAAGCCCTCTGGCTGATCCATATAAACGCATTCTTCTAAATTTCCATTTAGAAATGCGGTTTTAACGTCCATCTGCCAGATTTCATAGTCGTAGTGAGCAGCAATAGCAAGTAGGATCCGAATGGATTTAAGCATGGCTACGGGAGAAGAAGTCTCGTCATAGTCCAAACCTGGTCTTTGACGAAAACCCTTCGCCACAAGTCTTGCCTTATAGGTCTCCACCTGCCCATCTACACCAATCTTTCTTTTAAAGATCCATTTTCACCCCACAGGTTTTACCCCAGGGGGTACAACGTCCAAAGTCCATACTTTGTTGGTGTACATAGACTCCATTTCGGATCTCATGGCATCCAGCCACTTCACAGAGTCTCTATTCGTGATAGCTTGCTGAAAACTGGTAGGATCATCATCATCCATGATACAGTCTTCTCTGTCACCATCAATGTGGAAACCGTAGTACCTCTCCGGTGGGCGAGAAGTCCTACCAGACCTACGGAGTGGCCGAGGTTCTTCAGTTTCTGTTGCAACAGCCGGTTCAACCAAATCGTCATTTGTAGTTTGTGTTTCTAGAAGCTCTTCTAGATCCACCACTTTGCCATCATCTTTATCTGTGAAAAACTCTTTTTCCAAGAATGTGGCATGTTGAGAAACAAACACTTTTTGTTCCTCTTTGTGGTAGAATAGATATCCATAAGAATTCTTTGGATATCCCACAAAGTTACACATGACTGACCGTGTCTCGAGTTTGTCCGGATTCTGCTTTTTAACATGGGCCGGGCAGCCCCAAATCTTAATTCTCTTAAGAGATGGTCTCTTCCCATGCCATATCTCATATGGCGTGGTAGATACGGTTTTGGTTGGAACCCTGTTTAGCAGAAATGCTGCAGTCTCTAATGCATGCCCCCAAAACGAGACGGGTAACTCAGCGTCACTCATCATGGACCGGACCATATCTAATAGGGTCCTATTCCTTCGTTCTGACACACCGTTGTGCTGTGGTGTGTAAGGAGGAGTGAGCTGAGAGAGAATCCCATTCTCTTTTAAGAAGTTTGCAAATTCTGTACTGAGATACTCACCACCTCGATCTGATCGAAGCATCTTGATACTCAAGCCGGTTTGTTTTTCTACTTCTTGTTTATATTCAATGAATTTCTCGAAAGCTTCGGACTTGTGTTTTAATAAAAATACATGACCGAATCTTGAGAAATCGTCAGTGAATGTAATGAAGTATGAAAAACTGCCTCTAGCCTGTGTAGACATAGGCCCACATACATCACTATGTATGAGGCCCAGGAGCTGAGTAGCTCTTTCTCCGTGTCCGGTAAACGGAGTTTTGGTCATTTTACCCTTGATACAAGACTGGCAAGTCGCATAAGATTTATATTCAAAAGAATTTAAATATCCATCTTTGTGTAACTTGTTTAGTCTTGTTTCGTTAATATGACCAAGTCTACAGTGCCAAAGAAAAGCTTCATTTAATTCTGAAATTTTTCTTTTATTAGTGTGTTGTATACTGAAAACTGTGTGTTGATTTAGGACATATATTCCGTTATTAAGCGTACCATACCCAACCAACATTTGATTCAGGTGAATGTTCATAACATTGTTTTGCAATACAAAATTATATCCTTCATTGTCCAACAAAGAAATGGATATTATATTACATAGCATGCTTGGTACAAAATAACATGGATTCAAAACCAAAATACATCCAGATGGCAACCCCAAGTGATACTCTCACACTGCAACTGTATGTACATTGGAACCATTTCCAACGCGGAGAGTATGGTCACCTGTCCTCAAAACCTTGCTATTTCTCAGTCCCTGCATAGAATTGCAAATGTGAGAACCTGAACCGGTATCCAATACCCAGGAAGCAGAGTTTATAGAAAAATAGTTTTCAGTCACAAACGCACCTGAAGCAGAAGCATCACCATGCTTCTTCTTGAGACTTAAGTACTCCGTGCAATTGCGCTTCCAATGTCCTGTCTTGTGGCAATGAAAACATTCACCTTTCCCTGGGTCTCCAGCTTTGGACTTTCCCTTTCCCTTCACCTTTTTAACTCCGCCCTTAGGATTAGTAGGTTTCTTCTTTTTCTTTCCCTTGACCTTAGCTTTCGGGCGAGAAGAAGAAGACTGTCCAATAGTCATAACGGGAGTTTTTGCTGACTTCATAGTGCTCTCTGCACTCCTTAACATATTAAGGAGTTCAGGGAGTTCCTTCTCCATGCCATGCATGTTAAAGTTCACTATGAACTGAGCAAAGGTGGAGGGGAGGGACTGCAGAATAATATCTATATATTGTTCATTGTCCATTGTCCATCCAAAGTCCTCAAGCTCTTCTATAAGAGCTATCATCTTCAAAACATGGTCTCCTACTGGTGTGCCAGGGGCCATTCGCATCTGAAACAGTTTCTTTGATGCTTCGTATCGTAATACGCGGGATTGCTCCCCATACAACTCCTTTGTATGGAGCAATATACCGTGAATGTCCATGTCCTCATGCTGCTTTTGATGTGTGTTGTCCATCGATGCAAGCACGAGGCATTTTGCTGTGGCACAGTCAGCGTCCCATGTCTTGCCGACTTCAATGTCCGCAACTGAGGATTTTGGACCTGGGACGGGCGGGGCTGAAGCCGTGAGGACATATGATACTTTATCATAAGTCAAGGCGATTTTCAGATTCCTCAGCCAGTCTTTATAATTGGTCCCATTCAGTTTGTTTTTATCTAATGAAAGCTTGAGTCCAGTCATGGGTATCTGCCATTAAGAGAGAGAAAAGAATACACTCAGCGAAAGCTCTTGCATAGATCAGATTGGTTATTATCTTGTCTAATCGATGTTTCCCACTGCTTTTATCGAGTTTTTCTTTCAAACCTTAAAAAGAAAAACTAGCCAGGATTAATTACAGTCTACAACTTCGCTGACCGTTCAGCCAGGCCAGTGTCGGTACTTGAGGGAGGTTCCCCGTGCTTTCGCACGGACCTAATTAGAGTAAACCTCGTTTTCCCAGAGGCGGAGCCCCGCTAACACCTTTCTAGACACCTAATGAGTTAGCTAATTGTAAACTGTAAAACTCTCCTAGGAGAAACTATTGCCCAAAGTGGGATCGGGATCCAACCATCACATGGAAGGTATGCAATCTCATTGCAAATTTCAACACTTGAAATTCCCGATGTGGTTTTTACCCCTAATACTCGTGACCTTGGCTAAGGTCAACATATCACGAGCACTAGTCAAGCTCAACCCGTCATTTCTTGATTAATTAGACCTGTTCACATGACCCTTGGCTAAGGTCAACAAAGTCATATGCCCGTCCTAATTAATCTGCATCATATGCGTTTGTAGGAAGACATCACTTAGCTACCGTACACTACGCCTTGGCTAAGGTCAACAAACGTAGCATGAATACTAAGTACTCTACTTCCTAAAATGACGGAGGGTTGCGGATGATTTTTTTAAGAAAATCTTTAACGCTTTGAGCTTGATATCGTTGTAGAATCAAATGGTTTTCAAAAGGAGTGGCTTAAGCTCCGCAGTTTTGAAATATAGCTTTTTCATTAATAGCCGAGTAGTTTTCAAATCCGATTCTACAACATCTTTTTAGGTTTATTTTCTTTACATTAATCACATTAATGTAATCCCATCATTTAAGTCCTTAAGCCAATCACAGAAAAGAAACGAAAATAACACGTACGCTTATGCCATCCGCATTCGCCGCAATGTTCCGTTATGCACCGTTAAGTTACTTAACTAACGGCATACCGGGACGGGACTAGCGCGGGTGTAAAACATAAGCAACGTCTACTATATATCATATATATAATATGTCATTCGTCTCAGATATCACAGAACACAGGCAGCAGAAACATAGATATAACGTGGGATATCCTAGGACGTCCGTATTTAGTATTTAGCCAGAATAGAAAATACGGATTCCATAGTCGCGATGAATAGCCAAGCCCACACCCTGGACCCCTACGAGAGTGGCAAGTGACCCTACCAATTCTGGAGTTTAGGAGACCCGGTCTCGACTCCTCGAGATGGCCTCCCACTGAACCCCAGAACCCGGTCACCTGTGCTCCCCTTCTTGGGTCCATCATAATGCGGAAAAGTAAATAATATACAACACTGGTAACACAACCTCAACCCGGAAGTGCCCCAAATAAAAGAATATTACATTACATTTGAATTTACATGAATGAAAATATAAAACTCTCATCTCACATAAAAAAACCCCGGCTATTCAATCGCGACAATCCTGCACATCATATCTCAGCAACACATAATATCTCATATCATCAACGTAAGTAAGTATGCATACCCCAATTGTCGTTGATGTATAGCAACGAAACCGGCGATATCGTACATACTACACTTACGGTCATAGAAAAGAAAGTGTAAAACTACAATATTTGGAATCCACATTCTCTTTAGACATCATAAATGCGAAATATCACATATTTCGTATTTCATGCCTAAACTATATGAATTCCACATATTGTATCACATTCCAGATAAACAGACAGTATTAAAGTTTTCGAACGAACGATCAAGTACCTAAGATTCACTAAAGCTCAACACTTGAGCAGGGTTCAAAAAATCCAAAGTGTGACACAGTAGTAGCGGTCCAGCCGTAGAAGGGTCAAGCCAACGCCTCACATGTGGCACGCCGTACTGCCCCAAACCCTAAGGTTCAAAGGGCAGTTCAAGACGGTCACATAATCGAGTTAAGGTTTGTTGTCTTCTAGAGGGACCACCACAAAAAGACTTGCACGTATCTCCAAAGCATTTAAACCCCGTGAATAGTGAGTAAATGATACTCGTTCAAACACTTCAACACTTTCTAATTTACCCGGAAAAGCTACGAAATGAAAATACCGATCAAAACTATGTGTCCAAAACCATCTCCAGAAAATACAGTACTATATTCAGATTAAATATACCTAAAACAGTATACTAGCAGACCTAGGAATTATGGTGCAATTTTTATAGCAAGATGCCACTGTACGGCCGCGGATCCGCGGCCTAAGCAAGGAATTGCCGCGGTTCCGCGGCCATATGAACAGTTCACTTGATCGTATTTCACCATTATTCTTAGTTTTCCCTGCTGTATTTTTAAAGTATTTTTAATTCTGAAAAATGTCAGATTTTAAAATTTGTCCAGAGAGGGTCCAAAAAATCGTATTTTTTGTCCGATCGGGATTTTTACTTTGTAAAAGCGTCGCCTAATGTTCTAGGTTGGCTCTGATACCAATGAAAGGTTTGCCTAGCACCCTAGGGCATACATATATCCAACACACATATCACATATGTGCCTCTACTCCGTTTCACTTGAGCCAAGAAACCTCTGTGTAGGACTCTAAAGAATCGTCAATACGCCGGTAGCAGGTGATAATCATATCAAACACCCACAAGCTGCAAGCGGTCAGCTAAACATAACAGCCACCCAGGTATTGAGAGATCAGAAGATCAACAAGCTAGCCTGTGCGTTCTCTTGTGAATCCAATCAGTAACACTCCCATACAGTCCGGTCTGTTCGTCTGATATGTCGCATATCAAGTCTAGGGGTGGTAAACGTCAGACCCCAGTAACCGATAAGTCGTGTCGATATGAGGCTCATAACAGGTCGAGAAACTACTAGTAACACTTACCAGTAAATCTCTATATCAGCCCTGGCCAGGGACTTCCAGTTATAGCCAATCAAACACAGCACAACATCAACTCCCTATACCGGGAGAGACGAATCCCCTCCTATCGCTCATTGCCTCCATGTGATTCGGGACTGTACCCAAAAGCCACCATTTTGAACGCCCTCTTGGACGTGGTAAGGTGGAAATCAAAGCATAGTGGGAATCACACAAGACTCTATGACGATCTCGGGTCTTCAGACTACCCTGTACCAGTGTCACCGGAGAACTTCCATCTGACGTGTGGTATATCACCAACTGGGAGTTCTCAGCGAGTCCGTCCAGTGTACCCAGTCTCCACTGAGCACCCGTACACCATCCTTGATGTCAAACACCGATGGATATGGGATCATCCATCGCCCATCATATGGGTCAAGATGCGTATACGCTAGTCTACTCTGGTGTATCGATGCCCTGTCTCGATATAACCTCGACTAGAAACATTTATAGGATGTACTCATCGACTACCGTGTGTTAGTGTTTATGCCCTAGAAGGCCATTACTGTATCATACTAGTTTGTATATTACTTAATGGAAGCTTGGGATATTCACATGTATATAACAGTCTTGCTAAACATGGTAGTATGCTACTTGGTTTTTCTATCTTAATATGTGAGCATACGTATTGATAGAGCTCTTAGGATCCTGCTTGACTACCAGCGTTGTGATGGCAGTCATACTAGTGGGAGCTGGGTAGTCTACAAGCACATCCTTATTCAGGTCCCTAGTCGTTGGGTTATCGAGACAGAGCATCGATAATCCGGAGTAGACTAGTGTGTACGCTTCTCATCCCAGTTGGGGAGATGGTCTGTCCCACAGCCGTCAGTACGTCGTACTGGAGATAGTATGCAGGTGCTCGTTAGGTTACGGGTACACCGGACAGGACTCACAGGGAACTGTTGGTTGGTTTTATACCAGTCGTCAGTGAACAGTTCCCAGGTGACATGAGTACAGCATAGTCCGCAGACTTGACACTGCTACTTCGCCTCGAGTGTGTCCCACTGTTCTTAGATTGCTACCCTACCATGACTCAAATGAGTCATGCAAACAGGTAGCAGTTGGGTGCAGTCCCGAGCACTTGGAGGCAGTGGCGGTTAGACAGGATTCGTCCCTCCCGGTATTGGGAGTAGATATCGCGCTGTGTCAGAGAGCCATTACGCAAAGTCCCTGGCCAGGGTAAGCGAGATTTGCTGGTAGGTTCCAGTAGTTTCTCAGGGTGTAATGGGCTTCCCTCCGACACGAATTATACAGCCATTAGGGGACTGACGCTTGCCGCCCCCTAGGCAGGATATGCGATAGTCTTGGACGAACGGACCGGACTGTATGGAGATTGTCACATCAGACTCAGTAGGAGTTCGGATGGGTTTTCTCATCGGCCTTCTTATCGACAACTACCTGGGGACCGTTACGTACAGCTAGTGCCGCTTGCGGTCTGTGGTCAAACCCACTGCCAGCGTAGTAGTCGAGTCTCTAGAGTCCCACACAGAGAGTTTCCTATTCCAGGCAAAAGGATATAGAGGTCGTATGGTTTTACGACAAGGGTTCAGACACATACGTGCGTTTACGCACGTACGACTTTCGGACAGTTTTTACCAGTTGGCTTTGGTTTAAGCCAGTTACTGGTATCCGGTTATTGGATTTTTACAGTCTAAAGTTTTTCCGTATTTTTACGGATTGGAGGGGCGTTCTCGTAATTTTGCGGGAAGCTTCTAGAAGATGGTGACTAAGGAGGTTAAGGTGTAAAATGAAATGAGTGTAAAAATGAGTCACCTTGGTGATTCATAAAAGTATTTTGTCATTCTAATGAATCATCACAAGATATATTCTATCATGGTTGCTAAATTAATTATTTATTATTTTCTAGTAAAAAGAAATGATAGATATATATCTTCTTGATTCACTATTCTCATAAAAAAAGAATGCTCATTTTTTCATTTTCATTTTCATCTTCTCTCTCCTCTAGCTCTCTCTCTTCAAGACTAATCCTCCCTTCTCATGAGTTGAGTACAAGGGTTAGTAAGACTTAACAATCCATAACCATCACTCTATATCGATCTATCTTCTTCGATTAGCAATCCAAGAAGGTTAGTTGCCTCAAGTTTAGAGGCGAAGCTTGGAGTTTTGCTCTCGGGTGGATCGTCTACTACCTAGAGAAGGCCGAGGAGAACAAGGAGTTCGTAAAGACGAAGGAGTTGATTCATTAGGTATAATCCCGAAACACCGTATTTTAGAAACACTTAGTGTTTGGTTATTTATAGTTTAGCTTCGATTCAAGCGGTTAGTCGATGTTCGTTCTTTAAACATGATCGTTTTCGAAAATTCCGCCTCCCCACAAGTTCTGGGGCGAAGTACATCGACTTACAGTGGTATCAGAGCCTCGCTAAACAATAAATAACTTTATTGCAAATTTGTACGAATTTCGAACGGAAAAACGAAGCCGGAAAACCCCAAAACTGTCAAGTTTCTGTCGATTTTAAAATGATGTCCAAAAATTTTTCAGGGATGTTCAGAGAGCTAGAAATGACCACACTAGAACACCCAAGAAAAACAGTCACCTGATTCGTCTAAACCGCCGCGGAACCGCGGCCTCACCCTACTGAGCCGCCGCGGTTCCGCCGCCGAGTTGGCGAGTCAGGGGCCTATTTTTCTTCTGTTGCTTCTGTGCAATATTTGGGGTTTTCTGGAATATTTAATATTTGCTAAGGTTACTGTTTAACAGAGCAGATTTTGGAGCAATATTGATGTTGTTTAATCGATCGAAATTGTACAGTATTTGCAATTGGATTATATCTGTGATTGTTTAATGTGTTCGTAAACCTCCCCTAACTGCTAGTATGTCAGTTGGCAGGGGGTTGCACATTTCTGAAATGGTTATATCTGTTTGTGCATATAAACTGTATTGGACTGTTGTGGTGTATAGCCGGGGTTTTGAAATGGGTTATTATTCAATTCATTTGTTGTAAATGTAATTTGTTGTAATATTATTTTGCGGGGCACATCCAGGTTGCGGTTGTAGCCACCGTTGTATTATTTCATTTTACTGTTTATGCTCCTAGGTTTGACCCAAGGTGGGGTACACAAACTGTCGGGTGGGTAGTTTGCCGTACCCGTAGGGGTCGAGGGTGGGGTAACGGCTATTCATCACAACTGTGTAATCTGTCTTTTCTTGCAGGCTCAAAAGAAATACAGATTGCTTGCAAATCCAATAAAGTTTATCTGTGTTCTGGAATGTTTATCATTGCGTCAGACGAATGTAAAATATCTATATATATGATAGCTATTTAGACGTCACTTATGTTTTACACCCGCGCTAGCCCAGTCCCCGCTCTGTCGTTAGTTAAGTAACCTAACGGGTAATGACGGGACCCAGTGGCAAATGCGGATGGCATAAGAGGACGTCATATTTTCGTTGTTTTCTGCAATGATAGGTTAATGATGGGATGCATTATCTATAATGCAAAGAAAATAAACCATGTTTAAATCGTTGGAACAATTTTAAAAGAAACCAATCGGTTAATTTTAAAACAGATATTTTTAAATGCGGAGCCTTAACCACTCCTTTTAAAAGCTATCAGGTTCCTTCGGTTATATCAAGTTCACTACGTTCACGGTTTCGCCAAAACCATTCGTAGCCCTCCGTCATTTCATCTGGGTATTCAGTAGTATTCAAGCTATGTATTTTGACCTAACGCCAAGGCATAGTGTTTGGTAGCTACTGAATATTCATTTGTTGCATAGATAGATGAGTTGGTTTGGGACAGTCGTATTATCATTTTGGCCGAACGTCAAGGATATATACGGATGGGTTCAAATTGACAAGATAATGATGGGTAGAACTTGACATGTGACTTATGACATTTTGACCTAACGCCAAGGTCATAAGAGCATGGGGCAAAAACTTATATCGGGAATTTCTAAAGAATCTGAAATTTGCAAAGAGATGCATACCATTTTGAGTTTGATGAATGTTGGTAGCATTCCTACAATATTATCAGACGATGATATTTGGATCCCGATCCTACTGTGAGTATATGCTACTTATCAGGATATTCGTCGCTTAACGATCAATGCTATAAACCTAGTAGGTGTCCAGAAAAGTGTCAGCGGGGTTACGCCCTCAGAGAAAAGAGGTTATATAATTAAGGAACTTCGCGAAAGCGTTGGAAAACCTCCCTCGAAGTACCGACACCAGCCTGGCTGAACGGTTAAGCAAGTATTGTACGGTGAGAATAGTCCTGGCTAATTCTTCTTTTATGGTTTGAGGAAGGATTCGAGAAACAGTGGGAGCCATCCAGTTTAGATAAACTAAAAACCACTCTAAACTTGCAAGAGCATCATGCTAAAGAGTTTTTCTTCTCTCTCTCCTAATTGCAGCGATCCTGAAAATGACTGGACTTAAGTTACTTTTAGAGAAAAATATACTGACAGGGCCAAACTATAAAGATTGGCTGCGGAATGTCAAAATGGCTTTGACCTATGACAAATTGGGGCACGTCCTCACCGCTACGGCACCTGCTGTCCCTGGTCCCAAATCCAGCAATGCGGATAAGGAAATCCGCAAAACCTGGGATTTAGATTGCGTGAAAGCCAAGTGCATCGTGCTTGCCTCGATGAACAATGAACATCAGAGGAGGCACGAGGATATGGGCCTTGATGGCATATTTCTCCATACAAAAGAACTTTATGGAGAGCAATCTCGTATAGCAAGATACGAGACCTCAAAGAACTTGTTTCGAGCGAGGTTGGCTGTCGGGTCATCGGTAGGAGAACATGTCCTAAAGATGATCGGCTATATAGAAGAGCTCGCAGACCTTGGGACGACTTTGGATAATGAGCTCTATACAGACCTTATTCTCCAGTCCCTTCCTCACACCTACGCCTAGTTTATCCTGAACTTCAACCTTCAAAGAAAAGAAGTTGAACTTCCGGAACTCCTGAACATGTTAAGGAGTGCAGAGGGCACCTTGAAGAATTCAAGGGAAACACCCGCTATGTTTGTTGGCGGTGCATCTTCTTCCGGGTCCAAGGCTAAGGCCAAAGGAAGGAAGAAGAAGGCCGCACCCAGACCTAGAGGAGGTGTTAGTAAGGTGGGAGGGAAAAGAAAGAAAAAGTTTGCAGCACCTGTAGTTGGCCAGGATGAGTGTTTCCATTGTCACAGGAAAGGGCACTGGAAGAAAGATTGCAAGGCGTGGAACGCCAAGAACCAGGAACCGAAGCAAGCTGTGGCTTCGACTTCAGGTGTGTTTGTAATTGAGAATTGTTTGTCAATCAACTCTACTTCCTGGGTATTGGATACCGGATCAGGATCTCATATTTGCAATTCATTGCAGGCACTGAGAAACCGTAGAGTGCTGAAGGAAGGTGATATGATCCTCAGGGTTGCTAACGGAGCTAGCGTGGGAGCTGCGTCCGTCGGGGATTATCACCTAGGATTGACGAGTGGACACATCTTGGTTTTACATAACTGTTATTTTGTACCCAGCTTAACGTGTAATATCATATCAGTTTCCTTGTTATCAAATAAAGATTATGATTTCACGTTTGTAAGAGATGTTGTCAACATCCACCTTAATCATGGTTTGATTGGGTCCGGTACTCTAAATAACGGCATATATGTTTTAAACCAACTCCAAATTTTCAATGTCCAGAACACACTAAAAAGAAAGTCTCCAGATTTGAATAAAGCTTTCTTATGGCATTGTAGACTGGGTCACATCAATGAGAGAAGGTTGACTAAGTTGCATAGAGAAGGATATTTAGATTCATTCGAATATCAATCTTATGACACTTGTCAATCTTGTCTCAAAGGAAAGATGACAAAGACTCCATTTACTGGACAAGGAGTAAGAGCGAGCGAGCTCTTAGGACTCATACACAGCGATGTATGTGGTCCAATGTCTACACATGCAAGAGGTGGTTTTTCCTATTTCATTACTTTTACGGATGATTACTCAAGATACGGATTTATTTATCTGATGAAACATAAATCCGAGGCTTTTGAGAAATTCCAAGAGTATAAGAATGAAGTAGAAAACCAAACCGGCAAAAGTATCAAGACACTTAGATCTGATCGAGGTGGTGAATACTTGAGTGCCGAGTTCCTAGGTTATCTAAAAGAAAAAGGAATTCTCTCTCAGCTTACTCCTCCATACAGTCCACAGCACAACGGTGTATCGGAGAGACGGAATCGAACCCTATTGGATATGGTACGATCCATGATGAGTAATGCTGAGTTACCGCAATCTTTCTAGGGTTATGCGCTAGAATCAGCAGCATATCTTTTGAACATGGTACCTACCAAGACTGTGCCTACCACTCCATATCAGATGTGGACCGGGAAGAAACCCCATCTACAGTATATTAAGATTTGTGGGTGTCCAGCTTTTGTTAAAAAGCAGCATGTGGACAAGCTCGAGGCACGATCAGTAAAGTGTAAGTTTGTAGGATATCCAAAGCACTCCAGGGGATATCTATTCTATTACGCAGAGGAACAAAAGGTATTTGTTTCTCGTAATGCCCATTTTCTAGAACATCAGTTTTTAGAAAAGGAAACAAGTGGGAGCGCAATAGAACTGGAAGAAATTCCAGAACCACAAGCTGTTACTGAAAGTTTGGTAGAACCGGAAGTTTAAGAAGAACAGGACATTCCCGCACCCCTCCGCAGGAGTAGTAGGCCGTCTCATCCGCCTGAGAGATACTACGGTTTTCTCATAGATGGGGATAGAGAGGATTGCATCATAGAAGATGATGAACCTACTAGCTTCCAGCAGGCCATCCAGAGCGGCGACTCGGTACGATGGCTAGATGCAATGCGAAGCGAAATGGAGTCCATGTACACCAACAAAGTATGGACTTTGGACTTTGCTCCAGGTGGGGTAAAACCCATAGGATGCAAATGGATCTTCAAGAAAAAGATTGGTGTAGATGGGCAGGTAGAAACCTATAAAGCTAGACTTGTTGCAAAGGGTTTTCGTCAAAGACCTGGTTTGGACTATGACGAAACTTTTTCTCCAGTGGCTATGCTTAAATCCATTCGTATCCTTCTTGCAATTGCTGCCTTCTATGATTATGAAATCTGGCAGATGGACGTAAAGACGGCTTTTCTGAATGGAAATTTAGAAGAGAGCGTCTATATGGATCAGCCAGAGGGTTTCAATCAGAGTGGGAGCAGCGGGAAAGTATGCAAGCTGCTTAAGTCTATTTATGGACTAAAGCAGGCATCGCGGAGTTGGAACATCTGTTTTGATGAGACAGTCAAAGAATATGACTTTATCAAAAATCCAGATGAACCGTGCATATATAGTAAAGTTGTGGCCAGAAGTGTCGTATTCCTCGTCTTGTACGTGGATGACATTCTATTGATAGGAAATGACATTCCTATGCTACAATCTGTCAAAGGATTCTTGTCACACAGGTTCTCCATGAAAGACCTGGGTGATGCCTCTTACATTCTGGGGATCCGGATCTATCGTGATAGATCCAAGAGGATGTTGGGACTTTCGCAGTCCAGGTATATCGACACTATACTGAAAAGATTCAGTATGGAAGATTCTAAGCGCGGTAATTTACCGGCTTGTCACGGAATCACCCTCTCCAAAGAGATGTCTCCCAAGACTGATTTGGAAAGGGAACGCATGTCAGTTATACCCTACGCTTCTGCGGTAGGCTCTATAATGTATGCGATGTTGTGTACCAGACCAGATGTAGCTTACGCACTGAGCGTGGTAAGCCGGTATCAGTCAGACCCAGGGGAGAAACACTGGATAGCAGTAAAGAACATTCTCAAGTACCTGAGGAGGACTAAGGAGATGTTCTTGGTTTACGGCGGAAAAGACCTCAGGGTGGAGGCCTTTGCTGATTCCGGCTTCCAAAGTGATAAGGACGATTCCAAGTCCATGTCGGGTTATGTCTTTACCCTCAATGGAGGGGCGGTGTGCTGGAAGAGCTCCAAGCAGGACACCGTTGCTGACTCGACGATGGAAGCAGAGTATATAGCTGCTTGCGATGCCGCAAAAGAAGCAGTCTGGATGAAGAAGTTTCGAACAGAACTTCAGGTGGTTCCTACCATAGTTGATCCAATACCTCTGTATTGTGACAACAACGGAGCTATAGCTTTAGCGAAGGAACCAAGGTCCCATCAGAAGTCCAGACACATCTTAAGGCGGTATCACCTGATCAGGGAGATCATTGATCGTCAGGAGATCGAGGTTCGGAGAGTTGCAACAGAAGAGAACATTGCTGATCCATTCACGAAGGCCCTACCACAGATTCAGTTCGAGAGGCTACTCGAGATCATTGGTCTTCGATATGCCAGTACATGGCCCTAGTGCAAGTAGGAGATTGTTAGTGTTTATGCCCTAGAAGGCCATTACTGTATCATACTAGTTTGTATATTACTTAATGGAAGCTTGGGATATTCACATGTATATAACAGTCTTGCTAAACATGGTAGTATGCTACTTGGTTTTTCTATCTTAATATGTGAGCATACGTATTGATAGAGCTCTTAGGATCCTGCTTGACTACCAGCGTTGTGATGGCAGTCACACTAGTGGGAGCTGGGTAGTCTACAAGCACATCCTTATTCAGGTCCCTAGTCGTTGGGTTATCGAGACAGAGCATCGATAATCCGGAGTAGACTAGTGTGTACGCTTCTCATCCCAGTTGGGGAGATGGTCTGTCCCACAGCCGTCAGTACGTCGTACTGGAGATAGTATGCAGGTGCTCGTTAGGTTACGGGTACACCGGACATGACTCACAGGGAACTGTTGGTTGGTTTTATACCAGTCGTCAGTGAACAGTTCCCAGGTGACATGAGTACAGCATAGTCCGCAGACTTGACACTGCTACTTCGCCTCGAGTGTGTCCCACTGTTCTTAGATTGCTACCCTACCATGACTCAAATGAGTCATGCAAACAGGTAGCAGTTGGGTGCAGTCCCGAGCACTTGGAGGCAGTGGCGGTTAGACAGGATTCGTCCCTCCCGGTATTGGGAGTAGATATCGCGCTGTGTCAGAGAGCCATTACGCAAAGTCCCTGGCCAGGGCAAGCGAGATTTGCTGGTAGGTTCCAGTAGTTTCTCAGGGTGTAATGGGCTTCCCTCCGACACGAATTATACAGCCATTAGGGGACTGACGCTTGCCGCCCCCTAGGCAGGATATGCGATAGTCTTGGACGAACGGACCGGACTGTATGGAGATTGTCACATCAGACTCAGTAGGAGTTCGGATGGGTTTTCTCATCGGCCTTCTTATCGACAACTACCTGGGGACCGTTACGTACAGCTAGTGCCGCTTGCGGTCTGTGGTCAAACCCACTGCCAGCGTAGTAGTCGAGTCTCTAGAGTCCCACACAGAGAGTTTCCTATTCCAGGCAAAAGGATATAGAGGTCGTATGGTTTTACGACAAGGGTTCAGACACATACGTGCGTTTACGCACGTACGACTTTCGGACAGTTTTTACCAGTTGGTTTTGGTTTAAGCCAGTTACTGGTTACCGGTTATTGGATTTTTACAGTCTAAAGTTTTTCCGTATTTTTACGGATTGGAGGGGTGTTCTCGTAATTTTGCGGGAAGCTTCTAGAAGATGGTGACTAAGGAGGTTAAGGTGTAAAATGAAATGAGTGTAAAAATGAGTCACCTTGGTGATTCATAAAAGTATTTTGTCATTCTAATGAATCATCACAAGATATATTCTATCATGGTTGCTAAATTAATTATTTATTATTTTCTAGTAAAAAGAAATGATAGATATATATCTTCTTGATTCACTATTCTCATAAAAAAAGAATGCTCATTTTTTCATTTTCATCTTCTCTCTCCTCTAGCTCTCTCTCTTCAAGACTAATCCTCCCTTCTCATGAGTTGAGTACAAGGGTTAGTAAGACTTAACAATCCATAACCATCACTCTATATCGATCTATCTTCTTCGATTAGCAATCCAAGAAGGTTAGTTGCCTCAAGTTTAGAGGCGAAGCTTGGAGTTTTGCTCTCGGGTGGATCGTCTACTACCTAGAGAAGGCCGAGGAGAACAAGGAGTTCGTAAAGACGAAGGAGTTGATTCATTAGGTATAATCCCGAAACACCGTATTTTAGAAACACTTAGTGTTTGGTTATTTATAGTTTAGCTTCGATTCAAGCGGTTAGTCGATGTTCGTTCTTTAAACATGATCGTTTTCGAAAATTCCGCCTCCCCACAAGTTCTGGGGCGAAGTACATCGACTTACACCGTGGCCCCACTAGTATGATCTCATCATAATCCCAGTAGTCGAGTACAGATCCTAAGGGCTTTATCAACATGTGAGAGAAAGACAGCAAACCAATTACAAGTCAACATGTTAAGATAAAGTGAAACCAAATAGCATACTATCATGACGAGCAAGAAAGTCCTCTCTGTATATATCCAAGCATCCATTATAATATACATCAAATGTACAACAATGGCCTCTAGGGCATATACATAACTAACAGTAACGGCTACCCAGGTATTGAGCGATCAGAAGATCAACAAGCAAGCTTGTTCAAACTTCCGTGAATCCAGTAAGAAACACTACCGTACAGTCCGATCTCTTCGTCTGATATGTCGCATATCGAGTCTTGGAGTAGTAAACGTCAGACCCCAATAACTTGATAAGTCATGCCGATGTTACTCTCATAACGGGTCGAGAAACTATTGATAACACTTACCAGTAAATCTCATCATCAGCCCTGGCCAGGGACTTCCTGTTATAGCCAATCGAGCATAGCGCAACATCAACCCCTAATACAGAGAGAGACGAAACCCCTCCTATCGCTCATTGCCTCCATATGACTCGGGACTGTACCCAAAATCCACCTGTTTCCACACGCTCTTGAGCGTGGTAGGGAGGAAATCAAAGCACAGTGGGAATCACATAAGACTCTATGACGATCTCGGGTCTACAGACTAACATATACCAGTGTCACCAGAGAACTGCTATTTGACGATAGGTATAATACTATCTAGGAGTTCCCGGCAAGTCCTGTTCGGTGTACCCATTCTCTAATAAGCACCTGTGTACAATCTTTGATGTCAAACACCCATGGATGTGGAATCATCCATCGCCCCAAGCAGGTTCAAGAAACGTACACAATAGTCTACTCTGGAATATCGATGCCATGTCTCGATACTCCCTCGACTAGGAACAATTAAAGGATGAACTTGAGGACTATCATGGCCCCACTAGTATGATCTGCATCATAGTCCTGGTAGTCAAGTATACATCCTAAGGGCTTTATCAACATGTGAGAGAAAGACAGTATAACAATACCAGTCTACATGTTAAGATAAAGAACAACCAGATAGCATACTATCATGTCGAGAAAGAATGTCCTCTCTATATATGTCCAAGCATCCACTATAATATACAATCATGTACAGTAATGGCTTCTAGGGCATACATATAACTAACAATGCACGTATCAAGATTCGGACGGATAATACTAGTGGCTTTGGTTTAAGCCGGATTATAGTATTATATTGTTGGATTATTTTCGTCTCTATGTATTCGTATTTTTTGGAATACGGATATGGGTATGTATATACAGATGAGGGGTATTCTTGTAATTTATTACAAGGTGCTTCTTGAAGATGCCACCTCATTTAGTTTTAACCATTTAGGATTAAATGGTTAATGAGGTGGAGTGGATGAGGTGTTTATTGCAATTATTGTAGCATGGCTTTATAGTGACTCATGGTTACTATTCTAGCGCTTGTTTTGTTTGTTGTGAGATATTTTGGAGTCTTAAGATATTTTGTGTTGACTTAAGATATTTTGGAGACTTGAGATATTTCTTGGATGGCTTCAATTATTGCTCACAATACACAACAACAAAAACACTTAGCCATTTTTCTTGAGTTGCCTCCTACTCTCATCCTCAAGCTTCTTCTTCTACCTCCACCCTTCAAGTATCATGTGTTGAGAAACCTAGGGTGTTTGGAGACAAATTAATCCATCACTACACTCTACATTCTCTAGGCTATCTAGTTTAGCGAACTAGGTAACCTAGTTACCCGGCTATTGAGTAGGAGCTCGGAATACAAATCCTCAGGTCGATCATCTTCGATGGAGGGAGACCGGAGATCAAGCTAGACCATGGTGGCCTCTAGGAGCTTGGGAAGGTGGTTGAAGACGAAGGACATGGATCAATTCAGTATAACCATTCTTAACTCCTATATATTTAGTTTGCTAGTTTAGGGTTCATGGTAGATCCGGGTAGCGGGTTATGTTAGCGTCAGTTTTGAAAACTTTTGTTCCGCAATCGGCCACGGTTTGATGGCCAGGACGCTTGCATAACCCAAATATGGTATCATAGCCAACCCATTAACCCCTCACTAGCAGTTTAAACGATGTTTAAAGTATCGAAACCGAAACAACTCCGAAAAAATACGGAAAATATTCCAGTTTCTGTCGAATTTTTCTAGTATTCAAAAAAAAATTTAAACAATTGCAGAAGGCTATTTATGTAGTATCTAGAACACACAAAAAACCCGTGCCCCAAATTCATAAATTTGGCCGGGGAGAATTGGAAAAATCCCGGTCTGGCCGGTCTAATTTGAAGATTGGGACTTGAAATTTTTTGGGTGATCTGGTCTCTGGAATATTTGGTTTTTGGTATTGTTTGTTTTTGCCCAAGTTGGATATTATGTTATTTTTTGTTTGGGGGCAATACGGGGTATTTTGAAGTCGCTATTTTTAACAATGTTTAAAAGTTTTCAGTACATACATTACTATCTGCGACCGTGAATGTCATTAGAGCGGTATAACTCATCTAACTACTATATGTTCTTTTAGACGGGTTTGTGAACATGACATCATGTTGATGTTCTGTGTTGTGCTGTGGTTGTGGTTGGATCATCGTGGTGGATAGACAATGGTGAATGGTAGTACAGTTTAGATTCATTTGTACATTTGATATTACGGGACGAGCATCCTACATGTGGACTGTCGTCTCTGCCAGTTTGTATATTATTTGTTTGGGGCACGACCGGATTGAGGTCGATGTCACCCTTGTACATATTATTTTCTTTTCTGTACTAGGATTATCCCAAGGCGGAGTGCACGAATAGCCGGGTTCTATAGGGCAATGGGTCCGCATCTCATGGTGTTGAGACGGAGGGGACCTTACTTGTAACATTTAAGAAAATAAAATATTATTGTTGGGAATTTAAATAATTAAAATAATAAATTTCATGAATATTATTAAGAATGAGAATTAGTTTTAATGAAAGGGTATAATTATATACCGATAGTTAAGAAAATATTTGGAAATTTATATCAAATATTGATTTTGAAAGAATTTATGAGATTTAAACATTTTATAAATTAATCGTATGCAAATCAGTGCTAAACTGGATTAATATTTCGCTAATCATGCATTAATCCGGTTTATGTGCATAACATGCAACATAACATGTTGCAAAACACTTGTTGCATTAATTTAAACCGTGCTTCATTTGCATTTAAATAGGTTTTGTTTTGTTTTAAAAAAAAAAGGGAATTTTTGAGATATTTTAGCTTGAGGGGGACAAGAGGTATGGGTATAGCATGCCAAGCATTTTTATAGCCCAATTTCACTGCCACCTCATATTTATCTTCCCCTGTACCAATTCTCCTCTCCAATTCTTCAATCCTCTCACTTGATTGATTCTCAGAGATGTTGATGAAGATGGGGAGCACTAGCTCTCCTTCTCTCTATCTCTCTTCATATTCATCAAATAAAAACATAATCATTATCTCATTAAATAGGAACCATAGAGCCATATCACTCAAATCTCACCCTCATCATGGCTTATCTTCAAATGGGTATCGATTGTTTTGTTGTGCAAAGGCTTCAGCTTTGGATTCAAGCCAAGAGAAGCAGCCCTCTTCTCCTTTGTTAGTGGCAAATGAGAATGGACCTCAAGTTCAAAATGGGTACCTTCGCGTGGACTTCCGAGATGACGAAGCATATCGACTTCGACTAAGCGAGAAGATTGGCAGGTGGGTAGATGTATATCTATGGGGGGAAGTCAGGTGGATGGCGTATAGCACCCCCGCAACTGTAGGATAGGATATTGCTAGGTTAGTTATATTTGGATACTTAGCAAATAGGGTATCTTGGAGACCTTAGGTTAGATTAGGTTTAACCTAGGAAGATCTATCCCTAGTGTAGTTTACCATAGTCAAGAACCTTAGGATACGTATTGTCGCGCACACACACACATGTGTTATGATAGGTGTATATGTATATATGTATATATGTATATATGTATATAGGTGTATATGTATATATGTATATATGTATATATGTATGGATGCGTTAATATATATATATATGTATATGTATATATGTATATATAGTATACATATACGTATGAGATGAGAATACTATTTGTTAATGGATATGAGTCGATATGATCGGGCATGATGCCATAAGATTTTGATATGTGATTGAGTCGAGACACCATTCATGATATGATATTATGAGGATCGTTGGGCGATATATATGCAAACATGTGATAACATGTGACTCGATGGAATAATTGATTGTACGAGACCTTAGATCCATACCACTGATTATGATATTATACGATGATTGATACCGTACGAATAATAATATATATATATATGATATTTGACCCGTACCTTCGATTTTGGAGATGCCGTACGATGGATATTACCGTACAAGGTATATGAGATGATTGATCCGCACTCTTGACTCGAGAATGCCGTACGGTGTATTATACCGTACGTGATGCTATGAGGCTGGATCGCCGACTATTAGGCATATCGACTCGGAAATGCTATAGGCTTTCTTATCACTTTGGACTCGGTTTCTTAGTTTAGTCCTTTAGTTGCATTTAATATTTACTTTCTGCTATGCTCATATTACTCTCATTGCATTGTAGATATTTATACAAGTGCTTTCATTAGCTATCACGATCTCGTCTGCTAGGACACCTGCACCATTACCGATGATGCGTATGTTGCACGTACACTTACTGGCCGGCTCACGCACATCATCATCGGAAATTTCCATGTCACGTACACATTAGAAAACGTTATTTCACTGTTAAACATGATAACTTGTAGTTAAGTAGTGTTGTTAGCATTCACGATACTATATGTTAGTTTAGATATTGCATTCACATATATACATTCTGCTTATGCATTGTGCTGGGGCTTTATGCCGATATTCATTGTTTGCTTATTGACTCATGATTATGAGATTTCTGGATTTGGGAAACCGCATGCAAATTTGAAAACTTGTGCTCTTTTTAAAAAAAGAAGAAATGTGATTTTCCCTTGATATGATATTTCATGTCCACCATGATGTTTTCTCGATTCTGAGCTTGTTTTCGAGACCCGATTCAAGGAGTGGAGGAACCGTCTGCGGGTACATGGTGGACCCGGTAAGGTACCCCGGGGCGAGAGTGATTTTGTGGGGATGACGATGAGCCTGGCAGGGGAGCACTACCTACCGGTGATAGTTTGGCGCTGCGGATATCCGGAGGATACCGACCGTGGTCATGAGATCAGATGGATATGGGCCGATCCGGACTGACGGAGCCCATGGGCCGATCCGGACTGACGGAGCCCGAGATATGAGGATTTACGTGTCAATGTTGGACACGGGTTTCATGATGTTTCGAGTGTCGATGTTGGACACTCAGGTTCCATGATATTGATTGTGTCGTTGATGGACACACGTGGATGATATCCACATGCATACAGGCATATGATTCAGATGTTTATTTATATATGTCATTTGCATTGACTTTATTGTTGACATATATGCATACATGGTCACCTTAGATACCATAGTATTACCTTCATGTTACAGTATGACCTAGGAGTCATTGTATATTCGATTTCTGCCTGCTGATGTTTTCTATTCACGAGTTGGCAACTCACCCCCGTTGTGCCACAGTTTTCTTGCAGGTTTGACCGCTTGGATCAGTAGCGGTGTCGCTGGCACACAGTCTTTCTTCAGGGTGTTTTACTTTGGTAGGTGGGACATATTTGATCATGCCCACTCTTGTACTTATTATTCTTATTGTATCTAGATAAACTCCATCAATCAGAAACTATACTTTGTATATTGGTAGACTTAGATAGACTTGTTTTTTGCAAGACTTAGAGCGATGAGTGTATGTTTGCTTCCTTTGAGGGTTTTTGATGCCTTGCTTTACTTATTTCTTCTGTATTGATCTTCGCCGTTGGGCGTCATATATTTATTGCTTACTTGCGTGGTTGTGATTCCGCCAATTGGCGAAGAGCTAGCTCCCTCTTGGGGATGCCTATATATATTGCATGTATGTAGTTTTGGTTCAAAATATACAAGGGAGGTGCTGTCCAAATTTTTAAGGACGAAAAATGTTTTCAACTATAGTATGATCCACTTGCATTTTCATATATCATTACCTATGCATTTTAAGAAAAAACTTGATTTCATTATACCTTTATTTTAAAAACTTCACCTCTTTTATTTTCCCTAAAAAGGTTTAGATTTCTGGGCTTCGGCTTACTTGAAATACGTTACGCCTTTAGACGTTACGTGATTTAAGTGCCGATCATGAGCTAAATTCCGGGTTGTGACAAAGTTGGTATCAGAGCGTTAGGTTTAACCTTAGTTCAAGTTTAGGCTTGACCTTACGGAACTTAGACTTGACTGAGGGGGTATTAGACCCGAACTTTTGTTGCATAGGTTGACCCTGATTGATGGAGTAGGTAGTTTGAGTAGAGTGACGTACCATGTGTATGTTCCGCGGCATGCTTACGACACGCTGCTCCGCTTAAGTGACCTTAGGATGTATAATCTTGAGATTCCCATTCCTCCCTATGATCATATATTCATTTTTGACTCCTTTCGTTTCTTTGATCTGTCTTCTTCGATACCTGCATGAGGTTCCTGTCACCATGGCTACGAGCGCAGAGAGAGAGCTGTTGCTAGAGATGCGGTCAGAGCGAGCTCGTCATGGACAAGGGCTGACCATGATGTTTTTTGGTGACATATGGACGTATCGGGATAGTGTTTGTGCTGAGACCTCTCGTTTGAGGCGAGTGTTCGGATCTGTACTGGATGATCGGGTCATTGATAGCGACTGCTATATTGAGAGTACTGTTGATGTACAGCCTACCCTAGAGGTCGCGATGTTGTCTACCGTACAGACAGATGACCCAGTTGATTGCTGAGATTTGATGGGATGTCGCCTCCAGAGTTTATGAGCTGAAATCACTGGAGCTTACAGACAGAGATGTGATAGAAGATCGCTAGTCCATATTGGATAAAGCGACGGAGATGATTCGTCTAATTGGACGTGCTGACGCAGGCTCAGTTGAGTTGAAGAATTCCAGTTTGAAGGATTTTACTCAGATCTAGAGTAAATCGATCAAGAGAGGACATTGCTCGTTGAATGCTCCGATGTGAGATCAGTAAGTTGACCAGCTTCGGATAGAAGGTCCTCACCCAGATGCGCAGTGAGTTGATCAAGAACAGACGAATGAAGCGTATTCCTCCGATAGATTGGACGAGTTCCCGAAGATGTTTTCGGCTAGATATCTTCCACAGAGTGGTGAAGATACTTGAGTTCATAGTTTCGTGTCCTTGTGAGAGGCTCGGGATTGACTGTAGCTGAGAACAAATTGCTATACGCAGACAGCAAGACGTGATTTCGATGTGGACGATAATGAAGACAGGTGGAACAAAAGGTTCATGCGAGATTTTAAACGAGCTGTTGATACTCCTCGTTGATGCCAGAGGATTTCTATGTATGCAGAGACATTGGATACGACCAAATTCCAGAGGGAAGCCATGCTGAGGACGCAGTCGTCCGAATGTGTGAAAAAGGATTAAGTAAAGAGTGTCAACCTCCGCATAGTTTGGCATAGATGAGATCGGAAGAGACCCTAAGTAGGTTCTTTCCATGACACGGCAGTGATAAAGATTTGCACCTAGGATCAGTTGCATCGCGCTTATTCAGAGGGCCAGATGCTGTCACCAGTGACGTGCTGCCTTGCGAGTAGTCATGTTAATTGGCCAAGAGAGGATCATCGGAATGCTAGAGCGGGATTGTTCCGTCGTTATACCCAACCAGGACGATGAGCGGATGGATTTTGGGATTAGTAATCCACAGAGAAGATAAGGATCCAGAGACAGAGGACGCCAGACCGTGGGCAGGAGGCAAGCAGATGTTTTTGCTCTGCCGGCTTTGGGCGCACCTGTTAGTTATATGTGTAAGTCCACGTTGCCCACCACGGTGCTTGCGGGGAGGCGGAAACGTTATGAAAAATTCGATTTTTACAACTCTAGGCAACATGGACTATGTAAAGGAGGGATCTTTGCTAAACAAAACTAACTAACAAAGCTAAAAAGTTTAGCTACTCGGAAAGTGGGTTATACCTAGGGCTTCAAGTCCTTCTCTCCTTGCTCCTTGGAGTGAAAGAAAGGGTTCTCCTTGTCGCTTCTCTTGCCGAAGAAAGATCCACCCGAGGGCCTCAACCTTTGGCTCCAACCTCAAACTAGAAGTAACTAAGGTGCTTGGTGTGCTAGACCTAGGACCTTAGAAAGAGTAGAGAGTGTTTTTGGAGGGATTATCTCAAGCTCAAATGGTTCCCAACACATGAGAGGGGAGAGCTAGAGAGAGAGGAAGAGGAGGAGAGAGAATGGAAATGATAAAGTGAGAAGAATATCTCAACCTTCTCACATATATGTGAATTATTTAAATTAGATAATTAGCAAAAGATAATTGTCATGGTTAATCAAGAAATGACCATTATCATTTCACATTAAATGCTTTTGCAAGGATCAAAGAGCATCTTTCATATGGAATGATGATGGTCAACTTGTCAACCTAGGTCAACAAGTCAAGTAAAGTTAAATGATCAACAACCCTAACCATGCACAATTATAATTAACTAATTATTAATAAATCATAATTCACACAAAACATTAGGGTTAAGAAAATGACAATAGTCATCAACCCTAATCAAAGTCCTCTGCCTCTGTCTCTGTCAACTGTGCATACACACCCATATCTGTGTACCGAGGAACACGAATACAATGAGATAAAACCAATCCCAAATCATATACTAGGATCTGGCTTAAACCAAAGCCCGCTAGTATAAGCTGTCCGGACACCAAACGTGCACAAGTTCGCGGATGTGAACGAACCCTGTCGCAATACCATGCGACCTCTACTCATTTTGCCTAAAGGCGAATAACCCTCTGTGTGGGACTCTAAAGACTCGACACTACGCTGGCAGTGGGTTTAACCACAGACCGCAAGCGGCATTAGCTGTACGTAACGGTCCCCAGGTAGATGCCGATAAGAAGACTGACGAGGTAAACCCCATCTGAACTCCTACTGAGCCTGAATGTGACAGTCTCCGTACAGTCCGGTCTGTTCGTCTAAGAACATCGCATGGCGGGCCTAGGGGGAGGTAAACGTCCGTCCCCTACTAGCGGTACAAGTCGTGCCGGAGTGTAGCCCAGAATACCTGAGATAACACTGGGAACCTACCGGTCTATCTCGCTTGCCCTGGCCAGGGACTTTGTGTAATGGCTCTACTAGACACAGCGCGATATCAACCCCCAATACCGGGAGAGACGAATCCTGTCTAACCGTCACTGCCTCCAAGTGCTTCGGGACTGCACCCAAAAACTACCTGTTTGCATGACTCCTTTGAGCCGTGGTAGGGTAGTAATCAAAGTACAGTGGGAACACACTCGAGGCGAAGTGACAGTGTCAAGTCAACGGACTAAGCTGTACTCATGTCACCTGGGAACTGATAACTGACGATAGGTATAATACCAACCAACAGTTCCCGACGAGTCCTGTCCAGTGTACTCGTAACCTAACGAGCACCCGCATACTATCCCAAGTACGACGTACTGACGGCTGTGGGACAGGCCGTCTCCCAAGCTGGGATGAGAAGCGCATACGCTAGTCTACTCCGGAGTATCGATGCCCTGTCTCGATAGTCCTGCGACTAGGGACCTGCATACGGATGTGCTTATAGATTACCCAGTCCCCACGAGTGTGACTGCCATCACAACCCTGGTAATCAAGCAAAGATCATAAGGGCTCCACTAATGTGTAAAGGCGATATGCTAAAAGAAACACATGCACACATTAAAGCAGAAACAAACCAAGTAGCATACTACCATTTTGAGCAAGAATGTCAATACAAGGTGAATATCCCAAGCTTCCATCAAGTAATATACAATCCAGTATGATACAGTAATGGCCTCTAGGGCATATACACTAACAATCTCCCACTTGCACTAAGGCCATGTACTGGCGTATCGAAGACCTATCATCTCGATCAGCCGCTCGAACTGAGTCTGGGGTAAATCCTTCGTGAATGGATCAGCAGTGTTATCTTCCGTAGCAACTCTCCGAACCTCAATCTCCTGGCGACCCACGATCTCCCTGATCAAGTGATACCGCCTCAAGATGTGCCTGGACTTCTGATGGGACCTGGGTTCCTTCGCTAAAGCTATAGCTCCGTTGTTGTCGCAATACAGCGGTATTGGATCAACAATGGTAGGAACCACCTGAAGCTCCGTGAGGAACTTCTTTATCCAGACAGCTTCCTTTGCGGCATCTGCAGCAGCGATATATTCCGCTTCCATCGTCGAGTCAGCAACGGTTTCCTGTTTGGAACTCTTCCAACACACCGCCCCTCCATAGAGGGTAAAGACATAACCCGACATGGACTTGGAATCATCCTTGTCACTTTGGAAGCTGGAGTCAGCAAAGGCCTAGATCTGGAGGTCTTTTCAGCCATACACCAAGAACATCTCCTTAGTCCTTCTCTGGTACTTGAGAATGTTCTTTACCGCTATCCAGTGCTTCTCCCCAGGGTTTGACTGATACCGGCTTACCACACTCAGTGCATAAGCTACATCTGGTCTGGTACACAACATCGCATACATTATATAGCCTACCGCAGAAGCGTAGGGTATAATAGACATGCGATCCCTTTCCAAATCAGTCTTGGGAGACATCTCTTTGGAGAGGGTGATCCCGTGACAAGCCGGTAGATTACCGCGCTTAGAATCTTCCATACTGAATCTTTTCAGTATGGTGTCGATGTACCTGGACTGTGAGAGTCCTAATATCCTCTTGGATCTGTCACGGTAGATCCGGATCCCCAGAATGTAAGAGGCATCACCCAGGTCTTTCATGGAGAACCTGTGTGACAAGAACCCTTTGACAGATTGTAGTATAGGAATGTCATTTCCTATTAAGAGAATGTCATCCACGTATAAAACGAGGAATACTACAGTTCTCGCTATAAATCTACTATAGATTCATGGTTCATCTGGATTTTTGATAAAGCCAAATTCCTTGACCGTCTCAACAAAACAGATGTTCCAACTCCGCGATGCCTGCTTTAGTCCATAGATGGACTTAAGCAACTTGCATACCTTTCCACTGCTCCCACTCTGAATGAATCCCTCTGGCTGGTCCATATAAACACACTCCTCTAAATTTCCATTTAGAAAAGCGGTTTTTACGTCCATCTGCCAGATCTCAAAATCGTGGAAGGCAGCAATGGCAAGAAGGATCCGAATGGATTTCAGCATAGCCACTGGAGAAAAGGTTTAGTCATAGTCCAAGCCAGGTCTTTGACGGAAACCCTTTGCAACAAGTCTAGCTTTATAGGTCTCAACCTGTCCATCTACACCAATCTTCCTTTTGAAGATCCACTTGCATCCTACGGGTTTTACCCCATCTGGAGCAATGTCCAACGTCCATACTTTGTTGGTGTACATGGACTCCATTTCGGTCCGCATTGCATCCAGCCATTTTACCGAGTCAACGCTCTGAATGGCCTGCTGGAAGCTAGTAGGCTCATCACTATCAATGATGCAATCCTCTCTATCCCCGTCTATGAGAAAACCGTAGTATCTCTCGGGCGGATGAGACTGCCTACTACTTCTGCGGAGCGGCGTAGAAATGTCCTGATCTTTTGAACCCTCTGGTTCTACTAAGATTTCAGTAATAGCTCGTGGTTCTGGAATTTCTTCCAATTCTATTGCGCTCCCACTTATCTGTTTTTCCAAAAACTGAGTTTCCAAGAAGTGGGCATGACGAGAAACAAATACCTTTTGTTCCTCTTCGCAATAGAAGAAATATCCCTTGGAGTTCTTTGGATATCCCACAAACTTGCACTGTACTGAGCGTGCCTCGAGCTTGTCCGCATGCTGCTTTTTGACAAAAGCTGGACATCCCCATGTCTTAATGTGATTAAGATAGGGTCTCTTCCCACACCACATCTGATATGGTGTAGTAGGCACAGTCTTAGTTGGAACTCGGTTCAAAAGGCATGCAGCTGATTCTAGCGCATATCCCCAGAATGATCGCGGTAACTCAGCGTTACTCAGTATGGACCGTACCATATCCAATAGGGTTCGGTTCCGTCTCTCCGATACACCGTTATGTTGCGGAGTGTATGGAGGAGTAAGCTGAGAGAGAATTCCATTCTCTTTTAAGTAATCCAGGAACTCGGCACTCAAGTATTCACCATCTCGATCAGATCTCAGTGTCTTGATACTTTTGCTTGTTTGTTTTTCTACTTCATTCTTATATTCCTGGAATTTTCCAAAGGCTTCGGATTTATGTTTCATTAAGAAGGCATAACCGTACCTTGAAAAGTCATCCGTAAAAGTAATGAAGTAAGAATAACCGCTTCGTGCATGCGTAGACATTGGACCGCACACGTCGCTGTGTACGAATCCCAAGAGCTCGCTCGCTCTTGCTCCGTGTCCAGTGAACGGAGTCTTTGTCATCTTTCCTTTGAGACAGGATTGACAAGTTGCATGTGATTGATATTCGAACGGATCCAAATATCCTTCTGTATGTAACTTCGACAACCTTCTCTCATTGATGTGACCTAGTCTACAATGCCATAAGAAAGTCTGATTTGTTTCCGGAGACTTTCTTTTGTGTGTATTCTGGACATTGAAAATCCTTGGTTGGTTTAATACGTATATACCATTGCTCAATGTACCTGACCCAATCAGAACATGATTAAGGTGAATGTTTACAACATTACTTACAAACGCAAATTCATAACCTTCTTTAGAAATCAAAGATACAGAAATGATATTACAAGTTGCGTTGGGTACAAAAAAGCAATTACGTAGAACCAAAACATGTCCATCTGACATTCCCAGGTGATAGTCCCCCACGGCCTCAGCATCCATGCTAGCTCCGTTTGCAACTTTGAGGGTCATGTCACCTGCTTTCAAAAACCTACGCTTTCTCAACGCCTGCAAAGAATTACAGATATGAGATCCTGATCCGGTATCCAATACCCAGGACGTAGAGTTTATTGATAGACAATTTTCAATAACATACACACCTGAAGCTGAAGCCGCAACCTGCTTCAAATCCTGTGTTCTGGCTTTCCAAGCCCTGCAATCTTTCTTCCAGTGTCCATACTTGTGACAGTAAAAGCATTCTTCCTTATCCACAAGCTTCCCCGCTACCTTTGTTGCTTTTGCCTTTCCCTTCGTATCCACCTTACTAACACCGCCCCTTGGTTTAGCGGGGGTTTTCTTCTTCTTTCCCTTGGCTTTCGCCCTGGACCTAGAAGAGGAAGATCCTCCTACAAACAAAGTGGATGTTTCCCTACCTTTCTGTAGGGTGCCCTCTGCACTCCTCAGCAAGTTGAGGAGCTCTGACAGTTTAACTTCCTTTTCTTGCAAGTTGAAATTCAGGATGAACTGGGCGTAAGTGGAAGGAAGGGACTGAAGAATCAAGTCCGTATAGAGCTCATTCTCCAACGTGGTCCCAAGGTCCGCGAGCTCCTCTATGTAGCCAATCATCTTAAGCACGTGTTCCGCTACCGATGATCCGACGGCCAATCTTGCCGAAAATAACTTCTTCGACACTTCGTATCTTGCGATACGAGATTGCTCTCCATACAGTTCTTTTGTATGGAGAAATATGGATTCGAGGTCCATATTCTTGTGCCTCCTCTGATGTTCGTTGTCCATAGAGGCAAGCACGAGGCACTTGGCCTTCGCGCAGTCGATCTCCCAAGTCTTACGGATTTCCTTATCCGCGACGCTGGAGGTGGGACCTGGGACAGGGGGAGCTTTGGTGGTAAGAAGATACCCCAACTTGTCATAAGTGATTGCCATTTTGATATTCCTGAGCCAATCTTTGTAGTTTGGCCCTGTCAGTATGTTTTTATCTAGATGTAACTTAAGTCTAGTCATGATAAATGGTCGCTGTAATTAGGAGAGAGAGAAGAAACACTTTAGCATGATGCTCTTGCAAGTTTAGAGTGGTTTTTAATTTGTCTAAACAGGATGGATCCCACTGTCTCTCGAATCCTTCCTCAAACCATAAAGGAAGAATTAGTCGGGATCAATCTCACCGTACAATACTTGCTTAACCGTTCAGCCAGGCCAGTGTCGGTACTTCGAGGGAGGTTTTCCAACGCTTTCGCAAAGTTCCTTAATTAAGTAACCTCTTTTCCCTGTGGGCGTAGCCCCGCTAACACCTTTCTAGACACCTACTTGGTTTATAGCATTGATCGTTAAGTGAGAAAGTTCCGGAGGAGTAGCATATACTCACAGTAGGATCGGGATCCAAATATCATCGCGTGACAAAACTGAAGGAATCCTACCAGAATCATCACACTCCAAATGGTATGCAACGCTAGCAAGTTTCAGTTCTTTTGAAACTCCCGATGTGGATTTTTGCCCCGTGCTCTTATGACTTTGACTTTGGCCAAAATATCATAAGTCGCATGTCAAGTTCTACCCGTCATTCTCCAGGTTAATTTGAGCCCACCCGCACATACCCTTGACTTTGGCCAAAATTGTAGAACGACTGCCCCAAACCAATACATCTATCTATGCTGCACATGAATACCCAATAGCTACCAATCACTATGCCTTGACTTTGGCCAACATACATAGCTTGAATACTTATTGACCATTCATGTGAAACGACGGAGGGCTACGAATGGTTTTGGCGAAACCGTGAACGTAGTGAACTTGATATAATCGAAGGAACGAGATAGCTTTCAAAAGGAGTGGTTCAAGCTCCGCATTTAAAAGTTTGGTTTTGAAAAGAACCGAATGGTTTTCAAAGTGTTCCAACGACTTTTACTTGGTTTATTTTATCTTGCATTAATTCCAATGCGTCCCATCATTTAATCCTACCATTGCAGAAAACAACGAAAATATGACATACGCTTATGCCATCCGCATTCGCCACGGGGTCCCGTCATCACCCGTTAGGTTACTTAACTAACGACAGAGCAGGGGCTAGACTAGCGCGGATGCAAAACATAAGCAATGCCTAAATAGATATCATATAGATATATATAAACATTCGTTACATGCAATGATAGCCATTCCAGATCACAGATGAATACAATGGATATACTAGGAATCCGCAATTCGTACGAGCATGTAACGAAGAACGGATTACACGGTCGCGATGAATAGCCAAACCCCACCCTAGACCCCTACGGGTGCGGCAAACTACCCGCCAAGTACCCGAAGTGAACCAACCTCCCTCAACACCGTGAGTAGGCCACTCGGTACTTCGAGATACCCGGTAGTTTGTGCACCCCACCTTGGGTCTATCCTAGGAGCAAAAACAGTAAAAAGAAATTATACAATGACGGCTACAACCCCGACCCGGTTGTGCGGACATACAAATAATATTACATCAATTTACATATTACAAGAATTGAAAGAATAAGAAAACTCTCATCTCACAACCCCCCGGCTATTCATCCGCGACAATCCAACGAATTCATATACACATACCATCAACATTACAGATCACAGATATGTATAACCCCCACTAATCGACGTATAGCGATTAGCGGACGTTCAATACATATATCACATCACAGATATAACCCATTAGCCAAAGTGTAAAGAAGTTCGATCAAAAATACAGATTTGTGACCACCCCAAAAACCAACTTGTTCTCTGGAAAATCTGGGTGGAAACAAACTATCTCAAAAATCACAAAACACCCCCAGAAGTAAACTTCAGGAAAAACGATCCACGGCCGAGTCAACTCGGCCGCGGATCCGCGGCATGAGCAAGATCTTGCCGCGGAACCGCGGTGAGTCGGTCGGTTCAGTGGGTCGTTTTTCTTGCCTGTACTAAGAAAAGCCTGAGCCGATTTTTATGATATGATTTATTAATTTTAAAGCAGGTTTTAAAATCGGCAGAAAGTTAGGGTTTTGGAAAAAATGTTTTGCGGGTTTTTGCGATCGAAGTTCTATATACTTTGCTAACTAGTTAGTTTGTGTTTAGCTAGGCTCTGATACCACTGTAAGTCCACGTTGCCCACCCCGGTGCTTGCGGGGAGGCGGAAACGTTATGAAAAATTCGATTTTTACAACTCTAGGCAACATGGACTATGTAAAGGAGGGATCTTTGCTAAACAAAACTAACTAACAAAGCTAAAGAGTTTAGCTACTCGGAAAGTGGGTTATACCTAGGGCTTCAAGTCCTTCTCTCCTTGCTCCTTGGAGTGAAAGAAAGGGTTCTCCTTGTCGCTTCTCTTGCCGAAGAAAGATCCACCCGAGGGCCTCAACCTTTGGCTCCAACCTCAAACTAGAAGTAACTAAGGTGCTTGGTGTGCTAGACCTAGGACCTTAGAAAGAGTAGAGAGTGTTTTTGGAGGGATTATCTCAAGCTCAAATGGTTCTCAACACATGAGAGGGGAGAGCTAGAGAGAGAGGAAGAGGAGGAGAGAGAATGGAAATGATAAAGTGAGAAGAATATCTCAACCTTCTCACATATATGTGAATTATGTAAATTAGATAATTAGCAAAAGATAATTGTCATGGTTAATCAAGAAATGACCATTATCATTTCACATTAAATGCTTTTGCAAGGATCAAAGAGCATCTTTCATATGGAATGATGATGGTCAACTTGTCAACCTAGGTCAAAAAGTCAAGTAAAGTCAAATGGTCAACAACCCTAACCATGCACAATTATAATTAACTAATTATTAATAAATCATAATTCACACAAAACATTAGGGTTAAGAAAATGACAATAGTCATCAACCCTAATCAAAGTCCTCTGCCTCTGTCTCAGTCAACTGTGCATACACACCCGTATCCGTGTACCGAGGAACACGAATACAATGAGATAAAACCAATCCCAAATCATATACTAGGATCCGGCTTAAACCAAAGCCCGCTAGTATAAGCTGTCCGGACACCAAACGTGCACAAGTGCGCAGATGTGAACGAACCCTGTCGCAATACCATGCGACCTCTACTCATTTTGCCTAAAGGCGAATAACCCTCTGTGTGGGACTCTAAAGACTCGACACTACGCTGGCAGTGGGTTTAACCACAGACCGCAAGCGGCACTAGCTGTACGTAACGGTCCCCAGGTAGATGCGAATAAGAAGACTGACGAGGTAAACCCCATCTGAACTCCTACTGATCCTGAATGTGACAGTCTCCGTACAGTCCGGTCTGTTCGTCTAAGAACATCGCATGGCGGGCCTAGGGCGGTAAACGTCGGTCCCCTACTAGCGGTACAAGTCGTGCCGGAGTGTAGCCTAGAACACCTGAGATAACACTGGGAACCTACCAGTCTATCTCGCTTGCCCTGGCCAGGGACTTTATGTAATGGCTCTCCTAGACACAGCGCGATATCAACCCCCAATACCGGAAGAGACGAATCCTGTCTAATCGTCACTGCCTCCAAGTGCTTCGGGACTGCACCCAAAAACTACCTGTTTGCACGACTCCTTTGAGCCGTGGTAGGGTAGTAATCAAAGTACAGTGGGAACAAACTCGAGGCGAAGTGACAGTGTCAAGTCAACGGACTAAGCTGTACTCATGTCACCTGGGAACTGATAACTGACGATAGGTATAATACCAACCAACAGTTCCCGATGAGTCCTGTCCAGTGTACTCGTAACCTAACGAGCACCCGCATACTATCCCAAGTACGACGTACTGAAGGCTGTGGGACAGGCCGTCTCCCAAGCTGGGATGAGAAGCGCATACGCTAGTCTACTCTGGAGTATCGATGCCCTGTCTCGATAGTCCTGCGACTAGGGACTTGCATAAGGATGTGCTTATAGATTACCCAGCCCCCACGAGTGTGACTGTCATCACAACGCTGATAATCAAGCAAAGATCATAAGGGCTCCACTAATGTGTAAAGGCGATATGCTAAAAGAAACACATGCACACATTAAAGCAGAAACAAACCAAGTAGCATACTACCATTTTGAGCAAGAATGTCAATACAAGGTGAATATCCCAAGCTTCCATCAAGTAATATACAATCCAGTATGATACAGTAATGGCCTCTAGGGCATATACACTAACAATATGTATGCCCTAGAGGCCATTATTGTACAAGATTGTATCTTATAGTGGATGCTTGGACATATATAGGGAGGACTTTCTTGCTCGACATGATAGTATGCTATCTGGTTATTCTTTATCTTAGCATGTATACTTGTATTGTCTCTCTCTTACATGTTGATAAAGCCCTTAGGATGTAGACTTGACTACCAGGACTATGATGGAGATCATACTAGTGGGGCCAGGATAGTCCATAAGTCCATCCTTTAATTGTTCCCAGTCAAGGGTTTATCGAGACGGGGCATCGATATTCATGAGTAGACTAGCGTATACGCTTCTTGACCCATTTGTTGGGCGATGGATGATCCCATATCCATTGGTGTTTGACATCAAAGATGGTATACGGGTGCTCAGTGGAGACTGGGTACACTGAACAGGACTCACCGAGAACTCCTAGATGGTATTATACCTAACGTCATATAGCAGATCTCTGGTGACACTGGTACAGGTTAGTCTGTAGACCCGAGATCGTCATAGAGTCTTGTGTGATTCCCACTGTGCTTTGATTTCCATCTTACCACGTTCAAGAGAGCATGCAAAACGGTGGTTTTTGGGTACAATCCCGAGTCACATGGAGGCAATGAGCGATATGAGGGGTTTCGTCTCTCCCGGTATAGGGGGTTGATGTTGCGCTGTGCTCGATTGGCTATAACAGGAAGTCCCTGGCCAGGGCTAATACTGAGATTTATTGGTAAGTGTTATCAGTAGTTTCTCGACCCGTTATAAGCCTCACATCAGCATGACTTATCAAGTTATTGGGGTCTGACGTTTACCACCCCCAGACTAGATATGCGACACATCAGATGAAGAGACCGGACTGTACGGTAGTATTACTTATTGGATTCACGGGAGTATGGACAAGCTTGCTTGTTGATCTTCTGATCGCTCAATACCCGGGTAGCCGTTACGTCCAGCTAGTACCGCTGACGGCTTATGGATGACTGATATGATCATCACCTACTGCCGGCGTATTGACGAGTCTTTAGAGTCCTACACAGAGGTTTCCTAGCTCATGCGAAACGAAGTAGGGCACATATGTGATATGTGCGGGGCCGAGATTAATACGTGTATATGATACCGTATTCGAATCTCGCGATATAGGTTATATGTGATATAACCGGATTGTTGAAGCAAGTGTTGATTCAATGATATGTTATATGTATATGTGATATGCATATAAATGATATTAGTCGGTTGTATGCGATACAGCTGGGTATTAAATCAAGTGTTGATTTAATAATTTAATGTATAATTATATATATTTGATATATTAATATACATTAACTAATATTAGCTCACTTAAGAAATTTTTTTTCTCAAAATACATACAAATATATATGTGATATATATTAATGTATTTATTATGTGTCATGCCAGATGATACATTGGACTTGGGTGTATGAGGCTCATACCTAACTAAAGATAATTTGGGTATTTAAATATTGAGGGGGAAATCAAAATTAGGTGGAAATTAGCATGGCTAAGATGCTTATGGAAGCATGGAGAAGCTTTGACTTACGTCCACTAATTTTGTCTTACTCTAGATATTTATTAACCTAACCATTATCTTTAGCCATGTTTTAGTCTCTACATGAGTTGATATGAAATATTTTCTCACCCATGGTTCAACACTTGATCACTTGAGATCTTTTCTTCATCTCCTTCATTTTGCTCTATAGCTCTTGAGTGAGAAGAAAAAGAAAAGAGAGAAAAACTATTCTAAAGTGAGCAAAATTCCTACTTCATCAATCTATACCAAACTAGCCATTTAGTATAGGTTGTTTGCTTCACTAATTCTCAATTAGTGAAGAGGTAGCTTGAGTTAGAGATTCTTCGACGTAGATCATCTTCGGTCTCGAAAATCCTTGAGCAAGCTTGTTCCTTTCGCCTAGTGGAGCCTAAAGAGAGTCCGGGAGACCACTACTAGGAGCAAAGGGACTACTACACGGAGCTTTAGAAGTGAAGGACCGGTCTACAAAGGTTGTATTCCTTGTTCACTTAGAGTAAAGTTGTTTACTTGCTTAGTTGAACCCTAATTCTCTAGTTAGATCCTTGGTTTGGGTTGCTTTGCTCTCTAGATTTTTTAAAACTGCATTCCCGATGCCTTATAAAACCTAGTGAGAGTGCTAAGAACCCTACAGTGGTATCATAGCCAAGCTACAGTATTATACGATGTGTTAGAATTACGAAACCGAAACAACTCCGAAAACTGGAATCCGAAACCCTAGTTTCTGTCGAATATTTTAAAGTCCTATAAAAAAAATTTAAAAAGTGTAGAAAGCTAGTTATGATATATCTAGAACACCAGAAAAATTTGAGGCAAAACACCAAAATTTTGGCCGGCCACATTGTCTAAAAAACCGGCCTCACTTATTTTTCTGTGGCAAAAAATCTTGAAATTTTTGTGGTGTTCTGATCACTTGGTTTTAGGGTTTCAGGTTATGATTGTTTTTACCAAGATTGCATATGATATTGTCCTTCTGTAGCGGCAATACGGAGTGTTTCGTAGTCGTATTTTAACATCGTTTCGAGTTTGATATTGAAATATGATACAATATTTAGAATCCACGATAATTAGTTTTGTGAAAACTACTTAGTGGTCTGTAAATCTAGCAATTTAGTCTCTTCTGATAGATTACCACGGAGTTTCGATTCGGATCAAAACTCCGTCGTAATCTCGTATAGTACGCGAACATTCACCGGGTAACACTACTGGATAGCCATACCTCATAGCCCCGACCAAGTCACTATAGAAGAACCTCATTGCCAAAAGCATCCCCTCGGGTGCTCGCGGCCACGGTGTTCCGTCTAAGTGCACTTCGTCGACGGCATCGGGGGTACGGCCATCTACTAATGTTTCTGACGAGTATTCGATCAAGTAGTCGGAAATCTTGTTGAATTACCCGACTAGGTTATTGAAATGGTGTTTTCAATATATGACTAAAATGCAAGGTTTATATGTTAGGCATGAAATTCGGGGTATGAGATATTCCGGGTTTATGATGTCTAAGGATGTTGCGGATTCTAATTATTGTAGTTTTCGTTTTCTTTTCTGCAACCGTAAGTGTAATATGTGGTGTATCGCCGGTTTCGTTACTATACGTCAACGACAATTGGGATACGCATATTTACTTGCATTGATGACATGTGATGTTATGTGTTGCCGTGATATGTTATATTGGATCGTCGTGTTTGAATAGCTGGGGTTTTTACGTGAGATGGGAGTTTTTCATTTTCATTCATGTAAAAACTGTATGTAATATTCTTTTATTGGGACACTTCCGTGTTGAGGTTGATGTCACCATTGATGTATATTATTAACTTTTCCGCATTAGGATAGACCCAAGGTGGGGAGTACAAGTAACCGGGTTCTAGGGTCTAATGGGAGACCATCTCGAGGAGTCGAGACCAGGTCTCCTAACTCTAGAATCGACAGGGTTGCTTTCCGCTCTCGTAGGGGTCTAGGGATGTGGGTTTGGCTATTCATCGTGACCATGGAATCCGTGTTTTTTTTACTGGCTTAATTTAAAACGCGAAACTCCTAGTATATCCAATATTTCATATGTTGACTTCTGCTGCAATGTTCTGTGATGAGATCATATAACTGCCTGAGATGAATGCTTTACATTATATATATGATATATAATGAATGTTGCTTATGTTTTGCATCCGCGCTAGTCCTGCCACCGCTCTACCATTAGTTATCTAACCTAACGATGCATGATGGGACCCTGTGGCGAATGCGGATGGCATAAGCGTACGTTGTATTTTCGTTTCTTCTGTGATGCTTAAGAAGCATAAATGATGGGACTTCATTAATGAGATTAATGAAAAAGAAAGAAACCTAAAAATGTTGTAGAATCTTGTTCCAAAAAGGGTAGCTCTAGTTTTTGCTTTGCATAGTGGTATTCCTTGATGAATATCCAGCACCTCATTCGATGAGGAAAGAGCTGAGATCTCTTCACCGGGAGTGACCTCTTTAGCAAAAGCTATTAGATGGTACAACCCGCTCGGTTTTGTCTTTTGATTGCTTCTCTAGTTCTTGCTTTGCATAGTGGTATTCCTTGATGAATATCCAGTACCTCATTCGATGAGGAAAGAGCCGAGATCCCATCACCGGGAGTGACCTCTTTAGTGAAACTAGCAAAAGCCTAAAAAACACTCCTTTTCAAAATCACTCGATTCTACAACGATATCAAGTTCATTACGCAAAAGGTTTTCTTAAAAACCTGTCATAGCCCTCCGTCATTTCAGATAAGAACTATTTAGTATTCGTGCTGCGTTTGTTGGCCTTTGTCAAGGCGTAGTGTGCGGTAACTGATTAGTGCTTATCTGCAACCATATGATGCGATTGGATTAGGGTAGTCGTACGACCTTGTTGGCCTTTGTCCAGGGTTGTTCGGGTGGGTATAATTCAATCAAGAAATGTACGGGTTGAACTTGACTAGCGCCCTATGGTTTGTTGGCCATTGTCAAGGTCATAGGATGCTAGAGGCAAAACATTATTGGGAATTTCAAGTGTTGAAATTTGCAATGAGACTGCATACCTTCTATAAGATAGTTGGATCCCGATACCCACTGCGAGTAAAAGTTACTCATGGAAAAGTTTTCCACTTTACAATTAGTCGATCAAGTAGGTGACTAGAAAGGTGTCAACGGGGTTATGCCTCTGGGAAAACAAAGTTTATTTTAATTGGGTCCGTGCGAAAGCACGGGGAACCTCCCTCAAAGTACCGACACTGGCCTGGCCGAAAGATTGGCAAACTTGTAAGGTGTAATTAATCCCGGCTAGTCTTACCTTTTAAGGTTTGAAGGAAGATTTGATAAAAACATTGAGAGCCATCCTGATTAGATAAAATAATAACCAATCTAATCTTGCAAGAGCATACGCAAAGTGTTTTCTTCTCTCTCTCTCCAGGTAGAAACCATATCACGTCTTAATCAAGATAATAATATGGATGTATTGACCGAACCTGTTTGTTATACTAAGCTGGGGAACGTTGGTTCCGCTCTATCTTATAATTGTTATAAGTCTGAGCAGGAAATAGAGGAATATCCGGATTCCCACGCGACCCAAACGAGGAATGTGCATGTTGATGCATCTTCTTCGGTTGTGTTTGTTACCGAGAATTGTTTCTCAGTACACTATACGTCCTGGGTCTTAGATACCGGATCGGGACTCCACATATGTAATATGTTACATGGGCTAAAGAAAGGTAGACAACTGGGAAAAGGTGATCATTCTCTAGAGTACGGAATGGTGCAAATGTTGCAGCCAAAGCAGTTGGTGAATATCACCTTGTATTACCAACTGGTAATACATTGATTCTGAACGAATGTTATTACATACCGAACCTAATATGCAATATTATATCATTTTCTTTATTATATAAAGAAGGATATAATCTTGTATTACATGATAATATTATGAACATTTTCCTGATTCAAAAGTTGATTGGATCAGGCACGTAATATAATGGTATATACGTTCTAAATCAAACTACAGTTCTCAACGTACAGAACACACACAAGAGAAAAAGTTCACAAATGAACGAATTCTTCTTGTGGCATTGTAGACTAGGTCATATCAATGCGACACGACTAACTAAGTTGCATAAAGATGGATATTTTAATCAGTTTGAATTTACATCAAATGAAACTTGCCAGTCATGCCTCAAAGGTAAAATGACCAAAACTCTGTTTACTGGACACGGTGAAAGAGCTACTGAACTCTTGGAAATGATACATAGTGATGTATGAGGCCCTATGTCTACACATGCCAGGATTGGTTCTTCATACTTCATTACATTCATCGATGATCTCTCAAGATTCGAACATGTGTTCCTGTTGAAACACAAGTTTGAAGCTTTTTGAGATATTCAAGAAATATAAGTACGAAGTGAAGAACCAAACGGGTAAAAGTATTAAAATCCTTTGATCTGATCGGGGGGGGGGAGAATACTTAAGCACGGAGTTCCTGGATTATTTAAAAGAGAAGGGATTCTCTCTCAACATACTCCTCTGTATACACCACAGCACAACGGTGTGTCGGAGCGGAGGAATCGCACCCTATTAGATATTGTTGGGTTACGGCAACGCCCCGGCCATTAAACCGTGGCCAAATGCGGAACAAAAATTTACAAAACTGGCGCTACCATGACCCAATGCCCGGATCTACCCTAAACCCTATACTAGCAAGCAATATAAAGAGTTAGGAATGGTTATACCGAGTTGATCCATGTCCTTCGGTCTTCAACCTTCATCCCAAGCTCCTAGAGGCTCCTTGATCGAGTTTGGTTGTCGGTCTTCCTCCATCTACGATGATCCACCTGAGGGAAACAGCGCAAGCTCCATCCTCGCCAAGCGAGGCAACCGACGCTCCAAAATTGCTAGCACTAGAGAGTGGAGGTGTAGGAATGTGTCACTATCTATTTTCTCTCATCACAAATGCTCAAAGGAGCAACCATAGAAGATGAAGAGGAGGTGAGGAAACCAAGTGGCATGAGCAACTAAAGAAAGTGCTAAGTCTCCAAGTTAGAGTGAGAATGAGAATGTAATGAAGCAAGTGAGGAAAATCAAATGATCAAAGTAAGCCAAGAATGTGGCCACCCCTCCTTCTCTCAATCATGTACGGCCACCCGTGCACAACGCGACATCAACCCCCAATACCGGAAGAGGCGAATCCCCGACGATCCGCTCACTGCCTCCATATAGTTCGGGACTGTACCCAACTAAAACCTGTTTGCATGACTCCTTTGAGCTGTGGTAGGGTAGTAATCAAAGCACGGTGGGAACTCACATGAGACAAATGACGATCTCAGGTCGACAGACTAACCTGTACACATGTCACCTGGAAACTGCTATCTGACAATAGGTATAATACCAATTAGCAGGTTTCCGGCGAGTCCGTCCAGTGTACTCATAACCCAATGAGCACATGTATACTATCTTAGGTGAACAAACTAACACCAATGGCTTATGAAACCTGGCCACCGCCCCTCATCGGGGTCTCGATCAGTATACACTAGTCTACACTGGAGTATCGATGCACAGTCTCGAAACTCCCATGACTAGGTACATTTAAGGATTTTCTTATAAACCCCCAACTCCGACATATATGATCACCATCATAATGCTGGTAGTCAAGCAAGAATCCTATGGGCTCTATCAACATGTAATAGTGATGATAAAGACAAACCAGATAGCATACTATCATCTCAAGTAAGACTGTTCTACCGGCATAGGTCCTCCCTAAATCATCATAATCACTTGCCTGCGACTACAATAATTGCCTTGAGGGCACTATAGCCAACAATCTCCCACTTGCACTTAAGGCCAATTATTGCGGTGTCGCATACTCATAGCCCGTGTGATACTGAATACCCAACTTCTCTACTAATCAGTTTCGCATAACTCGTTTGTGAAACTATTGTGTTCGAGAAATAGCCTCAGTGAGTGGATCCACTCCCGTGTTTCTTTCTGTATCTCTCTAAATCTCAACTTCGCGGAGAATAACCATCTCCCGAAATGAGCAATACCTTGTCTTAGAATTTGTCTGGATATCTGATGGGACCAGCTCACAAATGAACTCCAAATCCAGCAAACTTCTCAGACTGTATCATCTACTGAATTTAGTTAGTATCCTGCACCATGCCTTCCTCGGTAACCGCTTGAACCACCTGTCCAACATACTGTCCCTCAGAAGAGGGAAAAACTATAACTTAGACAACCACTCTGTCATCCAGGTCACCTTGGAAGCCTGAAATGCTAACCGTCTCCAGAAGGAGGTTGCCGTTACCATATCCTTTGAACATTCATTTATGTTCATAAACTGCTTCCTTACATTTCTCGAGGATTGGATTAATATATGTTTATTGCAGCTAGTGCAAAAACAACATCTGGTGTGGTACTTGACATTTCATGATTAACTAAATTTCCTAAGCAAGTGATATGCTAATCATGCAGATCCCTCTCCCCTTTAGTCTGTAAGACACCTTTAGATAGGGTGACTCCATCACCTGCAGATACACCACCATGCCAAGAGTCGTCCATTCTAAATCACTTTAGAATAGTGTCAAGTACCCAAATTGGGACACTTCCCAAATCTTGATCTAAAACCATAGATCTAGTAACCAGAAACCCTGATATTATATCCATGTCCTATGTGGAGAAACAACTGTGTGACAACCATAGTATAACCGATCGTAGTATAGGAATTTCACTTCCTATAATATGCATGTCATCCCAAATACCGGGACATCACACCCTACTACCTTCTTACCAGATCCATCTCCTATTCTGATGAAGTCCAATCCCATGACTGTCACATCAAGAATAGATGATCTATTTCCGCTATACCTGCTTTAGTCTATGAATAGACATAAGCTGCTTGCCCACTATGCTTCCGCTGCTCCCACTGACTACAACAACCCTCTGGCAGAGTCATATACACGTGCACTTCTAAAGCTAGTTTAGAACGACGCTATACTCATCCTCCTGCCGGGTCTTATAGTCTAGAACAACAGCAATGGAAAGTCTGGGTAAACAAGAACCTCCCTGTCACCGTCTCTGAGAAGACCGAAGTACCTCTCGGGTGCCTGGGGTTACCACCAAATCTGCGGAGTGGCTAATGGAATGTCAAATCCAATTGAATCCTCAGGTTCTATTAAATCTTCAGTGATCGTTTGTGGTTCTGGAATCACTTCCAGTTCTACCATACTCCCACTTTTGTTTTTTGGAAAAAAATCCATTTTACTAAAACTGTGGCGAGTCAAGAACAATATCACTATTGATCTTCCTGATGGTAGAAAGTTAACCCTCGTCAAAGCCCAGGATAACCCACAAACTGACATTACTGAAACGTGCCTTGAGTTTATCCGGATTCTGGTTTTAAGCATCAGCCGGACAACTCCCTATACCTTAACATCGTTAAGATATAAATTGATTCTATATATATCCAATATAGAAACAAAAGCACTAATTTAATTGGAACCAGATTCAAAATCATGCAGCTGTCTCCAGTGCATATCAACCAAATGGAAGGAGGCCAATCAGCATTACTCAACTAGGAGTGCATCCATATATGAGTAACCTGAAAGAGAAGCAAGTTCTCAAAAACCATTACTATCAACGGAATACCAAACACAAGTATCTACATCTTTGACTACCTCGAAGAATCCTGATACTTCCAACAAATCGTTCTCTACTTTATTCTTATACATATAACTTCTCAAAATCCGGACCTTGTATTTCAACGAAATACCTGTCTAAAACTAGAGAAGTCATGAGTAAACAGAATATAGTATGAGTACCAACCCCTTTGTCATAATGGACACTGGACAACATACAATACTTTGTATAAGTCCCCTGAGTTCAATAACTCAAATCCTGTGCGTCGTAGGTTGAAAACTGTACTATGGTTAAGAAGAATTACACCGTTGTTGAATGCACCTTACCTAATCACCAACTGATATAGGTAAATGTCATAGACATAATTTCAAAAAGTTATATCTCACTTTATAAAATAAATGTACAGATATATCAGTTTGAATTGGTGCATAACAACGGATATTCAAAACCAAATATTTGTCGTCAGGCAAAAACCAGATGATTTCCTCAAACATCACCAATTACAACAAATTCCGATATAACGAGGATCTAATCACCCAATTCCCAATATTTTACTCCCACTCACCATCTGTAACACTGTACAGATGTGAGAAACGAATCTGGTAAATACATACCCTGAGTTAGAATCCAATTGGGAAAACAGTTTTCAATTAACATTGCACAATAAATCTGAAACATGAAAATGTTTCGAAGGGGTAATCGGGTATTCCTAGTAATGCCTTTTCCAATATCCTGATTCATGACTGTAACCGTATAATTCCATGCCCTCACTCCAATCCCTTTATTATGTCTTTACTTATTACCTTCTGTACACCACCTTTAGGCTAATTGGTTTTCTTCCTTCCCTACCCTTCGGCACCAGCCTAAGGTTTGGAAGAAGACTATCTAATAAGCGTAATAGGTGTACTCTCCTTATACCAGGAGCCCTAGCAACCTGAGAGAAGGTAAAGAGAAAAGACAACTGAATAATCCTATTCTATTTCTTCTGAACTGGAAACCATCCTCGAATCTGGAACGAATTCCTTTGAGTTCGTATGTAACTATACGATGGCATATCCAATAGAAGTGGACATCCGTAGTGATACGGAGTGTTCTGGAGAAATCCAAAGTGGATGTGGGAGTGGCAAGGGTATACACGGTTTTGTCATGAATGATAGTAGTCACAATTTTCTTTGTCGTTATTCAAATCCCTTTATTTGTCTTTACTTATTACCTTTTGTACACCAACCTTAGGCTAATCGGTTTTCTTCCTTCCCTACCGTTCGGCACCAGCCTGAGGTTTCGAAGAAGACTATCCAATAAGCGCAATAGGTATACCCTCTTCTATTCCTAGGAGCCCTAACGACCCGAGAGAAGGTAAAGAGAAAAGACAACCGAATAATCCTATTCAGTCTCTCCAGAACCAGAATCCATCCTCGAATCTGGAACAAGTTCCTTCGAGTTCGTATGTAACTATACGATGGATTATCCAATTGGAGTGGATGTTCGTAGTGATACAGGGTGTTCTGGAGAAATGCAAAGGTGATATAGAAGTGGCAATGATATATGCGACACTGTGACATTCTAAAAGCCAAAGTGTTTTAAGAAGGTTCGGTTAACTTGGTTTTCTTGAGTTTTAGTTTAGGGTCGGGCCATGGTCGCTGCCAAAGAGAGAGAGAAAAGAAACACTCAGCGTGCACTCTAACCTAGATCAGAATAGTTAATCACTTTATCTAATCAGGATGGCTCCCACTGTTTCCTCGAATTCTCCTCCAAACCCAAAAGGAGAATCAGTCGGGATCATCTAAAATCACCCGAGGAGTAATCCTACTCATCAGTGGGAATCGGGATCCAACTATCATCGCATGATAACTTGATGGAATCCACTCAAGTTACCACACTCCAGAAGGTATGCGCAAGCCTGGCAAGTTTCCTGTATGTTTGAAACTCCCGATGTGTGTTTTTACCCCTAGGACCCAAGTGACCTTGACAATGCCAACATATCAAAGAGTCCTAGTCAATTCAACCCGTCATTATCTTGATTGCGTTAAACCCACTCGTACGAGTCCTTGACAATACCAACATAACTGTACGACTGTCCTAACCAATCCACATATCCATGCGACAGAAAAGCATTACAGAGCTACCGAACACTACGCCTCGGCAATGCACAACATACGTAGCACTAATACTAAGCAATACTAATCTGAAATGATGGAGGGCTACGGCTGGTTTTTTGCAAAAAACCTTTAATGTAATGAACTTGATATCGTTGAAAGAATCCAAGTGGTTTTACAAATATATAGTGGCGAAAACTTTTGCTAAAGTGGTCACTCCCGGTGAAGGGATCTCGGCTCATTACTCATCGAATGAGGTGCAGGATATTCCAAACTGAATACCATGATACAAAGCAAAAGAATCGACTATAGTAAAGTTATTACGGTGACGCAAACTTCTGCCCAAGGTGTAGGGTTGCTAGGCACGCGCACAAGGGTCTACGAGGCATCAACCATGCCTGATTTAAAATTTAGCCGTGCCGAACAACCCGAATACGGAACTTTAAACTAGAGATTAGGCGAAAACAAGCATGCTAAACATTTTAACACTAAGTGAGAGGGATTACAACCTTTGTAGATCCGGTCCTGCACTTCATATGCTCCGTGTTGTGGTCCCTTCGCTGCGATCATCGGGATCCGGACTCTCGAGAGGTTCCACGAAGAGAAAGACGCAACCTTTGCTTCCGATCTTCGATACTAAGATGATCTACCTTGAAGTTTCTTTAACACAAGCTAACACTCATGAAATGATGTGAACACCCTCATCTAAATGGCAAGGGAAGATGAGGATGATGAAGTAGGATTTTTGCTCTCTTTATTTATCTTTTTCTCATATTTATTCATCACCTTTGAAAAATCAAGCAAGCTTTTTCATGAAAAGAGAATGAAGAAGAAGATCAATCATGGAATTGTGATGAATAATAAAAGTTATCATAATTATTTATGCAACCATTGTTGTAGTAACCATTGTAGAGAGTTTACTAGGGTTAGGGTTTGGGTTAGGTCAAAGGGTGAGTCACTTACAAATATCTATCATAATATCTTAACAAAGACAAAGTAAAGCTTCTGGAATCAACTAGAAGGTTTAACCCTAATCCAAACCCTAATCATGTTTAAACTCCTCTAAACATGTTGCATTAATAATTATAATATGTTACAATATTATATATCACATATACAATATTTATTGTAACAAAATAAAATAATACATTTAACATATATCGCATATATATCAATGTATTACCCAAGTGAGAAAAAGAATCTTTTAGTGAGCAAATATTAGTTAATGTAATTTAATATATCAAATATATTATTATACATTAAATTATCGAATCAACACTTGATCCGACAATCCGGCTATATCGCATATAACCGACTAATATTTATCCGTACCGATTCATCGAATCAACACTTGATCCGATGACCCGGCTGATATCAAATATCGCGAGAATAGAATACGGTATCACATATCGCATTATCCTCGGTCCCGCACATATCACATATGTGCTCCTACTTCGTTTTGCCTGAGTCAAGAAACCTCTGTGTAGGATTCTAAAGAATCGTCAATACGCCGGCAGTAGGTGATGATCATATCAAACACCCACAAGCTGCAAGCGGTCAGCTAAACATAACAGCTACCCAGGTATTGAGCGCTCAGAAGATCAACAAGCAAGCCTGTAACTTCTCCTGTGAATCCAAACAGTAACACTCCCGTACAGTCCGGTCTCGTCGTCTGATATGTTGCATATTTCGCCTAGGGGTGGTAAACGTCAGACCCCAGTAGCTCGATAAGTCGTGTCGATATGAGGTCTATAACAGTTCGAGAAACTACTGATAACACTTACCAGTAAATCTCAGCAACCCTGGCCAGGGATTTCCGGTTATAGCCAATCGAACACAGCACAACATCAACTCCCTATACCGGGAGAGACGAATCCCCTCCTATCGCTCATTGCCTCCATGCGATTCGGGACTGTACCCAAAAGCCACCTTTTTGCACGCCCTCTTGGACGTGGTATGATGGAAATCAAAGCACAGTGGGAACCACACAAGACTCTATGACGATCTCGGGTCAACAGACTACTCTGTACCAGTGTCACCGGAGAACTGCCATCTGACGTATGGTATAATACCATCTGGGAGTTCTCGGCGAGTCCGTCCAGTGTACCCAGTCTCTACTGAGCACCCGTACACCATCCTTGATGTCAAACACCGATGGATATGGGATCATCCATCGCCCATCATATGGGTCAAGATGCGTATACGCTAGTCTACTCTGGTGTATCGATGCCCTGTCTCGATACACCCTCGACTAGGAACAGTTATAGGATGTACTCATCGACTACCGTGGCCCCACTAGTATGATCTCATCATAGTCCCAGTAGTCGAGTACATATCCTAAGGGCTTTATCAACATGTAACATAGAGACAATCTGAGTACATGTTAAGATAAAGTACAACCAGATAGCATACTATCATGTCGAGCAAGAAAGTCCTCCCTATATATGTCCTAGCATCCACTATAATATACATCGTATGTACAGTAATGGCCTCTAGGGCATACATATAACTAACACAAGGGGTCACTCCCGATGAAGGGATCTCGGCCCTTGCCTCGTCGAATGAGGTGCAGGATATTCATAACCAAATAGCACTGTGCAAAGCAAAAGAAAGCGTCTGTAATGTCATTTTAAAAACTTGGTTCCAATAACATCATGTATAGGTTTGTTTTCCTTGCATTGATCAGAATCAACGCAGTCCCATCAATTAATCATACCAGAAAAGAACGAAAATATGATGTACGTATATGCCATCCGCATTCGCCACTGGGTCCCGTCATCACCCGATAGGTTACTTAACTAACGACAGAGCGGGGACTGGACTAGCGCGGGTGCAAAACATATACAACATCTACTAGTATATATATAAATATATATAACAATCGTCCCAGGCATGATATAAAGCAACATCACAGAATCTCAGCCAAGCAACACAGAGTGGTGGATAATCTTGGAGCCCCAGGTTTCATTTGAGCCGCAAATGAAACCCGACATTCACATATCGTGTGGATAGCCTGTGCAATGAAAACCTAGATCCCTACGAGCGCAGCAAGTTACCCGCCAAAATCAGAACTGAGGCAACCCCCTTCATCAAAGTGAATGGGCCACCCGGCACTTCACGAAATCCGGTAACTTGAGCACCCCTCCATGGGTCAACCTATACCCCCTACGAGTGCGGCGAATAGTCCGCCAATTCTAGAGTAAGGTCCCCTCCGTCTCAACGCCATGAGATGCGGATCCGTTGCCCTCTAGAAACCGGCTATTCGTGCACTCCACCGCGGGGTAATCCTAGTACAGAAAAGAAAATAATATGTACAAGGGTGACATCAACCTCAACCCGGTCATGCCCCAAACAAATAATATACAAAATAGAAATGACGACAGTCTACATGTCAGACGCTCGCCCCGCAATATCAAATGTACAAATGAATCTAAACAGTACTAACATTGCACCCAAGCTATCCACCACGACGATCCAACCACAACACAGCACAGCACAGAATATCAACGTGAATGTCACGTTCGCAAACTCATCTAAAAGAACATATAGCAGTTAGACGGGTTATACCGGTCTGATGACTTTCACGGTCGCAGATAGTAATGCATGTACTGTAAACATTTAAACAGTGTTAAATTATCGACTTCGAAACACCCCGAATTGCCCCTGAACAAATGATAACATAATATCCAAAATGGGCAAAACAAGCAATACCACTGCACCAAAATTCCAGAGACCAGACCACACCCAAAATACGAAACCCAAACTTAACTGCAGGGCCGGCCAGCTCGGAAATTTGCTTAATGTGGCCGGTCCAATACGGGTGAAACTGGCTCGTTTTTGGGGTGTAGTCTAGTGGTCACCATAGTAGTCTTCTGCAGTTGCTAAAAAAAATTTTGAAGACTTTGGAAAAACGACAGAGACTGGAATCTGCAGGGTATCATTTCGGGGTTGTTTCGATTTCGATACATTAACATCGTCTAAATAAGCTAGTAAGGGATTTACGGGTTGGCTCTGATACCATGTTGGTTTACGGCAGCGCCCCGGCCATCAAAACCGTGGCCAAATGCGGAACAAATTTTTTCTAAACTGGCGCTACCATTACCCAATAGATATGGTGCGATCTATGATGAGTAACGCTGAGTTACCTGTTTCCTTTTAGGGTTATGAGCTTGAGAAGCTGCATACCTATTGAATAGAGTTCCATCCAAATCAGTGCCTACCACTCCATATGAGATATGGAATGGGAAAAGACCATCTCTTAAACGAGTTAAGATATGGGGTTGTCCGGCCTATGTTGAAAAGCAAAATCTAGACAAGCTCGAGGCAAGGTCGATACTGTATAATTTTGTTGGATATCTCGAACATTTGCGAGGGTATATATTCTACCACAATGAGGAGCAAAATGTGTTTTGTTTTTCAGCATGCCACGTTTTTAGAAAAGGAATTTCTTATGGAAGAAATTAGTGGTCATGAGGTAGAACTGGAAGAAGTTCCAGCTAGACAAACTAACGGCTGATGATTTGGTAAAACCGGAGGATTCAATAGTTCCCGACGAACCTCAGCCTCTCCGCAGATCTAGTAGGGTTCCTCATCTGCCTGAGAGATACTACGGTTTTCTCAATGACAATGGGAGCGAGGATTGCATCATGGAAGATGATGACCCAACTAGTTTCAAGCAGGCCATCACAAGTGGGGACTCTGTGAAATGGCTGGATGTTATGAGATCTGAGATGGAATCCATATACACCAACAAAGTATGGACTTTGGTAGTTGCACCTGAAGGGGTAAAACCCATCAGGAGCAAGTGGATCTTGAGAAGATTCTCGATGTAGATGGAAAAGTTGAGACTTTCAAAGCTAGACTTGTTGCAAAAGGTTGTCGTCAATAACCAGGTGTGGATTTAGATGAAACCTTTTCTCCAGTGGCCATGCTTAAGTCCATCCGGATCCTACTTGCCATTACTGCATACCATGACTACAAAATCTGGCAGATCGACGTCAAGACCGCTTTCCTAAATGGTGACTTAGAAGAGAGCGTGTACATGACACTTCCAGAGGGCTTCGTTGACAGTGGGAGCAGCGAAAATGTGTGCAAGTTGCTTAAATCAAAATACGGATTAAAGCAGGCATCGCGGAGTTGGAACATCTGTTTTGATGTGGCAGTCAAAGAGTTTGACTTCATCAAAATGGTAGACGAACCTTGTATATATCAGAAGGTTGTAGAGAGTAAGGTTGTCTTCCTCGTATTGTACGTGGATGACATACTCTTGATAGGAAATGGTGTTCCTATGCTACACTTGGTCAAGCTTTACTTATCACTATGTTTCTCCATAAAGGATTTGGGTGATACCTCTTACATCCTGGGGAGAAACACTGGACAACAGTGAAGAACATTCTTAAGTACTTGAGAAGGACTAAAGAAACGTTCTTGGTGTATGGTAACGGTGAACTCCAAGTGGAGTCCTTTACTGATTCGAGCTTCCAGAGTGATAAGGTCGACTGTAAGACAGTCTCGGGTTTCATCTTAACCCTCAGTGGAGGGACGGTATGTTGGAAGAGTTCCAAGCTAGATACCGTGGCAGACTCAACGATAAAGGGTGAATACATCGCTGCCAACGATGCTACCAAAGAGATTATCTGGGTATAGATGTTCATGAGATGAACTTGGTTCCTATCATTATGGTGACAATGGAGCTGTGGCTTTGTCCTAGGAACCCCGGTCCCATCAGTGATCCAGACATATTCTTAGGTAGTATCACCTGATCAGGGAGATGGTGGATCTCCGGGAGATCGAGGTCAGGAGAGTTGACAGGAAGAATAACACGGCGGATCCACTCACGAAGGTCTTTCCCTAGAGAGACTTTAAGGGATGTTGGGTATGAGATACTACAACAACTGGCCTTAGTGCAAGTGGGAGATTGTTAGTTGTATGTATGCCCTAGAGGCCATTATTGTACACGATTGTATATTATAGTAGATGCTTGGACATATATAGGGAGGACTTTCTTGCTCGACATGATAGTATGCTATCTGGTTACTCTTTATCTTAGCATGTATACTTGTATTGTCTCTCTGTTACATGTTGATAAAGCCCTTAGGATGTGGACTTGACTACCAGGACTATGATGGAGATCATACTAGTGGGGCCAGGGTAGTCCATAAGTCCATCCTTTAATTGTTCCTAGTCGAGGGTGTATCGAGACGGGGCATCGATATTCCAGAGTAGACTAGCGTATACGCTTCTTGACGCATATGATGGGCGATGGATGATCCCATGTCCATTGGTGTTTGACATCAAAGATGGTATACGGGTGCTCAGTGGAGACTGGGTACACTGAACAGGACTCGCCGAGAACTCCTAGATGGTATTATACCTAACGTCAGATAGCAGTTCTCTGGTGACACTGGTACAGGTTAGTCTGTAGACCCGGGATCGTCATAAAGTCTTGTGTGATTCCCACTGTGCTTTGATTTCCACCTTACCACGTTCAAGAGAGCATGCAAAATGGTGGTTTTTGGGTATAGTCCCGAGTCACATGGAGGCAATGAGCGATAGGAGGGGTTTCGTCTCTCCCGGTATTGGGGGTTGATGTTGCGTTATGCTCGATTGGCTATAACAGGAAGTCTCTGGCCAGGGATGATACTGAGATTTACTGGTAAGTGTTATCAGTAGTTTCTCGACCCGTTATGAACCTCACATCGGCATGACTTATCAAGTTATTGGGGTCTGACGTTTACCACCCCCAGACTAGATATGCGACATATCAGACGAAGAGACCGGACTATACGGTAGTGTTACTTATTGGATTCACGGGAGTATGGACATGCTTGCTTGTTGATCTTCTTATCGCTCAATACCCGGGTAGCCGTTACATCCAGCTAGTACCGATGACAGCTTGTGGGTGACTGATATGATCATCACCTACTGCCGGCGTTTTGACGAGTCTTTAGAGTCCTACACAGTGGTTTCCTAGCTCATGTGAAATGAAGTAGGGCACATATGTGATATGTGCGGAACCGAGATTAATACGTGTATATGATACCGTATTCTAATCTCGCGATATAGGTTATATATGATATAACCGGATTGTTGAATCAAGTGTTGATTCAATGATATGTGATATGCATATAAATGATATTAGTCGGTTGTATGCCATACAGCCGGGTTATTAAATCAAGTGTTGATTTAATAATTTAATGTATAATTATATATATTTGATATATTAATATACATTAACTAATATTAGCACATTTAAGAAAAAAAAATCTCAAAATACATACTAATATATATGTGATATATATTAATGTATTTATTATGTGTCATGCTAGATGATACATTGGACTTGGGTGTATGAGGCTCATACCTAACTAAAGATAATTTGGGTATTTAAATATTAAGGGGGAAATCAAAATTAGGTGGAAATTAGCATGGCTAAGATGCTTGTGGAATCATGGAGAAGGTTTGACTTAAATCCACTAATTTTGTCTTACTCTAGATATTTATTAACCTAACCATTATCTTTAGCCATGGTTTAGTCTCTACATGAGTTGATATGAGATATTTTCTCACCCATGGTTCAACACTTGATCACTTGAGATCTTTTCTTCATCTCCTTCATTTTGCTCTATAGCTCTTGAGTGAGAAGAAAAAGAAAAGAGAGAAAAATTATTCTAAAGTGAGCAAAATTCCTACTTCATCAATCTATACCAAACTAGCCATTTAGTATAGGTTGTTTGCTTCACTAATTCTCAATTAGTGAAGAGGTAGCTTGAGTTAGAGATTCTTCGACATAAATCATCTTCGGCCTCGAAAATCCTTGAGCAAGCTTGTTCTTTTCGCCTGGTGGAGCCTAAAGAGAGTCCAGGAGACCACTACTAGGACCAAAGGGACTACTACACGGAGCTTTAGAAGTGAAGGACCGGTCTACAAAGGTTGTATTCCTTATTCACTTAGAGTAAAGTTGTTTACTTGCTTAGTTGAACCCTAATTCTCTAGTTAGATCCTTGGTTTGGGTTGCTTTGCTCTCTAGATTTTTTTAAATTGCATACCCGATGCCTTATAAAACCTAGTGAGAGTGCTAAGGAACCCTACATCACCGGCATTCTTTCGATATTGAAGGAGTTGTATCTCAATGTCATTTATTGTGATTTGCGTTTTTGTGATCCGAGTATCACACTTTTATCGCTTGGACTTGAGTTTCGATGATTGGGTTTCGTGATTTATGTTTTCGTGCACCATGGCTGCACCTACTGGATATTTCATTTGTGCACAGTTATTGCACTTGATTTATGTTTTATACACTATTATATCGGTTTTCGATTTGTGCATATCTATTGCACTTGATATTGATTTTGTGCCTTGGCTGCACGTAATTATAATTCCATGGATTTCGATACCATCGATTTGATTTTGTGCTCGTTGTATGCACTCGATTTGATTTATGCACTCGGTGTAGCTCACTTGTGCTTGCAGGGCATTGTTACTTGTTTTTTGTACGCAGTTGCATACGTTTGTGATTTTGTACACCTTGGTACGCTCGGTGTTGTTTTTGTGCGCATTTGAGATATTGATGAGTTTTCATGCATTTGTTGCACCAGATTTATGTTTTCGTGCGCGTTTGCACTTGACGTTCGTTATCGTGCATGCTACTGCACAAGATGTTTTGTACGGACCTGACGCACTTGATTTAGATTTTTGCGCACACTGGGCGCATGAGATGTGGTTTCGTGCATGTTGGATGCACTTGATTGAGATTTTATTCGTGCATATTGGTTGCACTTGATTGAGATTTTATTCGTGCATGATTGTTGTGCTTGATTTAGATTTTCGTGCATGATTGTTGCGCTTGATGTCATGTCGTGCACACCCGTTGCACTTAGTTTGGCTTTTGTGCACATTCGTGGCACTTGTGTTTGGCTTTGATTTTCCGTGCGCACCAGATGCACGTGATGTTGGATACGCCTTTTGAGGCTGATTTTTGCTCTTGAGCATTATATTTAATGAGGAGTACTATATTATATAGTAGCCGAGCAGGACTGATCTGAGAACGGTATCTGTTCAGTTGATAAAACTGCACATTTAATATGACATTTTTCCTACTATTTCTATATAATGAAATGTGTTTATTATAATATATGATACATATGAGGGTTTATCTGTAAAAATACTATTTTCATGTGTTTATATATTATAATTAACATTTGGTAGGAAAAAGTAAGCATATATTATCCATGTAACATTTGGCCCAATTAAATATGCTTACCTTATTAAATACCTTTGACCAATTCTTAATGGTTAAGTTAATATCTCAATATAACAAACTCTACTAAATATTATTTGTTGAGACATTGTGGAGAATTTGCAGGGCTGAAATCAAGAAAATCAAAGTTGGCAAAACAAACCTACCTAATTAAGAAAGTAAACTAAGGAAATCAATTCTGGCAATGACGTAAAAAAGATTTTCAGTTTCCAGAGATTCAAAAGATCACCACGTGTCACCAGAAGAAGCCACAAGAAATTTAAGGCCAAGATCCCACCATAAGACCGCGGATCCGCGGTCAAACCCATCCAACGGCCGCGGTTCCGCCGCACTTTAAGGGAGTTGGGATTCTGGATTATTTTGGTTAGAATCGTAACAACTAGTTTCCAAATTAGGAAGCTAGGGTTCTGGCTCTGGGACTATAAATAAGGACCGAGAGCCTCTTGGAAAAATCATCCAGTCGACGCGATCATGAAGTCCAAGACGGCTTACGCATCCAGACTGATCATCAACTGTTCGTCTACCTCCTTGGAAGAGATCGAGAAGCAAGCTAGTCTTTTTAATCATTTTCTAAGGATCAAAGTGTAATGAATATTGTTGATTAATAAAGGTAGTTCTTTTTCTTATTCTATTTCTTCGTAGTTTAATTATGCATTTTCTCTCCATCTCTTTTTCTCCCAACATGCGCGAGTAATTCTCCGCTTGTTAGGGTTCGTAGGATTAGGGTAAGCTAATGGATGATGAACATCCCTAAACCCTTTTTAAGTCCTATAAAGTTTATGAACTTTATCAAAAGAATCATTAACATCCTAATCGAGCGCGCTAACAATTCTTTGTTAGTCCCGACCGCGATTAGAGATTAGATTAATGATTGTTTTGGTAAAGGCTAGATATGAACGGAGTTCCGTGTCAAGATAAGGGTTAAGAGTGGGATTCCTTTTCCCTCCAGAAACCCTAATCTACACGCATCACCGTCGTTCTAGTTTTAAATCTATTAAAGGATAAAAAGCATAACTTTTAATTAATCATCCATGACTACTAAATCCTAACGAACCCTACAAGCCCCCTTATTATATTAACTATATCCCTAAAATAATCTAGATATATATTTTTGCATTCTTGCTGTAACACCCGAGACCAATGCTACTAATTTCTGTTACCGTTTGAACGTAGTGTGGCACTTATTTCTTTTATCTTGCTTGATTGTTACTTAATGTAAATTTTACCCGGCAAATTCATTTCTGCATATAACAATTTATGGCATCTAAAATAAAATTAAAAATATTCATCTTGGCCTGCTTGACACCCCTAACCCTGCTGTAGCGTCCGTGCATCGTGTTCTCGTCCCGTTCAGTGAAACGGGCGAGTTTGGATGGCTACGTGCACGTGCGTGTGTCCGTTTTGGGGGTATGCTTTTTGATCATAAAATACTTCATTTTCACTTTTGGATCCCGCTTAAAATTCTATTATTTCAATTTCAAATTTTTGGACCCGACCCGGACGCGATTTGGAAATGTTTTACCTTGCGCTAAAATCCCAAATTTTAATATATTTTAACCATCATATATTTTTCTTAACTATACATTCACTGTTCCTTAATCTATTAAATCTTTAAATAAATTTCCCCTTAACAGATTATCCCAACCAATCAAACCTCTTCTTTAAAACCGTGGGCCCCTCTCTATCTCTCTCTCTCTTCTCTCTCTCCCCCCATCTCTCTACCTCTCTCTTTCTTCTCTCTCTCTCCCCATCTCTCTATCTCTCTACTCTCTCTCTCTCCCCCGTATTCCTCTCTCTATCCCCGTATCTTTCTCTCTCTCTCTCCTATATTTTAAATCCCATTTCCCTCCTCCTTTCTTTTCCAAACGTAACCCAAACACATCGCGCAACCCTACCGTCGCCGCCGCCGCAGCCCCAACGCCGGCACCACTGGCACCAGCATCCTCGCCTCCTCAGCCTCGTCTCATCCACATCCTCCTTCATCGACCCCCGTGCACCCTGCACCTTCACCGTGACCACCTGCACCCCCCTGCACACCGTCGCACCGCCTTGAGTCACCGCCGGCGATCTCGATCCGCCTCCCCGGCCTCGCATATCCCCTCAGTAAGCTTCTTCTTTCTCGTCCCTGCGCCTTTCTTCTTCTTCCCTCCTTCTTTTCTGTGTTCATTTGGTGATCTGCAGGTTTGGCGCGGTCACTGTTGGCCGACCGCCGGAGCTCCGTTGACGAAGTCGACCGTCACCACCCGTCCCACGGATCATCGTGAGCACCCCTTCGCAGATCCTCCTTCCTTTCTTCTCTATTTTTCTTTCTCTTCTTGATTGCATGTCTTGATCTTTACTGTTCATTCCTCGGCCGGAATCCGACGATGCCGACGACGTGACCTGACGTTCCAGCGAGGTACCCCGACCCGTGTGGTTCCTTTGTTCGTCGTTTGGGTTCATTCCATGAACCGTACGCCCGTCGCGAGTTTCCCCGCCGACGTTTTACGTTCTGTTTCTCCCGGTTCGTGACCCGTCGAGGCAAGTAACCCTTGCTACATGCTAAACAATATTTAATTATAATTAACGACACCCTAAAACCCGCAATTTAACTTTGGTATTATAAATTCCCACTTTTTCATGTTCAATATTGTTAAATATCATTTATCTTTCAAAACTTGGAACCTACCTGTTGTAATTACTAATTTGGAACCTAATAATCACATTTACATATTTTGATTACACTTTCACTGATGATGTAGCCTATGGCACCTTTTCTACCGTTCTACTTCATTCGGACACTCGTATACATTTAACCTGCTTAAACTGTGATTTCATTCGTGGAACCTATATACACGTATAACATTGCATCTATGAAGTCTTAAACTTGTTAACATGATTAAATGGCTATAATTGTCTTACTGCATTCTTATAACATTGAAATCATCTTTGTGACACAACTGACAACTGTACTGCTAATTCAGTGAATCTGCCTATTGCTTACTTCATTGCTTATCTCATGTTGTGATACCCATGCTTGATTATATAACTGATTGTGAGTACACCAATGATATCGCTTGCTTCTTGACCTGTCTTACTACCTGCATATTGATTGACCCGACATGGTACCGTACACTGCCTGCCTTGACTTGATGTACCATGACCTGATCCGTTACCTGATCTTGTGTCTAATGCCAACAAACCTAACATGTAGTCCTCACGGACCGTTCCTGTTGTCTATCCAGACAAACCTGTTTACCTGATCCTGTGTTGGCATTAATTTCTTGATTTCGGGATACCTGACTTGACATACACTTATAACTTGGGGGTATGGGGAAATCAAAGGTGAAACCTGACTTGTAACTCGACAGTTCACTACCTGTCCTGAGTGTACACATTCCTGTTTTGTGCCTAGCGGTATGTCTCGGTTTCAGCCGAGAATATTGTGGCCGTGGTCCCAGGTATGTACGGGATACTATCGAGTGTACACATCCCTGTTTTGTGCCTAGCGGCATGTCTCGGCTGCAGCCGAGAATATTGTGGCCGTGGTCCTGGGTATGTACGGGATACTATTGAGTTACATCGATGATTCATCAATTTGGTTTCAAAGACTTTAGAACAGAGAACCTGATAGCACAGTTTAGTTTACCCACTGCACATTACCCTGCACTGCTCTGATTCATATTATTGTTACCCTGCTTTATTCATGTTTATATTCGCATTGCCTGTTTATTATGTTATTACTTGATGACTTGACGCGCTGACGTCTGGGTTTTGCATGGCCCAGATTCTGTACCGCTGTTGCAGCCCGAGCAGGAGTACTTCAGCCGACAGGCTGAGCTGTGAGTGTCAGCAGTAGTTAGTTTTCTTTCCTGCATTTATTTCCTGATGTGAGCCCGCATTATGGGACATACATTCCAGTTATTTTGTATTGGATCTTTCGCTTCCGCATTTATTTATTCTTGACTCATGTTTGTAGGGTTCCTAGGCACTCTAGTGAGGTCTCACAAGGCATCGAACATGCCAATTTCAAAAAAATCTAGGTGCCGAGAGACCCGACTACGGATCGTTTGCTAGAAAACTAGGCGAAAATGCTAACTAGTCAACACTTAACTACGAGAATACGGATATACAACCTTTGTAGATCCGGTGCTCCACCTCCACGGCTCCGCAATGAAGTCTCCTCGCTGTCCAAGACGGATCCCGGGCTCTAGCGTCGGCTTCATCGGAGAATGGACGGGCTAGGTCATCGACGACGTGCCGAAGATGATCTACGTCGAAGCATCACTAGATCAAGCTCCACCTTCACCGGGCCTTGAAAACTTGTGAAGGAAACACACTCTACTACTTGGCAAGTGGTAGAGGATGAAGAAATAGGAAGTGGGTAGACTTTAGAATTGGATTTCTCACTCTTTTTCATCACTTGCCATTGATGGAGACAAGCTTTCTTCACTTGAAGAAATGAAGAAGAAGAAGAATTATGTTATGATAAGTTATTTAGAAAATAGAAAATAAAAGAATACTTATCATAATCAACCATGGTCAAGTGTAGAGAATTAACTAAGGTTAGATTAATGGTTAGGGTTAAAGATAAAGACAAAGTGGTCACTTTGGTCAAAGCTTCATGAAGCTTCAAAAAGCTTCATGAAAGAAAATAGAAATAAAGAAACCATTTTGCTTTTCTTTTATGCTTTTATTAATATCCAAAATGAATAAACAAATAATTAAATGAAAAAGCAAAACCCTAATCATTAAGTTAACCATGGTTTAATTCTATACACTTAACCAAAAGGCATGTATCATCAAACATGATACAAGCAAGTGCACAAAATCATATCGCATATGCAATGCTCACATACGAGTGAGAAAATCCATTTAAAGTGAACCGATACTAGTTAATGCAAAGTAATATATCAAATATATAATTATGCATTAAATCATTAAATCAATACTTGATTTAACGATCCGGTCATATCGCATATAACCGACTAATATCAACAGTAACAACTTATCGAATCAACACTTGATCCGATAACCCGGCTATATCACATATAACCGATCAATGTCACATATCGCGAGAATCGAATACAGTATCACATACTGGTATCATTCTCGGTCCCGCACATATCTCATATGCACTCCTATTTCGTTTCGCTTGAGCCAGGAAACCTCTGTGTAGGACTCTAAAGACTCGTCAATACGCCGGTAGCAGGTGATGATCATATCAAACACCCACAAGCCGCAAGCGGTCTGCTAAACGTAACGGCCACCCGGGTATTGAGCGATCAGAAGATCGACGAGCAAGCCCGCTCACACTCCAGTGAATCCAACCAGTAACACTACCGTACAGTCCGGTCTCGTCGTCTGATATGTCGCATATCTTACCTAGGGGTGGTAAACGTCAGACCCCAATAGCTCGATAAGTCGTGTCGATATGAGGTCTATAACAATTCTAGAAACTACTGGTAACACTTACCAGTATATCTCAGCAACCCTGGCCAGGGATTTCCTGTTATAGCCAATCGAACACAGCACAACATCAACCCCCTATACCGGGAGAGACGAATCCCCTTCTATCGCTCATTGCCTCCATGTGACTTGGGACTGTACCCAAAAACCACCATTTTGCACGCCCTCTTGGACGTGGTAAGATGGAAATCAAAGCACAATGGGAACCACACAAGACTCTATGACGATCTCGGGTCAACAGACTACTCTGTACCAGTGTCACCAGAGAACTGCCATCTGACGTGAGGTATAATATCATCTAGGAGTTCTCGGCGAGTCCGTCCAGTATACCCAGTCTCTACTGAGCACCCGTATATCATCTCTGATGTCAAACACCGATGGATATAGGATCATCCATCGCCCATCTGTATGGGTCGAGAAGGTACACGCTAGTCTACTCTGGTATATCGATGCCCCGTCTCGATACACCCACGACTAGGGACTTTGAAGGATGTACTTGTGGACTACCATGTCCCCACTAGTATGATCCGCATCATAGTCCAGGTAGTCAAGTACACATCCTAAGGGCTTTACCAACATGTAACAGAGAGACAATCAGTGCACACGTTAAGGTAAAGAGTAACCAGATAGCATACTATCATGTCGAGCAAGAAAGTCCTCCCTATATATGTCCCAGCATCCACTACAATATACATCCTATGTACAGTAATGGCCTCTAGGGCATACATATAACTAACAATCTCCCACTTGCACTAGGGCCATCTGTAGCAGTGGTCGAAGTATCTCATACTCAACCATCCCATAAAAGTCTCTCTCTGGGAATAGGCCTTCGTGAGTGGATCCGCCGTGTTATCCTCTGAGTCTACTCTCCTAACCTCGATCTCTTAGAGATCAACCATCTCCATGATCAAGTGATACTGCCTTAGAATATGTATGGATCACTGATGGGACCAGCGTTCCTTGGCATAAGCCACAACTCCATTGTCACACAATGGGAGGAACATAGTTCATCTCATGAACCAATATACACCCAAACAGCCTCTTTGGTAGCATCTTAAGTAGCGATGTATCCTGCCTTTATCGTCTAGTATGCCTCGATATCTAGCTTGGAACTCTTCCAACATACCGTCCCTTTACTGAGGGTAAAGACAATGCCTGCGACTGACATTCAGTCGTCTTTATCACCCTGGAACCCTTCCAGTGATTCTCCCCAGGATCGATTGATACCATCTCACTACAACTAGTGAGAATCCTAACATCCATTTAGATCTATCTCATAGATCCAAAATCCAGGATTTAGTAGGTATCATTTTGATCCTATGTGGAGAATCTTTGTGATAAGCGGAGATTGATCGAGCGCAGCATAGGAAACTCCTTCCCTATCAAGAGTATGTCATCCACGTACTCTACGAGGATCATTACCATACTCCCTACTACCTTTTTGTTTATACAAGGTTCATCTACCATTTTGATGATGTCAAACTCTTTGACTATTACATCAAAACAGACGTTCCAACTCCGCGATGCCTGCTTTATCCTATAAAACATCTTGCACACGTTTCCGCTGCTCCCATTGTTTACGAAGCCCTCTGGCTGTGTACTTATAGACGCCCTCTTCCAAAACATCATTTTAGAAGAGCTGTCATGACACCCAACCACCAGTTATCGTAGTCATGGTATGTAGCCATGGCAAATAGTATCTGGATGGACTTAAGCATAGGTACTGGAAAAGGTTTCATCATTATCCATGCCTGGTCGATGACGAAAACCTTTAACAAGTCTAGCTTTGAAAGTCTCAACTTTTCCATCTACACCAAGTAATCTTCTCAAGATATACTTGCTCCTGATGGGGATTTAACCCTTCAGATATAGCAACCAAAGTCCATACTTTGTTGGCGTACATGGATTCCATCTTAGATCACTAAGCATCCAGCCATTCTTACAGAGTCTTACTCCTGATGGCCAGCTCGAAGCTAGTTGGGTCATCATCTCATGATGCAATCCTCACTCCCACTGTCATAGAGAAACCGAAGTATCTCTCAGGTGGGTGAGGAACCCTACTAGATCGGCGGAGAGGCTGAGGTTCGTTGGAATCTACTGAATCCTTCGGTTTTATCAAATCATCTGCTGTAGTTTGTATAGCTGGAACCTTTCCAGTTGTACATTACAGACCTTTCCTCAAGCTTGTCCGGATTTTGCTTTTAGACATAGGCCGGACAACCCCAAATCTTAACTAACTTAAGATATGGGCTCTTCCCATTCCATATCACATATGAAGTGGTAGGCACTGATTTGATTCGAACCTAATTCAATAGGTATGCAGCTTCTCAAGTGCATAACCCCCTAAAGGAAATAGGTAACTCAGTAGTACTCATCATAGAGCACATCATATCAAATAGGGTGTATCTGCTCCGCCCCGACATACCATCGTGCTATGGTGTATACGGAGGAGTAATGCTAAGAGAGAATCTCATTCTCCTTATGAATAGTCCAGAATTTCCGTGCTCAAGTATTCTCCTCCTCGATCACATCAAAGGACATAATACTTATACCCGTATATCGGTTCTCTACTTCTAAATCATATTCTGTGAATATCTCAGAAGGTTCAGACTTAAGTTTCAACAGGAACATATGACTGAATCTTGAGAGATTATCAGAGAATATAATGAAGTATAAAGAATCAGTCCTGGCATGTGTAGACAGGAGACCTTACATACATCATCTTGTATCAGTCCCAAGAGTTTACTTAACTCTTTCTCTGTTTCTAGTAAACGGAGCTATGGTCATCTTATCTTTGTGACATGACTGGCGAGTTTCACAAGATGTAAATTCAAACTGATTTAAATATGCATCTAAATGTAACTCCAGCTAGTCGGGTCGCATTGATATGACCTAGTCTACAATACCTCAAGAAGGATCCGTTCATTTCTAAACTCTTCCTCTTGTGTGTGTTCTGTATACTAAGAACTGTAGTTTGATTTAGAACATTAATGCTTTTAGATAACGTGCCTGAACGGATGAACTTTTGATATAGGAAATGTTCAAAACATTATCCAACAATACAAAATTTTATCATTTCTTTACTGATAAAGAGACTGATATGATTTTGTATATCAGGTTCGGTATCTAATAACATTCGTTCAGAATCAATGTATTGGTAATACAGGGTGACAGTGACCGACAGACTTGGCTGCAACACTTGCCCCGTTTTCTGCCTCATGAAACTGTTGGAGATAGTGCCCTCATAGTCAATTATTGGATCGCAGATACGTGATTGCAATGATTGCGGAGGACCTATCCCGGTAGCACAGTCTTACTCGAGATGATAGTATGCTATCTGGTTTGCCTTTATCAGTCGTGTACATGTTCAGGTGACTGATTGCATGTTACACTTTGATAGAGCCCTTAGGATCTTGCTTTACTACCAACAGTATGATGGCGATCATATACGTGAGAGTTGGGTAGTTTATATGCATATCCTTAATTGTGGTCCCTAGTCGTGGGAGTTTCGAGACAGGGCATCGATACTCCGGAGTAGACTAGTGTGTACAGTCGAGACCCCGACGAGGGGCGGTGGCCGGTCTCACAAGCCACTGGTGTCAGTTGGATCACCTAAGATGTATACAGGTGCTCATTGAGTTATGAGTACACCGGACAGGACTCGCCGGGAATCTGCTAGTTAGTATTATATCTACCGTCAGATAGCAGTTCCCTGGTGACATGTGTACAGGTTAGTTCATCGACCTGAGGTCGTCATTTGTCTCGTGTGAGTTCTCACTGTGCTTTGATTTCTACCCTACCACGGCTCAAAGGAGTCGTGCAAACAGGTAGCTTTTGGGTACAGTCCCGAGCCATATGGAGGCACGTGAGCGGATCGGCAGGGGGTTCGTCTCTCCCGGTATTGGGGGCGAGGTCGTGCTGTGTCTAGGAGAGCCATTACACAAAGTCCATGGCCATGGCAGGAGATTTACTGGTAGGTACTCCAGTAGTATCTCAGGGTGTTATTGGGCTTCACTCCGACACGACTTATACTGCTATTGGGGGTCTGACGTTGCTAGCCCCCTAGGCGGATATGCGATACTCATTGACGAACGGACCGGACTGTATATACATTGTCACTGTTAGGTTCAGTAGGGTTTTCGGAGGAGTTCGCTCATCGGTCTCCCTTGAGTTCGCTCCTCGGCCACCCTTGAGGTCAGTCCGTGGGCAGCCGTTACGCATTGCTAGTGCCGCTGACGGTTTGTGGTTAAACCCACTGCCAGGGTGCTGACGAGTCATTAGAGTCCCCCACAGACAGTTTCCCAAGTTCGGGCGAAACGTTGTAGAGGCCGTATGGTTTTATGGCAGGGTTCGGAAAATGCACGTGCGTTTACGCACGTGTCAGTTTTCGGGCAGATGATACAGGTCGGCTTTGGTTTAAGCCGGATCCGAGTATTATATTGAGTAGGTATAATATCTTTGTCTCAGTTGCATTTGTATTCGGTCGTAATACAAATGCGGGTATATTTATACAGTTTCGGGGTTGTCCTGAAATTCGTTTCAGGATCACTTTTGGAAGTTGCCAGTTTCCAGTTTTCTATCAGCCGTCTTTTAACATTTGGTTAAAGACGGATTTATCTTTTCTTCAGATATGGTGAGTCAGTGCTTCTAGAAGTTTCTAGATGATGACTAGGCTTCATGACTCATTAGTGCATTAATGGTTTTTTGATGACTAGCCTAATGACTCATGCTTTGTTATTAATACCTTTTGGATTGCTTAAGATATTTTGAAGTGAGAAGCTTTCTCTTGTAGTCACCCCCCTCTCCTACGGTCACCTCCCTCTTGCTATATATGGCCGGCCCTCTCTCTCCTCACCTCACTTGATGTTTTCATTTTGGTTAGAAAAGATTATGATAGTATTCGAGGTGTATAGAATTTTACAGTTCATTTCATTCCATCACACGATTTCCACGGCAACTTCATTAACCGATCGTCCACGGATTTGGACGAAGTGAGACAAAGTCATCTACTCATTCTCTACATCAATCTTGGTCGTCTCTTTTAGCAAACTTGACGATCGAGTTGCCTCAAGTCAGAGGCGGGAGCCCGTTTAAAGAACCGATCATGTGGTGCCACCTCGACGAGGATGTCGGAGATCGACGAGATCGGAGCAGCCGCAACGGAGCGTAGGATGATGGTTGAAGAACGAAGGACTCGGATCGTTCGGTATAACCTTCCTACACTCTTTACAATTTGTTAGTTTAGCAATAATGGCAGATCCGGGTTAAAGTATACGATAGCGCCAGTTAAAAGTTTTTTGTTCCGCATTTGGCGTCTGTAGACGGCCGGGGCGTTAGCGTAGACTTACAGTGGTATCAGAGCCTCACCATTTTGCTATGCTAACTTGTGCTAACGCGTTTAAAACTTCGATCGAACCGAAAAACAAAAATTGCAAAATTCCAACCCGACAGTTTCTGTTGATTTTAAATGGTCTCTAAAATTAATTCTGTATATCTTAAAAATCTGTGCAGGGTTTTCTAAGGTACATGACAAAATTTGAGCAAGTGATTCCCCTGTATAGCCGCGGAAGCGCGGCCAAACCCATGGTTTGGCCGCGGATCCGCGGCCATCCTAATGAATCACTGCATCAAATTTTCTCAGTGGGTTCTCTGTTGAATTTTGTGATTTTTGGTAAATATCGTTTTGGCCCAGATTTTGTTACTGTTCACCAGTAAGCAGTGGGGCCCACTTTTTGATATTTGGTCTTTAGTCGATCGAAATTTAAACACGTTAGTTTACAGTGCTTACATTATATCTCCGACCGGGAATGTCATTTGATCGGTAAACCGCGTCTGATTGCTATAGTTCTTTTAGACGGGTTTGCGAACGTGACATTCGCGTTGATGTTCTGTGTTGTGCTGTGATGTTGCGGATTTGTCGTGGTGGATAGCAGTGTGCAATGGTAGTACAGTTTGAGTTTATTTGTACATTTGATATTGCGGGGCGAGCGTCCAACATGTGGACTGCCGTCACTGCCTGTTGTATAATATTCTTTTGGGGCACGACCAGGTTGCGGTCGATGTACCTATTGTACTATTTTTATTACTGTACTAGGTTTTGCCCCGAGACGGAGTGCACGGATAGCCGGGTTCTGGAGGGCAACGGGTCCGCATCTCATGGCTTTGAGAGGCAGAGGGGTCCCACTCTAGAATTGGCAGACTATTCGCCGCACTCGTAGGGGGTACAGGTTGACCCAAGGAGGGGTGCTCAATTTACCGGATTCCGTGAAGTGCCGGGTGTTCCATTCGCTATGCTGTGGGGACTACCTCGCTTCAGGTTTTGGCGGGTAACTTGCCGCGCCCGTAGGGGTCTAGGTTTCATTGCACAGGCTATCCACACAACAGGGGAACGTCGGGTTTCAGCAGCTGCTCTGTGAAACTCGGGGATCTCAGATTATCTGTATTGTTCTGTGATGCTTATTACTTTTCTGTAATGTTGCATACTATCACGCCTGGAGCGATTATTGTATATTGGTTTATATACTATTAGATGTTGTATATGTTTTACACCCGCGCTAGTCCAGCCCCCGCTCTGTCGTTAGTTAAGTAACCTAACGAGTGATGACGGGACCCAGTGACGAATGCGGATGGCATATACGTACATTTTATTTTCGTTCTTTTCTGGTGTGATCGAATGATGGGACTGCGTTGATTCTGATCAATGCAAAGTATAACAAACCTGTTTGATGCTGTTGGAACAAATTTAAAAAGTGTTGTTACAAAGACGTTTCCTTTTGTTATGCATAGCGGTATTCAGTGGAATATCCTGCACCTCATTCCACGAGGAAAGAGCCGAGATCCCTTTACCGGGAGTGACCTCTTTAGCAAAAGGTTTTCGCCACTATATTTTAAAAAGCTATCAGGTTCCTTCAGCGATATCAAGTTCACTACGCTAAAGGTTTTTCGCCAAAAACCAGCCGTAGCCCTCCGTCGTTTCTTATGGATGGTCAGTAATATTCAAGCTATGTTTGTTGGCTTTCGTCAAGGCATAGTGTTTGGTAGTTGCTGGGGTATTCATTTGTTGCATAGATAAATGTGTTGGTTTGGGACAGTCATATTACCTTGTTGGCTTTCGTCAAGGGTATGTACGGGTCGATTCAAAGTAACAAGATAATGACGGGCAGAACTTGACATGTGACTTATGATTTGTTGACTTTCGCCAAGGTCATAAGAGCATGGGGCAAAAATCATATCGGGAGTTTCTAAAGAAACTGAAACTTGCCAAGCATGCGCATACCTTCTGGAGTGTGATAACGCGAGTGGATTCCGTCACGTTATCATACGATGAGAGTTGGATCCCGATTCCCACTGATGAGTTGGTTTACTCTTCGGGTGATCCCGATTGATTCTTCTTTAGGTTTGGAGGAGAATTTGACAGGACAGTGGGAGGTTTCCGGATTAGATAAAGTGATGACCATTCTGATCTAGGTTAGAGTGCACGCAGAGTGTTTCTTTTCTCTCTCTCTTTGGCAGCGACCTTTGACCGACCCTAGACTATGACTCAGTGACCAGGTTGACCGAACCTTCTTAAAATACTGGCTTTTGGATTGTCTGAGTTGCATAAGTCATTACCACTCATTCTTTTACCCTTTGCATTTCTCAGAACACCCGTATTACTACGGATATCCACTTCCATTGGATAGAGCCATCGTATGGTTATATACGAACTCGAAGGGACTTCTTCGAGGATGGATCCAGGTTCAGGAGAAATAGAATTGGTTTATTCAGTTGTCTTTTATTATCACCTTCTCTCAGGTTGCGAGAGCTCCTTGGTTTAGGAGAGTACACCTATTACGCTTATTGGATAGTCTTATTCCAAACCATAGGCTGGTGCCGAAAGGTAGGGAATGAAGAAAACCAATTAGCCTAAGTAGGGTGTGCAGAAGGTAATATGTAAAGACAAAATAAAGGGATTAGAAAGATGGCAAAGTAAATTGCGACTGATATCATTCACGACCAAAACCGCGTACTTCATCGCCGCTCCTATTTCATCTTTAAAAGAATAAGGTATTGTTCAGTTGTCTTTTATCATCACCTTCTCTCGAGATGCGAGTACTCCTTGGTTTAGGAGAGTACACCTATTATGCTTACTGGATAGTCTTCTTCCAAACCATAGGCTGGTGCCGAACGGTAGGGAAGGAAGAAAACCATTTAGCCTAACGATGGTGTACAGAAGGTAACGACTAAAGACAAATAAAGGGATTTGGAGAGACGACAATAAAATATACGGTTGAAGTCATGAATTGGATTATGGAAGAGGCATTGCTATGAATACCAGGATAACCCTACGAAACATTTTCATGTTTCAGTGCATTGTTAAAGGAAAAACTGTTTTCCCGATTAGACACTTACTCCAAGGGTATGTATTTACCAGGTTTCATTCTCATATCTGTATGGTTTTACAGATGATGAGTGGGAGTAAGATATTGGGAATTAGGTGATCATCCTCATTATATCGGAATTCGTTGTAATTGGTGATATTTGAGGAAATCGCCAGGGTGCAGTTTTCCACCTACAACGCACAGGTTTTGAGTTGTTTAACTCAGCGGAGTTATACAGAGTATTGTATGTTGTCCAAGTGTCCATCAGGACAAAGGGGTAGGTCCTCGTACTATGTTCTATTTACTTATAACTTCTGTAGTATTTAGACAAGTGTTTCGTAGAAATACAAGGTCTAAGTTTTGAGAAGTTGTGGGTATAAGAATAAAGTAGAGAACCAGGTATCACAAGTATCGGGATTCTTCAAAGAGATCGAAGATGTAGATTCTTGTGATTGGTATTCAGATGATAGTGATGGTTTTGAGAAACGTGTTTCTCTTTCAGGTTACTCTTAATTGGATGGATTCCTAAGTTGAGTAATGCTGATTAGCCTCTTTCCATTAAGTTGATATGCACTGGAGACAGTTGCATGATTTGAATATGGTTCCAATTAAATAAGTGCCAAAGCTTCTGTATTGGATATAGAATGGATCGTACCTTAAAAGAAATTAAGGTATGGGGAGTTGTCCAGCTTATGCTTAAAACCAGACTCTGGATAACTCAGGGCACGTTTCTGTAATGGCTGTTTGTGGGTTGACCCTGGCTATGACGAGGGTTGATATTCTACCATTTGGAAGATCAATAGTGTTATTGTTCTTGACTCGCCATAGTTTTAGTAAAATGGATCTTTTTCAGAAAACAGTAGTGGGAGTATGGTAGAACTGGAAGTGATTCCAGAACCGCGAACGATTACGGAAAATTTAATAGGACCTATATATTCAATCAGGTTTGACATTCTAATAGCCACTCCGCAGGTATGGTAGGTAACCTCAGATGCCCGAGAGGTACTTCGGTAGCCTCAGAGACGGTGACAGGGAGGTTCTTATCTACCCAGACTTGACACTACTGTTGTTCCAAGTTATGAGACCCGGTAGGAGGGTTGTCATAGTCAGTGGGAGCAACGGAAGCATGGTGGGCAAGTAGCTTATGTCTATTTATAGACTTGAGCAGTTATAGCGGAGATAGATCATCAAATTTTGATGTGACAGTCATGGTTTTGACTTCAATCAGAATAGGGGATGGATCTGTTAAGAAGGTAGTAGGGTGTGATGTCATGGTATCAGGATGACATACACAGAGTATGAAGTAAAATTCCTATACTACGATCGGTTGTACTGTGGTCGTCACACAGTTGTTTCTCCAGACAGGATATGGATATAATATTTGACATTCTGGCTTCTGGATCTATGGTTTTAGATCTGGATTTGGGTAGTTTCCCAATGTGGGTACTTTGACAGATATTCTAATGGTTTTTGGAATAGTTGACTCCTAGAATGGAGGTGTACCTGCAGGTGATGGAGTCACCCTCTCTAAAGGTGTCTTACAGACTAAAGGAGAGAGGGATGTGCATGATTGGCAGATCACTTGCTTAGGCAATTGAGTCAATCATGAGATATCAAGTACCACACCAAATATTGGTTTTGCACTAGATGCAATAAGTTTGTATTAATCCAATCCTGGAGAAACATAAGGAAGCAGTTTTAGAACATTGGTACATGTTCTACGGATTTGATAACGGCAGCCTCTTTCGGGAGACGGTTATCATTCCAGGCTTCAAAGGTGACATGGATGACAGAGTGATTGTCAGAGTTTTTAGTTTTCCCTCTGACGAGGGACAGTATTATGGACAGGTGGTTCCAGAGGATACTGTGGGTGGCATGGTGCCGGATACTGATTAGGTTCAGTGATCCATACAGTCTAAGAAGTTTGGATATGGAGTTCATTTATGAACTAAGGTCCCATCAGATATCCAGACATATTCTAAGACAGGTACTACTCAATTCGGGAGATCGTTTTCTCCGCGAACTTGAGATTAAGAGAGATATAGAAAGATACTTCTAGGCGGATCCACTCACTGAGGCTATTTCTCGAACACAATAGTTTTACAAACGGGCTTTGTGAACTGATTAGTAGAGGAGTTGGATGTTCGGTTTCACACGGGCTGTGAGTAGTCGACATCGCAATATTAGCCTTGAGTGCAAGTGGGAGATTGTTGGAGATAGTGCCCTCATAGTCAATTATTGGATCGCAGGTACGTGATTGCAATGATTGCGGAGGACCTATCCCGGTAGCACAGTCTTACTCGAGATGATAGTATGCTATCTGGTTTGCCTTTATCAGTCGTGTACATGTTCAGGTGACTGATTGCATGTTACACTTTGATAGAGCCCTTAGGATCTTGTTTTACTACCAACAGTATGATGGCGATCATATACGTGAGAGTTGGGTAGTTTATATGCATATCCTTAATTGTGGTCCCTAGTCGTGGGAGTTTCGAGACAGGGCATCGATACTCCGGAGTAGACTAGTGTGTACAGTCGAGACCCCGACGAGGGGCGGTGGCCGGTCTCACAAGCCACTGGTGTCAGTTGGATCACCTAAGATGTATACATGTGCTCATTGGGTTATGAGTACACCGGACAGGACTCGCCGGGAATCTGCTAGTTAGTATTATATCTACCGTCAGATAGCAGTTCCCTGGTGACATGTGTACAGGTTAGTTCATCGACCTGAAGTCGTCATTTGTCTCGTGTGAGTTCTCACTGTGCTTTGATTTCTACCCTACCACGGCTCAAAGGAGTCGTGCAAACAGGTAGCTTTTGGGTACAGTCCCGAGCCATATGGAGGCACGTGAGCGGATCGGCAGGGGATTCGTCTCTCCCGGTATTGGGGGCGAGGTCGTGCTGTGTCTAGGAGAGCCATTACACAAAGTCCATGGCCATGGCAGGAGATTTACTGGTAGGTACTCCAGTAGTATCTCAGGGTGTTATTGGGCTTCACTCCGACACGACTTATACTGCTATTGGGGGTCTGACGTTGCTAGCCCCCTAGGCGGATATGCGATACTCATTGACGAACGGACCGGACTGTATATACATTGTCACTGTTAGGCTCAGTAGGGTTTTCGGAGGAGTTCTCTCATCGGTCTCCCTTGAGTTTGCTCCTCGGCCACCCTTGAGGTCAGTCCGTGGGCAGCCGTTACGCATTGCTAGTGCCGCTGACGGTTTGTGGTTAAACCCACTGCCAGGGTGCTGACGAGTCATTAGAGTCCCCCACAGACAGTTTCCCAAGTTCGGGCAAAACGTTGTAGAGGCCGTATGGTTTTATGGCAGGGTTCGGAAAATGCACGTGCGTTTACGCACGTGTCAGTTTTCGGGCAGATGATACTGGTCGGCTTTGGTTTAAGCCGGATCCGAGTATTATATTGAGTAAGTATAATATCTTTGTCTCAGTTGCATTTGTATTCGGTCGTAATACAAATGCGGGTATATTTATACAGTTTCGGGGTTGTCCTGAAATTCGTTTCAGGATCACTTTTGGAAGTTGCCAGTTTTCAGTTTTCTATCAGCCGTCTTTTAACATTTGGTTAAAGACGGATTTATCTTTTCTTCAGATATGGTGAGTCAGTGCTTCTAGAAGTTTCTAGAAGGTTCTAGATGATGACTAGGCTTCATGACTCATTAGTGCATTAATGGTTTTTTGATGACTAGCCTAATGACTCATGCTTTGTTATTAATACCTTTTGGATTGCTTAAGATATTTTGAAGTGAGAAGCTTTCTCTTGTGGTCACCCCCTCTCCTACGGTCACCTCCCTCTTGCTATATATGGCCGGCCCTCTCTCTCCTCACCTCACTTGATGTTTTCATTTTGGTTAGAAAAGTTTATGATAGTATTCGGGGTGTATGGAATTTTACAGTTCATTTCATTCCATCACACGATTTCCACGGCAACTTCATTAACCGATCGTCCACGGATTTGGACGAAGTGAGACAAAGTCATCTACTCATTCTCTACATCAATCTTGGTCGTCTCTTTTAGCAAACTTGACGATCGAGTTGCCTCAAGTCAGAGGCGGGAGCCCGTTTAAAGAACCGATCATGTGGTGCCACCTCGACGAGGATGTCGGAGATCGACGAGATCGGAGCAGCCGCAACGGAGCGTGGGAGGATGGTTGAAGAACGAAGGACTCGGATCGTTCGGTATAACCTTCCTACACTCTTTACAGTTTGTTAGTTTAGCAATAATGGCAGATCCGGGTTAAAGTATACGATAGCGCCAGTTAAAAGTTTTTTGTTCCGCATTTGGCGTCTGTAGACGGCCGGGGCGCTAGCGTAGACTTACAGAAACTTATCACCCGTTCTTAGTTTTTCTACCCTTTTGTAGCCCTATGTAACAGATTACATATCTGGGATCCTGATCCGGTATCATATACCCAGGATGCTTAGGATACTGAGAAACAGTTCTTTGTAATGAACACACCCGAATATGATGCATCAACATGCACTCTCTTTGTTTGGGCGGCACGGGAATTCTGGTAATCCCCAATTTCCTGCTATGTCTTATAACAATTATAAGTAGGAGCGGGACCAACGTTCCCCAGCTCAGTATAACAAGCGGGTTCGGTCAATAATCCGTATTATTATCTTGATTAAGGCGTGATATGGTCGCTACCTGGAGAGAGAGAGAAGAAAACACTCAGCGTGCGCTCTTGCAAGAATAGATTGGTTTTATTTTATCTAATCAGGATGGCTCCCATTGCTTTTTATCAAATCTTCCTTCAAACCCCAAAAGGAAAGACTAGCCGGGATTAATTACACATTACAAGTTCGCCAATCTTTCAGCCAGGCCAGTGTCGGTACTTTGAGGGAGGTCCCCCATGCTTTCGCACGAACCTAATTAATGTAAACCTCATTTTCCCAGAGGCGTAACCCCGTTGACACCTTTCTAGACACCTACTTGATCGGCTAATTGTAATGTATAAAACTCTCCCAGGAGTAACTCTTACTCGCAGCGGGTATCGGGATCCAACTATCTCATAGAAGGTATGCAATCTCATTGCAAATTTCAACACTTGAAATTCCCGATAACATTTTGCCCCTAGCACCCTATGACCTTGACGGAGGCCAACAAACCATAGGCTACTAGTCAAGTTCAACCCGTCATTTCTAGATCGAATCAAACCCACCCGCACGACCCTTGACGGAGGCCAACAAGGTCGCACGACTACCCTAACTCAATCTGCATCGTATGCATAAGCAGATAAATACTGGTTAGCTACCGCACACTGCGCCTTGACGGAGGCCAACAAACGCAGCACGAATACTAAACAGCACTTATCTGAAATGACGGAGGGCTACAACAGGTTTTTATGAAAACCTATTGCGTAATGAACTTGATATCGTTGTAGGATCGAATGAATTTTGAAATGGAGTATTTTTGAGGCTTTTCTAGTTTTGCTAAAGGAGTCACTCCTGGTGAAGGGATCGTCGGTCCTTTCCTCGTCGAATAAGGTGCGGGATATATCATATATAACACTGTGCAAAGCAAAAACACTTAAAAGCTATCAAAAGACAAACCGAGTGTGTAGCATCTGCCAGTTATTGCTAAAGGAGTCACTCCCGGTGAAGGGATCTCGGTCCTTTCCTCATCGAATAAGGTGCAGGATATATCGTATATACCGCTGTGCAAAGCAAGAACTGTAGCTACCTGTTTTATTTTGAAATTCGATTCTACAACATCTTTAGGTTTCTTTTATTTCATTAATCATATTAATGAAGTCCCATCATTTAAGTACCTAAACATCACAGATAAATACGACGTACACTTATGCCATCCGCATTCGCCTCGATGTCCCCTCGTGCACCGTTAGGTTAGGTAACTAACGGCAGAGCGGGGCAGGGCTAGCGCGGGTGTAAAACATAAGTAACGTCTATATAATATATCATATATACTATATACTGTATCTATCACAGAACATCTCATGATCACATCACAGATATCGCAGCAGAAGAATCATATGAAATATTGGATATACTAGGACGTCCGTGTTTTCAATACGAGCCAGTATAAAACACGGATTCCACGGTCGTGATGAATAGCCAAACCCACATCCCTAGACCCCTACGAGAGCGGCAAGCAACCCTACCAATTCTAGAGTTAGGAGACCCGGACTCGACTCCTCGAGTTGGTCTCCCACTGGACTCCAGAACCCGGTTACTTGTGCCCTCCTCCTTGGGTCTATCCTAGTGCGGAAAAGTAAATAATATACAAAAGGTGACTACTTCCGCAACCTGGAAGTGCCCCAATAAAAGAATATTACATACAAGTTTTTACATGAATGAAAATGAAAAGCACTCATCTCACATAAAAACCCCCGGCTATTCAAACACGACGATCCAATATAACATATCCAGCAACACATAACATCACATGTCATCAGCGTAAGTAAATATGCGCATCCCAATTGTCGTTGACATATAGCAACGAAACCGGCGATATCACATATTACACTTACGGTCACAGAAAAGAAAGTGTAAAACTACAACAGTTGGAATCCGCAACCTTTTTATACATCGCATGCCTAACCAAATGAATTCCTTAGACATCGCATGCCTAACAATTATAAACCCCGCACTTTAGTCTCATTATCGAAAACTCTTTTCAATATCAAGTCGGGCAATTCAACAAGATTCCCGACATCCTGATCGAATGCTCGTCGCAAACTTCAATAGACGGCCGCACCCCCAATACTGTCGACGAAGTGCACCAAGGCGGAACACCGCTGCTGCGAGCACCCGAACGGATGCTTTCGGCGACGGGGTTCTCCTACAGTCACTTGGTCGGGGCTATGGGGTGTAGCAGTCTATTAAGTTTATCCGGCGAGTATCCGCGTACGCTACGTGATTGCGACGGACTTTTGATCGCATCAAAATTCCGTGGCAACCGATCAAGTGAGACTAAAGTGCTATGTTTATAACATTCATATCAGTTATCTCATAACTACTTGTGGATTCCAAGTATTGTATCACATTCCAGATAAATAGAAAATGTTAAACTTTCCGATCGAACAATCGAACACCCAAGTTTTCCCGATACAGATCAACACATGAAACAAGTCTAAAAACATTCAGTTCGTGCCTCAGTACCAACGGTCCAGCCGTAGAAGGGTCAAGCCAACGCCTCACATGTGGCACGCCGTACTGCCCCAAACCCGAAGGTTCAAAGGGCAGTTCAAGACGGTCACATAATCGAGTTAAGGTTTGTTGTCTTCTAGAGGGTCCATCGAGTTACTTGCACTACTTAGAACGTCTTTATCTACGGAAAGATCCAACACTTGGAAATTTCCCGACAGGGGAAAAATTGGGTATTTATATCCGGTCGAACTTTTTAACATATTCTAAAAATTTATCCGGAAAGCCACTTAGACAAAATCTGATGCTCCGATCAAAACACCGAATCCCCAAAACAACTCCAGAAAATTCAACTCTTGAATAAATTTTAAAAATACCTAGAGAACTCAGCACCTGAAAAATTGAATTACTGTGCAAACAGTTACTGCTGACGTCACACTTAGGCCGCGGAACCGCCGCATAAGGTAGGTTAATGCCGCGGTTCCGCCGCCGATTTCACTGTTCATGCAATAATTTTTGCGCCGTAATTCTTAGAATTCCCTGTTGAGTTTTCTGCATATTTTTAATTTGGAAAAATCCACGATTTTAGAAAAAGTCCAGAGAGCTATTTTGGGGCTTAGGTTTTGATTCGATCGGAGTTCAAATTCCGTCTAGACTTCGCCTAAGGCTCTAGCTAGGCTCTGATACCACTGTAGGGTTCCTAGGCACTCTAGTGAGGTCTCACAAGGCATCAAACATGCCAATTTCAAAAAAATCTAGGTGCCGAGAGACCCGACTACGGATCGTTTGCTAGAAAACTAGGCGAAAAAGTTAACTAGTCAACACTTAACTACGAGAATACGGATATACAACCTTTGTAGATCTGGTGCTCCACCTCCACGGCTCCGCAATGAAGTCTCCTCGCTGTCCAAGATGGATCCCGGGCTCTAGCGTCGGCTTCATCGGAGAATGGACGGGCTAGGTCATCGACGACGTGCCGAAGATGATCTACGTCGAAGCATCACTAGATCAAGCTCCACCTTCACCGAGCCTTGAAAACTTGTGAAGGAAACACACTCTACTACTTGGCAAGAGGTAGAGGATGAAGAAATAGGAAGTGGGTAGACTTTAGAATTGGATTTCTCACTCTTTTTCATCACTTGCCATTGATGGAGACAAGCTTTCTTCACTTGAAGAAATGAAGAAGAAGAAGAATTATGTTATGATAAGTTATTTAGAAAATAGAAAATAAAAGAATACTTATCATAATCAACCATGGTCAAGTGTAGAGAATTAACTAAGGTTAGATTAATGGTTAGGGTTAAAGATAAAGACAAAGTGGTCACTTTGGTCAAAGCTTCATGAAGCTTCAAAAAGCTTCATGAAAGAAAATAGAAATAAAGAAACCATTTTGCTTTTCTTTTATGCTTTTATTAATATCCAAAATGAATAAACAAATAATTAAATGAAAAAGCAAAACCCTAATCATTAAGTTAACCATGGTTTAATTCTATACACTTAACCAAAAGGCATGTATCATCAAACATGATACAAGCAAGTGCACAAAATCATATCGCATATGCAATGCGCACATACGAGTGAGAAAATACATTTAAAGTGAACCGATACTAGTTAATGCAAAGTAATATATCAAATATATAATTATGCATTAAATCATTAAATCAACACTTGATTTAACGATCCGGTCATATCGCATATAACCGACTAATATCAACTGTAACAACTTATCGAATCAACACTTGATCCGATAACCCGGCTATATCACATATAACCGATCAATGTCACATATCGCGAGAATCGAATACAGTATCACATACTGGTATCATTCTCGGTCCCGCACATATCTCATATGCGCTCCTATTTCGTTTCGCTTGAGCCAGGAAACCTCTGTGTAGGACTCTAAAGACTCGTCAATATGCCGGTAGCAGGTGATGATCATATCAAACACCCACAAGCCGCAAGCGGTCTGCTAAACGTAACGGCCACCCGGGTATTGAGCGATCAGAAGATCGATGAGCAAGCCCGCTCACACGCCAGTGAATCCAACCAGTAACACTACCGTACAGTCCGGTCTCGTCGTCTGATATGTCGCATATCTTGCCTAGGGGTGGTAAACGTCAGACCCCAATAGCTCGATAAGTCGTGTCGATATGAGGTCTATAATAATTCAAGAAACTACTGGTAACACTTACCAGTATATCTCAGCAACCCTGGCCAGGGATTTCCTGTTATAGCCAATCGAACACAGCACAACATCAACCCCCTATACCGGGAGAGACGAATCCCCTCCTATCGCTCATTGCCTCCATGTGACTCGGGACTGTACCCAAAAACCACCGTTTTGCACGCCCTCTTGGACGTGGTAAGATGGAAATCAAAGCACAGTGGGAACCAGACAAGACTCTATGACGATCTCGGGTCAACAGACTACTCTGTACCAGTGTCACCAGAGAACTGCCATCTGACGTGAGGTATAATATCATCTGGGAGTTCTCGGCGAGTCCGTCCAGTATACCCAGTCTCTACTGAGCACCCGTATATCATCTCTGATGTCAAACACCGATGGATATGGGATCATCCATCGCCCATCTGTATGGGTCGAGAAGGTACACGCTAGTCTACTCTGGTATATCGATGCCCCGTCTCGATACACCCACGACTAGGGACTTTGAAGGATGTACTTGTGGACTACCATGTCCCCACTAGTATGATCCGCATCATAGTCCAGCTAGTCAAGTACACATCCTAAGGGCTTTACCAACATATAACAGAGAGACAATCAGTGCACACGTTAAGGTAAAGAGTAACCAGATAGCATACTATCATGTCGAGCAAGAAAGTCCTCCCTATATATGTCCCAGCATCCACTACAATATACATCCTATGTACAGTAATGGCCTCTCGGGCATACATATAACTAACAATGTTATCTTGGATTATGGATATGTTTTAGATAGTTTTATTTTGTTCTTGATATCTCTACAACCGTAATGTGACTGTGGATGGATACTTCCTACCCACAGGTAGCATGGTTGGCTATGTCACGTGCCTATTTTAGCGTACTCTGGGAAGCGGGGCGTGACATGGTTCTTTTGGTATCAGAGCCATAGGTTAGTTGGGTTGATTCTTTTGTAGTTGGGTATTGTACCCAATACACGAATCAGAATACCCGTGTTTAGGAAACATGACCTGCCACCTTGCCGTTTACCGTTCTTGAATCACATTCTTCCTGGTTATATCTTTTACGATGTGCAAACTTCCTTTGCATATCGACTCGAAAACCTGATTCCTTGTTATCTCTAGGACTTAGTCGACTTGGGTGGAGTTATGTAATTGTGGCTATGATACCGCGGCATAGTTACAATGCGGCACTCTATTTAAGTATCTTGGAGTTCTAGCATTAATCTATATTCAAAATCTATCATCATGCTAATGTTGGGTGTTTTGATTTCAGGAATATGGCCGGTAAGAATTTGAAGACGTACCAGAGGCGTGTGGACAAAGCCGCCATGCTTGGAGTGATAAGAGGAATGCTGGAGAATCAAAAGAAACAGACCGAGCTAGTCCAACAGCAAGCGGAATCATTTCAGGAAGGTTTGCAGATCGTTCAGCAGTCTGTGAACAATGCTGGAGCTAAGCCAGTTGACCGGGTAGGGACCGTAGCAGATTTCAGACGTTTGGGTCCGTCTACATTTACTGGTTTGGAGGAGCCGTTGCCAGCGGAGCAGTGGCTAGTTGACACAGAGAATTTGCTTGTTGCGGCACAGATTCCAGATGATAAAAGAGTTGATGTGGTACGCATTCAGTTAGTGGACTACGCCCGAGAATGGTGGCTTGTGGAGGAGAACCGTTTGCCCAAGCCGATCAAGTGGGCGGATTTTTCAAAGAGTTTCCTGGAGAAGTTCTTCCCGCGGACTGCACGGGAGGAAATGGAAGAGAAATTTATCGGGCTAAAGCAGAAGGGAGCACCCGTAGATGTGCATGCAGCAGAATGGACAAGACTCAGCAGATTCGCTGGACCTTTAGTTGCCAACGAGGCAGACAGGGCACGAAGGTTCATGCGCAGCTTGGATGTGGACATCCAGCGACAAATTGTCTCCCTGGGTTTGACCACTTTCTCACAAGTACTTGCGGCAGCCCGAGAGCAGCAGAGTTTATCTGGGATGAAGGGGAGTTTGCAGCAGACAGCAGTTGCGGTAAGGAAGCCAGCATTTGTACCTAACCAAGCTCATAGTCGCAGAGGTATTCCAGTGGACCGTCGAGGTGTAGCACCCATGAAGATGCCAGTGATCGTCGATCGAAGAAAGAGCATGACTTGTAACTATTGCAATTTACCTTGCCACATGCAAAAGGATTGTCGAAGGAGGCTAGGACTTTGTTTAGTTTGTGGAGCGGCTGATCACGCCGTTGGTGCTTGTCCGTCGAAGCTTCGTACGAGAGATGATTTTCAGAAGCCTCCGCAGAGACCGTTCCAGGCACAGAAACCGCTGACTCAAGGACCTAATCAGGCTCGAGCTTTTACCTTGACAGCAGAAGAAGCTAAGGCGTCAGGAGAAGTTGTTTCAGGTACTCTACTCGTTCATGGTTTTTCCGCATTAGCGTTATTTGATTCTGGTGCATCTCATTGTTTTATGTCATCCAAGTTTATAACTACACACTCGATTGACTGCAGGACCCTGTCTAGTTTCTGGGACATACACACTGGGAATGGGAAAATCATATCTAGTAGGGAATGTAAAGATTGTACAGTTGTTGTGTGCGAACGGGAGCTTTTTGCAGATTTCTTGGTGATTGATACGGGCAGCTACGAAGTCGTCTTGGGAATGGATTTTCTTGGCACTTTCCATGCTCACATTGACTGTAGGGCAAGGAAGGTAATTTTCCAGATTCCAGGACATCCCGAGTTTACCTTCACTGGAGGAAGCAGTTCTGTCGGGCCAGTCGAGTTTAGGGCTAGGCCGACAAATGATATTCTTGCATCAATGGAGGTTGATAAAAGTGAAGAGCCGGCTGTTGTTCGTGATTTTATGGACGTATTTGAAGATATATCAGGATTACCGCCGAAGCGAGACGTGGAGTTCGCAATTGATCTTATTCCTGGTGCAGCGCCAGTCTCCAAAGCGTATTATCCAATGGCACCAGTAGAGTTGGAAGAAATCAAGAAACAGGTTGCTGAATTGCTTGAGAAGGGTTGGATTCGAAGCAGTAACTCGCCTTGGGGAGCTCCAGTTCTTCTAGTAAAGAAGAAAGATGGCACAAGAAGGATGTGCATCGACTATCGAGAATTAAACCGGGTGACTATTAAGAACAAGTACCCGATCCCTCGCATTGGCGAACTTTTCGAGCAGCTTAATGGCGTGAGGGTATTCTCGAAGCTGGATTTGCGATCCGGATATCATCAGATCCGAGTGAAAGAAGAAGATATTTGCAAGACGGCGTTCCGAACTCGGTATGGACATTACGAGTACTTCGTGATGCCTTTCGGAATAACGAATGCGCCGGCAGTGTTCATGGACTTGATGAACCGAATCTTTTCACCGTTCTTGGACCAGTTTATCGTGGTTTTCATTGACGATATCCTGGTTTACTCGAAGAGTTTTGAAGAGCATACTGAGCATTTGAAGATCGTACTGCAGACGTTGAGACAAGAGAAGTTATATGCGAAGATGAGTAAGTGCTAGTTTTGGCTGGAAGAAGTAAAGTTTTTGGGGCATGTCGTGTCTGGCGATGGAATTGCCGTCGATCCAGAAAAGATTGCAGCAGTTCGAGATTGGCCGATTCCAAAGAATGTTGCGGAGATAAAAAGTTTTCTTGGACTCGCCGGATATTACAGGAGATTTGTGGAGAACTTTGCTCGTCTGGCAGAGCCGTTAACCAAGCTTCCACGCAAGGAGGTACCTTTTGTATGGACGGATAAGTGTACGTTAGCTTTTGAGACGTTGAAGCAGAAGTTGATAACCGTCCCTATTCTGACCGTGCCAGACAATTCTGGAGGATTGGTGATTCACAGCGACGCATCTGGGAAAGGACTGCGATGTGTTTTGATGCAGCATGGGAAGGTTGTAGCGTACGCATCGAGACAGTTAAAGACCCATGAGAAGAATTACCCAACGCATGACTTGGAGCTTGCGGCTGTGATTTTCGCATTGAATATTTGGAGACACTATCTTTTAGGCGAAAGGTCGAAGTTTTTACTGATCATAAGAGCTTGAAGTATGTGTTCATGCAGAAGGATCTTAATATGAGGCAGCGTAGATGGTTGGAGCTGATGGCTGACTACGACCTTGATCTTAAGTACCATCCGGGTAAGGTTAATGTCATGCCGGATGCGCTTAGTCGGTTACCAGCAATTCAGGTGCTAACTGCGCAGAAGGAGATCGTTGCAGATTTTCAAAGATTTGACTTGGAGGTTGTGCTACCGCATTCTACGGGACAGTTGATGCAACTGCAAGTACAGTCATCATTGATCGAGAACATTAAAGCAGTACAATCGCAGGATCCTAGACTGCAAAAGTTTCGGGGATAGGTTGAAGCCAGACTACGAACAATTTTATTGATCCACGAAGATGGTTCGTTGAGGTATGGTAGCCGATTGTGTGTGCCAAAGGGAGATATTCGTGAAGAGCTTATGAAGGAGGCACACAGTTCAGCTTATTCTGTACATCCAGGAGGCACAAAGATGTACCGAGATATTCGACAGCATTTCTGGTGGGAAGGCATGAAGCGGGAGATTGCTCGCTTTGTGTCAAAATGCTTGGTGCGTCAGCAAGTTAAGGCTGAACATCAAAGGGTTGCTGGTTTATTGCAACCACTTCCGATTCCTCAGTGGAAGTGGGAACATATAACCATGGATTTCGTGACGGCTTTACCGTGGAGTCCAAAGGGAAACAATGCTGTATGGGTGATTGTTGATCGTTTGACCAAGGCAGCTCACTTCATTCCTTTCCGGGTTGGTCAATCAACAAAGACTTTGGCAGAGCGGTACATGCAAGAGATTGTAAGATTGCATGGAGTACCGGTGAGCATTGTGTCCGATCGGGACACTCGGTTCTTATCACACTTCTGGAGGAGTTTACAGGAAAGTTTGGGGACTCGATTGAAGTTTAGCACAGCTTATCATCCTCAAACTGATGGTCAGTCAGAGAGAACGATCCAAACTCTTGAAGATATGTTTAGGGCATGCATGTTGGACTTCAAGGGCTCTTGGGAGGATCATCTACATTTGGTGGAGTTTTCTTACAACAACAGTTTTCAGGCAACTATCCAGATGGCTCCATTTGAAGCTTTGTATGGTCGTAAATGCCGTTCACCTGTTTGTTGGGACGATGTCGGTGAACGAAGATTATTGGGACCAGATTTGGTTATGCGGACAGTTGAGAAAGTTAACACTATCAGAAATCATATGAAGGCAGCACAAGACCGACAGAAGAGTTGGACAGACACGTCAAGAAGACCTCTAGAGTTCGCCGTGGGTGATTTGGTGTTCTTGATGATATCACCGACTAGAGGGGTGATTCGTTTTGGAAGTCGAGGAAAGCTTGGTCCTCGATTCGTCGGACCCTTTGAGATCGTGGAGCGTGTTGGTGAGGTTGCGTATCGGTTGGCGTTACCGCAGTCCTTGGCAAGTGTGCACGATGTGTTTCACGTATCTCAACTCCGTAGGTATGTTCGAGATGAAACACACGTATTTGATCATTCGGAGCTAACAGTACGAGAAGACTTGACTTTTGAGGAGCGACCGGTTGAAATCGTGGATCGAAGGGAAAAAGTTCTTAAGAACAAGGTGATCCCTCTTGTGCTTGTTTCTTGGGGTAATCGCTCGCGTGGAGAGTCCACTTGGGAACGAGAAGATGAAATCCGGCAGAAGTTTCCTCACATTTTCTTGTAGTTATCTATCTTTGTATTCTTGGAATTTCGAGGACGAAATTCTTTTTGTAGTTGGGTATAATGTAACACCCGAGTCCAATGCTACTAATTTCTGTTACCGTTTGAACGTAGTGTGGCACTTATTTCTTTTATCTTGCTTGATTGTTACTTAATGTAAATTTTACCCGGAAAATTCATTTCTTCATATAACAATTTATGGCATCTAAAATAAAATTAAAAATATTCATCTTGGCCTGCTTGACACCCCTAACCCTGCTGTAGCGTCCGTGCATCGTGTTCTCGTCCCGTTCAGTGAAACGGGCGAGTTTGGATGGATACGTGCACGTGCGTGTGTCCGTTTTGGGGGTATGCTTTTTGATCATAAAATACTTCATTTTCACTTTTGGATCCCGCTTAAAATTCTATTATTTCAATTTCAAATTTTTGGATCCGACCCGGGCGCGATTTGGAAATTTTTTACTTTGCGCCAAAATCTCAAATTTTAATATATTTTAACCATCATATATTTTTCTTAACTATACATTCACTGTTCCTTAATCTATTAAATCTTTAAATAAATTTCCCCTTAACAGATTATCCCAACCAATCAAACCTCTTCTTTAAGACCGTGGGCCCCTCTCTATCTCTATCTCTCTCTCTCCCCATCTCTCTCTCTCTCTCTCCTCTCTTTCTCCCCATCTCTCTCTCTCTCTCTCTCACTTCTCTCTCTCTCTCCCCATCTCTCTCTCTCTTCTCTCTCTCCCCATCTCTCTATCTCTCTATCTCTCTCCTCTCTCTCTCCCCCGTATTCCTCTCTCTCTCCCCCCCGTATCTTTCTCTCTCTCTCCTATATTTTAAATCCCCTTTCCCTCCTCCTTTCTTTTCCAAACGTAACCCAAACCCATCGCGCAACCCTACCGCCGCCATCTCCCTCGCCGCCGCAGCCCCAATGCCGGCACCACCGTCACCTGCATCCTCGCCTCCTCAGCCTCGTCTCATCCACATCCTCCTTCATCGACCCCCGTGCACCCTGCACCTTCACCGCGACCGCCTGCACCCCCATGCACACCGTCGCACCGCCTTGAGTCGCCGCCGGCGATCTCGATCCGCCTCCCCGGCCTCGCACATCCCCTCAGTAAGCTTCTTCTTTCTCCTCCCTTCTCCTTTCTTCTTCTTCCCTCCTTCTTTTCTGTGTTCATTTGGTGATCTGCAGGTTTGGCGCGGTCACTGTTGGCCGACCGCCGGAGCTCCGTCGACGAAGTCGACCGTCACCACCCGTCCCACGGATCATCGTGAGCACCCCTTCGCAGATCCTCCTTCCTTTCTTCTCTATTTTTCTTTCTCTTCTTGATTGCATGTCTTGATCGTTACTGTTCATTCCTCGGCCGGAATCCAACGATGCCGACGACGTGACCCGACGTTCCAGCGAGGTACCCCGACCCGTGTGGTTCCTTTGTTCGTCGTTTGGGTTCATTCCATGAACCGTGCGCCCGTCGCGAGTTTCCCCGCCGACGTTTTACGTTCTGTTTCTCCCGGTTTGTGACCCGTCGAGGCAAGTAACCCTTGCTACATGCTAAACAATATTTACTTATAATTAACGACACCCTAAAACCCGCAATTTAACTTTGGTATTATAAATTCCCACTTTTTCATGTTCAATATTGTTAAATATCATTTATCTTTCAAAACTTGGAACCTACCTGTTGTAATTACTAATTTGGAACCTAATAATCACATTTACATATTTTGATTACACTTTCACTGATGATGTAGCCTATGGCACCTTTTCTACCGTTCTACTTCATTCGGACAACCGTATACATTTAACCTGCTTAAACTGTGATTTCATTCGTGGAACCTATATACACGTATAACATTGCATCTATGAAGTCTTAAACTTGTTAACATGATTAAATGGCTATAATTGTCTTACTGCATTCTTATAACATTGATATCATCTCTGTGACACAACTGACAACTGTACTGCTAATTCAGTGAATCTGCCTATTGCTTACTTCATTGCTTATCTCATGCTGTGATACCCATGCTTGATTATATAACTGATTGTGAGTACACCAATGATATCGCTTGCTTCTTGACCTGTCTTACTACCTGCATATTGATTGACCCGACATGGTACCGTACACTGCCTGCCTTGACCTGATATACCATGACCTGATCCGTTACCTGATCTTGTGTCTAATGCCAACAAACCTGACATGTAGTCCTCACGGACCGTTCCTGTTGTCTATCCAGACAAACCTGTTTACCTGATCCTGTGTTGGCATTAGTTTCTTGATTTCGGAATACCTGACTTGACATACACTTATAACTTGGGGGTATGGGGAAATCAAAGGTGAAACCTGACTTGTAACTCGACAGTTCACTACCTGTCCTGAGTGTACACATTCCTGTTTTGTGCCTAGCGGCATGTCTCGGTTTCAGCCGAGAATATTGTGGACGTGGTCCCGGGTATGTATGGGATACTATCGAGTGTACACATTCCTGTTTTGTGCCTAGCGGCATGTCTCGGCTGCAGCCGAGAATATTGTGGCCGTGGTCCCGGGTATGTACGGGATACTATTGAGTTACATCGATGATTCATCAATTTGGTTTCAAAGACTTTAGAACAGAGAACCTGATAGCACAGTTTAGTTTACCCACTGCACATTACCCTGCACTGCTCTGATTCATATTATTGTTACCCTGATTTATTCATGTTTATATTCGCATTGCCTGTTTATTATGTTATTACTTGATGACTTGACGCGCTGACGTCTGGGTTTTGCATGGCCCAGATTCTGTACCGCTGTCGCAGCCCGAGCAGGAGTACTTCAGCCGACAGGCTGAGCTGTGAGTGTCAGCAGTAGTTAGTTTTCTTTCCTGCATTTATTTCATGATGTGAGCCCGCATTATGGGACATACATTCCAGTTATTTTTTATTGGATCTTTCGCTTTCGCATTTATTTATTCTTGACTCATGTTATCTTGGATTATAGACATGTTTTAGATAGTTTTATTTTGTTCTTGATATCTCTACAACCGTAATGTGACTGTGGATGGATACTTCCTACCCACAGGTAGCATGGTTGGCTATGTCACGTACCCATTTTAGCATACTCTGGGAAGCGGGGCATGACACTTGCTTAACGTAGATCTAGAAACCATTCTTCAAAATTATTTATCCCTCCTCTCTTTCTCAACACATCTAAAGTAAGAGTAAAAGGTTCAACGTTTCCCAGAGGACGACCCGTACTCACCTCGGTCTAGCTACACGCGACACCGTTATTGATTGCGGTTAACTACTACAAAAACACTCTTTCGAATCAATCAAATGGCGTCGTTGCCGGGGATACGTGCGTAATTTTTTATTCTTACTATTTGCGTTGAATTCTTAGACGATTCATATCATTATTAAAACAAAACTGCAAATTGCATATTTAACGATTTGTGTATGAATTTTACGAGGGAATCTGGAGTCACGGACTTGAGGAAACAGGAGATCTAGGGTTTCACACTTCTCTGGTATCTTTCTTAACTCCTTCTCTCTCCTCTCAAATCCAATAAAATCTATTTTCTGCAGGATTCTTTGCAAAATATCGCCGCTCAAAAATCTTTTTGCAAAAGTTTTGTGATTGGTTTTGTTTTGCATATTTTTAATACGGACTTTAAGGGGCAAAGACCAAATCAAGATTAGGTAGGGATTTCATCACCCTTCCTAAGCCCCACAAATCACAAACTGAGCATCTGCATCAACCCTACAACAATTTTAAAAATATCTAGACCAGACTCTAAGGACTGTCGCGCTCATTAAGGACAGAGGAAGGTCGTGGGTAATCTATCGCTTATCCGTATTACTTTTGTGGTGCCTAGGCAAGTGTGTCCAAGACGAGTGGTTACTTAATTAGGACCACTACTTTTGTAGTGGGGAGCCTCCCACTCACCTGGCACTTACCTGGCTACAAGGGTAGTAACGAGGCGGTAGAGGATTGATCCTGCGGCTTGTCCTTTGGAAGTCTAGGAGCGGTCTAGAGACTGGACCTAGGTGTCCTTAGTTCTAGGGTTGCTTGTGCATCTTAGGGAGATTTGTCTTGAGTCCCACTTTTTTTTCAAAACAAGCCAATTTTAAATCACACACACGCTGCCACTTGCACTAAACCCGCTTAGTGCATGCTTGGCTGGACACGGGATCCTAGTGCCCGTCTTGTCCGCATTCCTGCTATCGACGCCGAAGTCGGTACTTCTTCATCTTCTTTTCTCCCACCACACACGACCGAGATGGACGGTACTCCATCAGATTATAACACCAAGCTGCCACCACCTATAGGTGCGCAGAATCCACCGCGTATCTCTCTCCAAGAGAGATGCTATCCTATCCGTGGTCCTCTTCCCACTTGTCTATCTCTTCCTCCACCTAACGGGGATAATTTTGAAATTAAACCCCACTACATCAATCTGCTGCCCAAATTTCACGGGCTTGAATCGGAAGACGCATACATTTTCATTACCAAATTCGAAAACGTATGCGCAATGATGGGTACTTCACAATTGACTTTAGATGCTATGCGCTTACGTCTTCTCCCATTCACACTGTGCGACTTGGCAGAAAAATGGCTTTACAATACTGCCGCACACTCTATCACTAATTGGGATGAATTCGTCATAGCATTTCTTAAGAAGTTTTACCCAAACCATAAGACTGCCCGTGTTAGAAGCGAGATCAACCAGTTCACCCAGCTTCCCAATGAACCATTTTGGAAGTGCTTTAAACGTTTCAAGGATCTGCTTGTCCAATATCTTCATCGTGGAATCAATAGATAGGATTTATGTCGGATTATATATGAGGGCATTAATCCAGCGACAAAGCAGATGCTTGAAACAATATGTCAATGCAATTTCATGTCTAAAGATGACGGTGAAGCTTGGAAGTATCTGGAAGACCTCGCTGAACACACTTTGCAGTGGGAAAGCGTAAGACCACCTTCATCTAGTGGAGGTGTTCACCAGCTCGATATTTCTATCGCAGTAAAAGCCGAAATGGCAGCGATACAGAAGAAACTCGACGCTATTGAGATCAAATTCTCATCATTCTCCCTAAATCAGGTCACGCTTCCTAAGACCGTCTATGATTGTTGTTCGGATCCTTCACACTTAACGGAAGAATGTCCTATGAATGCAACGTTTCAAGGTCACGAGCAAACTAATACTGCTTTTCAGCAGCGACCTAGAAACTATCCTTATTCTTCCACATACAATCAAGGATGGAGGAATCATCCTAACTTTGCTTGGAATCAAAACCAACAAAGCAATTATCAAATACCTCCTTCATAGCAACCACAACCACAGAATCAGCCCCCCTTTCAGTCACAAAATTTCCAAAATCCGGCCAACATTTCTACACCACAAGTGGCCGGTACTGACAACTCACTTGCACAAACCTTGGATTTTTTCATGAAGCAATCCATGCAATTGTCGGCTGAGATGAAGTCTTCTATTGATACCATAACGAAAAACTCCGACTCCCATGATGAGAGTATTAAATCAATAGAAAACCAAATCGCACAGTTAAACGCCGCAATGAGTGCGAGAGAAAAAGGGAAACTCCCATCTCAACCCATACCTAAACCTGGTGTAACGATCTGGAAATCGTTTTGTGTTTGTTTCTGTTTTTGGGTGAAATTCGTCGGTATTGTCAGTTTTATACCGATTGTGATCAAACGGCCATATCGATTTACCAGCACCTAGTTTTGAGAAAATAAAGCTTGTGCGCACACTTTGAGAGTATATGGGACGTTTTGGTGCAATTTGAATTTTTCCCATTTTTAATGTTATTTTAATCCGGCTTGCACATTTTTAGAATCTTCTCTTCTCAACTTTTCTTAAAAATTCTCTTAAGTTAAACCTAACCATAGCATAATGAGTGTGTGGACAAGGTTTAAAGAGAAAAGAAAAGAAAAGAAAAGAATAGAAGAGAAGTGAGAAGAAGATGCATGCATGTGTGTGTGTGTTGACTTTGCATTTATTGTGAGGAAATTGCATGGAAATTGCCTCTCTCTCTCTCCTCCTTCCACATGGCCCAGCCCTCTCCCTCTCATTTCTGCACTTGGCCATTTCCCAACTCATTTCATCATATTTCCTTCACAAATCCTCAAATTATTCACAAATTCTTCACAAGTTATCACAAAAATCACATCTTGTACATGTTTTTCTCTTGTTCTTGACTTGGAGTGCTCTTGAGCTTGGATTCTTGTTGTTCTTTGGTTAGGTAAATTCCTTTAGTGTTATTTAAGTGTTTTTAGTGTAACTTAGCTTAATAGTTTCAGTTTGGATTATTAAATTAGGGTTTGTTGCGAAATATCGTATTTTGGTGTCGGTTTTTGGTTTCTAGAACCTGCTGTGATCCGGGATATTTACTGGGAAATTCAACATAGTGAGTGTGTTGTACTAGGGGACCTGGAGCACCACCATCAAGACGACACCCATGGCACCGGCCTGGGCCGGCGACGGCTAAAGGAGGGGCCGGCGACGCCGGCCAAGTAGTGGAGTTAGGGTGTGGGGTTTGGTCTGTAGGTGTCTGCTAGGGTTAGGGTTCCTCTGGTCTTATTGAAATTGTTTAGTTTTCACAGTAGCAAAATCTGGGATCAATTATGCAGTTTCTAGTGTTTCGTGTTCGTGCGATACGTGTTACGACACGCGTCGTGCCGTTTTGGTGGTTTCGCCCTTAAGTCATTTTCGTCGTGTTGCTACTCTCGTTAGCCAAGATACGAACACTTAAGAGGTGTTTGTGTGTTGTTGTGTCCGTTAGATATAGCTAGTTCGTATTTCGTAGCTATTATTGATATTTGTATATTGTTGTTGTTTATATGTTGCAGGTTCGCAGACGAGGACTACGGACACTGCCACAGGGGGATTCAGGTGGTAGATTTCATCTAGCTTGGAGTGTGGGTGAGTAGGTTTAACATCTATAGGGGAATCGCCCGCATGGCGTTATGCGTCTGGGCTAGAAACCTTTACCTTGTCGCATATTCTATATCATGCTTAGAATTGCGCATATACCTTATTGTTTAGTGATAGTTGTGATTGGACTAGTATCCTTAGGACACTGCACTATTATTGACGGCTCAGATTGCGAGAGCACTGATTTGTATGCCACACACACCGTCAATAATTGCCATGTCATACACGAACCATATTTTAGAAATGATATTGTATGGTTAGGAACATTGTGACTTTGATACATATTTCTTATTGTTATATTTAGACTTGACATGCTAGTTCCTGTTTACTGATAGGGTTTTGTACCATTAGTATTAGGTACATATACACCTAGGGACATAGATACAGGTGTACTTGCATTCCATACTTTATTCATACCTGATAGGTATATCACATCATCATATAGGTAGATACCTATATTTCTGCTATACTGTTCATGTATTCATTTATTATCTGGTGAATGCTATGCTTTTCCTTTATACGCTTTCATTACAGTTTCATATTGCGTATATTTATTCATGGATTATCGCATTGTTATATGGATTTTTCATGATGTTTTCTGGATTTGGGAACCGTGGTAGTTCATGAGATTATGCATACAATGAAACACCCGGTTTCCTTGAGATGATATTATAGCATCCACCATGAGATTTATCGGTGCAGATATATATATCCTATGCGAGGAGGCGTCGTGAGCCGCATGAGGATACATGGTGGGGCCCGGAGGTACCCCGAAGCAAGAATGTTGTCGGAGTGAGTCGACGTCGCATTGAGGCGATGAAGCCTAGGGGAGCCATACTTTCCGGTGACATTACCAGAGACTCGGCGGATATCAGGGGGATACCGTTGGGAGTCATGTGCGTATCGATACGTCGAGAGTCGAGGGGCAGAGTGAGGCACTCGAGCTCTTGTGATAGCGTATGATACGTACTTATCAGTTTTTCTGTGTCGATGCTGGACACATTGGTTTTATGATATTTCTAAATACTCTTGTATATATAACAGGGGATTGAGCCGCTGTTATATATGCCTTTACACCAATATTAGTGGAATGGGACGCTAATATATGTGTATTGCCCTCATCATATTATTATGTCATTATATTTAGGATGTTAGAACTGTGCTGGAGATTTGACTTGGGATTTACGAGATTCATTGGGATTGGATGATGATATCGTACACACTAGAGATGTGAGATCCACTTAGTGTTGTACATATGATATATGTGTGATAGACTGATATTATACAGACGAGATATGTAGGATCCACTAGCTGTTGTACATGAGATATATGTGAGATATACCTGATATTGTACATACGAGAGATGTGAGATTCACTTACTATTGTACATTGATATAGGTGAGATATACCTGATACTGTACATACGAGAGGTGTGAGATCCACTTACTGTTGTACATTTGATATATGGGATATATACTGTTAGTATACATATTAGATATGTGAGATCTACTTGATGTGTACATTCGATACTTATGTGAGATATACTTGATATTGTGTAGTTGAGGAGATGGGACACTTAGATGATATGAGAGCTAATTTGGTGACTGATTGAGGGAATTGGGAATTGATTTGTCTTAGCGGATTGTGATCCTACCACGATGTCAGGATTCCGTGGAAATGACATATTTCACTCCATACCTCATCTTTATATACTTGTGCACTGTTTCATGTATTAGGAGTACCTGTGAGAGTACCTTCATGAGTGTTGCACATTTACTTTCTCATATCCCCAGTGCATGATTATTGCATACTGTTGTCATATCATTATTGCTGGACATATTGGTGGTACTGGTTAGTGTACTTTCCATTATTTCGTACTCATGACCATTATATTTGAAATGTCATATATTAGATTCATGATGTACGTTCATTATCGCGATTACCTGCATATGTTATTTACTATTCACGAGTTGGCAACTCACCCCCGTTGTGCCACAGGTATTGCTGGATTTTCCCCAAAGTAGTCAAGGCAAGCTATTCAGCTTTTCAGCTATACACTCATCTATCATCTTTTGGGTTGCGGATACCACTTCGCCTGTTAGTGTGCAGTTTTGCCCAGGTGGGTTTTGTGGGTATCTGAGATTTGTATTGTATATTCGTTGTATCTTGTACTCTCCATCTACTAGCAGTTGTTGTGACTTAGAGACTTGGTGAGGACGACTTTGTATATATTGTGGATTTGTGGATTTTATACAGTTCCTTTTCTTTTGTCTCTTATTTCTTCGCTACGGCGTCGTATATCTGTTGTGGTGTTGTTTTCCGCCGTTGGGCGTGGATTTTGCTCCCGTTTGGGATGCTTTACTTTATATTCATGTTGTACCCTTTTTAGGGGCTTGTTTTATAAAGGAGGTGCTGCCAAAATTTTAAAGAAAATGTGGACTCTTTTAAAGAATTTGGGTTGTGATTTCAAATGTTTCTAAAACTTTATATTATCTTTTCCGTATTTTTTTATGGTTTAGATTTCTGGGTTTTGGCTTTCTTTTACTGCGTTACGTCTGGAGGCGTTGCGTAGTATTAGGGCCATCACGTACCATTTTTGGGTCGTGACAAAGTTGGTATCAGAGCGTGGTTTTACCTTTCGGAGTGTAGGATGACCTGGTATGATGGAGTAGGTAACCTAAGCGGAGTAACATAGTGTGTGTATGTCTGCAGCATACTCACGATGCAGTATTTCGCCTAAAGTGCCTAAGTACAAATTGCTTGAGATTCCTTCCTTGATGATTCATATCCTTGTGATTCGATTTCCTTGTTCTTATCGAATCCTATATCTATTTATAGCCTTGCCATCGATGACTATGGGGACTCAGAGTGATGCAGCGAGAGCCGAGGTTAGGGTTAGCTCAGGTGAGACGAGCACTGACCAGGAGGGCACTCGTATTGCACAGTTGCAGACGGACCAGCCTTTGACTGATCAGCTAGCTAGGCTTGTGACAGAGATGCAGGATTTGCGCCAGACGATGAGATCATTGGTTGATGCTATTCGAGCGCAGCGACAGGAGGTTGTCACCCCAGTTGGACAGTTGTTCCTTGGGATTAGCGTGCAGCAGTCTCTTACTTACGTAGCACCAGTGGGTGTAGCTCCATTCGACGAGACACGTATTCCAGAGACTTTGCGAGTTCCAGGACAGTGGAGGACCCGTACAGGTGTGCCAGTCCAGGGACAGAGGTTCAGTCGTCGTGACAGGTTTCGTGCACGGCATGGGAGTACAAGAGGTGTGAGACGAGGACAGTCGTCTAGCTCTTATCCCCAGGATGGTCAGCAGTTTTCTTCCGGATGTTATCGGTGCGGGAGTTTGGATCATCGGGTTAGAGTTTGTACTGAGCCACGTTGTCGCGAGTCAGCTATACCACAGAGTGGAGGATATCAGCCAGTTGTGGGTAGAAGGCAGACACGAGGGTTTGTTTCTACTCAATCGGACGCCCAGACGTCCAGTGCAGTTTTGTCAGGTATCCTTGTTCCTGTTCTTTGATGTACTTGTTGGTTTTTCGCACTTTGTGCCGTGGTTGGGACGAGGATCGTGTTAGATAGATCAGTCGTTTTGTTGTGTTAAGTTCTGGCAGCGATTCTTTTGTTGCGCGACACGTATTTCAGTCGTATGCTAATTGGTGAGGAGATTTTGCCGTCATTGGATCCTTCTAGAGATGTTGGACTTGACGTTCTCCTGGGCATGGATTGGTTAGTTACGTGTTAGGCGTCTGTGGACTACCGTGTGGAAATAGTCAGGATTTGTTTTCCCGGCGAGTCAGTTCTTGTTGTGCAGGTGGATAGTTGTGCCGCCTCTCACAGCTTGAATTCAGCCTTTTTCGCTAGTCAGCTTTGGAGGAGATGTCGTGGATTCTTGGCGTTCATTCGAGATACCGGAGTCACATTGGGATTGTTGGGCCGGGTAGTTATCGTGCAAGAGTTCTTCGACGATATTCCAGGAAAGCAAGCGAAATTCAGGGAGCTTAAGGATCTGCTGCAGAGTTGTTTGTTGGGAGGTTTGTGTGTCCGAGTGTTTCGCTTTTGGGAGTTCCTAATTCTGTTCGTTCTGGAGGAAGACGACAGATTGCGGTTGTGGATTGATGGATCGTCAATTGAACCGTCTTACGGTGCGGTTAGGTATCTTTTACCTTGCTTGGACGATTTCTTCGACCAGCTCCAGAGTGCGAGACTTTTTCTAAGTTTGTTTGGGATCAGGTCATCATTGTTGCGGGTTCGGAGTGGTGGCATTCCGAATTCTTTTTTTGTGCGTGCTACGGGCAGTTTGTGTTTTGGTGGTGTCGTTGGACTCGCCAATACCCTAGCAGCATTTGTGGATATGATGTACCAGATTTCTTCAGGCCGTTCCTCGACCAGTTGCTGTTGTGTTTTGATGACATTCTGGTCAATTCTTTGTGTCTTGAGGAACAGGAACAGCTTTGAGACTTTGTTTTGCAGACATTGGTAGAGCCCAGCTGTTTGCTAGATTCTCGGAGTGTTCCTTCAGGCTTGTTTGTGTTGACTCCTAGGTCTTGTAGTTACGGGAGACGGTTTCGTATGGTTCCGAGGGAGATCGTGACCGTACAGCTTAGGCCCAGACTTGTGTACGGACAGAGGTCCTTTAATGTTGAGTTTAGCAGGTTTTTACCGCCGTTTCGTGCAGGATTACTAGAGTATTGTTGCACCGTTGACTGTAAAGACCTAGAAAGGAGGTTCTTTTCTTTGAACTGAGGCATGTGTGCAGAGTTCTCAGCAGTTGGAGATTCGGTTAGCAACTGCATCAGTTCTTGCTTTTGATTCGGAGCCTTGATTGTGACAAGGTTGTGCTAAGTTAGGGATGCGTTTGTGTACCTGATGTTATCGGGTAGAGACGTGAAATCCTAGAGAAAGCACATCAGTCAACTCTCTATGTTCATTCAAGTTCCGCCAACATTGACGTGACTGGTGAGATAGTTGCGGGTGGACAGGAGTGTGAAGAGAAATTTCAGGTTTCGTCTCAAGGTGTTTGTTTGGTTGGTTGTTTGCGGCAGTTGGGATCGTCACTCGCCATTGTAGGATACTTCTTGATAGCTGTTATCAGGAGACATTTCAATTGGCAACCTTTAGGTGTAGTCAGGTAGTGCCGATCGCCAGTCTGTTTTTCTGACTCAGCGTAGTAGGATTTTTGGACCTCAGCTTGTCTAGAGACTTCGGAGATGTTCAAGTTGGTCTTTTGAGATCCTTTATGTGAGTTAGTTTTCGTTGCTTTAATTTGGCACTTCCGCCCAGATTATCGATTATTCACCCCGTTTTCATGGTGTTGATTTTTGGCAAATACCTTCATGACTTTTTCACATGATTCAGCACAGACCATTAGTGTGGACGCGATCTTTTCGTTCACCGGCAGCCATTGGTATAAATGGTTCGGCAGGTGAAGAAACTTCGGTCAAGGGTCTTGCCATCTGTGGAGAGTTTCTTGGACGTAGCTGTATAGTGAGGGGATCACTTGGGAAGCTGCGAGTGAGATTTGGGAGTTTTGTACTCTTCTCTTTGAAGGTATGCTTGGTGAAAATTTTAAATTCGGGGACGAATTTTTATAAGGGGGGGAGATTGTAACGATCTGGAAATCGTTTTGTGTTTGTTTCTGTTTTTGGGTGAAATTCGTCGGTATTGTCAGTTTTATACCGATTGTGATCAAACGGCCATATCGATTTACCAGCACCTAGTTTTGAGAAAATAAAGCTTGTGCGCACACTTTGAGAGTATATGGGACGTTTTGGTGCAATTTGAATTTTTCCCATTTTTAATGTTATTTTAATCCGGCTTGCACATTTTTAGAATCTTCTCTTCTCAACTATTCTTAAAAATTCTCTTAAGTTAAACCTAACCATAGCATAATGAGTGTGTGGACAAGGTTTAAAGAGAAAAGAAAAGAAAAGAAAAGAATAGAAGAGAAGTGAGAAGAAGATGCATGCATGTGTGTGTGTGTGTTGACTTTGCATTTATTGTGAGGAAATTGCATGGAAATTGCCTCTCTCTCTCTCCTCCCTCCACATGGCCCAGCCCTCTCCCTCTCATTTCTGCACTTGGCCATTTCCCAACTCATTTCATCATATTTCCTTCACAAATCCTCAAATTATTCACAAATTCTTCACAAGTTATCACAAAAATCACATCTTGTACATGTTTTTCTCTTGTTCTTGACTTGGAGTGCTCTTGAGCTTGGATTCTTGTTGTTCTTTGGTTAGGTAAATTCCTTTAGTGTTATTTAAGTGTTTTTAGTGTAACTTAGCTTAATAGTTTCAGTTTGGATTATTAAATTAGGGTTTGTTGCGAAATATCGTATTTTGGTGTCGGTTTTTGGTTTCTAGAACCTGCTGTGATCCGGGATATTTACTGGGAAATTCAACATAGTGAGTGTGTTGTACTAGGGGACCTGGAGCACCACCATCAAGACGACACCCATGGCACCGGCCTGGGCCGGCGACGGCTAAAGGAGGGGCCGGCGACGCCGGCCAAGTAGTGGAGTTAGGGTGTGGGGTTCGGTCTGTAGGTGTCTGCTAGGGTTAGGGTTCCTCTGGTCTTATTGAAATTGTTTAGTTTTCACAGTAGCAAAATCTGGGATCAATTGTGCAGTTTCTAGTGTTTCGTGTTCGTGCGATACGTGTTACGACACGCGTCGTGTCGTTTTGGTGGTTTCGCCCTTAAGTCGTTTTCGTCGTGTTGCTACTCTCGTTAGCCACGATACGAAGACTTAAGAGGTGTTTGTGTGTTGTTGTGTCGGTTAGATATAGCTAGTTCGTATTTCGTAGCTATTATTGATATTTGTATATTGTTGTTGTTTATATGTTGCAGGTTCGCAGACGAGGACTACGGACACTGCCACAGGGGGATTCAGGTGGTAGATTTCATCTAGCTTGGAGTGTGGGTGAGTAGGTTTAACATCTACAGGGGAATCGCCCGCATGGCGTTATGCGTCTGGGCTAGAAACCTTTACCTTGTCGCATATTCTATATCATGCTTAGAATTGCGCATATACCTTATTGTTTAGTGATAGTTGTGATTGGACTAGTATCCTTAGGACACTGCACTATTATTGACGGCTCAGATTGCGAGAGCACTGATTTGTATGCCACACACACCGTCAATAATTGCCATGTCATACACGAACCATATTTTAGAAATGATATTGTATGGTTAGGAACATTGTGACTTTGATACATATTTCTTATTGTTATATTTAGACTTGACATGCTAGTTCCTGTTTACTGATAGGGTTTTGTACCATTAGTATTAGGTACATATACACCTAGGGACATAGATACAGGTGTACTTGCATTCCATACTTTATTCATACCTGATAGGTATATCACATCATCATATAGGTAGATACCTATATTTCTGCTATACTGTTCATGTATTCATTTATTATCTGGTGAATGCTATGCTTTTCCTTTATACGCTTTCATTACAGTTTCATATTGCGTATATTTATTCATGGATTATCGCATTGTTATATGGATTTTTCATGATGTTTTCTGGATTTGGGAACCGTGGTAGTTCATGAGATTATGCATACAATGAAACACCCGGTTTCCTTGAGATGATATTATAGCATCCACCATGAGATTTATCGGTGCAGATATATATATCCTATGCGAGGAGGCGTCGTGAGCCGCATGAGGATACATGGTGGGGCCCGGAGGTACCCCGAAGCAAGAATGTTGTCGGAGTGAGTCGACGTCGCATTGAGGCGATGAGGCCTAGGGGAGCCATACTTTCCGGTGACATTACCAGAGACTCGGCGGATATCAGGGGGATACCGTTGGGAGTCATGTGCGTATCGATACGTCGAGAGGCGAGGGGCAGAGCGAGGCACTCGAGCTCTCGTGATAGCGTATGATACGTACTTATCAGTTTTTCTGTGTCGATGCTGGACACATTGGTTTTATGATATTTCTAAATACTCTTGTATATATAACAGGGGATTGAGCCGCTGTTATATATTCCTTTACACCAATATTAGTGGAATGGGACGCTAATATATGTGTATTGCCCTCATCATATTATTATGTCATTATATTTAGGATGTTAGAACTGTGCTGGAGATTTGACTTGGGATTTACGAGATTCATTGGGATTGGATGATGATATCGTACACACTAGAGATGTGAGATCCACTTAGTATTGTACATATGATATATGTGTGATAGACTGATATTGTACAGACGAGATATGTGGGATCCACTAGCTGTTGTACATGAGATATATGTGAGATATACCTGATATTGTACATACGAGAGATGTGAGATTCACTTACTATTGTACATTGATATAGGTGAGATATACCTGATACTGTACATACGAGAGGTGTGAGATCCACTTACTGTTGTACATTTGATATATGGGATATATACTGTTAGTATACATATTAGATATGTGAGATCTACTTGATGTGTACATTCGATACTTATGTGAGATATACTTGATATTGTGTAGTTGAGAAGATGTGACACTTAGATGATATGAGAGCTAATTTGGTGACTGATTGAGGGAATTGGGAATTGATTTGTCTTAGCGGATTGTGATCCTACCACGATGTCAGGATTCCGTGGAAATGACATATTTCACTCCATACCTCATCTTTATATACTTGTGCACTGTTTCATGTATTAGGAGTACCTGTGAGAGTACCTTCATGAGTGTTGCACATTTACTTTCTCATATCCCCAGTGCATGATTATTGCATACTGTTGTCATATCATTATTGCTGGACATATTGGTGGTACTGGTTAGTGTACTTTCTATTATTTCGTACTCATGACCATTATATTTGAAATGTCATATATTAGATTCATGCTGTACGTTCATTCTCGCGATTACCTGCATATGTTATTTACTATTCACGAGTTGGCAACTCACCCCCGTTGTGCCACAGGTATTGCTGGATTTTCCCCAAAGTAGTCAAGGCAAGCTATTCAGCTTTTCAGCTATACACTCATCTATCATCTTTTGGTTTGCGGATACCACTTCGCCTGTTAGTGTGCAGTTTTGCCCAGGTGGGTTTTGTGGGTATCTGAGATTTGTATTGTATATTCGTTGTATCTTGTACTCTCCATCTACTAGCAGTTGTTGTGACTTAGAGACTTGGTGAGGACGACTTTGTATATATTGTGGATTTGTGGATTTTATACAGTTCCTTTTCTTTTGTCTCTTATTTCTTCGCTACGGCGTCGTATATCTGTTGTGGTGTTGTTTTCCGCCGTTGGGCGTGGATTTTGCTCCCGTTTGGGATGCTTTACTTTATATTCATGTTGTACCCTTTTTAGGGGCTTGTTTTATAAAGGAGGTGCTGCCAAAATTTTAAAGAAAATGTGGACTCTTTTAAAGAATTTGGGTTGTGATTTCAAATGTTTCTAAAACTTTATATTATCTTTTCCGTATTTTTTTATGGTTTAGATTTCTGGGTTTTGGCTTTCTTTTACTGCGTTACGTCTGGAGGCGTTGCGTAGTATTAGGGCCATCACATACCATTTTTGGGTCGTGACACCTGGCCACTCACAAAGTTATAATGTGAGTGCTGTTACCACGTTGAGATCGGGAAAAGTGCTGAATAACCGAGTGGGTGAGCAATGTGATGATAGTGACACCAATGATACCCCAACTTCTTCTTCTTCCCCTAATTCGTCTAGTCTTCCACCTTCACCCGAGCCTATTCTCCGTTTTCAGCAAGGCTCGAACCCTTCGTCCATTTTGCCAAATCTATATAAGTCGATTCCCATTCCAGTTTTGGGATCGAATCCGTCCCCACAATCCTCTCCAATGTTGGACCAAACCCTTTTTGATAAAGCACTTTATCTAAACAGGTTAAGGGGCAACAGACCAAGTCCACAAATGGAGAAGATTATGGAAATTTTTAAGCAAGTTAACATAAACATTCCTCTCCTAGATGCTATTCAACAAGTTCCGTCGTATGCAAAAATCCTAAAGGACTTGTGCACTAGGAAGAGAAAAGTTCAAGTACCTAAAAAAGTTTTCCTTGCGAGTAATGTGAGCACTGCTTTTACACAACAACTACCCAAGAAACGAAAGGACCCCGGAAGTCCTACAATTTCTATTTCCATTGGGGGTAAAAATATCAATCGTGCCCTACTCGATCTAGGTGCTAGTGTTAACTTGCTTCCGTATTCTGTTTATGAGCAATTAGGGATCGGAGAGTTAAAGCTTGCGCATTGCACTCTTCAGATGGCCGATCGATCTATCACCCAACCTAGGGGTGAGCTAGAGGATGTGTTAATCAAAGTCGGGGAATTCATATTCCCTGTAGACTTTATCGTTATAGATACACAACCTGTGGCAAACCCACGCAATCAAATTCCGGTGATACTCGGTCGACCCTTTTTGGCCACTTCCAACGCAGTAATCAATTATAGAAACGGCTCTATGACCCTATCCTTTGGAAAGAAGTCAATTGAGCTTAACATTTACAAGTTGGGAAGTGAACCCTCTGAACCCTATGCTCATGTGTGTTCTGTCGAATTAATGGATGTCGACAGCAGCGAATTTGATCAACCTCATAATTCTGACTCTTTTCATATGTCGTTGTTTGATACGGACTCTTCCACCGAGTTGTCCGGGTCAACATCTAACGCTGATGAGGAACTTTTTATTGAGTCTGACGATCACCCCATTTTTTCTGATGACATTATTCTTCGGGGTATCGACGAAAGCTTTGAGGAAATTTTCGCTGATGAACTCGTATTTTTACAAGACACGGGTGTTGAGATGAATCAACTCCAAGACAAAGAAATTGAATCTCCACCCCTTCTTCTGGACAATCATAATAATGCGAGTGATCCATCATCACTATCATTGTGTCGTCTCTCCAAATTGAGACGCAATCATTTTCCATTACACCTCTTATCACCTCCCCACTTCTTCACGTCGAAAGGTGACATGTTCTTCCACCAACCTTGGTGCTTCATCGATGAAATTTTTGAATGGTTGGTGTTGACCTTCGGTCTTTGCAAAGCTTGGCATTGACCAATAACCTTGACCCCCTCGTGTGATTTTAAAAGATTAACATTGTTTAACTCAAGTTTTGGGGGAAGGGTATATTTTGGCTCTTGAAAGAAAATGATTTTTACAAAATTGTGAGCCAAAAATAAGTTTGGGGGAGGATTTCACTTGCATATATTCTTGCCCCCATTAATAATTTCCTCCTAAGTCTACAGGTTTTTGAGCTTAACGGATAACATCAGTGAGGACACTGTTGTAAACGGGTTTGGGGGAGGTTTGTGCTTATTTACACATACTTTGCATTATACTATATATAAGCACAAATTTTTTTTGATAATAAAAGAATAGAAAGTGAAAAATTATATATGAAAGATAGGAATAGTTTAAGAAAACCAAGAAAATTAAAAGTTTTCTTAAACGAACTAGTAATAAGTAGTTATGAGCTGTTGTCCCAAAGGTTAGTAAGATGATGAAAGTCACTAATCTGAGGATAAAAATAAGTCTGAAAAATAGTTTCTATTCTGGAAGCCAAATATTTGAATGTTGATACCCTACTATATGCACTTACACATGTCTTGAAACTCGGGATAGTAGAGGATACCTTGAAATGCTCTTGTCTAAAGCCAAAGTATGAAGGAAATAAAAAAAATGAATAAAATATAAAATGGTGAAGAAAAAAATGAACACTGGTTTTGTTATCGCCAAGGCAGCAATAAAAAATATAGCGAGGGTACTTCATCACCTAGCGCCTTAGACCAACTGGTCTGGGAGTCACTGCTAAGCCTGTAAGACGAGGAAAATACTATCACCTAATCAGCAAGCACATAAGTAATTGGTCGGTTAGTACCTCAAGAAGTATTACGGTCGCATGAAAATGTGTGAGCGAATCCATATAAATATTCATCAAATTAAAAAGTACTGAGATAGATGGACAAGAGTATGATAGCTTGAATTGAATTCTCCGAGTGTAGGGATGTTCTATACACACACGTAGGGTTATATGATCGATTTTTCGATGAAAGGTAGGAACGAAAAATAAAGACGACGTTTTATTGAGGGATGATGTGATTTCTAACATTTTTTCATGACTATTAAGATAGGGCTCATGACAACCGAAAAGCTAGTATTAGTTGGAAACTCTAATTTTCAAAGTCTTTCTTTTATAGTTCTTATCTTTATGTGTAATTTTCACCATCTCTCTTTTATTATAGGATTTTGTGGGTGTAATCCGCTGAAAACCCTCAGAAGACAACACTCCTCCTACTAGGGACACCTAGAGGTTTAACGGCTTGTTGCACGTGCTCAGTGCAATCGTGTTGCCTACGAAAGTGTGCTTAGTTTTCTTCTTTTTTTCTCTTTCTCTTGAATAAACTAGTTTGCTCTGGACGATCAAAGATAAGTTTGGGGGTATTTGTTTAGTTGATAAAACTACACATTTAATATGACATTTTTCCTACTATTTCTATATAATGAAATGTGTTTATTATAATATATAATACATATGAGGGTTTATCTGTAAAAATACTATTTTCATGTGTTTATATATTATAATTAACATTTGGTAGGAAAAAGTAAGCATATATTATCCATGTAACATTTGGCCCAATTAAATATGCTTACCTTATTAAATACCTTTGACCAATTCTTAATGGTTAAGTTAATATCTCAATATAACAAACTCTACTAAATATTATTTGTTGAGATATTGTGCAGAATTTGCAGGGCTGAAATCAAGGAAATCAAAGTTGGCAAAACAAACCTACCTAATTAAGAAAGTAAACTAAGGAAATCAATTCTGGCAGTGATGTAGAAAAGATTTTCAGTTTCCAGAGATTCAAAAGATCACCACGTGTCACCAGAAGAAGCCACAAGAAATTTAAAGCCAAGATCCCACCATAAGACCGCGGATCCGCGGTCAAACCCATCCAACGGCCGCGGTTCCGCCGCACTTTAAGGGAATTGGGATTCTGGATTTTTTTGGTTAGAATCGTAACAACTAGTTTCCAAATTAGGAAGTTAGGGTTCTGGCTCTGGGACTATAAATAAGGACCGAGAGCCTCTTGGAAAAATCATCAAGTCGACGCGATCACGAAGTCCAAGACGGCTCACGCATCCAGACTGATCATCAACTGTTCGTCTACCTCATTGGAAGAGATCGAGAAGCAAGCTGGTCTTTATAATCATTTTCTAAGGATCAAAGTGTAATGAATATTGTTGATTAATAAAGGTAGTTCTTTTTCTTATTCTATTTCTTCGTAGTTTAATTATGCATTTTCTCTCCATCTCTTTTTCTCCCAACATGCGCGAGTAATTCTCCGCTTGTTAGGGTTCGTAGGATTAGGGTAGGCTAATGGATGATGAACATCCCTAAACCCTTTTTAAGTCCGATAAAGTTTATGAACTTTATCAAAAGAATCATTAACATCCTAATCGGGCGCGCTAACAATTCTTTGTTAGTCTCGACCGCGATTAGAGATTAGATTAATGATTGTTTTGGTAAAGGCTAGATATGAACGAAGTTCCGTGTCGAGATAAGGGTTAAGAGTGGGATTCCTTTTCCCTCCAGAAACCCTAATCTACACGCATCACCGTCGTTCTAGTTTTAAATCTATTAAAGGATAAAAAGGGTAACTTTTAATTAATCATCCATGACTACTAAATCCTAACGAACCCTACAAGCCCCCTTATTATATTAACTACATCCCTAAAATAATCTAGATATATATTTTTGCATTCTTGCTTAACGTAGATCTAGAAACCATTCTTCAAAATTCTTTATCCCTCCTCTCTTTCTCAACACATCTAAAGTAAGAGTAAAAGATTCAACGTTTCCCAGAGGACGACCCGTACTCACCTCGGTCTAGCTACACGCGACACCGTTATTGATTGCAGTTAACTACTACAAAAACACTCTTTCGAATCAATCAGTATCTGAGTACTTTTTCATGCATCAAAAGTTTACCAAGTGGTTTTAAAAAAGAAGCTATAGTCTCACTTTTTTCTACGTGCCCAGGAGTGGCACGAACTTTCACAAGGAAAACCTTTTGGGATGTTTCAAAAAGGCGGAACGTATATTTGAGAAAATCATATATGAACGTATATTTACTACTTTACAAATGAGCGTCCGCAACTTGAGCTATGAGTTACGCATCACACGACGATTCGAGAAAGATTTTGCATGCGTTTCATTCTGCATTTAAAATAGTTTTAAAGAGATGCGTACTATATACGTAGTACGATTTTGACTATAGTATATTGAATTTTTCAACGGTGAATTTCGAGATTTGTATTTTCATTATAACTCCAGTGATTGCGTGATGCTTGACGGAGTTTGACTTTGATTTTTGCACGCGTTTTCAAGCGCATGCATTGCGATATGATATGCTTTATGTATTCGTGATTTCGGAGCCCCGACGACTTGATTGTTTTGCTAAAATGTTTTAGTAATTAGGGGGAATTTAAATTAAAATTCGAGGACCGAATTTATTTAAGGGGGAAGATTGTAACATTTCGGAAAATAAAATATTATTGTTGGGATTTAAATAATTAAAATAATAAATTGCATGAATATTATTAAGTATGAGAATTAGTTTTAATGAAAGGGTATAATTATATACCGATAGTTTAGAAAATATTTGGAAATTTATATCAAATATTGATTTTAAAAGAATTTATGTGATTTAGACATTTTATATATTAATTGTATGCAAATAAATGCTAAACTTGATTAATATTTCGCTAATCATGCATTAATCCGGTTTATGTGCATGACATGCAACATGGCATGTTGCAAAACACTTGTTGCATTAATTTAAACCATGCTTCATTTGCATTTAAATAGGTTTTGTTTTGTTTTTAAAAAAAGGGAATTTGCGAGATATTTTAGCTTGAGGGGGACAAAAGGTATAGGCATAGCATGCCAAGCATTTTTATAGCCCAATTTCACTGCCACCTCATATTTATCTTTCCCCTGCACCAATTCTTCAATCATCTCACTTGATTGAGTCTCAGAGATGTTGATGAAGATGGGGAGCATTAGCTCTCCTTCTCTCTATCTCTCTATCTCTCTTCATATTCATCAAATAAAAACAAAATCATTATTTCATTAAATAGGCACCATAGGGCCATATCACTCAAATATCACCCTCATCATGGCTTATCTTCAAATGGGTATCGATTGTTTTGTTGTGCAAAGGCTTCAGCTTTGGATTCGAGCCAAGAGAAGCAGCCCTCTTCTCCTTTGTTGGTGGCAAATGAGAATGGACCTCAAGTTCAAACTGGGTAACTTCGCGTGGACTTCCGAGACGACGAAGCACATCGACTTCGACTAAGCGAGAAGATTGGCAAGTGAGTAGATGTATATCTACGGGGGAAGTCCGGTGGAAGGCGTATAGTACCCCCGCAACTGTAGGAAAGGATATTGCTAGGTTAGTTATATTTGGATACTTAAAAAATAGGGTATCTTGGAGACCTTAGGTTAGATTAGGTTTAACCTAGGAAGATCTATCCTTAATGTAGTTTACCGTAGTCAAGAACCTTAGGATACGTATTATCGCGCACACACACGCATGTGTTATGATAGGTGTATATGTATATATGTATATATATATATGGATGCGTTAATATATATATATATATATATGTATGTATGTATGTATGTATGTATGTATGTATGTATGTATGTATAGTATGCATATACGTATAAGATGAGGATACTATTTGTTAATGGATCTGAGTCAATATGATCGGGCATGATGCCGTGAGATTTTGATATGTGATTGAGTCGAGACACCGTTCATGATATGATATTATGAGGATCGTTGGGCGATATATATGCAAACATGCGATAACATGTGACTCGATGGAATAATTGATTGTACGAGACCTTAGATCCATACCACTGATTATGATATTGTACGACGATTGATACCATACGAATGATGATATATATATATATATATATATATGATATTTGACCCGTACCCTCGATTTTGGAGATGTCGTACGATGGATATTACCGTATGAGGTATATGGGATGATTGATCCCTACTCTTGACTCGAGAATGTCGTACGGTGTATTATACCGTACGTGATGCTATGAGGCTGGATCGCCGACTATTAGGCATATCGAATCGGAAATGCTATAGGCTTTCTTATCACTTTGGACTCGGTTTCTTAGTTTAGTCCTTTAGTTGCATTTAATGTTTACTTTCTGCTATGCTCATATTACTCTCATTGCATTGTAGATATTTATACAAGTGCTTTCATTATCTGTCACGATCTCGTCTGCTAGGACACCTGCACCATTACCGATGATGCATATGTTGCACGTACACTTACTGGCCGGCTCACACACATCATCATCGGTAATTGACATGTCACGTACACATTAGAAAACGTTATTTCACTGTTAAACCTGATAACTTGTAGTTAAGTAGTGTTGTTAGCATTCACGATACTATATGTTAGTTTAGATATTGCATTCATATATATACATTCTGCTTATGCACTGTGCTGGGGCTTTATGCCGATATTCATTGTTTGCTTATTGACTCATGATTATGAGATTTCGATATTTCATAAGATTTCTGGATTTGGGAAACCGTGTGAAAATTTGAAAACTTGTGCTCTTTTTAAAAAAGAAGAAATACAGTTTTCCCTTGATATGATATTTCGTGTCTGTTAGTGTATATGCCCTAGAGGCCATTACTGTATCATACTAGTTTGTATATTACTTAATGGAAGCTTGGGATATTCACCTTGTATAAACAATCTTGCTCAATATAGTAGTATGCTACTTGGTTTGTTTCTACTTCAATGTGTACATGTGTTTATTTTAGTATATCACCTATACACATTAGTAGAGCCCTTAGGATCTTTGCTTGATTACCAGCGTTGTGATGGCAGTCACACTAGTGGGGGCTGGGTAATCATAAGCACATCCTTATACTGGTCCCTAGTCGCAGGACTATCGAGACAGGGCATCGATACTCCGGAGTAGACTAGCGTATGCGCTTCTCATCCCAGTGTGGAAGATGGTCTGTCCCACAGCCATCAGTACGTCGTACTGGAGATAGTATACGGGTGCTCGTTAGGTTACGAGTACACTGGACAGGACTCGTCGGGAACTGACCGGCTGGTATTATACCTATCGTCAGTTATCAGTTCCCAAGTGACATGAGTACAGCTTAGTCCGCTGACTTGACACTGTCACTTCGCCTCGAGTGTGTTCCCACTGTATTTTGATTACTACCCTACCACGGCTCAAAAGAGTCGTGCAAACAGATAGTAGTTGGGTACAGTCCCGAAGCACTTGGAGGCAGTGACGGTTAGACAGGATTCGTCTCTCCCGGTATTGGGGGTTGACATCGCGCTGTGTCTAGGAGAGCCATTACACGAGTAGTCCCTGGCCAGGGCAATCGAGATATACTGGTAGGCTTCCAGTGTTATCTCAGGGTGTTTTGGGCTTCACTCCGACACGACTTGTACCGCTATTAGGGGACTGACGTTTACCGCCCCCTAGGCCCGCCATGCGATGTATCAAACGAACAGACCGGACTGTACGGAGACTGTCACATTCAGACTCAGTAGGAGTTTAGATGGGGTTCACCTCGTCAGTCTTCTTATCGGCATCTACCTGGGGACCGTTACGCACAGCTAGTGCCGCTATCGGTCTGTGGTTAAACCCACTGCCAGCGTAGTGTCGAGTCTTTAGAGTCCCACACAGAAGGCTATTCGCCTCTGGGCAAAACAGAGTAGAGGTCGCATGGTTTTGCGACAGGGTTCGTTCTCATCCGCGCACTTGTGCACGTTTGGAGTCCGGACAGATATTACTAGCAAGCTCTGGTTTGAGCCAGATACTGGTATATATTTTGGGTTGATTTTATCTCATAGTATTCATGTTTCTCGGAACAAGAATGCGGGTGTGTATGCACAGTTGATTGAGGCGGAGGAAGAGGATTTTCATTAGGGTTTCGGAACGGGTGCGTATGCACAGTTGACAGTCGTCTTTTTCCAAACCCTAATGAATTTATGATATATCAATTAATAATATTAATTAAATGAAATTGTGTCATGGTTGGGTTTGTTGACTTGTTGACCAAGGTTGACTTGTTGACCATGGTTGAAAGTTTGACCATCATCATTACATATCAAAGATGCTCTTTGATTCTAGCAAAACCATTTAATGAATGTAATGATAATGGTCATTCCAAACCATCCATCAACTATTTCATTTTTATTATTATTGTTAATTTGATAATTCTTTTCATTTTGGTTATGGTTGTAAAATGAAAAGGATTGCTTATTCTATCATGACTCTTCTCTCTCCTCTCTTCTTCTTCCTCCTCCTCTAGTTCAAGGAGCTCCCTTCTCATGTGTTGAGAATCCATCTCCTTGAGATAAAAACACCCCAAAGCCACTCTCTACTCACTCTAGGGTTAGAGGTTTAGCAAGCCAAAGATCCTAGTTCACTCAAAGTTCGAGAAAGAGCCCGAAGGTTGAACCCTCAGGTGGATCCATCTTTAACGGAAGAAGGCGATGAGGAAAGCACCATCAACCCCTACAAAGGTTTCAAAAAGGAGGAGTTCAAGTTAGGTATAACCTCTTTTCTGAGTAGCTAACTCTCTTTAGCTTTCTTGCTAGTTTAGTTTAGAAAAGATCCCGACTTTGTTAGTTCATGTTGCCCCATGCGCTAAAAATTTGATTTTTATACCGTTTTCCGCCTCCCTGCAAGAACCGGGGTTGGCAACGTAGACTTTCAGTGGTATCAGAGACTAACTAAACTTAAACTAGCTTAGTAGTAAAGTGTATGGAAGTTTGATCGGAAAAATCGCAAAACCGGAAAATCAAAAACCCTAACTTTCTGTTGAAATTTTTTGTGCTCAAAAGATAAAATGGTTTACTCCTAAAATCGGCTCAGGGTTTTGTGAAAACACCTAAGTCATGCAAAATGTAACCTAAGTGCTAAAATTAATCTAGTTGTTAGTGTGCATTTTTGTTAAATTAAATTTGTAATAATTATATAAATTGCAAACTAGTTTTTTTGAAATGTATATATTTTAGTGAGATAAAATAGTAGTGCATATTTGTATGACCTAATTAAGTTATTTAGTGAGCATTTTGGCCACAAAAAAAATTGTTGAAATGTTTTTATTGGTTAAAACCCAAGTTTTGAGCCGAAATGGGAAATTGTGCTAATTTTGTTAACTAGGTTTTGTAAATTTATATATTTTGAGGAGAATAAATTATTGGAATGGTTTATATGACTTGGTTATGATATTGAGTGGATATTGCTGCCGCTAGATTTGTTTAAACGTCGAGTTTTGTACTAAAACGGGTAATTTTTGCTTGCTAGATTTTTGGAAAAATGGCTTTTAAAGTGAGTTCGAGGTTTTTGTGAATCTTAACCTATTTTATAGTATAATTAGTGCTTGCGATCGTGCAAATGAGTGTGTTTGGGTTTTTCTCAATGGTTTGGCGTTTGTACGCCGACGTCGAGGGTTTTTGGATTGATTTGTGAAAGCAACCGTAGGTTTTGACCTATGTGGGATTCGTGTGTCGTTTTGGTCATGAGTCGGATTTTAATGCAATACGGTACATTATGATATGTAGGTACCCCATGTGGACTTCGAGATGACAAGCAAGCGCGTGGCGACATCGGCACCGGCGAGCGAGGACCAGGTGAGTAGATTTATATCTACGGGGAGAAGTGGGGTGGATGGAGTATAGCACCCCGCAGTCCGTAGTATAGCTCATATATATGTTTATATAGGTGTTTTATGATACGAGAATGTTTATTCATGATATGTTTATGTGTTCATGGATTACCTTTGGGTTAGTTGCGAAACCCTAGAGTAGTTGTTATACCCACATACGCACACACAGACTTGCATACATTACTTTCTTGTGCGTAGATGGGGATGTGTATATATGTATATATGCGTGGGTATAGGACTATGCATATATACATTCATATACACATGCATGGATAATGAGGATAGTACTTGGGGTTTAAGATGAGTCGATGAGATTTGATTCGAGACCGTGAGATCGGTGATATGGTAGGGTTCGTATTTGAGATACGAAACGACGTTGTAGCGGGTCCTTGACGTAGTGTTTCACACACGTGCATGCATACTTAGGCGGTATCAGTATTGTACTAGACGTAGATCAGTACCCCGATCATGATATTTGATAAAGAGGATACCAGATGAATAGTATGATGAATGTGATATTGACCCGTACCCAGATTTGGGATGCCGTACGACGGATTTACGTACGAGCTATATATTGATGATTGATCCGCACTCTTGACTTGGGATGTCTTATTATAGATATGGTATCGGATATGATATTATTGAGGCGGGATCACCGACTATACATATACAGGTATGTATATGTATCGACTCAGATTATAGGCGGCTTCCTTACCTGTAGTTCAGCTTGTTAGTTCAGCCGTATAGTTTAGTGTAGTTGTTAGATTAGATTAGACTCCTACCTATTTCAAAAACTAGCGGATCGTGGGTATTTTAAAAGACAGGTCAAGGGATCTACGGATATTTCAAAAGACGTATCCTTTATTAAAACCACCGTAGCCCCTATTTTCAAAACCCCATGATTCGTATTATTTAAAATGGCACCATTGTTTAGTATTTAGCTCCCGCTCATTTTGGTTGCTCGCTCCGCATCGCATACTTACATTGTTATTTCATATTGCATTGTTGACATTATGTTGTTAGGACACCAGCACCATTACCGATGATGCGTACGTACCACATACACTTACTTGCCGGCTCACACACATCTTCATCGGTAATTGCCATGTCACGTACACCTTAGTAAATATTATTGCTTAACTTAGCTTGATAGCTAGTAGTTTGACATAATATTAGTGTACTTACCTTATATGCCAGCTTAGATATTGTAGTTATTACTTGTCACTTCATGCATACTGCTATTCATTGTTATGCCGTATTCATGGATTCTCATGCTTGTATTCATGGATTCTCATGCTTATATTCATGGGTTTACATGCTATTGATGATTTGGATTCGAATTTCCATGAGATTTTCTGGATTTGGGGGAAAACCGCAAAACTTGTATAAGCTTCTTTCCTCTCTTTTAAATAAAAAGTGCGGTTTTCCCATGATCTATGGGTCGTCCACCATGAGTTTGCTGATGGATTTCGAGACCCGATTCGAGAAGATGGATGAACCATTTCGGGTACATGGTGGGCCCGATACGGTACCCCGGGGCAAGAGGATCGTGTTGTTGACGTTGAGTCTGGCAGGAGAGCACTACCGACCGGTGATTTTACCCTATGCGTCGGATATCCGGAGGATACCGTCGTGGTCTTGAGATGGATGGTAGGGGCCGGTCTGGACTGACGCCGCCCTAGATATTGTGATTGAGACATTGAGATTTTGAGATATTGAGGTACAGAGATATCGAGATATTTGGACATTTGTTTTGTGTTGATGCTGGGCACTGTTTTATGATGATTTCATTCTTGGTACCTCATTTTTAAAATACAGAAATCTTACTAAATTATGAAAGCAGTTTCTTTAGTACATGTATTCTGTTTTCATGCATTCATACATCATCCATATGTTATATTTCTACCTGAGGCACTGACAAGGACACATAGGATTACACTTGGGTTAGACTTTTACCCTAGCCATTGTTATAGGCTGCTGGTTATATATTTGAGGATATATTATGATTGTTGCCGTAGGAGTGCGTTGTTCATTCGATTTCCGTTCGTAGATGTTTTTCTACTCACGAGTTGGCAACTCACCCCCGTTGTGCCACAGTTTCTTGCAGGTTTTGTTGTACAGGTTTCATTACAGCTTGCTGGCACTACTTCCTTTTCCGGGTGATTTGCTAGTAGGTGGGTTTATTTGTATCGTACCCCCCATTATATACCTTGTATATTATTACTCTGTTGTATCTAGAAGTTCCATCAACCAAACATGTATTTTTTTCAGATAGAGACCAGTGATGTTTAGTCTTTCGACCTTAGAGTCGCGCGTTGTATTTTTATGGATTTCTTGCTGTTTTGAGTTTCCTTTTGAGTTTTGATCCTCGCCCTTGGCGTTGTATATTATATTGCTTGTGTGGTTGTGACTGTCGATTGACGAAGAGCTAGCTCCCGCTTGGGGATGCCTTTTTATTGATTTCGTATACTATTCATGTTATATCCCGTTTAGGGGCCAGTATTTACAAAGGAGACTCTGCCGAAATTTTCAGTAAATATTTGATGTTTTTAAAAAAAAACGCATAATTCGGTTTATGCTATTAAAACTACTTGATTTAAATTGGTTTCCCTTCACTCTACTACTTTTCTTGGTTTGGATTTCTGGGTTTTCGGTTTACTTAGATTACGTACGCCTCGAGATGTTTCGTAGTTTAAGTGCCGGTCATGTTCCGTACTTTCGGGACATGACATCCAGTTCTTCTAGTCAAGAAGAAAGATGGCACAATGAGGATGTGCATCGATTATCGAGAATTAAACCGGGTGACTATTATGAACAAGTACCCGATCCCTCACATTGTAGAATTGTTCGAGCAGCTTAGTGGCGCGAGGGTATTCTCGAAGCTGGATTTGCGGTCCGGATATCATCAGGTTCGAGTTAAATCAGAAGATATTTGCAAGACTGCGTTCCGAACTCGATATGGACATTACGAGTATTTAGTGATGCCATTCGGAGTCACGAATGCACTGGCGATATTTATGGACTTGATGAACCGAATCTTTTCACCGTTCTTGGACCAGTTTATAATGGTGTTCATCAATGATATTCTGGTCTATTCGAGGAGCCTAGAGGAGCACGCAGAACACTTGAAGATCGCACTGCAGACATTGAGGCAAGAAAGATTATATGCAAAGATGAGCAAGTGCGAGTTTTGGCTTGAAGAAGTAAAGTTTTTGGGGCATGTCGTATCCGGAGATGGAATCGTCGTTGATCCTGAGAAGATTGCAGCAGTTCAAGATTGGCTGATTCCGAAGAACGTAGCAGAGATCAAAAGTTTTCTTGGACTTGCCGGATATTACAGAAGATTCGTGGAGAATTTTGCTCGCTTGGCTGAGCCTTTGACCAAGCTTACGCGTAAGGAAGTACCGTTCGTATGGACGGATAAGTGTGCATCAGATTTTGAGGCGTTGAAGTAAAAGTTGATAACCGCTCCTATTTTGACCGTACCAGATAGTTCTGGAGGATTGGTGATTCACAGCGACGCATCTGGGAAAGGTTTGGGATGTGTTCTGATGCAGCATGGGAAAGTTATAGCTTACGCATCGAGGAAGTTGAAGACCCATGAGAAGAATTACCCAACTCATGATTTGGAGATTGCAGCGGTGATTTTCGCTTTGAAGATTTGGAGACACTACTTACTGGGCGAAAGGGTCGAAGTATTCACCGATAACAAAAGCCTAAAGTACGTGTTCATACAGAAAGAGCTTAATATGAGACAGCGTAGATGGTTGGAGTTGATGGCTGACTATGATCTTGATCTTAAGTACCATCCGGAGAAAGTTAATGTAGTGCTGGATGCGCTTAGTCAGTTGCCAGCAATTCGGATGTTGACTGCACAAAAGGAGCTTATCGAAGATTTTCGGAGATTCGAGTTGGAGTTCGTGCTACCGCATTCTTCGGGACAGTTGATGCAGCTGCAAGTACAGTCGTCATTGATCGAGAGTATTAAAGCAGCGCAGTCACTGGATCCAAGATTGCAAAAGTTTTGAGGACAGGTTGAAGCAGAACTTCTAACGGACTTGTTGATTCATGAAGATGGTTCGTTGCGTTATGGTAGCCGTTTGTGTGTGCCGAAAAGAGACATTCGTGAAGAAGTTATGAAAGAGACGCACAGTTCCGCATATTCCGTACATCCAGGAGGCACGAAGATGTACTGTGATCTAAGACATCATTTCTGGTGGGAAGGTATGAAAAAGGAGATTGCCGCTTTGTAGCGAAGTGCTTGGTGTGTCAGCAAGTTAAGGCTAAACATCAAAGGGTAGTTGGTTTATTGTAACCACTTCCAATTCCTCCGTGGAAGTGGGAACATATAACCATGGATTTCATGACAGGTTTACCGCGGAGTCCAAAGGGCAACAATGCAATTTGGGTGATTGTTGATCGATTGACCAAGGCAGATCATTTCATACCGTTTCGAGTTGGTCAGTCGACGGAAGCGTTAGCAGAACGGTACATGCAGGAGATTGTGAGATTGCATGGAGTACCTGTGAGCATCGTTTCCGATCGTGATGCTCGATTCTTATCGCACTTCTGAAAGAGCTTACAGGAAAGTTTGGGGACGCGATTGAAGTTTAGTACCGCTTATCATCCTTAGACAGATGGCCAGTCGGAGAGAACGATCCAAACTCTTGAAGACATGTTGAGAGCTTGCATGTTAGACTTCAAGGGTTCGTGGGAGGATCATCTACACTAGGTGGAGTTTTCTTATAATAACGGCTTTCAGGCGACTATTCAGATGGCTCCATTCGAAGCGTTGTCTGGTCGCAAGTGTCGCTCACCTGTTTGTTGGGACGATGTTGGAGAATGGAGATTGTTGAGACCGGATTTGATCATGGAAACAGTAGAGAAGGTTATTACTATCCGGAATCATATGATCGGCAGAAGATTTGGGCAGATACATCGAGAAGACCTCTAGAATTCGCTGTTGGTGATCTGGTATTCTTGAAGATATCACCGACTAGAGGAGTGATTTGTTTTGGGAGTCGAGGCAAGCTTAGTCCTTAATTCGTTGGTCCTTTCGAGATTATGGAGCGTGTTGGAGAAGTGGCTTTACCACAATCTTTGGCGAATGTTCATGACGTGTTTTATGTATCTCAACTCCGTAAGTATGTTCGAGATGAAACACGCATGTGCTAGATCATTCGGAGCTCACTGTAAGAGAGGATTTGACCTTTGAGGAACGACCGATGTCGATTGTTGATCGAAGAGAAAAGTTCCTCAAGAACAAGGTTATTGTAACACTTCGAAAATCGTTTAGGCAGTTTTTCGGTAATCGGCAAAATAAGCAGTCTTTTCCGTAAAAAAGTCAAATTAAGTATTTTTCAATATAGGTCTAATTATACAAAATTTAGATAAGATATTGCTAAAATTTGGTTACTAAATTGTCACTTAAAATTTTCTAGTTTTTTAAAAAAAAATCTTAATTAATTATTTTTAATATTATTTTAAGCTTTTAAAAATACATTTAATTAGTGATAAACAAAAATTTAAATGGGTAAATTACACACTTAGGAACCATTATAAACTAAAATTTAGTGTTAATAAAATTGTATCACGACTTTTCTAGAATGTAGTTCTATGGTTTGAAATTTAAAGCAAAAATGAATTTAAAAGGGGCTTTTTTGTAAAGTTTGTTGTGTTGAGCATTAAATGCATTTGAGAGTGACTTTTCTTAGAACTTCTACATTTTTTCCCTCACTCCCCCTCACTCTCCAGCTCTGGCCGAGCTTCCCTCCAACAGCCCCCATTTCCCCCCCCCCCCCCATTTTCTTTCTTCAAAATTCATGCTAAAATTCACAAAAAATCCACAAAATACACACTTTTCTTCACTAATTCAAACCTAACCCTTATGTTATCCCTTCTCAAGCCCAAATTGGTCTAAGACAATGAGAAAGGAGACCTCTTTGGAGGCTTAGTGCAAGGAATCAACACTTGGAAGGTATAAGTTCTAAACAAGTTGTTTAATTTGTAGTTTAAATAAGCTAAATTGGTATTTTAAAGTGTTATTTTGTGTATAATTCCTTGTTTAATGAAATTCTAGATTAGGGTTTGAAGTATGATAATTGGGTTAAAATTTGTGTTGTGGCCATCTAGTAGTTTGAATGGGATGTTGGAGTTGGATTGTGATCGCGATATCGTTAATTCGCGATGTTCGCATCGAAATCGGTATGCTAATGCTTACTAGGTTTTTATAAAAATTAGGAGGTGATCTAATTGAGATATATGGACGATATTTAAAACATCTCATACGACTATTATGGTGTGCGTATGCGGAGGTTGGTTTAGTCGGGTTTTAGTTTTGATGGTTGCCCCGAAACGACGATTTTATTTAAAGTTTTAGCGATTTTCGTGTGTTTCCCGCGCACCGAGTGCACGTTGTGCCTAACTTGTGAGCGTCGATCTTTTCATATTGTGACTTGCGTCATTTCAGGAATATGCAATCTTATGTTGTGTGTTATGCAATTCTAGGATCGGTTGCGGAAACATCGGACGCGGCGCGCAAAGGCAAAGCGGTGGTTGGATCAGATTAGCGAGGCATTCAGATGAGTAGATGTATTCATCTATGGGGGAATCTTCTGGATGGCGCGAGGCACACCATAGTTAGGCTTACTTTATTACTTGCAACTATATGCATTGTTAGACAGCTAACCCTCTCATTCATATGCATACCTTTATAGCTATTCGTCTGCTAGAATTGCATGGATATCCATATACACATGTGTGATATAACTTCATAGGACACGTACACCATTACCATTGGCTCTTGTTGCACGCGCAATATTCATGTGACACACACGCCTTTAGTAATTGACATGTCACGAGCACTGTAGAACCCGATTAGTTCAGTATCAACACTTGCATCGTATATGATGCATCGAATTGCATAGCATATATATATACACACCTCACTTCATCATCATGCTATATAGGTTTCTAGCTATAAATCACATTGCATACCTTTGACATCATAAGCATTTATCATATACAACATGTTGGGTATTATGATTTTCTTGAGGATTTCCGTATTGCTGCGATTTCTGGATTTTGGGGAAAACCGCAAGAATTTAACAAAAGCTTATTATTATCATTTTTAAAACAAAGTTGCGGTTTTCTCGTGATGTATGTGTCGTCCACCATGAGTTTTCATGTTTTCTGTTGGATTTCGAGATCCGATTCGAGGAGTGGATGAACCGTCTCGGGTACATGGTAGGCCCGGTATGGTACCCCGGGGTAAGAAGATCGAGTTGTAGACGATGAGCCTGGCAGGGGAAGACTACCTACCGGTGATGTCTGGCGCGGCAAATATCCGGAGGATACCGACTATTGTCGTGAGATTTGATGATATGGGCCGATCCGGATTGACGGAGCCCGATGTATTTAGACATTGATACAGTAACACATTGAGACAGATATATTTCCATTTTTTGTGTCGATACTTGACACGGTTTTCAGAAGATTTCATGATGGTACTTAGCTATTGCGCAGATATTCTTTTTCTAAAGTTAAGAATGCAGAGCTTATAGTATTTTAAAACACTTAAAGATTTCATATTGATGTTTCATACATATGCATACATACTAGTGGCATTGCATCACATCTAGATAGACATGTTGTGACGCATTTGCGTGCATTCTCACGATAGCCTTATTAGATGTTATTTTCTACTCACGAGCTGGCAACTCACCCCCGTTGTGCCACGGTGTCTTGCAGGTCAGACCCGTCAGCCTTATAGCGACGGGCTTATCTTATTGTTGGCTTCTTTTGCTCAGACTCGCGACATTGCTCGTAGGTGGGTTGCGATGACACTTTTATCTCTTTTTGTACTATCTTTGAATCTAGTATTCTCCAGCTACAACTTCTTATTTGTATATGCGACCTAGTGATGAGAATGAGAGATTTGTGTATATGTGGTTTCTTTTGGGTCGAGCTCATTTGAGCCGACGTTGTGTTTTCTTATATTTTGCATTGCTTATGCTCATTTGCTTGATATTACATATATATTGCGTGGTATTGTGATCCGCCTTGGGCGAAAAGCTAGCTCCCGCTTGGGGATGTCATTTTGTTATTACAGGTTTATATATCTTGTTGTATCCATTTTGGGGGATAAAATTTACAAAGGAGACTCTGCCGAAATTTTCGGAAATTTTGATGCTTTTAAAAAAAGGGTTAATGCAACTTAATTGATTTTAAGTCGTTATCATGAAAGGTTTTCCTTCACTCTTGTTGATTTTGGTTTAGATTTTCTGGGCTTTGGCTGACTTAGTTTACGTTACTCCTTTAGATGTCTCGTAATCTAAGTGTCAGTCACGTTCCATACCTTCGGGTCATGACAAAGTTGGTATCAGAGCGTAGGTTTTACCTTTCTGAGTGTAGGACGACCCTTGGTAGATGGAGTAGGTGACTTAAGCAGAGTGGCGTAGCGTGGGTATGTTCCGCGGCATACTTACGATACGGTACTCCGCCTAAGTGACCTTAGGAAATAATTGCTTGTATTTCCTTTCTTGATTCCTTGCATTCCTTGATTCAATTGCAATGTTCTTATCGCTCCTGTTTCTTATTCCAGCTTCGATGCCGCCAAAGACTATGAGAGCTCAGCGGGCTGCCGCTAGGGATGAGCTTCGAGTGGGATCGTCTGAGGCGAGGATCGAGCGGGATGATACGCGTACCCCTCAGGGTCAGATTGATCCGCTTTCTCCCGACCGTATTGCCAGATTAAAGGCCGGTATGCAGGAGTTGCGACAGATGATGGGATCTTTAGTTGAGTCCAGTAGGGCACAGAGATCCGAGGACGCTCCTTCCACCGCACAGACCACGATTGTACCTGCTACTCAAACGGTTACTCCTGCCACTACTGCGACTATCCCTGTTTCACTACAGGAGTTTATGAGATTGAGACCTCCAGCTTTTACCGGTACGGATGCGACAGAGGACCCACAGGCATTTCTTGATAGGATGGCTAGGATTTGCCGTTCGTTGAGGTGTTCTGATGATAGATGGGTGGAGTTCGCGAGTTTTCGTCTGGAGGGCCTTGCCCAGACGTGGTACGATTCAGTAGAGAGACGCCGAGCTGCAGGTCTACCTTCTATGACCTGGGACGAGTTTACAGCTGCATTTCTTGCCCGTTTTCTCCCGGAGAGTGTCCGAGATGCTCGAGCCCATAGTTTTGAGTCTCTACACAAGACTCCTGGGATGACGGTGTCGGAGTATGATATACAGTTATCCAGTTGTCTCGATATGCTCCGTACCTAGTAGACACGGAAGAGAAGAGAATAAAGAGGTTTGTGTGAGGGCTTGACACACAGCTATTCCTTTCCATCGGCACCCAGCACTTTGACACATACGCAGCCGCGATGGATGCAGCCTTACTTTTAGAGGAACGCATTTCTGAGACTCCGGTCGTTTCTGGGCCGAAGAGGATCCGTACTGATACGCCAGCTCAGCGGCAGATGGGTAGACACCGCGATAGGTTATTTCCGGGAGATGGTGGCAGAAGAGGATTGTGACGAGGTCAGTTATTTGGTTCATATCCGCAGACTCAGCAGTCGTCGCCAGGATGTTTTCGGTGCTGGAGTCAGTACCATCGTATCAGAGACTGTACTATGGGGCGCCAGTGCGCAGAGACAGTCCCGCATGTGACCTTACCACCTTCACCACCTCCTCAGAGAGCTTTACTTCCTACCCCTGATGATGCTCCATGCCAGCCAGATGTTCCTAGAAGTCGTGGGCGTGGCGGTCCTGTTCAGAGAGGACGAGGAGACAGAGGCAGGGGCATAGGCCTAGGTAGAGGCAGAGGACAACCAGCTATTAGTGGTGGACAGGCCCGAGTGTTCGCGTTGACTCCTCAGGATGCACAGGCGTCCAATGCCTTCGTGACAGGTACTCTGCCGGTATGTTCTTTTGATGCACGGGTATTATTTGATCCAGGCTCCACACATTCCTATGTATCCACGTACTTTGCACCGAGGTTGGGCCGAGATTCTTCTCCGTTAGATCAGCTGCTTGTCGTTATTACTCCGGTAGGTGAGTCGTTTGTTTCCCGTTTTGTGTACCGATAGTGTCCCGTTCGTATCGGGGAGAGAGATTCTTCAGTTGATTTGATTCTCCTTAATATGCTAGACTTCGACGTTCTTCTTGGTATGGACTGGCTAGCCACCTGTTATGCATCCGTGGATTGCCGTGAGAAGGCCGTCAGATTCAGCTTTCCTAGTGAGCCGGTTCTTGTTATTCAGGGAGATCGTAGCACTACCCTTCCAAGCTTGATTTCTTCTCTTCGCGCTGGTCAGCTCTTGAGGAAAGGGTGTCAGGGATTCTTAGCCTATGTTTGTGATACTAGCGCTACAGAGGTTCCGTTGGACCAAGTCCCTGTTGTGAGAGAGTTTCCTGATGTATTCCCTGACGAGTTGCCTGGTCTGCCACCAGAGCGCAAGATTGAGTTCTGCATCGACTTGATCCCCGTCACGGGGCCTATCTCTATACCGCCTTATCGGATGGCCCCAGCGGAGCTTAGAGAGCTGAAGGATCAGTTACAGGACTTGCTGGACAAAGGTCTTATCTGACCGAGTGTGTCACCTTGGGGTGCTCCCGTCCTGTTTGTTAAGAAGAAGGACGGCAGCATGCGCTTATGCATTGATTATCGTCAGCTGAACCGGGTTACTGTGCGGAACAGATATCCCCTATCCCGCATTAATGACTTATTCGATCAGCTCCAGGGTGCAGGGTTTTTCTCGAAGGTTGATTTACGGTCAGGTTATCACCAGTTGCGGGTTCGGAAGGAGGATATTCTGAAGACCGCTTTCCGTACTCGATATGGTCATTATGAGTTCTTGGTGATGTCGTTCGGGCTCACCAATGCCCCGACAGCATTTATGGACTTGATGAATCGTGTATTCATGCCGTATCTCGATCAGTTTATCATTGTGTTCATTGACGACATCTTGGTTTATTCTCGGAGCCGGGAGGAGCATGACCAACACTTGCGTATCATATTACAGACTTTGAGGGAGCATCAGTTGTTCGCCAAATTTTCCAAGTGCGCATTCTGGATAGACAGTGTCGACTTCTTGGGTCATGTGGTGACGAGAGATGGTATTTGTGTGGACCCGAAGAAGGTCGAGGCAGTGCAGCGTTGGCCCAGACCGGTATCAGTTACAGAGGTTGGCAGCTTTCTAGGTCTGGCAGGCTATTATCGAAGTTTTGTCCAGGATTTCTCCCGTATTGCTGCACCGTTGACCGGGTTGACCCGGAAAGGGGTTCCTTTCGATTGGACCCAGGCATGTGAGGGTAGTTTCCAACAGTTGAAGACTCGTCTGACTACTGCACCTGTGTTAGCATTGCCTTCAGGGTAGGCGGTTTCGTGGTATATTGTGATGCTTCTCGAGTGGGGCTGGGCTGTGTATTGATGCAGCACGACAGAGTTATCGTGTATGCTTCTCGGCAATTGAGGAAACACCAACAGAACTACCCCACTCATGATTTAGAAATGGCTGCAGTGGTATTTGCACTTAAGATCTGGAGACATTATCTATACGGCGAGTCGTGCCAGATATTCACTGACCACAAGAGCTTGAAGTATATTTTTCAGCAGCGAGATCTGAATCTGAGACAGCGCCGTTAGATGGAGTTGGTAAAAGATTATGACTGCGAGATTTTATACCATCCGGCCAAGGCGAATGTGGTGGCAGATGCTTTGAGTAGGAGACCCGGAGGTAGCTTATCTTGTTTGAGCGCAGTACAGATGCAGTCGACGGCGGATTTGCAGGTTTTATGTGACAGTAGAGTGCAGTTCGAGTTTACTCCTATGGGGGGACGGCTGGCCCATTTCAGAGCACGCCTACAGTTACTTGACCGTATCTGCGAGGCACAGTCCGGCGATGCCCGTATTTTAGAGATTATCGAGCAGATTCAGCAGGGCAGAGTTTCCGAGTTCGTGATTGATGATCACGGGATAATTCGATTTGGGACTCGACTGTGCGTACCAGATTCTGAGGGACTGAGACGCGATATTCTTGAGGAGGCACATAGATCAGTATACAGTGTGCATCCAGGTTTCACCAAGATGTACCGTGATTTGAGAGAGGTTTACTGGTGGGACGGGATGAAGAAGGATGTTACAGACTTTGTGTCGAGATGCCTGACTTGTTAGCAAGTCAAGGCCAAGCACCAGAGGCTAGCCGGCGAGTTACAGCCTTTTCCCATCCCTGAGTGGAAGTGGGAACAGGTCTCCATGGACTTTATTATGGGTCTACCCAGGACCAGTCGAGGGTATGACTCTATTTGGGTGATTGTGGATCGACTAACGAAAGCGGCTCACTTCCTGCCAGTGAAGACCACTTTTGGATTTGCTCAATACGCCCAGGTTTATATTGATGAGATCGTGCGACTGCACGGCGTTCCGACTTGTATCGGGTCCGACCGGGGCACCTAGTTTACCAGCCGATTATGGCAGAAACTTCAGGAAGGTTTGGGCACCCGATTGAGTTTTAGCACAGCCTTTCATCCGCAGACCGACGGTCAGTCAGAGCATACTATTCAGACTCTTGAGGACATGCTCAAAGCTTGTGTTTTAGATTTCGGTGGTAGCTGGAATCGTCATTTGCCCTTGATCGAGTTCTCCTACAATAATAGCTTCCAGGAGACGATTCGGATGGCACCTTTTGAGGCTTTATATGGGAGGAGATGTCGATCGTCTGTATGTTGGACAGAGCTCAGGGAGAGCGGTATTTTGGGCCCGCAGATCGTACAGGAGACGACCGAAAAGATACAGCTAATTCGGGACAGGATGAGAGCGGCACAGAGTAGGCAGAAATCATATGCTGACAGGCGCCGTCGCCGACTCGAGTTCGCTGTTGGCGATTATATTTTCCTGAGGGTCTCACCGATGAAGGGTGTGATGAGATTTGGGCGGAAAAGGAAGCTTAGTCCTATATATGTTGGTCCCTTCGAGATCCTAGAGCGTGTCGGTTCAGTGGCTTATCGGTTAGCTTTTCCGCCCAGCTTCCCCGATGTTCACCCTGTGTTCCATGTTTCGATGCTCCGCAAGTACCTTCATGATCCTTCCCATGTGATTCAGCACCAGACGATCCAGCTAGAGCGCGATCTTTCCTTCACCGAGCATCCGGTGGTCATTTTGGATCGGCAGGTGAAGAAATTGAGGTCAAAGGTTATACAGTCCGTCAAGGTTCTTTGGCGTGGCCCGAACAGCGAGGAGGTCACCTAGGAGACCGAGGTCAAGATGAGGAAGAGATATCCCCATCTTTTTGAAGGTACGCGTAGTTAAATTCTAAATTCGGGGACCGAATTTCTTTAAGGGGGGAAGATTGTAACGCTTCGAAAATCATTTAGGCAGTTTTTCGGTAATCGGCAAAATAAGCAGTCTTTTCCGTAAAAAAGTCAAATTAAGTATTTTTCAATATAGGCCTAATTATACAAAATTTAGATAAGATATTGCTAAAATTTGGTCACTAAATTGTCACTTAAAATTTTCTAGTTTTTTTTAAAAAAAATATTAATTAATTATTTTTAATATTATTTTAATCTTTTAAAAATACATTTAATTAGTGATAAATACAAATTTAAATGGGTAAATTACACACTTAGGAACCATTATAAACTAAAATTTAGTGTTAATAAAATTGTATCAAGACTTTTCTAGAATGTAGTTCTATGGTTTGAAATTTAAAGCAAAAATGAATTTAAAAGGGGATTTTTTGTAAAGTTTGATGTGTTAAGCATTAAATGCATTTGAGAGTGACTTTTCTTAGAACTTTCTACATTTTTTCCCTCACTCTCCCTCACTCTCCAGCTCTGGCCGAGCTTCCCTCCAACAGCACCCATTTTCCCCCCATTTTCTTTCTTCAAAGTTCATGCTAAAATTCACAAAAAATCAACAAAATACACACTTTTCTTCACTAATTCAAACCTAACCCTTATGTTATCCCTTCTCAAGCCCAAATTGGTCTAAGACAAGGAGAAATGATACCTCTTTGGAGGCTTAGTTCAAGGAATCAACACTTGGAAGGTATAAGTTCTAAACAAGTTGTTTAATTTGTAGTTTAAAAAAGCTAAATTGGTATTTTAAAGTGTTATTTTGTGTATAATTCCTTGTTTAATGAAATTCTAGATTAGGGTTTGAAGTATGATAATTGGGTTAAAATTTGTGTTGTGGCCATCTAGTAGTTTGAATGGGATGTTGGAGTTGGATTGTGATCGCGATATTGTTAATTCGCGATGTTCGCATCGAAATCGGTATGCTAATGCTTACTAGGTTTTTATAAAAATTAGGAGGTGATCTAATTGCGATATATGGACGATATTTATAGCATCTCATACGACTATTAGGGTGTGCATATGCGGAGGTTGGTTTAGTCGGGTTTTAGTTTTGACGGTTGCCCCGAAACGCTGATTTTAGTTAAGGTTTTAGCGATTTTCGTGTGTTTCCCACGCACCGAGTGCACGTTGTGCCTAACTTATGAGCGTCGATCTTTTCATATTGTGACTTGCGTCATTTCAGGAATATGCAATCTTATGTTGTGTGTTATTCAATTCTAGGATCGGTTGTGGAAACATTGGACGCGGCACGCAAAGGTAAAGCGGTGGTTGGATCAGATTAGCGAGGCATTCAGGTGAGTAGATGTATTCATCTATGGGGGAATCATCTGGAAGGCACGAGTCGCCCCATAGTTAAGCTTACTTTATTACTTGCAACTATATGCATTGTTAGTCAGCTAACCCACTCATTCATATGCATACCTGTATAGCTATTCGTCTGCTAGAATTGCATGGATATCCATATACACATGTGTGATATCACTTCATAGGACATGTACACCATTACCATTGGCTCCTGTTGCACGCGCACTGTTCATGTGACACACACGCCTTTGGTAATTGACATGTCACGAGCACTGTAAAACCCGATTAGTTCAGTATCAACACTTGCATCGTATATGATGCATCGAATTGCATAGCATATATATATATATATATATATATATACACCTCACTTCGTCATCATGCTATATAGGTTTCTAGCTATAAATCACATTGCATACCTTTGACATCATAAGCATTTATTATATACAACATGTTGGGTATTATGATTTTCTTGAGGATTTCCGTATTGCTGCGATTTCTGGATTTTGGGGAAAACCGCAAGAATTTAACAAAAGCTTATTATTATCATTTTTAAAACAAAGTTGCGGTTTTCTCGTGATGTATGTGTTGTCCACCATGAGTTTTCATGTTTTCTGTTGTATTTCGAGACCCGATTCGAGGAGTGGATGAACCGTCTCGGGTACATGGTGGGCCTGGTATGGTACCCCGGGGCAAGAAGATCGAGTTGTAGACTATGAGCCTGGAAGGGGAATACTACCTACCGGTGATGTCTGGCGTGGCGGATATCCGAAGTATACCGACCGTTATCGTGAGATTTGATGATATGGGCCGATCCGGACTGACGGAGCCCGATGTATTGAGACATTGATACAGTGACACATTGAGACAGATATATTTCCATTTTTGGTGTCGATGCTTGACACGGTTTTCAGATGATTTCATGATGGTACTTAGCTATTGCACAGATATTCTTTTTCTAAAGTTAAGAATGCAGAGCTTATAATATTTTAAAACACTTAAAGATTTCATATTGATGTTGCATACATGTGCATACATACTAGTGGCATTACATCACATCTAGATAGACATGTTGTGACGCATTTGCGTGCATTCTAATGATAGCCTTATTAGATGTTATTTTCTACTCACGAGCTGGCAACTCACCCCCGTTGTGCCACAATGTCTTGCAGGTCGGACCTGTCAGCCTTATAGCGACGGGCTTATCTCATTGTTGGCTTCTTTTGCTCAAACTCGCGACATTGCTCGTAGGTGGGTTGGGAGGACACTTTTATCTCTTTTTATACTATCTTTGTATCTAGTATTCTCCATCTACCACTTCTTATTTGTATATGCGACCTAGTGATGAGAATGAGAGATTTGTGTATATGTGGTTTCTTTTGTGTCGAGCTCATTTGTGTTTTCTTATATTTTGCATTTCTTATGCTCATTTGCTTGATATTACATATATATTGCGTGGTATTGTGATCCGCCTTGGGCGAAGAGCTAGCTCCCGCTTGGGGATGCCATTTTGTTATTACAGGTTTATATATCTTGTTGTACCCATTTTGGGGGATAAAATTTACAAAGGAGACTCTGCCGAAATTTTCGGAAATTTTGATGCTTTTATAATAAGGGTTAATGCAACTTAATTGATTTTAAGTCGTTATCATGAAAGGTTTTCCTTCACTCTTGTTGATTTTGGTTTAGATTTTCTGGGCGTTGGCTGACTTAGTTTACGTTATGCCTTTAGACGTCTCGTAATCTAAGTGCCAGTCACATTCCGTACCTTCGGGTCATGACAGTTATCCCTCTCGTACTTATTTCTTGGGGGAATCGCTCGCACGGGGAGTCGACTTGGGAACGAGAAGACGAGATTCGACAGAAGTTTCCACACTTATTCTTGTAGATTCTTGTTTGTTCATCTTTTCTTGTTTCTGGAATTTCGAGGACGAAATTCTTTTTGTAGTTGGGTATAATGTTGTTAGGTCCACGTTACCCACCCCGGTACTTTCGGGGAGGCGGAATAGGTAAAAATCGAATTTTTCCTCGATAGGTAACATGGACCGTACATGATGAATCTTTGCTAAACAAAAACTAACAAAAGAACTACAAGTTCTAACTGCTATGTAGAATGGTTATACCTAAGTCTTGAAGTCCTTCTCTTCTTTCTCCTTGGAGTGGGATGAACGGGTCGTCTTCGTCGCCTTTTCTTGCCGAAGAAAGATCCGCCCAAGGGTCTCTACCTTTGGTTCCTACCTCAAACTAGAAGTAACTAAGGTGCTTGGTGTGCTAAACCTAGAACCTTAGAAAGGGTAGAGAAAAATTTTGCTGTTTTATCTCAAAAGCTTAATGGTTCTCAACTCATGAGAGGGAGAGCTTTGAGAGAGAGGAAGAGGATGAGAGAGAATGAGCATGAGAGAATGAGAGGATAATATCAACCTTCTCACATATATGTGAATTATGATAATTAAATAATTAATCAAAAGATAATTGTGATGTTTAACTTGAAATGACCATTATCATTTCACATTAATGAATTTTGCAAGAATCAAAGAGCATCTTTCATATGAAATGATGATGGTCAATATGTCAACATAAGTCAACAAGTCAACCATAGTCAAATGGTCAACAACCCTAACCATAACACAATTATAATTAATTAATATTAATAATCATATTTCTCATAAACATTAGGGTTAAGGAAAAAGACAACGGTCATCAACCCTAATGAAAGTCCTCTGCCTCTACCTCAGTCAACTGTGCATACACACCCGTATCCGTGTTCCGAGGAACACGAATACAATGAGATAAAACAAATCCAAAAAATATACTAGGATCTGGCTTAAACCAAAGCCCGCTAGTATAATCTGTCTGGACACTAAACGTGCACAAGTGCGCGGATGTGAACGAACCCCGTCGCAAAACCATGCGACCTCTACTCGTTTTGCCTAAAGGCGAATAACCCTCTGTGTGGGACTCTAAAGACTCGACACTACGCTGGTAGTGGGTTTAACCACAGACCGTAAGCGACACTTGCTGTACGTAACGGTCCCCAGGTAGATGCGGATAAGAAGACTGACGAGGTAACCCATCTGAACTCCTACTGAGCCTGAATGTGACAGTCTCCGTACAGTCCGGTCTGTTCGTCTAAGAGTGTCGCATGGCGGGCCTAGAGGGGTGGAAAACGTCAGTCCCCTAATAGCGGTACAAGTCGTGTCGGAGTATAGCCCAAAACACCCTGAGAAACTACTGGTAACACTACCAGCAAATCTCGCTTGCCCTTGCCAGGGACGACTATGTGTAATGGCTCTCCTAGACACAGCGCGATATCAACTCCCAATACCGGGAGAGACGAATCCTGTCTAACCGTCTGTCACGCCCCGCTTCCCAGAGTATGCTAGAATGGGCACGTGACATAGCCAACCATGCTACCTGTGGGTAGGAAGTATCCATCCACAGTCACATTACGGTTGTAGAGATATCAAGAATAAAATAAAACTATCTAAAAATGTCCATAATCCAAGATAACATGAGTCAAGAATAAATAAATGCGGAAGCGAAAGATCCAATACAAAATAACTGGAATGTATGTCCCATAATGCGGGCTCACATCAGGAAATAAATGCAGGAAAGAAAACTAACTACTGCTGACACTCACAGCTCAGCCTGTCGGCTGAAGTACTCCTGCTCGGGCTGCGACAGCGGTACAGAATCTGGGCCATGCAAAACCCAGACGTCAGCGCGTCAAGTCATCAAGTAATAACATAATAAACATGCAATGCGAGTATAAACATGAATAAAGCAAGAATAATAATAATATGAATCAGAGCAGTGCAGGGTAGTGTGCAGTGGGTAAACTGGACTGTTCTATCAGGTTCTCTGTTCTAAAGTCTTTGAAACCAAATTGATGAATCATCGATGTAACTCAATAGTATCCTGTACATACCCGGGACCACGGCCCCAATATTCTCGGGCTGAAACCGAGACATGCCGCTAGGCACCAAACAAGAATATCCCGTACATACCTGGGACCACGGCCTCAATATTCTTGGGCTGAAACCGAGACATGCCGCTAGGCACCAAACAGGAATGTGTACACTCAATAGTATCCCGTACATATCCGGGACCATGGCCTCAATATTCTCGGCTGAAACCGAGACATGCCGCTAGGCACCAAACAGGAATGTGTACACTCAGAACAGGTAGTGAACTGTCGAGTTACAAGTCAGGTTTCGCCTTTGATTTCCCCATACCCCCAAGTTATATGTGTATGTCAAGTCAGGTATCCCGTAGTCAAGAAACTAATGCCAACACAAGATCAGGTAAACAGGTTTGTCTGGATAGACAACAGGAACGGTCCATGAAGACTGCATGTCAGGTTTGTTGGCATTAGACACAAGATCAGGTAACGGGTCAGGTCATGGTATATCATGTCAAGTCAAGCAGTATACGGTACCATGTCGGGTCAATCAAGATATGTGTAGCAAGTCAGGTCAAGATGTAAACAATATCATGGGTGTGCTCATACTCAGTTACATAATCACGCATGGTTATCAACAACATGATAAAAGCAATGAATTAAGCAATATGCAGATTCATTCAATTAGCAATACAGTTATCAATGGTGTCACAGAGATGATTTCAACATTATAAGAATACAGTAAGACAATTATAGCCATTTAATCATATTAACAAGTTCAAGACTTCATGGATGCAATGATATCTACATATATATAGGTTCCAAGTTTGAAGGATAAAATGTTATATAACAATATTGAACACGAAAAAGAGGAATTATAATACCAAAGTTAAATTGCAGGTTTAGGGTGTCATTAATATGTACATAAATATTGTTTAGCATGTAGCAAGGGGTACTTGCCTCGACGGGTCGTGATTCGGGAAAATGGAACGTAAAACGTCGGCGGGGAAAAATCGCGATGGGCGCACGGTTCACGGAATGAACCCAAACGATGAACAGTGGAACCACACGGGTCGGGGTACCTCGCTGGAACGTCGGGACACGTCGCCGGCACGGCCGGAATCCGGCGAGATACAAAACAGTGAATCGATCAAGCTTGCAACAAGAAAAGAAAAGAAAGTAAAGAAGAAGGGAATGCTCACGAGGATCTGTGGGACGGGTGGTGACGGTCGACCACGTCGACGGAGCTCCGACGGTGGCCTACGACGACAGCGAAAGAAACAGCCGATCAAGAAAACATTAACAGCGAAGGAAAGAAGAAAGGAAAAGAGGTGGGGATGCTAGCTCACCGAGGGGGTGCTTGCGAGGCCGGGGACACGGGGACGAGGTCACCGGCGGCGACTCACGGCGGTGCAACAGTGTGCAGGGGGTGCGCGCTGGCCTGGTCGGGATGTGCTGGCGCGTGCGGGGTGCACGGGGTTGATGAAGGAGGAAGGAGATGTAGTGGGTCGGTCGAGGGCGAGGAGGCGACGAGCCCGGTGGTGATGGCGTCGGGGTTGGGGTTGCAGCGGCGAGGGCAAGGCGGCCGAGTTCGTGGGGTTTGGGTTTTCTGAAGGGAAAAATATACGTGGGGAAGAGAGAGAGATATAGGGGAGAGAGAGAGAGAGATACGGGAGAGGGGGAGAGAGAGAGAGAGGGGGACCCACGGGGGTTAAACGAGCGCTGATTGGCTGGGAACGGAAATTCGTGAGGTTAGGAAAATATTTAAAAAGATTTATAAGTATAAGTAAAATATTATAAGGTTAAAGTATATATATACGGTAGTTAAAATATAATAGAAATTGCGATTTTGGCGCGAAGTAAAACATTTCCAAATCGCGCCCGGGTCAGGTCCAAAAATTTGAAATTGAAATAATAAAATTTTAGGCGGGATCCAAAATTTAAAATGAAGTGTTTTATGATAAAAAAGCATACCCCCAACACGGACACACGTACGTGCACGTAGCCGTCCAAACTCGTCCGTTTCACTGAACGGGACGAGAACACGATGCACGGACGCTACAACAGGGTTAGGGGTGTCAAGATGGCCATGATGAATATTTTTAATTTTAGTTTAGATGCCTTAAATTGTTATATGCAGAAATGAATTAACGGGATAAAATTACAATAAGTAACAATCAAGCGAGATGAAAGAAATAAGTGCCACATTACGTTCAAACGGTAGCTGAATTTAGTAGCATTGGGCTCGAGAGTTACACCGTCACTGCCTCCAAGTGCTTCGGGACTGCTCCCAACCTCTTCCTGTTTGCACGACTCAGTAGAACCGTGGTAGGGTAGTAATCAAAGAACAGTGGGAACACACTCGAGGCGAAGTGACAGTGTCAAGTCAGTAGACTAAGATGTACTCATGTCACCTGGGAACTGTTAACTGACGATATGTATAATACCAACCAAAAGTTCCCGAAGAGTCCTGTCCAGTGTACTCGTAACCTAACGAGCACCCGCATACTATCTCAAGTACGACGTACTGACGGATGTGGGACAGACCGTCTCCCCTGCTGGGATGAGAAGCGCATACGCTAGTCTACTCCGGAGTATTGATGCCCTGTCTCGATAGTCCTACGACTAGGGACCTGCATATGGATGTGCTTGTAGACTACCCAGCCCCCACTAGTGTGATCGCTATCACAACTCCGGTAGTCAAGAAAAGATCCTAAGGGCTCCATCAATATGTTTCAGCGATATGTTAAAAGAAACATATACACATATTAAGATAGAAACAAACCAAGGAGCATACTACTATATCGAGCAAGACTGTCGTAAAACCGTGTGTATATATATATATCCCAAGCTTTCAAAATGTATTATACAAACTAGTACTATGCAATAATGGCCTCTAGGGCATACATATCTAACAATCTCCCACTTGCACTAAAGGCCAGTAATTGGTGTACCGCATACCCAACGTCTGCATTAGGGCCAGCTGCTGGCATACCGCATACCCAATAGCTCAAAAAGTCACTCGAACTGTGTTTGAGGGAGGGCCTTTATGAATGGATCCGCCGTGTTGTCTTTTGTGTCCACTCTCCGTACCTCAATCTCCTGGCGATCAATGATCTCCCAGATCAGGTGATACCGCCTTAAGATGTGTCTGGATTTCTGATGGGACCTTGGTTCCTTCGCTAAAGCTATAGCCCTATTGTTATCGTAATACAAAGGTATTGGGTCAACAATGGACGGAACCACCTGAAGTTCACTAATGAACTTCTTCATCTAGACCGCCTCTTTTGCGGCATCGCTTGCAGCAATGTATTCAGCCTCCATCGTCGAGTCTGCAACGGTATCCTGTTTGGAACTCCTCCGACACACCGCCCCTCCGTTGAGGGTAAACACAAAACCCGAGACAGACTTGCTGTCATCTTTGTCACTCTGGAAGCTTGAATCGGTAAAGGACTCGACCCTGAGGTCTCCATTACCGTAAACCAGGAACATCTTCTTAGTCCTTCTCAGGTACTTGAAAATGTTCTTCACTGCCGTCCAGTGGTCCTTACCTGGGTCTGACTGATACCGGCTCACCATGCTTAGTGCGTAAGCTACATCTGGTCTTGTACATAACATCGCATACATTATAGATCCTACCGCCGAAGCGTAGGGTATAGTGCTCATGCGAACCCTCTCCTCGTCAGTCTTAGGAGACATCTTCTTGGAGAGGGTAATTCCGTGCAATGCGGGTATGTTACCGCGCTTAGAATCCTCCATACTAAATCTCTTTAGTACGGTCTCTATGTACCTGGACTGCGAAAGTCCCAATAGTCTCTTGGATCTATCTCTGTAGATCTTGATCCCCAAAATGTACAAAGCATCACCCAGGTCCTTCATGGAGAACCGTTGTGACAAAAATAGCCTGACCGATTGTAGCATAGGAATGTCATTTCCTATCAAAAGAATGTCGTCCACGTACAAGACTAGAAATACGACAGTTCGTCCTACAATCTTCTTATAGACACAAGGTTCATCTTCGTTCTTGATGAAATCAAATTCCTTGATTGCCTCATCAAAATAGATGTTCCAGCTCCGCGAAGCCTGCTTTAATCCATAAATTGATTTAAGCAACTTGCACACCTTCCCGCTGCTCCCACTGTCTACAAAACCTTCTGGCTGATCCATGTAAACGTACTCTTCTAAACAGCCGTTTAGAAAAGCCGTTTTAACGTCCATCTGCCAGATTTCATAGTCATGGAAGGCAGCAATGGCAAGTAGGATCCGAATGGATTTGAGCATAACCACTGGAGAAAAGTTTCGTCATAGTCCAAACCAGGTCTTTGACGAAAACCTTTTGCAACGAATCTAGCCTTATAGGTTTCCACCAGCCCATCTACACCAAGTTTCCTTTTATAGATCCATTTGCATCCAACGGGTTTTACCCCAGGTGGAGCAATATCCAAGGTCCATACTTTATTGGTGTACATGGACTCCATTTCGGATTGCATTGCTTCCAGCCACTTATCAGAGTCCCTGCTGATAATGGCCTGCCTGAAACTGGTAGGGTCATCTTCTTCCAAGGTGCAATCATCTCGATCCCCGTCTAAGAGAAAACCGTAGTATCTCTCGGGCGGATGAGAAATCCTACCAGATCTGCGGAGTGGCTGAGGTTTGTCTGGGGTTATTGAATCCAATGGTTCCTCCAAGTTTTCAGTTATATTTTGTAGTCGCTGAATTTCTTCCAGTTCTACCGAACTCCCACTAGTTTCTTTTGCAAGAAACTCCCTTTCTAAAAAGGTAGCGTGGCGAGATACAAACACCTTTTGTTCCTCAGTGTGGTAGAACAGATATCCTAGTGAGTCTTTAGGATATCCCACAAATTTACATAGAACTGATCGTGCTTCTAGCTTGTCCGGTTTCTGTGTTTTCACATAGGCCGGACAACCCCATATCTTAAATCGCTTAAGATAAGGATTTCTTCCACTCCATATTTCATATGGAGTTTTAGGCACTGATTTGGATGGAACGTAATTCAGTAGGTATGCCGCTGTCTGAAGCGCATGTCCCCAAAATGAAAGAGGCAACTCGGCACTACTCATCATGGAGCGAACCATATCCAATAGGGTACGATTCCTCCGTTTCGATACATCGTTGTGCTGTGGTTTATAAGGAGGAGTAAGCTGAGAGAGAATACCATTCTCTTTTAAGTAATCTAGGAATTCCGTGCTTAAGTACTCCCCTCCTCTATCAGACTGGAGGGTCTTGATACTTTTGCCAGTCCGGTTCTCTACTTCGTTTCTGAATTCCTTGAATTTCTCAAAAGCTTCAGATTTGTGTTTCATAAGATACACATATCCGAATCTAGAGAGATCGTCAGTGAATGTGATGAAGTACGAGAACCCACCCCTTGTATGTATAGACATCGGCCCACATACATCACTGTGTAGAAGTCCCAAGAGCTCTGTTGCTCTTTCTCCATGTCCGGTGAACGGAGATTTGGTCATCTTCCCTTTGAGACAAGACTGACAAGTTTCATAAGATGAAAACTCGAACGTATTCAAGAGTCCATCTTTATGCAACTTACTTAGTCTTTTCTCTCAGATATGACCAAGTCTATAATGCCACAAGTAGGATTTATTCGTATCTGAATTCTTCCTCTTGCGTGTATTTTGTACATTGAGAACTGTATTCTGATTTAGAACGTAGATACCATTACACAGTGTACCTTCTGCAACTCGTACCTTATGAAGGTAAATGTTCATGATATTTCTATCAAGAACAAAATTATATCCATCTTTATCGAGTAAAGAAACTGATATGATGTTGCAAACCATGGAACGTACATAGTAGCAATCGTTCAAAATCATAGCATTGCCATTTGGCAACACTAGGTGATATTCACTGACGGCTGCAACATTAACTTGTGCTCCGTTCTCTACTCTGAGCGACATATCACCAGGTACAACTTTCCTACTTTTTCTCAGTCCCTGCAATAAATTACAGATATGAGATCCTGATCCGGTATCAAGTACCCAGGAGGTAGGGCTGACCGTAAAGCAGTTCTCAATTACAAGAACACCTGAAGTAGATGCAAAACCATGCTTCTTCTTCAACTGGGTATCCTTGGAATCCATATGATCCTCTTTCCCTTGCTCACACTTATGACTGTTGTCACAAGTTAGAGCCGAACCAATGTTCCCCATCCCTGAATAAGAATTCGGATCGGTCAAGCGATACATTTTATTATCTTGATTAGGGCGTGAAATGGTTGCTACCTGGAGAGAGAGAAAAGAAACACTCAGCGTGCGCTCTTACAAGATTATATTGGTTTATTAGTTTATCTAACCAGGATGGCTCCCACTGTTTCCTCAAATTCTTCTTCAAACCCTAAAAGAAGAACTAGTCAGGATTAATTGCACGTCACAATACTTGCTTAACCTTTCAGCCAAGCTGGTGTTGGTACTTCGAGGGAGGTTTTCCAACGCTTTCGTGAAGTTCCTTAATTAAATAACCTCTTTTCCCTGGAGGCGTATCCCCGCTAACACCGTTCTAGACACCTACTTGGTTTATAGTATTGATTGTTAAGTGAAATAATCTCCCGAGAGTAATCCAACTCATCAGTGAGATCGGGATCCAACTATCATTGGGTGATGACCTAGATGGAATCCACTCTAGTCACCACACTCCAGAAGGTATGCTAAATCTGCAAGTTTCAGTTTCTTTAGAAACTCCCGATGTGGATTTTTGCCCCTAGGACCTAAGTGACCTTGACGGAGTCAACAAATCAAAAAGTCCTAGTCAAGTTCAACCCGTCATTATCTGGATTGCATTAAACCCACCCGCATAACCCTTGACGGAGTCAACAAGGTTATATGACTACCCTAACCAATCCCATATACTGCTACAAACAAGCAGCACTCAGCTACCGTACACTACGCCTTGACGGAGTCAACAAACGCAGCACGAATACTAAGTGTTACTTGTAAGAAATGACGGAGGGCTACGACTGGGTTTTTGGCGAAAAAACCCGTTAACGTAATGAACTTGATATCGTTGAAGGAACCTGATACCATTTTTTGAAAATATAGTGGCGAAAACTTTTGCTAAAGAGGTCACTCCCCGTGAAGGGATCTCGGCTCTTTCCTCGTTGAATGAGGTGCAGGATATTCTAAGCGGAATGCCTCGATGCAAAGCAAGAATAATCGACTATAGTGAAGTTATTACCCTGATGCAAACTTTTGTCCAAGGGGTCACTCCCGATGAAGGGATCTCGGCCCTTGCCTCGTCGAATGAGGTGCAGGATATTCTAAGCTGAATACCTCGATGCAAAACAAAAGTGAACGTCCTTGCAATAACAGCTTTTTGAAAATTGTTCCAACAACGCCTTTTAGGTTTATTTTCTTGCATTAACTTAATGCGTCCCATCAATTAATCCTACCATTGCAGAAAACAACGAAAATATGACGTACGCTTATGCCATCCGCATTCGCAACGGGGTCCCGTCATCACCCGTTAGGTTACTTAACTAACGACGGAGCGGGGGCTGGACTGGCATGGATGCAAAACATAAGCAACGCCTAAATAGATATCATATATACATATATAAATCCATTCGTCAGATGCAATGATAGCCATTCCAGATCACAGATGAATACTTTGGATATACTAGGAATCTGCATTTCGTTCAAGCCTGCAACGAAAGACAGATTACACGGTCGCAATGAATAGCCAAATACCCCATCCTAGACCCCTACGGGTGCGGCAAACTACCCGCCAAATACCCGAAGTGAAGCAACCTCCCTCAACAACGTGAGTAGGCCACTCGGCACTTCGAGGTACCCGGTAGTTTGTGCACCCTACCTTGGGTCTATCCTAGGAGCAAAAACAGTAAAAGAAATTATACAATGACGGCTACAACCCCATCCCGGTTGTGCGGCCATATAAATAATTTTACATCACTTTACATATTACATGAATTGAAAGATAAGGAAAAACCCTCATCTCACAACCCCCCGGCTATTCATCCGCGACGATCCAACGAATTCATATACACAAACCATCAACATTACAGATCACAGATATGTATAACCCCCACTAATCGACGTATAGCGATTAGCAGACGTTCAATACATATATCACATTACAGATATAACCATTTAGTCAAAGTTTGTAGAACTCCGATCAAAATACGAATTTGTAACTACCCCTAAAAAATAACATTTTTCTCTGGACAACCTGGGCAGAAACAAAATATCTCAAAAATCACAAAACACAAAAATAAGAATTCTGCAACAAATTTGAGCCGCGGCCGAGTCAACTCGGTCGCGGATCCGCGGCGGAATGCATGGTTCCGCCGCGGTTCCGCGGCGAGTTGGCCGATTCGTGGCCTCAAATTTCTTGGTTATTCCTATAAAACCCTGCTTGTATTTTTCAGACATGTTAAATAATTTTTAGAGCAGGTTTTAAAAACGGCAAAAAGCATGGGTTTCGGACATCGTTTTGGGATTTTTGCCGGATCGAAGTTCTAAAAACCTTGCTAACTGTTAGTTGTTGTTTAGTTAGGCTCTGATACCACTGTTAGGTCCACGTTACCCACTCCTGTACTTTCGGGGAGGCGGAATAGGTAAAAATCGAATTTTTCCTCGATAGGTAACATGGACCGTACATGATGAATCTTTGCTAAAAAAAAACTAACAAACGAACTACAAGTTCTAACTACTATGTAGAATGGTTATACCTAAGTCTTGAAGTCCTTCTCTTCTTGCTCCTTGGAGTGGGATGAACGGGTCGTCCTCGTCGCCTTTTCTTGCCGAAGAAAGATCCACCCGAGGGTCTCTACCTTTGGCTCCTACCTCAAACTAGAATTAACTAAGGTGCTTGGTATGCTAAACCTAGAACCTTAGAAAGAGTAGAGAATGATTTTGGTGTTTTATCTCAAAAGCTTAATGGTTCTCAACTCATGAGAGGGAGAGCTTTGAGAGAGAGGAAGAGGATGAGAGAGAATGAGCATGAGAGAATGTGAGAATAATATCAACCTTCTCACATATATGTGAATTATGATAATTAAATAATTAATCAAAAGATAATTATGATGGTTAACTTGAAATGACCATTATCATTTCACATTAATGAATTTTGCAAGAATCAAAGAGCATCTTTCATATGAAATGATGATGGTCAATATGTCAACATAGGTCAACAAGTCAACCATAGTCAAATGGTCAACAACCCTAACCATAACACAATTATAATTAATTAATATTAATAATCATATTTCTCATAAAAATTAGGGTTAAGGAAAAAGACAACGGTCATCAACCCTAATGAAAGTCCTCTGCCTCTGCCTCAGTCAACTGTGTATACACACCCGTATCTGTGTTCCGAGGAACGCGAATACAATGAGATAAAACCAATCCCAAAAAATATACTAGGATCTGGCTTAAACCAAAGCCCGCTAGTATAATCTGTCCGGACACTAAACGTGCACAAGTGCGCGGATGTGAACGAACCCCGTCGCAAAACCATGCGACCTCTACTCATTTTGCCTAAAGGCGAATAACCCTCTGTGTGGGACTCTAAAGACTCGACACTACGCTGGCAGTGGGTTTAACCACAGACCGCAAGCAGCACTAGCTATACGTAACGGTCCCCAGGTAGATGCCGATAAGAAGACTGACGAGGTAAACCCATCTGAACTCCTACTTAGCCTGAATGTGACAGTCTCCGTACAGTCCGGTCTGTTCGTCTAAGAGTATCGCATGGCGGGCCTAGGGGGTAGCAAACGTCAGTTCCCTGATTGCGGTACAAGTCGTGTCGGAGTATAGCCCAAAACACCCTGAGAAACTACTGGTAACACTACCAGCAAATCTCGCTTGCCCTGGCCAGGGTCGACTATGTGTAATGGCTCACCTAGACACAGCGTGATATCAACTCCCAATACCGGGTGAGACGAATCCTGTCTAACCGTCACTGCCTCCAAGTGCTTCGGGACTGCTCCCAACTACTACCTGTTTGCACGACTCAGTAGAACCGTGGTAGGGTAGTAATCAAAGAACAGTGGGAACACACTCGAGGCGAAGTGACAGTGTCAAGTCAGCAGACTAAGCTGTACTCATGTCACCTGGAAACTGTTAACTGATGATAGGTATAATACCAACCAACAGTTCCCGACGAGTCCTGTCCAGTGTACTCGTAACCTAACGAGCACCCGCATACTATCTCAAGTACGACGTATTAACGACTATGGGACAGACCGTCTCTCCTGCTGGGATGAGAAGCGCATACGCTAGTCTACTCCGGAGTATCGATACCCTGTCTCGATAGTCCTACGACTAGGGACCTGCATAAGGATATGCTTGTAGACTACCCAGCCCCCACTAGTGTGATCGCCATCACAACGCCGGTAGTCAAGCAAAGATCCTAAGGGCTCCATCAATATGTTTCAGCGATATGTTAAAAGAAACATATACACATATTAAGATAGAAACAAACCAAGTAGCATACTACTTTATCGAGCAAGACTGTCGTAAAACCGTATATATATATATATATCCCAAGCTTCCAAAATGTATTATACAAACTAGTACTATACAATAATGGCCTCTAGGGCATACATATCTAACAAATTTAACACCCTAGTTCATTTATACCGGTTCCTTTTTAGTATTTCTTTAGTTATGGTATTTTCTTGATTTATTGTGATTTGGGTGCGAATAGTGTTTTGATATCTGTATTTGCATCCGACCCGACCTGCTTGTTGGAAACCCTTCTTGATTCCTGTTTATGATTTATCTCGGCTTGTTATATGGATCCGTGCACTTTCATTATTTTATACTGCATACTAGCATTATATCTAGGATCTGCATTTTTTAATATAACATATAAAGTCAGATAAAATATTTTAAAAATATCTAGCATGGCCTGCATGATACCCCTAACCCTATCGTAGCATCCGCGCATCTTGTTCTCGTCCCGTTCAGTGTAACTGACTCGTTTGGATGGCTACGTGCACGTGCGTGCATCCGTTCTTGGAGGTATGCATTTTCGTTACTCGGATATCCTGTTTTAATATTGGTCAACACGTATATTTTCCGTATTTTAAAGCTGGATTTTTAGACCCGACCCGGGCGTGTTTTGGACTATTTTGTAGTAGCCAAAATACCAAATTCTTTAACTAATATTTTATTTTAATATTTAAACTGTTTAAAATTTAAATAACTAAAAGATTTTCTTCTAACAAATCCTAAATCTAATTTAGCAGCAATATCTCTCTCTCTCTCTCTTCCCCTATTCCTTTCTCTCACATCTCGCAAACACTATTCCTGCGAATCCCGTCACCTCCCTCCTCTCACTACACTCACCTTCCTTCTCTCCCTCTTCTTTAAATACCTGCTGCCCCACGAGATTCCCATAAGACCCTAACCCTTTCCGCCAATCATCTCGCAACCCCAGCCTTCGCCTGCATCCCCTCACCATCCTCCTTCTCCTTCTCGGCACCTCCTCTCTCTCCCCTTCAACCTCTCTCCTCTCCCGAGCACCCAACGACGAACCTAAGAACCCATGCCCTCGCCTCTGCCCTCGTCGTGCCGTCACCACCTCATCGTCGTCGCCCCACACCCTCGTCTCCACCTTCTCTTCCTCCACCTCCAACCATCACCACAGCCATCACCACCATCACCCTCAGTCCAAACCGAACCCTACCGGCCTCACATGCACACCCTCGCCGGAGCTCCGTTAACCCGATGACCTCACACCTTCGCAACCACCTCCTCGTCTTCTCCCAAACCCCAGCACCAACCCCAGATCACTCTCTTCTTCTTCTCCTTCTTTTCTTTTCTTGATCTTGTTTCTTTTCCGGCGATCACTCTCCGGAGCCGTGCTCGTCGCTGTCGATCCAGGTGATCCAGTGAACGTCCCTTACCTGCGTGGTTGTCCTCTTGCCCTGCCTGGACCCGTCCCGCGTGCTGCGTGTGCGTTGCGACGATTACCTGACGTCGGACGTGTCGTACGCACCCGTCGTGTGTTCCGTTCAGGCAAGTTTATCTTGCTATATGCTATACTACTATATTTTGCATTCATGCGAATAATAATATTACATATTGTTTAGTTATGCATCCATATTATAATTTTACAGTTTTTCGATACCCGTATGCATCCATACCGTTATTTACATATCTAGTCGCATGCAAGTTTATCTTGCTACATGTTATAATACCTATCTTGCATCCATATGAATAAAAATATTACATGTTGATCGCATTATACATCCATATTAAATTTTACTGTTTTCGGATACCCGTATGCATCCATATCATTTAATATACATGTAGCTGCATCTACAGATCTTATTAATTCATGTTATTATTGTAGTAACACCCCATGCTTGATAATGTGCATCCTACATAGTCTTGGAACTGTAGTTGTAACCCCTGATAGTTATTTGAGCATCCATGTTTATTGTGTATCCATACCATTAATTCTGCATACCTAGTTGCATGCCATATTACATTAACTCATATTGTTATTACATTAGTACCCCATGCTTGATATTATGCATCCTACTTAGTCATGATGTAACCCCTGATAGATATTCATGCATCCATGCTTTTACTGTACATCCGTACTTTTACCCTGATTCAATACTTGCTACATTTTACTGTTGGGCACCCATGTGATACACTGTGCACTACTTGACATGACCTGATACCCCATTACTTGACATGTTACCTGATCCTGTTTCTAATGCCGACAATCCTGACATGTTGTCCCGATAGACATATCATGTTGTTTGTATAGACAAACCTGTTCCTGCTTGATCCTATGTTGGCATTAGCTTCAGATTTATCAATACCTGACTTGAACACATAACTTGGGGGTATGGGGAAATCAATGATGAAACCTGACTTGTAACTCGAAAGTTCGATGCTTATACTGATCAGTTTTATGGGCTAGGTTAGCCCTGGGATGATGCTGCTGACATCATTCATCTGTATATGTTTCCTGTTTGTGCTTAGCGGCACGTCTCGATATCAGCCCCGAGAGTCTGGACCGTGGTCCCGGGAATGCACGGGATACTATTGAGTTACATCGACGAATCATTAAATTGATTTCATAGACTTGAGAGTAGTTAACCCAGTAGCTTAGTTCAGATTACTCACCGCACGTCACATTTGCTTATACCCTTCACTGTTCCTTATTCATGTTACTGTTATACTTTTATTACCGTTCACACTCATGCCTGCATATCTTACTACCTCCTAATTGTATTATTGTTAATATTACGACGCTTTGACGTCTGGGTTTTGCATGGCCCAGATCCTCTACCTTTCTCACAGGCCGACAGGAGTACTTCAGTCGACAGGCCGAGCAGTGAGGACCCTGTTAGTTTTCTGGTTTAGTTTCCTTTCAGCATTTTCATTTCCTGATGTGAGCCCGTATTTGGGATATACTTTCCAGATTGTTATTGTTCTTGGATTTATTGCTTCCGCGTATTATTTCTTGACTCTTTTATTCTGGCATATGGACATGTACTAGATAGTTTATTTTATTTTACTGTTCTTGATATCTTTGTCACGACCCAAAATTTGGCCCGTAACCGGCACTTAAACTACGTAACGTGTACAGGCGTACGCAACTCAAGTAAGGCGAAACCCAGAAATCTAAACCACCCAAATCTGGATCAACGGAGAAAAACATAGTTTTAACATTTGGAAAATCACAAGTAAAATCTCTAACTCTAGTTTTCTTTCTTGAAAATTTCGGCAGCACCTCCTTTGTAAAAACTAGTCCCGAAAACGGGTGCAACACAGATAATATATAAAGCATCCCAAATGGGAGCAAAATCATGCCCAACGGCGGAGAAAATCACCACAACATGTATACGACGCCGAAGCGAAGAAATAACAAAGGAAAGACTGCAATAAGTAGTAAACTTTCCAACATAACCGGCTCCCACGAGCACGGCACCCAAAGTAACCAAAATAATACAACACCGAATCCTCACAAGTCGTCTCTAAGTCATATACAAACAGTGGTAGATGGAGAATACTAGATCCAACAAAAAGATATACAATGTATAAGCAGATAACCGCAAACCCACCTAAAAGCAAAGGCCTCACTGCCTAACGTAGCGGTATCCGCAAAAGTAGAGATGATAAGACGCCCTGTCGCGACTACTCTGAAGGTAAGTCCTTCAAAACACTGTGGCACAACGGGGGTGAGTTGCCAACTCATGAATAGTAAATAACATCATACTGTAATCGCAGGTATGCACGAAAAGCGATCTATCTATCACATGTAATCCGATAGCATAAGCATGATAAGTGAATATGCAACAATCATGTAAAGGTACATCATCAGGGTACTACAACTACATGAAACAATACATAACAACAATAATCCTGAGTGTGTGGGATGATACAATAAAATCTCATGCAAAATCATCAGCATGGAAAAACACCAGTGTCCCTCACTGACACATTAAATCCCAAATCCTCAGGCACCGCATCCACAGATCGGCCCTCACATCCTGTAAGTCTCATGGAACCTGAGTGTCAAACATCGACACCCGAAACATCATGAAAACATATTCCTGTGTGTGTATATATATGTATATAAGTATGAGGATATCAACCCCGTATGTCCACCGACGATACGTAAAAATCATGAAACCCTGAGTGTCTAACACCGACACTCGAAACATCATGAAACCCGTGTCTAGTATCGACACGTAAATCCTCATAACTCAGGTGCTGTCACTACGACTGGCCCTGACGATATGTCGTGCATCACTCCGGTCGGTATCCCCACGATAACCGCCGAGTCCAAATACAGTCACCGGTAGGTACTTTCCCACCTTCTGCAGGGTTCCTAGGCACTCTAGTGAGGTCTCCCAAGCCATCAACCATGGCAATTTCAAAAATTATGGTGCCTACAAACCCTAAAGTACGGATCGTTTGCTAGATATCTAGGCGAACAAGAACAAGTTAACAGTTAACTAAATAAAATACGGAAATACAACCTTTGTAGATCCGGTGCTCCACCTCCATAGCTCCGCAACGAGGTCCTCTCCGCTGTCCAAATCGAATCTGGGCTCTAGGATCGGCTTCGTCGGAGAATGGGCAAGCTAGGTCATCGATGTCCATGCCGAAGATGATTTACGTTGAAGCATCGATGAATCAAGCTCCACCTTCACCAAACCCTAAAATCTTGTGAAGGAAACACACTCTACTACTTGGCAAGAGGTAGAGGATGAAGAAATAGGAAGTGGGTTAACTTTAGAATTGGATTTCTCACTCATTTCCAACAATCACCATTGATGGACTTCAAGCTTCTTCACTTGAAGAATGAAGAAGAAGAAGGAAAAAGGTTATGATAAGTTATTTGAAAAATGAATAAGTAAATCAATACTTATCATATCTTCAACCCTAGTTAAGTGTAGAGAAAAGACCATGGTTAATTGAATGGTTAGGGTTAAGGATAAGAACAAAATGGTCACTAGGTCAAAGTCTTCAAGAAACTTCAATATGAAACAAAAATAGCCACCATTTTCTTCTTATGCCTTTTCTTTATTTCCAAAATAAATAAATAGATAAATAAATAAGAAAAGGAAATAAAACCCTAATCATATAAATAACCATGGTTTATTCTTAACTTACACTTAAACAATCATGTATCATCAAACATGATACATGCAAATGTACAAATGTATATCACATATACAATATGCACATAACAAGTGAGAAAATCCATATAAAGTGAACCAATACTAGTTAATGCAAAGCAATATATCAAATATATAAATATGCATTAAATCATTAAATCAACATTTGATTCAATGATCCGGTCATGCGCACATAACCGACTGGTATCTAATATATCGGCTTATCGAATCAACGCTTGAATCGATAACTAGGTTATATCGCATACAACCTTTCGATATATTTATCGCGAGAATAGAATACGGTATCACATACACGCATTATTCTCGGTCCCGCACATATCTCATATGCGCTCCTATTTCGTTTCGCTTGACCCAGGAAACCTCTGTGTAGGACTCTAAAGACTCGTCAATACGCCGGCAGCGGATGATGATCATATCAAACATCCACAAGCCGCAAGCGGTCTGCTAAACGTAACGGCCACCCGGGTATTGAGCGATCTGAAGATCGACGAGCAAGCCCGCTCACACTCCAGTGAATCCGACCAGTAACACTACCGTACAGTCCGGTCTGATCGTCTGATATGTCGCATATCTCGCCTAGGGGTGGTAAACGTCAGACCCCAGTAGCTCAATAAGTCGTGTCGATGTGAGGTCTATAACTGTTCGAGAAACTACTGGTAACACTTACCAGTAAATCTCAGCAACCCTGGCCAGGGATTTCCTGTTATAGCCAATCGAACACAGCGCAACATCAACCCCCATATACCCGGAGAGACGAATCCCCTCCTATCGCTCATTGCCTCCATGTGACTCGGGACTGTACCCAAAAACCACCGTTTTGCACGCCCTCTTGGACGTGGTAAGATGGAAATCAAAGCACAGTGGGAACCACACAAGACTCTATGACGATCTCGGGTCAACAGACTACTCTGTACCAGTGTCACCAGAGAACTGCCATCTGACGTGAGGTATAATACCATCTGGGAGTTCTCGGCGAGTCCGTCCAGTGTACCCAGTCTCTACTGAGCACCCGTATATCATCTCTGATGTCAAACACCGATGGATATGGGATCATCCATCGCCCATCTGTATGGGTCGAGAAGGTACACGCTAGTCTACTCTGGCATATCGATGCCCCGTCTCGATACACCCACGACTAGGGACTTTGAAGGATGTACTTATGGACTACCATGTCCCCACTAGTATGATCCGCATCATAGTCCAGGTAGTCAAGTACAGATCCTAAGGGCTTTACCAACATGTAACAGAGAGACAATCAGCATACACGTTAAGGTAAAGAGTAACCAGATAGCATACTATCATGGCGAGCAAGAAAGTCCTCCCTATATATGTCCCAGCATCCACTACAATATACATCCCATGTACAGTAATGGCCTCTAGGGCATACATATAACTAACAATCTCCCACTTGCACTAGGGCCATCTGTAGCAGTGGTTGCAGTATCTCATACTCAACCATCCCTTAAAAGTCTCTCTCTGGGAACAGGCCTTTGTGAGTGGATCCGCTGTGTTGTCCTTTGAGTCTACTCTCCTAACCTCGATCACCCTGGAGATCAACCATCTCCATGATCAGGCGATGCTGCCTTAGAATAAGTCTGGATCACTGATGGGACCGGCGTTCCTTGGCATAAGCCACAACTCCATTGTCACACAATGGGAGGAACATAGTTCATCTCATGAACCTATATACACCCAAACAGCCTCTTTGGTAGCATCTTAAGTAGCGATGTATCCTGCCTTTATCGTCTAGTATGCCACGGTATCTAGCTTGGAACTCTTCCAACATACCGTCCCTTTACTGAGGGTAAAGACAATGCCTGTGACTGACACTCAGTCGTCTTTATCACCCTGGAACCATTCCAGTGATTCTCCTCAGGATCGGTTGATACCGTCTCACTACAATTAGTGAGTATCCTAACATCCATTTAGATCTATCTCATAGATCCAAAATCCAGGATTTAGTAGGTATCACTTTAATCCTATGTGGAGAATCATTGTGATAAGCGGAGATTGATCGAGCGTAGCATAAGAAACTCTTTTCTTATCAAGAGTATGTCATCCACGTACTCTACGAGGATCATCACCATACTCCCTACTACCTTTTTGTTTATACAAGGTTCATCTACCATTTTGATGATGTCAAACTCTTTGACTACTTCATCAAAACAGACGTTCCAACTCCGCGATGCCTGCTTTATCCTATAAAGCATCTTGCACACGTTTCCGCTGCTCCCACTGTCTACGAAGCCCTCTGGCTGTGTACTTACAGACGCACTCTTCTAAATCATTATTTAGAAAAGCAGTCAAGACACCCAACCACCAGATATCGCAGTCATGGTATGTAGCCGTGACAAGTAGGATCTGGATGGACTTAAGCATAGCTACTTGAAAAGGTTTCATCATTATCCATGCCTGGTCAATGACGAAAACCTCTAACGAGTCTAGCTTTGAAAGTCTCAACTTTTCCATCTACACCAAGTAGTCTTCTCAAGATATACTTGCTCCTGATGGGGATTTAACCCTTCAGATATAGCAACCAAAGTCCATACTTTGTTGGCGTATAAGGATTCCATCTCAGATCGCTAAACATCCAGCCATTCTTACAGAGTCTTACTCCTGATGGCCAGCTCGAAACTAGTTGGGTCATCATCTCATGATGCAATCCTCGCTCCCACTATCATAGAGAAACCGAAGTATCTCTCAGGTGGGTGAGGAACCCTACTAGATCGGCGGAGAGGCTGAGGTTCGTTGGTATCTACTGAATCCCTTGGTTCTATCAAATCATCTGCTGTAGTTCGTATAGCTGGAACTTTTCCAGTTCTACATAACAGACCTTGCCTCGAGCTTGTCCGGATTTTGCTTTTAGACATAGGCCGGACAACCCTATATCTTAACTAACTTAAGACATAGGCTCTTCCCTTTCCACATCACATATGAAATGCTAGGCAACTAATTTGATTCGAACCCTATTCAATAGGTATGCAACTTCATAAGTGCATAACTCCCAGAAGGAAAAAGGTAACTCAGTAGTACTCATCATAGAGCACACCATATCAAATAGGGTGTATCTGCTCCGCCCCGATATACCATCGTGCTATGGTGTATACGGAGGAGTAATGCTGAGAGAGAATCTCATTCTCCTTTAGAATAGTCCAGTATTTCCGTGCTCAAGTATTCTCCTCCTTGATCTCATCATAGGACATAATACTTATACCCGTATTTTGGTTCTCTACTTCTAACTTATATTCCGTGAATATCTCAAAAGGTTCGGACTCATGTTTCATCAAGAACATATGACTGAATCTTGAGAGATTATCAGAGAACGTAATGAAGTGTAAAGAACCAGTCCTGGCATGTGTAGACAGGGGACCTTACATACATCAACATGTATCATCCCAAGAGTTTACTATCTCTTTCTCTGTTTCCAATAAACAGAGCTATGGTCATCTTATCTTTGTGACATGATTGGCGAGTTTCACAAGATGTAAATTCAAACTGATTTAAATATACATCTATATGTAACTCTAGCCAGTCGGGTCGCATTGATCAGACCTAGTCTACAATACCTCAAGAAGGATTCGTTCATTTCTGAACTCTTCCTCTTGTGTGTGTTCCTTATACTAAGAACTGTAGTTTGATTTAGAACATCAATGCTTTTAGATAACGTGCCTGAACCGATCAACTTTTGATATAGGAAATGTTCAAAACATTATCCAACAATACAAAATTTTATCGTTTCTTTACTAATAAAGAGACAGATATGATTTTGTATATCAGGTTCGGTATCTAATAACATTCGTTCAGAATCAATGTATTGTAATACAGGGTGACAGTGACCAACAGACTTGGCTGCAACATTTGCCCCGTTTTCTGCCTCATGAAACTTATCACCCGTTCTCAGTTCTCTACCTATCTGTAGCCCTATGTAACATATTACATATCTGGGATCCTGATCTGGTATCACATACCCAGGACGTAAAGGATACTGAGAAACAGTTTTGTATAATGAACACACCCGAAGATGATGCATCAGCATGCACTCTCTTCGTTTGGGCGGCACGGGAATTCTGGTAATCCCCAATTTCCTGCTCTGTCTTATAACAATTATAAGTTGGAGTGGGACCAACGTTCCCCAGCTAAGTATAACAAGCGGGTTCGGTCAATATTCCGTATTATTATCTTGATTAAGGCGTGATATGGTCGCTACCTGGAGAGAGAGAGAAGAAAACACTCAGCGTGCGCTCTGTCAAGAATAGATTGGTTTTTATTTTATCTAATCAGGATGGCTCCCACTGCTTTTTATCAAATCTTCCTTCAAACCCTAAAAGGAAAGACTAGCCGGGATTAATTACACACTACAAGTTCGCCAATCTTTCAGCCAGGCCAGTGTCGGTACTTTGAGGGAGGTCCCCCGTGCTTTCGCACGAACCTAATTACAGTAAACCTCGTTTTCCCAGAGGCGTAATCCCGTTGACACCTTTCTAGACACCTACTTGATCGGCTAATTGTAATGTATAAAACTCTCCCAGGAGTAACACTTACTCGCAGCGGGTATCGGGATCCAACTATCTCATAGAAGGTATGCAATCTCATTGCAAATTTCAACACTTGAAATTCCCGATAATATTTTTCCCCTAACGTGCTATGACCTTGACGAAAGCCAACAAACCATAGCCCGCTAGTCAAGTTCAACCCGTACATTTCTTGATCGAATTAAACCCACCCGCACGACCCTTGACGAAAGCCAACAAAGCCGCACGACTACCCTAATCCAATCGCATCGTATGCTGGCAGATAAGCAGCATATAGCTACCGCACACTGCACCTTGACGAAAGCCAACAAATGCAGCACGAATACTATATACTACTTATCTGAAATGACGGAGGGCTACGACAGGTTTTTCTGAAAACCTATTGCGTAATGAACTTGATATCGTTGTAGGATCGAATGAATTTTGAAATGGAGTGTTTTTGAGGCTTTTCTAGTTTTGCTAAAGGAGTCACTCCCGGTGAAGGGATCGTCGGTCCTTTCCTCGTCGAATGAGGTGCTGGATATATCACATATATCACTGTGCAAAGCAAAAACACTTAAAAGCAATCAAAAGACAAACCGAGGGTGTAGCATCTGCCAGTTATTGCTAAAGGAGTCACTCCCGGTGAAGGGATCTCGGTCCTTTCCTCGTCGGATGAGGTGCAGGATATATCACATATACCTCTGTGCAAAGCAAGAACTGTAGCTACCTGTTTTATTTTGAAATTCGATTCTACAACATCTTAGGTTTCTTTTAATTTCATTAATCACATTAATGAAGTCCCATCATTTAAGTACCTAAACATCACAGATAGATATGACGTACACTTATGCCATCCGCATTCGCCTCGATGTCCCCTCGTGCACCGTTAGGTTAGGTAACTAACGGCAGAGCAGGGCAGGGCTAGCGCGGGTGTAAAACATAAGTAACGTCTATATAATATATCATATATACTATATACTATATCCATCACAGAAACATCACATGATCTCATCACAGATATCGCAGCAGAAGAATCATATGAAATATTGGATATACTAGGACGTCCGTGTTTTCAATACGAGCCAGTATAAAACACGGATTCCACGGTCGTGATGAATAGCCAAACCCACACCCCTAGACCCCTACGAGAGCGGCAAGCAACCCTGCCAATTCTGGAGTTAGGAGACCCGGACTCGACTCCTCGAGTTGGTCTCCCACTGGACTCCAGAACCCGGTTACTTGTGCCCTCCTCCTTGGGTCTATCCTAGTGCGGAAAAGTAAATAATATACAACAGGTGACAACTTCCGCAACCTGGAAGCGCCCCAATAAAAGAATATTACATACAAGTTTTTACATGAATGAAAATGAAAAACACTCATCTCACATAAAAACCCCGGCTATTCAAACACGACGATCCAATATAACATATCCAGCAACACATAACATCACATGTCATCAACGTAAGTAAATATGCGCATCCCAATTGTCGTTGACATATAGCAACGAAACCGGCGATATCACACATTACACTTACGGTCACAGAAAAGAAAGTGTAAAACTACAACAGTTGGAATCCGCAACCACCTCAGACATCACATGCCTGACCAAATGAATTACTTAGACATCGCATGCCTAACAATTATAAACCCCGCATTTTAGTCTCATTATCGAAAACACTTTTCAATACCTAGTCGGGCAATTCAACAAGATTCCCGACACCCTGATCGAATGCTCGTCGCAAACTTCAGTAGACGGCCGCACCCCCGATACCGTCGACGAAGTGCACCAAGGCGGAACACCGCTACCGCGAGCACCCGAAGGGATGCTTTCGGCGACGGGGTTCTCCTACAGTCACTTGGTCGGGGCAATGGGGTAAGGCTGTCTATTAAGTTTACCCGGCGAGTATCCGCGTACGCTACGTGATTGCGACGGACTTTTGATCACATCAAAATTCCGTGGCAACCGATCAAGTGAGACTAAACTGCTACGTTTATAACATTCATTTAGTTATCATATAACTACTTGTGAATTCCAATTATTGTATCCCATTCCAGATAAATAGAAAATGTTAAACTTTCCGATCGAACAATCGAACACCCAAGTTTTCCCGAAACTGATCAACACATGAAACAAGTCTAACAACATTCCGTTCGTACCTCAGTACCAACGATCCAGCCGTAGAAGGGTCAAGCCAACGCCTCACATGTGGCACGCCGTACTGCCCCAAACCCGAAGGTTCAAAGGGCAGTTCAAGACGGTCACATAATCGAGTTAAGGTTTGTGTCTTCTAGAGGGACCATCGCGTCACTTGCACTACTTAGAACGTCGTTAAACTATGGAAAAATCCAACACTTGGAAATTTCCCGACAGGGGAAAAGTTGGGTATTTATATCCGGTCGAACTTTTTAACATATCCTAAAATTTATCCGGAAAGCCACACAGACAAAATTTGATATCCCGATCGAAATACCGAATTCCCAAAACAACTCAGAAAAATTCAACTCTGGAATAAATATTAAAAATACCCAGGAATACCAGCACTAATAATTATGAGATACTGTGTAAAAAATATTAAATAATCATGCCGTACCGCCGCGCAACCGCCGCACGAGGCTAGCTCGTGCCGCGGAAGCGCGGCAGGAAGAATGAATTATCGGCACGAATTTCACAGTACCTCATATATTCACCTGCTGATTTTTCTGAACATTTTTAATGTGGAAAAATACCAGATTTTAAAAATTGGACAGAGAGCAATTTTCCGGGTATGGTTTCGGTTCGATCGGACTTCAATTTCCGTCTGGACTTCGACTAAGGCTCTAGCTAGGCTCTGATACCACTGCAGGGTTCCTAGGCACTCTAGTGAGGTCTCCCAAGCCATCAACCATGGCAATTTCAAAAATTATGGTGCCTACAAACCCTAAAGTACGGATCGTTTGCTAGATATCTAGGCGAACAAGAACAAGTTAACAGTTAACTAAATAAAATACGGAAATACAACCTTTGTAGATCCGGTGCTCCACCTCCATAGCTCCGCAACGAGGTCCTCTCCGCTGTCCAAATCGAATCTGGGCTCTAGGATCGGCTTCGTCGGAGAATGGGCAAGCTAGGTCGTCGATGTCCATGCCGAAGATGATCTACGTCGAAGCATCGATGAATCAAGCTCCACCTTCACCAAACCCTAAAATCTTGTGAAGGAAACACACTCTACTACTTGGCAAGAGGTAGAGGATGAAGAAATAGGAAGTGGGTTAACTTTAGAATTGGATTTCTCACTCATTTCCAACAATCACCATTGATGGACTTCAAGCTTCTTCACTTGAAGAATGAAGAAGAAGAAGGAAAAAGGTTATGATAAGTTATTTGAAAAATGAATAAGTAAATCAATACTTATCATATCTTCAACCCTAGTTAAGTGTAGAGAAAAGACCATGGTTAATTGAATGGTTAGGGTTAAGGATAAGAACAAAATGGTCACTAGGTCAAAGTCTTCAAGAAACTTCAATATGAAACAAAAATAGCCACCATTTTCTTCTTATGCCTTTTCTTTATTTCCAAAATAAATAAATAGATAAATAAATAAGAAAAGGAAATAAAACCCTAATCATATAAATAACCATGGTTTATTCTTAACTTACACTTAAACAATCATGTATCATCAAACATGATACATGCAAATGTACAAATGTATATCACATATACAATATGCACATAACAAGTGAGAAAATCCATATAAAGTGAACCAATACTAGTTAATGCAAAGCAATATATCAAATATATAAATATGCATTAAATCATTAAATCAACATTTGATTCAATGATCCGGTCATGCGCACATAACCGACTGGTATCTAATATATCGGCTTATCGAATCAACGCTTGAATCGATAACTAGGTTATATCGCATACAACCTTTCGATATATTTATCGCGAGAATAGAATACGGTATCACATACACGCATTATTCTCGGTCCCGCACATATCTCATATACGCTCCTATTTCGTTTCGCTTGACCCAGGAAACCTCTGTGTAGGACTCTAAAGACTCGTCAATACGCCGGCAGCGGATGATGATCATATCAAACATCCACAAGCCGCAAGCGGTCTGCTAAACGTAACGGCCACCCGGGTATTGAGCGATCTGAAGATCGACGAGCAAGCCCGCTCACACTCCAGTGAATCCGACCAGTAACACTACCGTACAGTCCGGTCTGATCGTCTGATATGTCGCATATCTCGCCTAGGGGTGGTAAACGTCAGACCCCAGTAGCTCAATAAGTCGTGTCGATGTGAGGTCTATAACTGTTCGAGAAACTACTGGTAACACTTACCAGTAAATCTCAGCAACCCTGGCCAGGGATTTCCTGTTATAGCCAATCGAACACAGCGCAACATCAACCCCCATATACCGGGAGAGACGAATCCCCTCCTATCGCTCATTGCCTCCATGTGACTCGGGACTGTACCCAAAAACCACCGTTTTGCACGCCCTCTTGGACGTGGTAAGATGGAAATCAAAGCACAGTGGGAACCACACACGACTCTATGACGATCTTGGGTCAACAGACTACTCTGTACCAGTGTCACCAGAGAACTGCCATCTGACGTGAGGTATAATACCATCTGGGAGTTCTCGGCGAGTCCGTCCAGTGTACCCAGTCTCTACTGAGCACCCGTATATCATCTCTGATGTCAAACACCGATGGATATGGGATCATCCATCGCCCATCTGTATGGGTCGAGAAGGTACACGCTAGTCTACTCTGGCATATCGATGCCCCGTCTCGATACACCCACGACTAGGGACTTTGAAGGATGTACTTATGGACTACCATGTCCCTACTAGTATGATCCGCATCATAGTCCAGGTAGTCAAGTACAGATCCTAAGGGCTTTACCAACATGTAACAGAGAGACAATCAGCATACACGTTAAGGTAAAGAGTAACCAGATAGCATACTATCATGTCGAGCAAGAAAGTCCTCCCTATATATGTCCCAGCATCCACTACAATATACATCCCATGTACAGTAATGGCCTCTAGGGCATACATATAACTAACACCTTCCAGGCTCATCGTCTGTACCACAAACATCTTGCCAAGGGGAACCGTACCGGGAACCACCATGTACCCGCACACGGCCCACTCACTCCTCGCATCGGGTATGTATCACAAATCTCAGAACCGAGAAATCTCATGGTGGACGCATCAAATATCATATTAAGAGAAACCGGGTTTTCAAACAATATATAGTTTCTTGAAAATACCCCCACAGTTTTCAAATCCATAAATCATATGAAATCCATATCTCAATGCGTAAAATCCATATAAAACTGATATATGCAACATAAAACATCAATATGAGCATATAAAGGGAAAACCGCTCTTTTAAATGAATCCAGCTTTAAAATATATCTTGCGGTTCCCAAAATCCTCCGAAAACAAATGCAGCATCATATGAGGTGTACATGTAAGTGTAGCAAGGTTTAAGTATCTACATGTAAGCATGTGGGTATGATGCATTTCATAAGCGCAATGATCAACAACTCAATATCACATATCAAAACAATACCACTTAGGGTATATACAACTATAGCAACATATGTAGGTGTACATGTCAATATGTGTGCATGATATACATGTAGCTGTAATAGACTATGTGGGTGTACATGTCAATATGTATGCAAGATGTACAAGTGGCTATAGTAAGGTATACGTGAAATGGAATAAGGGTCACTACCTCAACTATTCCTGCCCAATGCAATATCACGTATGTATGTGTCCACGGTATTTCATATGCACAATAGAATAAGAGTTACTACTCCAAACATTCCTATCCACTACCATATCACGTATGTAGGTGTTTGTGCATGTCATGGCAATTACAGACGGTGTGGGTGCAGCATATAATTTAGTGCTCGTGCAACATGAACCGTCAGTAATATGTTATATCTAAAGGTACGAGTCAGGTACAACAGATAATGCTATGCAATGACATTCATATGAAATTAACTAATATGCAATAACATGCAGCTACTCTATCATATCAGCCCCGATGCATAACGCCATACGGGCGATTTCCCCGTAGATGTTAAATCTACTCACCAATGGTCTCCAGCTATGAAAATCCGACCACCTGCTTTCCCTTGTTCGCAGCGTCCGAAATCCCCGCTTGCGACGCTATATTTTCACAAACACAAGAAATAATGCGAACATTTCAGAATCGATCAATATAACGTAAAACTACATATTAAATAATGCACCAACACTAAACTAACTCGCGAGTGTACGTCTAGTAGCTAACGTGCGTAACGATACCACAAAACCTACCCAAGTACAGCAGCTGCACAAGATCACGATTCATGTCGCAACACGTAACACGCGGACTCAAAATACTAGATTATAGGTAAATGATCCCAGATTTTGTATACTGAAATTACTAAAAAAGTAAACAGTACCAAAAACCCCTAACCAACAACAGACAACTACCCACAGAACCCAAACCCCATCATCTTCCTACCTAGCCGGCGTCGCCGGAGTTTGCTAAAGGGGTCGCCGACCCCTGCCGGTGGGGTGGTCCTCATCTCTCAGGTGGTGCTCCAGGGTCACTAGTACATCACTATAATTTTGTTTGGCCACTCACTAAAATTTCTAGAACACATCAGTTCATAGAGGCTCTAAAAGACACTAAAAACCCGATATCGCACTAATCGATATAAAAAGTGTTCTAAACCATAATCAACGAGCTACACATCATAAAAACTCTAATTTATCAGGGTAGGGATTATACCTATCAACTTTAGCTCACAAGATCCAAGCTTTCCTAGCTCAAAGTGATCCAAGAGCAAAAATCAAGACTTATGGTATTTTTGGGATTTTTGGGATTTATTGTGCTAGAATTGATGAAGAAAGGAAGGGAGATGATCAAGCGAGTAGTATATGGAGAGAGGGATTCGGCCAATGGAGAAGAATGGAGAGTTGTGGAGTGTTCTAGCTCAATTTTGCAATAAATGCACACATAAATGCTTTCACACACACATTCATGCATCTCTTTATTCTTTTCTTTTCTTTTCTTTAAGTTTAAACTTAATCCCCTAGTCCACACAATGAATCTAGATATTATGTAGGTTTGGTTTACTCAAGAATAATTGAAGAAAAGATCACTAAAGAAAAATTTCCCAAAATGTGAATACCGCATTAAAATAATATTAAAATTGGGAAAAAATCAAATTGAACCAAAATGTCCCATATACCCCCAATGCTTGTGCACTAGCTTTATTTTAGCTAAACTAGGTGCTGGCAAGTCTATATGGTCGTTCGATCACAGTCGGGTTAAAACGGAAAATACTGACAATTTAACCCTAAAACGGAAAAATTCTCATAACGATTTCTAAAATGTTACAATCTTATAGACAACCGTAATGTGACTGTGGAGGGATATTTCCTAGCCACAGGTAGCATGGTTGGCTCTGTCATGTGCCGATCTTAGCGCACTCTAGGAAGCGAGGCGTGACATGTTCTGTGATGAGATCATATTACTGCCTGAGACGAATACTTTATTATTATATATGAGATATATAGTAGACGTTGCTTATGTTTTGCACCCGTGCTAGTCCCGTCCCGGTATGCCGTTAGTTAAGTAACCTAACGGTGCATAACGGAACATTGTGGCGAATGCGGATGGCATAAGCGTACGTTGTATTTTCGTTTCTTCTGTGATACTTAGGAAGCATAAATGATGGGATTCATTAATGAGATTAATGAAAGAAAAAGAAACCTAAAAGATGTTGTAGAATCAAATTTATAAAAAAAAAAGGGTAGCTCTAGTTTTCGCTTTGCTAAGCGGTATTCCTTGTAGAATATCCAGCAACTTATTCGATAAGGAAAGAGCCGAGATCCCTTCACCGGAAGTGACCTCTTTAGAGAAACTAGCAGATGCTACAACTCACTCAGTTTGGTTTTTGACTGCTTCTATAGTTTTTACTTTGCATAGCGGTATTTGTGAAATATTGCACTTTATTCGATAAGGAAAAGAGCCGAGATCCCTTCACCGGGAGTGACCTCTTTAGCGAAACTAGTAAAAGCCTCAAAAACATTCCTTTTCAAAATCACTTGTTTCTACAACGATATCAAGTTCATTACGACAAAAGGTTTTTCAGAAAAACCTGTCGTAGCCCTCCGTCATTTCAGATAAAGACTATTTAGTATTCGTGTTGTGTTTGTTGGCCTTTGTCAAGGCATAGTGTGCGGTAGCTAACTAGTACTTATCTATTTAAGCATGTGATGTGATTGGATTAGGGTAGTCGTACGACTTTGTTGTCCTTTGTCAAGGGTCGTGCGGGTGGATTTAATTAAATCAGGAAATGACGGGTTGAACTTGACTAACATCCTATGTTTTGTTGGCCTTTGTCAATGTCATAGGGTGTTAGGGGAAAAAGCATTATCGGGAATTTCAAGTGTTGAAATTTGCAATGAGATTGCATATCTTCTATGAGATAGTTGGATCCCGATACTCACTGCGAGTAAGAGTTACTCCTGGGAGAGTTTTACACATGATAATTAGCCGATCAAGTAGGTGTCTAGAAAGGTGTTAACGGGGTTATGCCTCTGGAAAAATGAGGTTTATTTTAATTAGGTCTGTGCGTAAGCACGGGGAACCTCCCTCAAAGTACCAACACTGGCCTGGACGAAAGATTGGCGAACTTGTAAAGTGTAATTAATCCCGGTTAGTCTTACCTTTTAGGGTTTGAAGGAAGATTTGATGAAAACAGTGGGAGCCATCCTGATTAGATAAGATAATAACCAATCTAATCTTGCAAGAGCATACGCTAAAGTGTTTTCTGTTAGTTGTATATATGCCCTAGAGGCCATTGTTGTACATATGATGTATATTATAGTGGATGCTTGGATATATATAGTGAGGACTTTCTTGCTCGATATGATAGTATGCTATCTGGTTTCACTTTGTCTTAACATGTTGACTTGTATTGGTTTACTGTCTTGCTCTCACATGTTTATAAAGCCCTTAGGATATGTACTCGACTACTGGGACTATGATGAGATCATACTAGTGGGGCCAAGGTAGTCAACGAGTACATCCTATAACTGTTCCTAGTCGAGGGTGTATCGAGATAGGACATAGATACACCAGAGTAGACTAGCATATACGCATCTTGACCCATATGATGGGCGATGGATGATCCCATATCCATCGGTGTTTGACATCAAAGATGGTGTACGGGTGCTCAGTGGAGACTGGGTACACTGAACGGACTCGCCGAGAACTCCTAGATGGTATTATACCTATCGTCAGATAGCAGTTCTCCGGTGACACGGGTACAGGTTAGTCTGTAGACCCGAGATCGTCATAGAGTCTTATGTGATTCCCACTGTGCTTTGATTTCCACCTTACCACGTCCAAAAGGGTGTGCAAAACGGTGGCTTTTGGGTACAGTCCCGAATCACATGGAGGCAATGAGCGATAGGAGGGGTTTCGTCTCTCCCGGTATAGGGAGTTGATGTTGTGCTGTATTCGATTGGCTATAACTGGAAGTACCTGGCCAGGGCTGATATGGAGTGCTACTGGTAAGAGTTATCAGTAGTTTCTCGACCTGTTATGAGCCTCACATCGACACGACTTATCGGTTACTGGGGTCTGACGTTTACCACCCCTAAACTTGATATGCGCCATATGAGACGAAGAGACCGGACTGTACGGTAGTGTTACTGATTGGATTCACCGGAGAATGTATAGGATTGCTTGTTGATCTTCTGATCGCTCAATACCTGGGAGGCTGTTACGTTTAGCTGCCCGCTTGCAGCTTGTGGGTGTTTGATATGATCATCACCTACTGCCGGCGTATTGATGATTCTTTAGAGTCCTACACAGAGGTTTCCTGGCTCAGGAAAAACGGAGTAGGAGCACATATGTGATATGTGCGGGACCGAGAATAATACGATATAAGATACAGTATTTTATTCTCGCGATATGTGATATCGGCTGGGTATATATGATATAGCCGGGTCATCGGATCAAGTGTTGATTCTATGAAATGGTACATGTTATATTAGTCGGTTATATGTAATATAGCCGGATTATCGGATCAAGTGTTGGTTCGATAATTTAATGTATAATTATATATGTGATATATTACATTACGTTAACTAATATAAGCTCGCTTTATTGATTCATTTTCTCACTGGATGATACATTGATATATATGCGATATATCTTAATTGTATTATTTTCTTTTGTTACAAAATATATTTTATATGTGATATATAATATTGTAACATGTTAGGGTTACAAATGCAACATGGTTTTTGGGTATAAACCTGGTTAGGGTTTGGATTAGGATTAAGCTTTGGATAAAGCTTTCATGAAGCTTCATGAAGCTTTGACTTTTGTCATCTAGCTTTGATATTTTGTGTAGATATTCTTTAACCCAACCCAAACCCTTAACCTATTGTTTATTCTGTGTAAGAGTTAAAGACTCTCATTCTTAACTCATGGTTGCAATTGTAACTACAACAATTAATTCATTATTCATCACAAAAGCTTTTTCTTCTTCTTCTTCTTCTTGCTTCTAAAAGAAAAGCTTCACTTGCTTTTTCATTTGTGATGATAAATGGTGAGAAATTGAAAACAAAAGAGAGCAAAATTCCTACTTCATCATCCTCATCTATTCTAGCCACTTAGATTAGGGTGTTCACTTCTCTAATTACTTCATTAGTGAAGTGTAAGCTTGGGTTAGAGATTCTTCAAGGTAGATCATCTTAGATCAAGAAGACTTCAAGCAAGATGCATCATTCACCTCTTGGAGCCTCACGAGAGTCGGAGTTCTTGATGATCGCAGCGAAGGGGCCTCAACACGGAGCTTATGAAGAGATGGAACGGACTACAGAGGTTGTAATCCTAATCTCTTTAGTTCTTTGTATGTGATACAAACATGTTGCCTAGAATTTCTAGTAAAGATTCATGGTTTGCTTGCTTTGCACCTCTCTAAATTTTAAAGTGGCATGAGTGATGCGACCAAACCCTAGATCAGGTGCAAGGGAAGCCCAACATTTTCTTCTCTCTCAAAGTAGAGACTATATCAGGCCTTAATCAAGATAATAATATGGATGTATTAACCGAACCCGGTTATTATCCTAAGCAGGGGAACATTGGTTCCGTTCATTCTTATAATTGTTATAAGATGGAATAGGAAATAGGGTTATATCCGGATTCTCACGCCGCCCAAATGAAGAATAAGCATGATGATGCATCATCTTTGGGTGTGTTAGTTATCGAGAACTGTTTCTCAGTTCATTCTCCGTCCTGGGTATTAGATACTGGATCGGGATCCCACATATGTAATATGTTACATGGGCTGCGGAAAGGTAGAGAAGTGGGAGAGGGTAATCATTCCATAAGAGTAGGGAATGGTGCAAATGTTGCAGCCAAGGCTGTTGGTGAATATCACCTTGTGTTGCTAAATGGTAATACATTGATTCTGAACGAATGTTATTACATACCGACCCTGATATGCAATATTATATCAGTTTCTTTATTAAGTAAAAAAGGATATGATTTTTTAGTACAGGATAATGTTATGAATATCTTTCTAAATCAAAAGTTGATTGGATCAGGTGTCACGACCCAAAATTGGCCCGTGACGGCCCTAATACTACGCAACGCCCTAAGACGTAACGTAGTAAAAGAAAGCCAAAACCCAGAAGTCTAAACCATAAAAATACGGAAAAGATAATATAAGTTTTGAAACATTTGAAATCGCAACCCAAATTCTTTAAAAGTCTTACTTTCTTTCTTTAAAATTTTAGCAACACCCCTTTTTGTAAAAACCCAGCCAAGATGAATACAATACAAATATACGACGCCGTAGCGAAGAAATAAGGACAATAGAGAGAAGTTGTATAAACGACAACAAATCCACAATAATATACAAATACGTCCTCACCAAGTCTCTAAGTCCACAATACAATAGTAGATGGAGAGTACAAAATACAACGAATGTACAGTATGAAATACAGATAATCATCTAACCCACCTAAGCAAAAAGGTACTGTGAGCTGATGCGATATCTGTAGCAAAAGATGATAGCTGGATAGCTGAATAGAGAAATAGCCTGCCTCGACTACTCTGGGGAACAACCTGAAACACCTGTGGCACAACGGGGGTGATTTGCCAACTCGTGAATAGCAGATAACATATGCAGGTAATCGCAGGAATGCACGTACAGCATGAATCTAAGATATGCGATTACAGTAATAACATGTCATGCAAATGCTGAATAAAGGAGAGTACACTAGCAAGTACAATCAATATGTGAAGCAATAGTAACATGACAATAATATGCAATAACCATGCAGTAGCGATATGAGAATGTAAATATGCAACTAACATAAGGGTATACTAACAGGTACTACCAATATATGAAACTGTGCATAAAATAGATAAGGGTGAGGTGTAGGGTGGAATATGTCATTTCCACGGAAACCTGACATCGTGGCAGGATCACAATCCATCAAGACACTCAAATCCCAAATCCTCAAATCAGCCCCCACATTGGGCTCTCACAACATATAAGTCTCACATCACCTCAATGTACAATATCGAATAGCTCTCCTATATCTCGAATGTACAATTCAACAATCTCATTCATATCCAATATCCAATGCCAATGAATCACCTATATCCCAAGTCGAATCTCAAGTAAGAATCTAACATCCTAAAGGTAAATACATAGAAATAAGTATGATGGGGGCAATACACATATATTAGCGTCCCATTCCACTAATATTGGTGTAAGGGTATATATAACAACGGCTAAATCCCCTGTTATATATACAAAAGGGTTAAAGAAATATCATGAAAACAGTGTGCCAAGCATCGACACAGAAATCCTAACCACGTATCATACGCTATCCCGAAAGCACGAGTGCCTAGCTCTGACCCTTACCCTTCGACGTATGCATACGTACATGACTCTAAGCGGTGTCTCCGTGATCCCCCGCCGAGTCATGGGTACTGTCACCGGTAGGTACTCGCCCACCTCCAGGCTCAATCGGCAAAGTCCATCGATCTTCTTGCCGAGGGGAACCATACCGGGCCCCACCATGTACTCTCATACGGCAACCACACCTCGTATGGAGTATATAATCAGCACCGATAAAACTCATGGTGGACGCGCAAATATCATCTCAAGGAAACCGGGTTCTTCAATGTATGCATAATTTCATGAACTCCCGCGGTTCCCAAATCCAGAAATCATCATGTGAAACTCAAATAACAATGCGCAAATCCAGGAATACATATATGCGATATATCAGAAATACGAGCATATAAATAAGAATATGTAGCTGAAACTAGATGTATGCGAAACCAATAAGGTACAGCTAAATAATATCAATAACTGTAAATATGCGACAGCAACTGAATATGTTATGACATACAGGTGTAGCAATGTATAGGTATCTACCTATAAGAACTGATGTCGTATACCCCCCCTGGATATAAGAAGAATATGAGTAAGATATCCCCCGGTAAGTAAAATATCTAAAAGGTATACTTGTAGCCGTATCGCAAGGTCTAAATGTACCTATCACTAAAGGTATGATACACAATAGGTATACCGGTAGCTAGATGTCGTGTGGGGTAAGCAATAGTAGCTATAAGGGGTAGGTGTGACATGGCAATTATTGACGGTGTGTGTGTAACATACAATCCGTGCTCGTGCAACATGAACCGTCAATAATGAGTGCAGTGTCCTACGGCTGCTAGCCACAGTACAACTATATCAAGGAAATAACATAAAGGCGCAATTCTAACAATAACGTAGAATGCGCGACAGGTATTTGAATTCTAGCCCAGACGCATAACGCCATGCGGGCGATTCCCCTGTAGATGTTAAATCTACTCACCTACGCTCCACGCTAGGTGAATCCTACCCTCTGCTCCCTCTGTAGTAGTGTCCGTAGTCCCTGGCTGCAACCTGCAAATAAGACACGGAAATCATATATAAGCCAAATATCTCGTAAAACACGATATCGAACCAAAACGAGAAATTCGCGTAGCGAACTAAACGTGCGTGTGCACGATACGCTGAATCCTGTGTGTACGCGTCTAAAACTATCGCGACACGCCGCGATACGCTGGATCACAGAACTCACTCACGTATCGCGTATATCGCGCAAACACAACGGACACCAAAAATGATATATGATCCCAGATTTCCCTACAGGTAAAATCTTACAAAACTAGACATGCCAAAACACTACAATATACTGCAAACAACCATTCCCAAAACCCCAGCACCCCACTCCCCTTCCTGGCCGCAATTTGCGGCCAGAATGACATAATTGGCGGCCTGGGATGGGAATTGGGGGCTCGTGTTCATGTGGTGTGCTCTAAACCTAGTGTACATGCTCTAGTCTTCTCAATTTTATCCTGAAAGGTCCGGGTCAAAAGCAGATCACAGATATCTAATTATATCGTATAAAAACGACAATTTAGCACAAAAGCAAACCCTATGGTATTTTAGTGTAATCCAGGGAAATTCTCAGTTAATGTGACTCTAACAACACTTAAATAAGTAGGGTTTACCAACACAATCATCACTTAGTCACAACATCTCCCAAATCACTATAATTTAGCACTAAACTAGCAATTTAACACAAACCGACACTAAACCATACAAGCTAAGCAAACTAGGAAATTGGGTTAAGGAAATATACCCAAAAGGACCCTAGAGAGCAGGTGAAGAAGTGGAGGGGAGCTTCTATAGGTTGCTGGAGCTCCTGCTACTGCTGTTGCTTCCTGCTGCTCCTGCTGCTGCTGATGATAATGATGATGATGCTGTTGCTGATGCTGCTGCTGCTGATGATGATGATCATGCTGGAGCTGGTGATGGTGATGCTGGTGTTGGAGCTGTGGCTGCTGCTGAAGCTTCTGGTGTTGCTGCTTCTCCTTGCGCTGGGGCTGCTGTTGTTATTGTTGTTGTTGTTGCTGCTGTTGCTGCTGCTGATGACTGTGTGTGTGTGTTTGTGAGAGAGAATGAGAGAAAGAGAAAATGAGAGGAGAAATGAGAGAACAAGGCCAAGACCCCCCTCTCTCTCTCTTCCCTCATAATGAGGCATGGCTCACACCATGCTTCCCATGCCCCCTCTCTCCCACAAAGTCAACATTTCAACCAAAGCAAAGAAAATAAATTTAAAACCCTTAATATTTTTAACAACTATAACTATTAAACCCAAAACACCTAATAAGAATTAATTAGCTTAAAGAGAATGGGTTAATCCCTCATGCTTGCTAATCATGGTCTAACCCCATCTCTAAACCCTAGTTTATCATGCACAAGTGTGCGTGTGCCTAACAAAATTCTAATAAAATACACAATAAATAGCATATAATATTTAAAACTTCATTTGGTAAACTTTTTATTAAAAACCACACATTAAAATATAATTAGCTACAAAACACATTCTAAGGTGTTACAATCTCCCCCCCTTAAAAGAAATTCGTCCCCGAATTTTAAAAATATTCCGATACGCATACCTTCAAAGAGAAGATTAAAATCCTCAAATCTCGCTCGCAGCCTCCCAAGTGACTAACTCACTATACGGCTACGTCTATGGAAACCCTTCACAGATGGCAAGACCCTTGACCGATGTTCTTCCACCTGCCGAGCCATTAACATAATTGCTGCTGGTGAACAAAAGATTGCGTCACGCTAAATGGTCTGGTGCCAAAACATGTGAGAAAGTTCAATAAGGTAATTGTAGAGTATCATCACGAGGAATACGGGGTGAAAATCCAATAATCTGGGCGGAAGTGCCAATTTAAAGGCAACGAAACTAACTCGCTTATAGGATCTCAGAAGGACCTAAATCCTGGGATAAACTTCCCAAAATCCAACACGTCATTCATCGGAAAGCCCATAGGAATACATGATCTGTCCCTACGAACTCGGGTCTATGGCTAACACAGTCGGCATAAGAGCTCAGTTCGCAAGGGACAATTCCCATCCTGACCTAACACAGCTGAGTCTCTAGACTAGCTGGGGTCCAAGGTCCTACTTACGCGGAGTCAGAAGAACAACAGACTGGTGATCGACACGACCTAACCCCTAAGCCTAAGGTTGGCCGATTGGAGTGTCTCCTGATAACAGCTATCGAAGGAGAACCCTAACGATGGCGAGTGACGATCCCCAACCGCTGACAACAATCCAAACAAACACTCAACTTAAACAAAAACAACCGAGCAAATTTAGTATAACCGGACGACAAGAATCCGAATGGAGTCACACCCTGACCAGACTTGGGTAGAAACCATAACAAAATTTGTGGAGATCTGCTCCCATTCCTACTTCGGAACGGTAAAAAGTTGCAACTCTCCAGCCGGCCTCAGATGCTCGACTCAAGCACACAACAAGACTGACACCTTGAAACGAAACCTAAAACTTCTCTTTACATCCCTGTCCACTCGTAACTATCTCACAAGTCACGCCAAAGCTGGTGGAACTTGAATGCATAAAGAAAGTTGACAGATGTGCATGTTCTAGGATTACACGTCTCTACCCGATGATGTCAGGTACACAAACGCGTCCCTAACTTAGCACACCATTGTCACAATTCAAGGTCTCCGAATCATTACCCAGCCGAATATGCTCAAGTATCTCTAATGTACGAGCATCGACGGGCAGTGTCTCGCGAAAATGATTTAAGGGAAGTGGTCGGGCGCGGACATGAGTAAGCTGTCCCCTCCATAGAGACGAACTTAAGTTATACTCAACGATCACACAAAAACTGTAAATCTGCAGAAAACTAACACAACAATCCAAACCCGATGCAGGAAGATGTACATTAAGCTCTAGTGGTCCGTGGAAAATCTGACACGACTCTCAACCAAGTAGTGTCTCCAAATTTCCAACGCAAAACCACCGCGGCCATCTCCAGATCATGAGTGGAATATCCTTCTCGTACTTCCTCCAAATGTAGGGAAGCAAAAGCGATGACTCTGTAGTGTCACCTCAGTACACAATCGAGCCCACTCAAGAAACACTACAGTTAGACAACAAGGTCACCCGAACCAAAAGCAAAGAAAGACTGATGCAGTTGTTAACTGAATCTTCAACTGCTGAAAACTCCGTACACATGCCTCAGTCCAAAGAAAAGAAACCTCCTTACTGGTCAATTCAGTCGACGGTGCAGCACTACTCTAGCAATCCTGCATGAAACGGCGGTAAAAACCTGCTAAGCCCAACCATCTGCGGATCTCCGTCCTGCACACAAGTCTGGGCCTAAGCTGTACGGCCACGATCTTCCTCGGAACTATACAAAACCGTCTCCCGCGACTACAAGACCTAGGAGCCAACACAAACAAGCCTGCAGAAACACTCCGAGAATCTAGCAAACTGCTGGTACTCTCCCAGTATCTGCATAACAAACCCTCAAGTGCTACTACTGTCCCTCAAGACACATTAGATAAACCAGAATGTCGTAAATAACACAACAGAAACTGGTCGAGGAACGGCCTGAAGAGATCTGGTTCATCACATCTACGAATGCTGCTAGGGCATCAGTGAATCCAATGACTCACCAAAACACACAAAGCCCGTAGCACGCACAAGGCAGTCTTCGGAATGCCGTCACCCCGAATCCGTAATAATGATGACCTGATCCCAAGGAAACTTAGAAAATGTCTCGCACTCTGGAGCAGATCGAAGAAATCGTCACAGCGAGGTGAAGGATACCTATCCACACCGTAAGTCGGTTCAATTGACGATCCGTCGATACGCAACCTCAAACTGCCGTCTTCCTCCTTGACGAACAGAAATAGGAGCTTCCAAAAGCGAAACACTCCGACGCACAAAACTCCCCAAACCACAACTCTGCAGCTGATCCTTTAGCTCCCAAGCTTCGCCGGCTGATCCGGAACAACGTCGGAAAAACTCTCGCACGAAAGGAACCCGGTCCAACAATCCCACTGTGGCTCCGGTATCACGAATGAACGCCAAGAATCCACGACATCTCCTCAGTAGCCGACTAGCGAAAAAGGCTGAATTCAAGCTGTGAGAGGCGGCACACTACCCACCTGCACAACAAGAACTGACTTGCCAGGAAAACAAACCTGACTGTTTCCTCACGGTAGTCCATAGATGCCTAGCACGCAATTAACCAGTCCGTGCCCAGGAGAATGTCAAATCCAACATCTCTAGAAGGATCAAAACGACGGACGAATCTCTATCTCCTATCCGATTGGCACACAACTGAAGTACGTGTCGCGCAACAAAAGAATCGCTGACAGAAGTTAACATAACTACGACTAATCTACCCAACCACGGTACAAGCATGAAAACAAACGAATACACCAAAAGAACATATAAATAAAAGATACCTGAAAACTCCACATTGGACGTCTGCGCGTCCCGATGAGTAAAAGCAAACTCCTGTGTCTGCCCTCTACTCGCAGCTGGATGAACTCCTCTGGTAGCCTGAGCCCTCTGAGCAAATCTTCCACGTCCACGGCCTCTCTGAGTACGATCCTAATGCCGTGCTGAGGAACCATCCCTGACTAAGTGCTGAAGGCTTCCGCATCGAAAACATCCACGTGCTGACTGCTGACCATCCTGGGGATGAAAGCTGAATGACTGTCCTCGTCCTAAGCCTCTGCTACTCCCGCGACGGCCACGAAATCTGTCTTGATGACCAAACCTCTGTCTCTGGGCTGGTACACTAGTACGAGTCCTCCACTGTCCTGGAACTCTCTGAGCCTCTGGAATATAGGCCTCGTCAACTGGAGCTGCAACCACTGGTGCTATGTAGGTGATGGACTGCTGCACGCTGATCGCAAGCGACAACTGAATAACATGGGTGACAACCTCCTGTCGTAGCTCCCGAACGACATCAGCCAATGAACTCATAGTCTGGCGGAAGTCCTGCATCTCTACCAAAAGTCTATCAATAGTATAGGTCGTAGGCTGGTCCGTCTGCACCTGTGCAACTAGAGTGCCATCCTGGTCAGTACTCGTCTTACCTGAGCCAACTCTGATCTCGGCCCTCGCTGCATCACTCTGAGTCCCCATAGTTATCGGCGGCAAGGCTATAAATAGATATAAGATGAGATTCGATAAGAACAAGGAAATCGAATCTCAAGGATATGAATCATCAAGGAAGGAATGTCAAGCAAATTGTACTTAGGTCACTTTAGGCGAAGTATCGCATCGTGGGTATGCTGCAGACATACACACACTACGTTACTTGCTTAAGCTACCTACTCCATCATACTAAGGTCATCCTACACTCCGAAAGGTAAAACCTACTGCTCTGATACCAACTTTGTCACGACCCAAAATTGGCCCGTGACGGCCCTAATACTACGCAACGCACTAAGACGTAACGTAGTAAAAGAAAGCCAAAACCCAGAAGTCTAAACCATAAAAATACGGAAAAGATAATATAAGTTTTGAAACATTTGAAATCGCAACCCAAATTCTTTAAAAGTCTTACTTTCTTTCTTTAAAATTTTAGCAACACCCCTTTTTGTAAAAACCCAGCCAAGATGAATACAATACAAATATACGACGCCGTAGCGAAGAAATAAGGACAATAGAGAGAAGTTGTATAAACGACAACAAATCCACAATAATATACAAATACATCCTCACCAAGTCTCTAAGTCCACAATACAATAGTAGATGGAGAGTACAAAATACAACGAATGTACAGTATGAAATACAGATAATCATCTAACCCACCTAATCAAAATGGTACTGTGAGCTGATGCGATATCTGTAGCAAAAGATGATAGCTGGATAGCTGAATAGAGAAATAGCCTGCCTCGACTACTCTGGGGAACAACCTGAAACACCTGTGGCACAACGGGGGTGAGTTGCCAACTCGTGAATAGCAGATAACATATGCAGGTAATCGCAGGAATGCACGTACAGCATGAATCTAAGATATGCGATTACAGTAATAACATGTCATGCAAATGCTGAATAAAGAAGAGTACACTAGCAGGTAAAATCAATATGTGAAGCAATAGTAACATGACAATAATATGCAATAACCATGCAGTAGGGATATGAGAATGTAAATATGCAACTAACATAAGGGTATACTAACAGGTACTACCAATATATGAAACTGTGCATAAAATAGATAAGGGTGAGGTGTAGGGTGGAATATGTCATTTCCACGGAAACCTGACATCGTGGCAGGATCACAATCCATCAAGACACTCAAATCCCAAATCCTCAAATCAGCCCCCACATTGGGCTCTCACAACATATAAGTCTCACATCACCTCAATGTACAATATCGAATAGCTCTCCTATATCTCGAATGTACAATTCAACAATCTCATTCATATCCAATATCCAATGCCAATGAATCACCTATATCCCAAGTCGAATCTCAAGTAAGAATCTAACATCCTAAAGGTAAATACATAGAAATAAGTATGATGGAGGCAATACACATATATTAGCGTCCCATTACACTAATATTGGTGTAAGGGTATATAAAACAACGGCTAAATCCCCTGTTATATATACAAAAGGGTTAAAGAAATATCATGAAAACAGTGTGCCAAGCATCGACACAGAAATCCTAACCACGTATCATACGCTATCCCGAAAGCACGAGTGCCTAGCTCTGACCCTCGCCCTTCGACGTATGCATACGTACATGACTCTAAGCGGTGTCTCCGTGATCCCCCGCCGAGTCATGGGTACTGTCACCGGTAGGTACTCGCCCACCTCCAGGCTCAATCGGCAAAATCCATCGATCTTCTTGCCGAGGGGAACCATACCGGGCCCCACCATGTACTCTCATACGGCAACCACACCTCGTATGGAGTATATAATCAGCACCGATAAAACTCATGGTGGACGCGCAAATATCATCTCAAGGAAACCGGGTTCTTCAATGTATGCATAATTTCATGAACTCCCACGGTTCCCAAATCCAGAAATCATCATGTGAAACTCAAATAACAATGCGCAAATCCAGGAATACATATATGCGATATATCAGAAATACGAGCATATAAATAAGAATATGTAGCTGAAACCAGATGTATGCGAAACCAATAAGGTACAGCTAAATAACATCAATAACTGTAAATATGCGACAGCAACTGAATATGTATATGACATACAGGTGTAGCAATGTATAGGTATCTACCTATAAGAACTGATGTCGTATACCCCCTGGGTATAAGAAGGATATGAGTAAAATATCCCCCGGTAAGTAAAATATCTAAAAGGTATACTTGTAGCCGTATCGCAAGGTGTAAATGTACCTATCACTAAAGGTATGATACACAATAGGTATACCGGTAGCTAGATGTCGTGTGGGGTAAGCAATAGTAGCTATAAGGGGTAGTGTGTGACATGGAAATTATTGACGGTGTGTGTGTAGCATACAATCCGTGCTCGTGCAACATGAACCGTCAATAATGAGTGCAGTGTCCTACGACTGCTAGTCACAGTACAACTATATCAAGGAAATAACATAAAGGCGCAATTCTAACAATGACGTAGAATGCGCGACAGGTATTTGAATTCTAGCCCAGACGCATAACGCCATGCGGGCGATTCCCCTGTAGATGTTAAATCTACTCACCTACGCTCCACGCTAGGTGAATCCTACCCTCTGCTCCCTCTGTAGTAGTGTCCGTAGTCCCTGGCTGCAACCTGCAAATAAGACACGGAAATCATATATAAGCCAAATATCTCGTAAAACACGATATCGTACCAAAACGAGAAATTCGTGTCGCGAACTAAACGCGCGTGTGCACGATACGCTGAATCGTGTGTGTACGCGTCTAAAACTATCGCGACACGCCGCGATACGCTGGATCACAGAACTCACTCACGTATCGCGTGTATCGCGCAAACACAACGAACACCAAAAACGATATATGATCCCAGATTTCCCTACAGGTAAAATCTTACAAAAGTAGACATGCCAAAACACTACAATATACTGCAGACAACCATTCCCAAAACCCCAGCACCCCACTCCCCTTCCTGGCCGCAATTTGCGGCCAGAATGACATAATTGGCGGCCTGGGATGGGAATTGGGGGCTCGTGTTCATGTGGTGTGCTCTAAACCTAGTGTACATGCTCTAGTCTTCTCAATTTTATCCTGAAAGGTCCGGGTCAAAAGCAGATCACAGATATCTAATTATATCGTATAAAAACGACAATTTAGCACAAAAGCAAACCCTATGGTATTTTAGTGTAATCCAGGGAAATTCTCAGTTAAAGTGACCCTAACAACACTTAAATAAATAGGGTTTACCAACACAATCATCACTTAGTCACAACATCTCACAAATCACTATAATTTAGCACTAAACTAGCAATTTAACACAAACCGACACTAAACCATACAAGCTAAGCAAACTAGGAAATTGGGTTAAGGAAATATACCCAAAAGGACCCTAGAGAGCAGGTGAAGAAGTGGAGGGGAGCTTCTATAGGTTGCTGGAGCTCCTGCTACTGCTGTTGCTTCCTGCTGCTCCTGCTGCTGATGATGATAATGATGATGATGCTGTTGCTGATGATGATGCTGCTGCTGATGATGATCATGCTGGAGCTAGTGATGGTGATGCTGGTGTTGGAGCTGTGGCTGCTGCTGAAGCTTCTGGTGTTGCTGCTTCTCCTTGCGCTGGGGCTGCTGTTGTTATTGTTGTTGTTGTTGCTGCTGTTGCTGCTGCTGATGACTGTGTGTGTGTGTTTGTGAGAGAGAATGAGAGAAAGAGAAAATGAGAGGAGAAATGAGAGAACAAGGCCAAGACCCCCCTCTCTCTCTCTTCCCTCATAATGAGGCATGGCTCACACCATGCTTCCCATGCCCCCTCTCTCCCACAAAGTCAACATTTCAACCAAAGCAAAGAAAATAAATTTAAAACCCTTAATATTTTTAACAACTATAACTATTAAACCCAAAACACCTAATAAGAATTAATTAGCTTAAAGAGAATGGGTTAATCCCTCATGCTTGCTAATCATGGTCTAACCCCATCTCTAAACCCTAGTTTATCATGCACAAGTGTGCGTGTGCCTAACAAAATTCTAATAAAATACACAATAAATAGCATATAATATTTAAAACTTCATTTGGTAAACTTTTTATTAAAAACCACACATTAAAATATAATTAGCTACAAAACACATTCTAAGGTGTTACATCAGGCTCGTTAAATAATGGCATATACGTTCTCAATCAAACTACAGTACTTAATGTACAAAACACACACAAGAGGAAAAGTTTAGAAATGAACGAATCCTTCTTGTGGCATTGTAGACTAGGTCATATCAATGCGACACGACTAGCTAAGTTGCATAAAGATGGATATTTGAATCCGTTCGAATTTTCATCTTATGACACTCGTCAGTCATGTCTCAAAGGCAAAATCACCAAAACTCCATTTAGTGGACACGGAGAAAGAGTTACGGAACTCTTGGGACTGATACATAGTGATGTATTCGGTCCCATGTCTACTTTAAGTCTACGGTAGCGCCCCGGCCGTCATTCTGACGCCAAACGCGGAAAAAAAACTTTTATAACTGGCGCTATTGCATACTATAACCCGGATCTTACCATTAATGCTAAACTAACAAACTGTAAAGAGGTAGAAAGGCTATACCGATCGATCTGAGTCCTTCGGTCTTTAGCCATTATCCCACGCTCCTCGCGGCAACTCCGATCTCTCGTCTCCTCATCGAGGTGGTACCACGTTAACGGATCTTTAAACGAGCTCCCGCCTCTATACCGAGGCAACTCGATCATCAAGTCTGCTAAAAGAGATGACCAAGATGAAGTAGAGAATAAGTAAAATACTTTTTCTCAAACACCCTAGGATTCTCATCACATGAGAGGGTTAGGGTGGAGGTTGAAGAAGATGCTTAGGGTTTGGAGAGTGTGAGCTCAAGAAAATCAAGTGAGCAAAAAACCAAGTCTCAAAAATAACCCTTGGCTGCCCAAAATAATGGTGATGATATATATAAGGTTTTGTGATGAAATATCAAGGAAAATATCCTCACAAAATATCTCCACAAACCCTTCATAATATCTCACCCAAAACAAACATCATTAATTCTCTAATGACTCACTAGATGACTCATTACATGAGTCATTAGTGATCATTCTAGAATCAATGAGTCATAAAGAATACCTATTTAATCATTTAAACTAAAATGATTAACCAAAAGAAATGCATCTTCTAAAGTAATCTCATACCGGATTATGAGAATACCCCTCAACTGTAAATATATACCCGTATCCGTATTCCGACCGAATACGAATACGAGAGACTAAAATATTCCGACTCCATATAATACTTGGATCCGGCTTAAACCAAAGCCCACCAGTATTATCTGTCCGAAATATGACACGTGCATAAGTGCATGTGCATTTTCGAACCCTGCCATAAAACCATACGGCCTCTACAACGTTTCGCCCGAACTTGGGAAACTATCTGTGGGGGACTCTAAAGACTCGTCAGTACCCTGGCAGTAGGTTTAACCACAAGCACGTCAGCGACACTAGCTGTGCGTAACGGCTGCCCATGTAATGACCTCAAGGTAAGCCGATGAGCGAACTCATCCTGGAACCCTACCGAGCCTATCAGTGACAATATACGTAGAGTCCGGTCCGTTCATCTATGAGCATCGCATATCGGGCCTAGGGGGCTGGTAACGTCAGACCCCCAATAGCGGTATAAGTCGTGTCGGAGTGTAGCCCAGAATACCTTAAGATACTACTGGAGTACCTACCAGTAAATCTCCTGCCTCGGCCGAGGGCTTTGTGTAATGGCTCTCCTAGACACAGCGTGATCTCACCCCTAATACCGGGAGAGACGAATCCCCTGCCGATCCGCTCACTTGCCTCCATGTGTCTCTGGACTGTACCCAACTAAAACTTGTTTGCACAACTCCTTTGAGCCGTGGTAGGGTAATAATCAAAGCACAGTGGGAACTCACACGAGACAAATTGTCACGACCTGCAAATTCGGCCCGTAACCGGCACTTAAACTACGTAACGTCTAAAGGCGTACGTAACTTAAGTAAGCCGAAAACCTAGAAATCTAAACCACCCAAGACTGGATCAACGGAGAAACACAGTTTAGAAATATTTTAGAAGTCGCCATTTAAAAATCTCTAACTCTAGTTTTCTTTCATAAAAAAAAATTTCGGCAGCACCTCCTTTGTAAAACTGGCCCCGTAAACGGGTACAACACAGATAATATAATAAACATCCCAAGTGGGAGAAAAATCACGCCCACCGGCGGAGACAATCACCACAATAAGTATACGACGCCAAAGCGAAGAAATATCAAGAGAACGACTATAAAGGAAATAAACATTTCCACAAATAACCTGCTTCTACGAGCACGGTTCCCAAAACCAATATAATACAACACGGATATCTCACAAGTCGTCTCTAAGTCAAATACAATAGGGGTAGATGGAGAATACTAGATCCAACAAAAGATATACAATATACAACGGATAACCGCAAACCCACCTATAATGCAACGGCCTCACTGCCAAAGGTAGCGGTATCCACAAAAGTAGTGATGATAAGCTGCCCTGCCGCGACTACTCAGAGGGTAAGTCCTGCAAAAACTGTGGCACAACGGGGGTGAGTTGCCAACTCGTGAATAGTAATTAACATCATACAGTAATCGCAAGTATGCACTAACAGCAATGATCAATAACATGTGAACTGATAGCATGAGTATGACAATATGAATATGCAACTATCATGACATCCATATCAATTGAATACTGAGGGCGGAATAGTAAATAATCTCATGCGCATATCATAAGCATGAAAAACACGGTGTATCTCAACAACACCCAAATCCCAAAATACTCAGATCGGCCCTCAGATCGGCCCCTCAAATCCTGTACATCTCATGAAACCTGAGTGTCAAACATCGACACTCAAAAACATCATGAAAACCAGTGCCTATCATCGACACATAAATACTGATATCCATACGTTCCTCGAAACCAAGTATCCTACCTCGATACTTGCGTTTCCACGTATCGGTCTTTCTGATATCCATACGTTCCTCGAAACCAAGTATCCCACCTCGATACTTGCGTTTCCACGTATCGGTCTGTCAAACCCCATATATCTCTCAGAAAGTAAGTGCCCAACATCGACACCTTAATTTCCCATATCGCATCTCAAATGCATAAGTCTATATAATGTATTTCGCGGTTCCCAAGAATCCCAATCCAGAATACATATATATACAGCGTCCCATACCACTGATATATATGCAATACAAATCATGTAAATCCAAGTCCAAAATACAGATATATACAGCGTCCCATACCACTGATATATATGCTATAAAAACTGTAATATCCAAATTCAGAATACATATATACACAGCGTCCCATACCACTGATATATATGCAATACAAACTGATCATATAACAATAGCAAGGTATATGTGCGAACGAGAAATATAGCATGGTATACATATGAGCATGTAGGTATACAGGTATGTTCTATGTAATATGCATTGTCGCACAAGTATAACCGTTTAATGTCGCTAACTAATAGCATGGTATACAGTAAGCATTTGTATTGTGCGTGTCATGGCAATTACCGACAGGGTGTGTGTAGCATATCATTGGTGCTCGTGCAACATGGACTGTCGATAATAGTGCAGTGTACAGCAGGTACAGTATTAAGCACAAGTAACTATATGCAACATGAATCATGCAATGTTTCTATATAAGCAAATAAGCATACGGCTAATATTATATCATGTCTAGCCCCGACGCGTAGCGCCATACGGGCGATTCCCCGTAGATGTTAAATCTACTCACTCTGTGGTCTTCAGCTATGAAAATCCGACCACCTGCTTCCCTTTGTTCGCAGCGTCTGAAGTCCCCGCTTGCGATGCTATAATATCACAAATACAAGAAATAATGCGAATATCTCAGAAGCAATCATAATAACGTAAAACTACGTATTATAAAACGCATCAACGCACTAAACCAACTCACGAGTACACGTCTAGTGCAAACACACGAAACGATACCTAAACCCAAACTGAGTACGTCGCAGCACGACACACGACTCGTGTCGCAACACGTATCACGCGAACTCAAAACACACTATTATAGGTAATCGATCCCAGATTTTGCATACTGCATTAACTAACAAATTCAACAGTACCAAAAGACCCAAAACAACAGCAGACAACTACCACAGAAGACCCACCCCAAAACACCCCAAGTCGGCCGGCGTCGCCTGCCCCCTCTTCAAGTCTCGCCGGCCCCGGCCGGTGGGATGGTCCCCGTCTCCTAGGTGGTGCCTCAGGTCAACCTGCACACTCCTCTGAAGTTGTTTCCTCAATCACTAAAACTCCCAGGTCACAGCAGATACTAATATCTCTAAAAATACACTAAAAACCCGATATCGCCTCAATCGATATAATTTACGTTCTACGCAGAAACTAACGATCAAAACCACACAAAAACTATAATTTAACAGTAAAGGGGTTATACCTAACAACTTTGCTCCTAACTCCAAGCTTTCCCTATCTCCAAGTGATCAAGATCAAGAAATCCCAAGTTTTAAGGTATTTTTGTGATAGGTTTTGAGATATTTGAGGATTTTTGAGATAGAAATGAATTAAAATGAGAAACAAATGAGCAAGGGCAGTAGGAAGGAGAGGATTTCGGCCAAGGGTGAGGAGGTGGAGAATTGTGATGAATTTCCTAGCAATTTCCCTCATTTATTGCTCATAAATGCCTTTGCACACCTACACACACATGCATGCATCTCCTTTATCTCTTTTCTTTTCTTTTTCTTTTAATTTCCTAACTTAAATCCTAGGCCACACAATATATCCTAAGTGAAGTGAGAAGGATTTACTTTAACTTAATAAGTTTTAAAGAAAAGATCGCAAACTGAAATTTTCCCAAAATTTAAATACCGCATTAAAATAATATTAAAAATTGGGAAAAACCAAATTGAACCAAAACGTCCCATACACTCCCAAAGCTCGCGCACTAGCTTTATTTTTGCTAATCTAGGTGCTGGCAAGTCTATATGGTCGTTTGTTCGCAGTCGGATAAAAACGGAAAATACCGACAAACTTACCCTAAAACGGACGAAATCGCATAACGATTTCCAAAACGTTACACAAATGACGATCTCAGGTCGATGAACTAACCTGTACACATGTCACCAGGGAATTGCTATCTGACGCTAGGTATATTACCAACTAGCAGATTCCCGGCGAGTCCTGTCCGGTGTACTCATAACCCAATGAGCACCTGTATACATCTTAGGTGATCCAACTGACACCAATGGATTGTGAGACCGGCCATCGCCCCTCGTCCGGGTCTTGACTGTATACACTAGTCTACTCCGGAGTATCGATGCCCTGTCTCGAAACTCACATGACTAGGGACCACTTTTAAGGATGTGCTTATGGACTACCCAACTCTCACGTATATGATCGCCATCATACTGTTGGTAGTCAAGCAGGATCCTAAGGGCTCTATCAACGTGTAATAGTGATCATGTCACCTAAAGCTGTACACGGCTGATAAAGGCAAACCAGATAGCATACTATCATCTTGAGTATGATTGTCCTACCGGTATAGGTCCTCCCTCAATCATTGCAATCACGTACCTGCGATCCAATAATTGACTTTGAGGTCACTACATCCAACAATCTCCCACTTGCACTTAAGGCTAATTATTGCGATGTCGCATACTCACAGCCCGTGTGATACCGAACACCCAACTCCTTTACTAATCAGTTTCACAAGTCTCGTTTGTAAAACTCTTGTGTTCGAGAAATAGCCTCAATGAGTGGATCCGCCCCGATGTTCCTTTCTATGTCTATCTTAATCTCAAGTTCGAGGAGAAAGCTATCTCCCGAATTGAGTAATACCTGTCTTAGAATATGTCTGGATATCTGATGGGACCTAATTCATAAATGAACTCCAAATCCAAACTTCTTAGACTGTATCGTCAACTAAACCTAATCAGTATCCTGCAACATGCCTCCCTCAGTATCCGCCTGGACCACCTGTCTAAACTACTGCCCCTCGTCAAAGGGAAAACTATAACTCTGATAATCACTCTGTCATCCAGGTCACCTTGGAAGCCTGGAATGATAACCGTCCCCCGAAGGAGGCTGCCGTCATCAAATCCGTAGAACATCCACTTATGTTCTAAAACTTCTTCTGAATGTTTCTCCAGGATTGGATTAATATAATCTTATTGCATCTAGTGTAAAAACAACATCTGGTGTGGTACTTGACATCTCATGATTGACTCAATTGCCTAAGCAAGTGATATGCCAATCATGCATATCTCTCTCCCCTTTAGTCTGTAAGACACCTTTGGAGAGGGTGACTCCATCACCTGCAGGTACAACATCATGCCAGGAGTCATCTATTCTAAATACCTTTAGAATACTGTCTAAGTACCCAGATTGGGAAACTACCCAAATCTAGATCTAAAACCATAGATATAGTAACCAGAATGTCTGATATTATATCTATATCCTGTGTGGAGAAACAACTGTGTGACAACCACAGTATAACCGATCGTGGGATAGGAATCTCACTTCCTACAAAGTGCATGTCATCCAAATACCAGGACATCACACCCTACTACCTTCTTAACAGATCCATCCCTTATTCTGATGAAGTCAAAACCCATGACTGTCATATCAAAAATAGATTATCTGTCTCCGCTATATCTGCTTTAGTCTATAAATAGACATAAGCTATTTGCCCACTATGCTTCCGCTGCTCCCACGGACTACGACAACCCTCTGACAGAATAATATATGCGTGAACTTCTAAAACTAGTTTAGAACGACGCTATACCCATCCTCCTGCCGGGTCTCATAGTCTGGAACAACAGTAGTGTCAAGTCTGGGTAAATAAGAATCTCCCTGTCACCGTCTATGAGGCTACCGGAGTACCTCTCGGGTGCCTGAGGTTACCCACCATATCTGCGGAGTGGTTAATGGAATGTCAAACCTGATTGAATCTTTAGGTTCTATTTAAATTTTCCGTAATCGTTTGCGGTTCTGGAATCACTTCCAGTTCTACCATACGCCCACTACTGTTTTCTGAAAAAATCCATTTTACTAAAACTGTGGCGAGTTAAGAACAATATCAATATTGATCTTCCAGATGGTAGAAAGTCAACCCTCGTCATAGCCTGGGTCAACCCACAAACTATAAGTCCATGCTACCTCTCCCGGTACTTTCAGGCAAGCGGAATTTGGTGAAAAACAATTTTTCTAGAGGTGGTAACATGGACTGAAAACCGGATCTTTGTTAAACATCTAACTAACAACCTAACTAGGAGTTGTTAACTACTCGGTTAAGGGGTTATACCTTTCTTTCTTGAACTCCTTCTTCTTTGACTCTCGATGGTTGTCCGGATCGGCTTCACTCCGTCGTCTCCTTACGCCGAAGATAGATCCACCTCGAAAGCTTCCACCTTTGGCTTCTTCTTCGGTCTTTGAAGAAACTAGTTCACTTGGTTTGCTAAACCTTATGAACTAGAGTGAGTAGAGAAGAGTTTGTATGGGATTTTATCTATGGTTCTTGGTTCTCAACTCATGAGACAAGTGAACTATAGACTCAAGAGAGGGAGAGCAAGAGGAAGGAGATGACAGCTCAAGAACAAGAGAGAGAATGAGAATGATAGAATGAGAGAAGACTTTTCTCTTTTGGCTCTCATAATCCATAACCATCATAACACATCATAGCAATCAAGTATTATGTGATGGTTTAAGCAACAATAGACATATCATTTCATGCACTCATTTTGCACAAGAGAGCAAGTAAGCAAAAGTCTTTGCCATGAAATGATAACTATTGTTATCATGATGGTCAACTAGTCAAGCCTAGTCAACCGGTCAACAAAGTCAACAAGTCAACAAAGTCAACAAAGTCAATCCCTCAACAACCATGTCACCATAATACTTAATTAATATAATTGTTAATCATATATCATATTCTCATTAGGGTTGAGCAAAAAGTCAATAGTCAACGGTCAACGGTCAACAACCCTAATGAGAATCCTCTGGCTCTGTCTCTCCGTCAACTGTGCATACACACCCGCATCCGCGTTCCGAAGAACACGAATACAAACTGGATAAATCCAATCCCAATACGTACACTACGATCTGGCTTAAACCAAAGCCCGCTAGTGTAAACTGTCCGGACACTGTACGTGCATAAGTGCACGGATGTGACCGAACCCAGTCGCAAAACTATGCGACCTGTCGCAAAACCATGCGACCTCTACTCTTTTGCCTAAAGGCGAATAGCTTTCTGTGTGGGACTCTAAAGACTCGACACTACGCTGGCAGTGGGTTTAACCACAGACCGCAAGCGGCACTAGCTGTGCGTAACGGTCCCCAGGTAGAAGCCGACAAGAAGACTGACGAGGTGAAACCCATCTGAACTCCTACTGAGCTTGAATGTGAAAATCTCCGTACAGTCCGGTCTGTTCGTCTGATACATCGCATGGTGGGTCTAGGGGGCGGTAAACGTCAGTCCCCTAATAGCAGTACAAGTCGTGTCGGAGTGAAGCCCAAAACACCCTGAGATAACACTGGAAGCCTACCAGTATATCTCGATTGCCCTGGCCAGGGACTACTCGTGTAATGGCTCTCCTAGATACAGCGTGATGTCAACCCCCAATACCAGCAGAGACGAATCCTGTCTAACCGTCACTGCCTCCAAGTGCTTCGGGACTGTACCCAACCACTACCTGTTTGCACGACTCCTTTGAGCCGTGGTAGGGTAGTAATCAAAGTACAGTGGGAACACACTCGAGGCGAAGTGACAGTGTCAAGTCAGCGGACTAAGCTGTACTCATGTCACCTGGGAACTGATAACTGACGATAGGTATAATACCAACCGGTCAGTTCCCGACGAGTCCTGTCCAGTGTACTCGTAACCTAATGAGAACCCGTATACTATCTCCAGTATGACGTACTGATGGCTGTGGGACAGACCATCTCCCACACTGGGATGAGAAGCGCATACGCTAGTCTACTCCGGAGTATCGATGCCCTGTCTCGATAGTCCTGCGACTAGGGACCTGTATAAGGATGTGCTTATAGATTACCCAGCCCCCACTAGTGTGACTGCCATCACAACGCTGGTAATCAAGCAAAGATCCTAAGGGCTCCACTAATGTGTATAGGTGATATACTAAAATAAACACATGTACACATTGAAGTAAAAACAAACCAAGTAGCATACTACTATATTGAGCAAGATTGTTTATACAAGGTGAATATCCCAAGCTTCCATTAAGTAATATACAAACTAGTATGATACAGTAATGGCCTCTAGGGCATATACACTAACAATCTCCCACTTGCACTAAGGCCATGTACTGGCATATCGAAGACCTATCATCTCGATCAGCCGCTCGAACTGAGTCTGGGGCAAGGCTTTGGTGAATGGATCTGCAGTGTTATCTTCTGAAGCGACCCTCCGAACCTCGATCTCCTGGCGATCCACGATCTCCCTGATCAGGTGATACCGCCTCAAGATGTGTCTGGATCTCTGATGGGACCTGGGTTACTTCGCTAAAGCTATAGCCCCGTTGTTGTCGCAATACAGAGGTATTGGATCAACAATGGACGGAACCACCTGAAGTTCTTTCAAGAACTTCCTCATCCAGACAGCTTCTTTTGCGGCATCAGATGCAGCGATGTATTCCGCTTCCATCGTCGAGTCTGCAACGGTTTCCTGTTTGGAACTCTTCCAACACACCGTCCCTCCATTGAGGGTAAAGACAAAACCCGACATGGACTTGGAATCATCCTTGTCACTCTGGAAGCTGGAGTCAGCAAAGGCCTCGATCTGGAGGTCTTTTCCGCCATACACCAAGAACATCTCCTTAGTCCTTCTCAGGTACTTGAGAATGTTCTTTACCGCTATCCAGTGTTTCTCCCCTCGGTTTGACTGATACCGGCTTACCACACTCAGTGCATAAGCTACATCCGGTTTGGTACACAACATCGCATACATTATAGAGCCTACCGCATGAGCGTAGGGTATAATAGACATGCGATCCCTCTCCAAATCAGTCTTGGGAGACATCTCTTTAGAGAGGGTGATCCCGTGACAAGCCGGTAGGTTACCGCGCTTGGAATCTTTCATACTGAATCTTTTCAGTATGGTGTCGATGTACCTGGACTGTGAAAGTCCTAATATCCTCTTGGATCTATCACGATGGATCCGGATCCCCAGGATGTATGAGGCATCACCCAGGTCTTTCATGGAGAACCTGTGTGACAAGAATCCCTTGACAGATTGTAGCATAGGAATGTCATTTCCTATCAAGAAAATGTCATCTACGTATAAAACGAGGAATACTACAGTTCTCGCTACAAATCTACTATAGATGCATGGTTCATCTGGATTTTTGATAAAGCCAAATTCCTTGACTGTCTCATCAAAATAGATGTTCCAACTCCGCGATGCCTGCTTTAGTCCGTAAATGGACTTAAGCAACTTGCACACCTTTCCGCTGCTCCCACTCTGAATGAAACCCTCTGGCTGGTCCATATAGACACACTCCTCTAAATTTCTATTTAGAAAAGCGGTCTTTACGTCCATTTGCCAAATCTCATAATCGTGGAAGGCAGCAATGGCAAGAAGGATCCGAATGGATTTCAGCAGAGCTACTGGAGAAAAGGTCTCGTCGTAGTCCAAACCAGGTCTTTGACGAAAGCCCTTTGCTACCAGTCTAGCTTTATAGGTCTCAACCTGTCCATCTACACCAATCTTCCTTTTGAAGATCCACTTGCATCCTACGGGTTTTACCCCATCTGGAGCAATGTCCAACGTCCATACTTTGTTGGTGCACATGGACTCCATTTCGGTCCGCATTGCATCCAGCCATTTTACCAAGCCAACGCTCTGAATGTCTTGCTGGAAGCTAGTAGGCTCATCATAATCCATGATGCAATCCTCTCTATCCCCGTCTATGAGAAAACCGTAGTATCTCTCGGGTGGATGAGACTGCCTACTACTCCTACGGAGCGGCGTAGGAATGTCCTGTTCTTTTGAACCCTCTGGTTCCACTAAGCTTTCAGTAATAGTCTGTGGTTCTGGAATTTCTTCCAGTTCTATTGCGCTCCCACTTATTTCCTTTTCTAAGAACTGGTGTTCTAGAAAGTGGGCATGACGAGAAATAAGAACTTTTTGTTCCTCTTCGCAGTAGAAGAAATATCCCTTGGAATTCTTTGGATATCCCACAAACTTGCACTTTACTGAGCGTGCCTCGAGCTTGTCCGCATGCTGCATTTTAACAAAAGCTGGACTTCCCCATGTCTTAATGTGCTTAAGATAGGGTCTCTTCCCACACCACATTTCATATGGTGTAGTAGGCACAGTCTTAGTTGGAACTCGGTTCAAAAGGTATGCAGCTGATTCTAGCGCATACCCCAGAATGATCGCGGTAACTCATCGTTACTCATCATGGACCGTACCATATCCAATAGGGTTCGGTTCCGTCTCTCCGATACACCGTTATGTTGCGGAGTGTATGGAGGAGTAAGCTGAGAGAGAATTCCGTTTTTTTTTTAAATAATCCAGGAACTCGGCACTTAAGTATTCTCCACCTCGATCCGATCTTAGAATCTTGATACTTTTGCCGGTTTGTTTTTCTACTTCATTTTTATATTCCTGGAACTTTCCAAAGGCTTCGGACTTATGTTTCATTAAGAAGACATAACTGTACCTTGAAAAGTCATCCGTAAAAGTAATGAAGTAAGAATAACCGCTTCGCGCATGTGTAGACATTGGACCGCACACGTCGCTGTGTACGAGTCCCAAGAGCTCGCTCGCTCTTACTCCGTGTCCAGTGAACGGAGTCTTTGTCATCTTTCCTTTGAGACAGGATTGACAAGTGGCATACGATTGATATTCGAACGGATTCAAATATCCTTCTGTATGTAACTTCGTCAACCTTCTCTCATTGATGTGACCCAGTCTAAAATGCCATAAGAAAGTCTGATTTATTTCCGGAGAGTTTCTTTTGTGTGTATTCTGGACATTGAAAATCTGTGGTTGGTTTAATACGTATATACCATTGCTCAATGTACCTGACCCAATCAAAACTTGATTAAGGTGAATGTTTACAACATTACTTACAAACGCAAATTCATAACCTTCTTTAGAAACTAAAGATACAGAAATGATATTACAAGTTGCGTTGGGTACAAAAAAGCAATTACGCAAAACCAAAACATGTCCATCTGACATTCCCAGGTGATGGTCCCCCACGGCCTTAGCATCCATGCTAGCTCCGTTTGCAACTCTGAGGGTCATGTCACCGCCTTCAAAACCCTACGGTTTCTCAACGCCTGCAAAGAATTACAGATATGAGATCCTGATCCGGTATCCAATACCTAGGAAGTAGAGTTTATTGAAAGACAGTTTTCAATAACATACACACCTGAAGCTGAAGCCGAAGCCGCAACCTGCTTCAATTCCTGTGTCATGGCTTTCCAAGCCCTGCAATCATTCTTCCAGTGACCTTTCTTATGACAATAGAAGCATTCTTCTTTATCCACAAGCTGCCCCGCTTTCTTTGTTGCTTTTGCTTTTCCTTTCGTATCCACTTTACTAACACCGCCCCTTGGTTTGGCGAAGGCTTTCTTCTTCTTTCCCTTGGCTTTCGCCTTGGACCTAGAAGAGGAAGATCCTCCTACAAACAAAGTGGATGTTTCCCTACCTTTCTGTAGGGTGCCCTCTGCACTCCTCAGCATGTTGAGGAGTTCTGAAAGTTCAACTTCTTTTTCTTGTAAGTTGAAGTTCAGTATAAACTGGGCGTAAGTGGAAGGAAGGGACTGGAGAATCAAGTCAGTATAGAGCTCATTCTCCAACGTGGTTCCAAGTTCCGCAAGCTCCTCAATGAAGCCAATCATCTTAAGCACGTGTTCCGCTACCGATGATCCGATGGCCAACCTTGCCGAAAATAACTTCTTCACACTTCGTATCTTGCGATACGAGATTGCTCTCCATACAGTTCTTTTGTATGGAGAAATATGGATTCAAGGTCCATATTCTCGTGCCTCCTCTGATATTCGTTGTCCATCGAGGCAAGTACGAGGCACTTGGCCTTCGTGCTATCAATCTCCCAGGTCTTACGGATTTCCTTATCCGCGACGCTGGAGGTGGGACTTAGGACAGGGGGAGCTTTGGTGGTAAGAAGATACCCCAGCTTGTCGTAAGTGATTGCCATTTTGACATTCCTGAGCCAATCTTTGTAGTTTGGCCCTGTCAGTATGTTTTTATCTAGAAGTAACTTAAGTCCAGTCATGTCGATTGGTCGCTGCAATTAGGAAGGAGAAGAAGAAACACTCAGCATGATGCTCTTGCAAGTTTAGAGTGGTTTTTAATTTGTCTAAACATGATGGCTCCCATTGTTTCTCGAATCCCTCCTTAAAACCAAAAAGGAAGAATTAGTCAGGATCAATCTTACCGTACAAAACTTGCTTAACCGTTCGGCCAGGCTGGTGTCGGTACTTCGAGGGAGGTTTTCCAACGCTTTCGCGAAGTTCCTTAATTTAAGAACCTCTTTTTCCTGGGGGCGTAGCCCCGCTAACACCTTTCTAGATATCTACTAGGTTTATAGCATTGATCGTTAAGTGAGAAATTTCCCGAGGAGTAGCATATACTCACAGTAGGATCGGGATCTAAATATCATCGCGTGACGAAACTGAAGGAATCCTACCAGAATCATCACACTCCAAATGGTATGCAACGCTAGCAAGTTTCAGTACTTATGAAACTCCCGATGTGGATTTTTGCCCCATGCTCTTATGACCTTGACTTTGGCCAAAATATCATAAGTCACATGTCAAGTTCTGCCCGTCATTATCCAGGTTAATTTGGAACCACCCGTACCTACCCTTGACTTTGGCCAAAATGGCAGTACGACTGTCCCAAACCAACGCATCTATCTATGCTACACATGAATACCCAATAGCTACCAATCACTATGCCTTGACTTTGGCCAACATACATAGCTTGAATACTATTGACCATTTATGTGAAACGACGGAGGGCTACAAATGGTTTTGGCGAAACCGTGAACGTAGTGAACTTGATTTAGTCGATGGAACGAGATAGCTTTTAAATGGAGTGGCTCAAACTCCGCATTTTAAAAGTTTGTTTTGAAAAGAACCGAGTGGTTTTTCGAAAGTGTTCCAACGACTTTTACATGGTTTATTTTCTTGCATTAGTTCTTTTAATGCGTGATATTCTTGCATTAGTTCTTTTAATGCGTCCCATCATTTAAAACCTACCATTGCAGAAAACAACCAAAATATGACGTACGCTTATGCCATTCGCATTCGCCACGGGGCCCCGTCATTACCCGTTAGGTTACTTAACTAACGACAGAGCGGGGGCTGGGCTAGCGCGGCTGTAAAACATAAGCAACGCCTAAATAATATCATATATAGATATATTGCAATGATAGATATTTCAGATCACAGATGAACACATTGGATATACTAGGAACCAGCAATTCGTACGAGCCTGTAACGAAAAGCAGATTACGCGGTCGCGGTGAATAGCCAAAACCCCACCCAAGACCCCTACGGGTGCGGCAAACTACTCGCCAAGTACCCGAAGCGAAGCAACCTCCCTCATCCCCGTGAGTAGGCCACTCGGCACTTCGGCATACCCGGTAGTTTGTGCACCCCCTCCATGGGTCTATCCTAGGAGCAAAAACAGTAAAAAGAAATTATACAATGACGGCTACAACCCCGACCCGGTTGTGCGGCCATACAAATAATTATTACATCAATTTACAAATTTACATGAATTGAAAGAAAAGAAAACTCTCGTCTCACAACCCCTGGCTATTCACCCGCGACAATCCAATGAATTCATATACACAATCCAGCAACATTACAGATCACAGATTTGTATAACCCCCACTAATCGACATATAGCGATTAGTAGACGTTCAATACAAATATCACATCACAGAAAAACCCGTCAGCTTAAGTCTTTTAGAAGTTCGATCAAAAATACGGATTTATAGGCCCCAAATACAAAATTTTCGTTCTGGAAAATCTGGGCAGAAAACGCATATCCCAAAAATCCCAAAACAACCCCAAAAATACACTGCACCAAAGATGGACCCCGGCCGAGTCAACTCGGCCGCGGAACCGCGGCGGGAGCGTACTCCCGCCGCGTTTCCGCGGCGCTTTGAATCGATCGTGGGACCAAATTTGGTGGTTATTCTATAAAAAGCCTGAGCCGATTTTTAAGATAAAAATTATCAACTTTTGAACAGAATAAAAATCGGCAGAAACTTGACTTTTTTTTGGGTTCTTTTTGCGACTTTTCTTTGATCGATCTTCTAGCTACTTTGCTAACATGTTAGATAGAGTTTAACTAGTCTCTGATACCACTGTAAGTCCATGCTACCACTCCCGGTACTTTCGGGCAAGCGGAATTTGGTGAAAAATAATTTTTCTAAAGGTGGTAACATGGACTCAAAACCGGATCTTTGTTAAACATCTAACTAACAACCTAACTAGGAGTTGTTAACTACTCGGTTAGGGGGTTATACCTTTCTTTCTTGAACTCCTTCTTCTTTGACTCTCGATGGTTGTCCGGATCGGTTTCACTCCGTCGTCTCCTTGCGCCGAAGATAGATCCACCTCGAAAGCTTCCACCTTTGGCTTCTTCTTCCGTCTTTGAAGAAACTAGTTCACTTGGTTTGCTAAACCTTATGAACTAGAGTGAGTAGAGAAGAGTTTGTATGGGATTTTATCTATGGTTCTTGGTTCTCAACTCATGAGACAAGTGAACCATAGACTCAAGAGAGGGAGAGCAAGAGGAAGGAGATGAGAGATCAAGAACAAGAGAGAGAATGAGAATGATAGAATGAGAGAAGACTTTTCTCTTTTGGCTCTCATAATCCATAACCATCATAACACATCATAGCAATCAAGTATTATGTGATGGTTTAAGCAACAATAGCCATATCAGTTCATGCACTCATTTTACACAAGAGAGCAAGTAAGCAAAAGTCTTTACCATGAAATGATAACTATTGTCATCATGATGGTCAACTAGTCAAGCCTAGTCAACCGGTCAACAAAGTCAACAAGTCAACAAAGTCAATCCCTCAACAACCATGTCACCATAATACTTAATTAATATAATTGTTAATCATATATCTTATTCTCATTAGGGTTGAGCAAAAAGTCAATAGTCAACGGTCAATGGTCAACAACCCTAATGAGAATCCTCTGCCTCTGTCTCTCCGTCAACTGTGCATACACACCCGCATCCACGTTCCGAGGAACACGAATACAAACTGGATAAATCCAATCCCAATACGTACACTACGATCTGGCTTAAACCAAAGCCCTCTAGTGTAAACTGTCCGGACACTGTACGTGCATAAGTGCACGGATGTGACCGAACCCTGTCGCAAAACCATGCGACCTCTACTCTTTTGCATAAAGGCGAATAGCTTTCTGTGTGGGACTCTAAAGACTCGACACTACGCTGGCAGTGGGTTTAACCACAGACCGTAAGCGGCACTAGCTGTGCGTAACGGTCCCCAGGTAGAAGCCGACAAGAAGACTGACGAGGTGAAACCCATCTGAACTCCTACTGAGCCTGAATGTGACAATCTCCGTACAGTCCGGTCTGTTCGTCTGATACATCGCATGGCGGGCCTAGGGGGCGGTAAACGTCAGTCCCCTAATAGCGGTACAAGTCGTGTCGGAGTGAAGCCCAAAACACCCTGAGATAACACTGGAAGCCTACCAGTATATCTCGATTGCCCTGGCCAGAGACTGCTCGTGTAATGGCTCTCCTAAACACAGCGCGATGTCAACCCCCAATACCGGGAGAGACGAATCCTGTCTAACCGTCACTGCCTCCAAGTGCTTCGGGACTGTACCCAACCACTACCTGTTTGCACGACTCCTTTGAGCCGTGGTAGGGTAGTAATCAAAGTACAGTGGGAACACATTCGAGGCGAAGTGACAGTGTCAAGTCAGTGGACTAAGCTGTACTCATGTCACCTGGGAACTGATAACTGACGATAGGTATAATACCAACCGGTCAGTTCCCGACGAGTCCTGTCCAGTGTACTCGTAACCTAACGAGCACCCGTATACTATCTCCAGTACGACGTACTGATGGCTGTAGGACAGACCATCTCCCACACTGGGATGAGAAGCGCATACGCTAGTCTACTCCGGAGTATCGATGCCCTGTCTCGATAGTCCTACGACTAGGGACCTGTATAAGGATGTGCTTATAGATTACCCAGCCCCCACTAGTGTGACTGCCATCACAACGCTGGTAATCAAGCAAAGATCCTAAGGGCTCCACTAATGTGTATAGGTGATATACTAAAATAAACACATGTACACATTGAAGTAGAAACAAACCAAGTAGCATACTACTATATTGAGCAAGATTGTTTATACAAGGTGAATATCCCAAGCTTCCATTAAGTAATATACAAACTAGTATGATACAGTAATGGCCTCTAGGGCATATACACTAACAAAAACTGCCATTACAGAAACGTTCCTTGAGTTATCCAGAGTCTGGTTTTAAGCATAAGCCGGACAACTCCCCGTACCTTAACATCGTTAAGATATGAACCATTCTATATCCAATATAGAAATTTTGGCACTTATTTAATTGGAACCAGATTCAAATCATGCAGCTGTCTCCAGTGCATATCATCTTAATGGAGAGAGGCTAATCAGTATTACTCAACTTAGGAATACATTTAATTATGAGTAACCTGAAAGAGAAACAAGTTTCTCAAAACCATTAACTGAATACTAATCACAAGTATCTACATCTTCGATCTCTTTGAAGAATCCTGATACTTGCGACATCTGGTTCTCTACTTTATTCCTATACCCACAACTTCTCAAAACTTGGACATTGTATTTCTACGAAACACTTGTCTAAAAACTAGAGAAGTCACAAGTAAACAGAACATAGTACGAGGACCAACCCCTTTGTCCTGATGGACACTGGACAACAAATAATACTCTGTATAAGTTCGCTGAGTTGAATAACTCAAAACCTGTGCATCGTAGGTTGAAAACTGTACTTATGGTTAAGAACTACTCCGTTGTTCAATGCTCCTTACCCAATCGTCAACTGATATAGGTAAATGTCACGGACATAATTTCAAAAAGTTATATCTCACTTTATAAAAATAAACGTACAGATATCTCAGTTTGAAATTGGTGCACAACAACGGATACTCAAAACCAAATACTTGTCGTCCGGCAAAAACCAACCGATTTCCTCAAATATCACCAATTACAACGAATTCCGATATAATGAGGATGATTACCTAGTTCCCAATAACTTACTCCCACTCATCATCTGTAAAATCATACAGATGTGAGAATCATACCTGGTAAATACATACTCTGGAGTAAGTATCTAATCGGGAAATCAGTTTTCCTTTTAACAATGCACAGTGAAACTGAAACATGAAAATGTTTCGTAGGGGTATCCTGGTATTCCTAGTAATGCCTCTTCCATAACCCAATTCATGACTATAACCGTATATTTCTTTGCTATCTCTCCAAATCCCTTTATTTGTTTTTATTCATTACCTTCTGTACACCCTTTTAGGCTAAGTGGTTTTCTTCCTTCCCTACCGTTCGGCACCAGCCTATGGTTTGGAGGAAGACTATCCAGTAAGCATAATAGGTGTACTCTCCTAAACCAAGGAGTACTCGCAACCTGAGAGAAGGTGATGATAAAAGACAACTGAATAATATCTTATTTTATTTCTCCCGAACTGGGGAAAAAAGCAAAGGTGAAGTAGGAGCGGCGATGAAGTACGCGGTTTGGTCGTGAATGATAGCAGTCGCAATTTACTTTGCCCTCTTTCTAATCCCTTTATTTTGTCTTTACTTATTACCTTCTGTACACCCTACTTAGGCTAATTGGTTTTCTTCCTTCCCTACCTTTCGGCACCTGCCTATGGTTTGGAATAAGCGTAATAGGTGTACTCTCCTAAACTAAGGAGCCCTCGCAACCTAAGAGAAGGTGATGATAAAAGAAAACTGAATAAACCAATTCAATTTCTCCTGAACCTGGATCCATCCTTGAAGAAGTCCTTTCGAGTTCGTATATAACCATACGATGGATCTATCCAATGGAAGTGGATGTTCGTAGTGATACGAGGTGTTCTGAGAAATGCAAAGGGTAAAAGAAGGAGCGGCAATGACTTATGCAACTTAGACAATCCAAAAGCCAGTAATTAAAGAAGGTTCGGTCAACTTGGTCACTTAGTCATAGTCTAGGGTTGGTCAAAGGTCGCTGCCAAAGAGAGAGAGAAAAGAAACACTCTGCGTGCACTCTAACCTAGATCAGAATGGTTATCACTTTATCTAATCAGGAAACCTCCTACTGTACTGTCAAATTCTCCTCCAAACCTGAAAGAAGAATCAATCGGGATCACCCGAAGAGTAAACTAACTCATCAGTGGGAATCGGGATTCAACTATCATCGCATGATAACGTGAAGGTATCCACTCACGTTATCACACTCCAGAAGGTATGCGCATGCCTGGCAAGTTTCGGTTTCTTTAGAAACTCCCGATGTGATTTTTACCCTATGTTTTTATGACCTTGACGAAGGCCAACAAATCATAAGTCGCATGTCAAGTTCTACCCGTCATTATCTTGTCAATTTGAACCCACCCGTACATACCCTTGACGAAGGCCAACAAGGCAATATGACTTTCCCAAACCAACTCATCTATCTATGCAACAGAAAAGTAACAAGCAGCTACCATCCACTGTGCCTTGACGAAGGCCAACAAACATAGCATGAATACTATGTGCTACCCGTCTGAAACGACGGAGGGCTACGGCTGGTTTTTGGCGAAAAACCATTAACGTAACGAACTTGATATCGCTGAAGGAACCTGATAGCCTTTTACAAAAATATAGTGGCGAAAACCTTTGCTAAAGATGTCACTCCCGGTAAAGGGATTTCGGCTCATTCCTCGTGGAATGAGGTGCAAGATATTCCAACTGAATATCGCGATGCAAAGCAACATGTAATTAACTATAGTGAAGTTATTACCCTGACGCAAACTTCTGCCCAAGGGGTCACTCCCGGTGAAGGGATCTCGGCCCTTGCCTCGTCGAATGAGGTGCAGGATATTCCAACTGAATACCACTGTGCAAAACAAAAGAAAACATCCTTGTAATAACACTTTTTAAAACTGTTCCAACAACGTCCAAACAGGTTTGTTTTCCTTTGCATTGATCAGAATCAACGCAGTCCCATCAATTAATTGTTAGTTATATGTATGCCCTAGAGGCCATTACTATACATGAGATGTATATTGTAGTGGATGCTTGGACATATATAGGGAGAACTTTCTTGCTCGACATGATAGTATGCTATCTGGTTACTCTTTACCTTAACGTGTACACTGATTGTCTCTCAGTTACATGTTGGTAAAGCCCTTAGGATATGTACTCGACTACTGGGACTATGATGAGATCATACTAGTGGGGCCACGGTAGTCGACGAGTACATTCTATAACTGTTCCTAGTCGAGGGTGTATCGAGACAGGGCATCGATACACCAGAGTAGACTAGCGTATACGCATCTTGACCCATATGATAGGCGATGGATGATCCCATATCCATCGGTGTTTTACATCAAGGATGGTGTTAGTGTATATGCCCTAGAGGCCATTACTGTATCATACTAGTTTGTATATTACTTGATGGAAGCTTGGGATATTCACCTTGTATAAACAATCTTGCTCAATATAGTAGTATGCTACTTGGTTTGTTTCTACTTCAATGTGTACTTGTGTTTATTTCAGTATATCACTTATACGCATTAGTGGAGCCCTTAGGATCTTTGCTTGATTACCAGCGTTGTGATGGCAGTCACACTAGTGGGGGCTGGGTAATCGATAAGCACATCCTTATACAGGTCCCTAGTCGTAGGACTATCGAGACAGGGCATCGATACTCCGGAGTAGACTAGCGTATGCGCTTCTCATCCCAGTGTGGGAGATGGTCTGTCCCACAGCCATCAGTACGTCGTACTGGAGATAGTATACGGGTGCTCGTTGGGTTACGAGTACACTGGACAGGACTCGTCGGGAACTGACAGGTTGGTATTATACCTATCGTCAGTTATCAGTTCCCAGGTGACATGAGTACAGCTTAGTCCGCTGACTTGACACTGACACTTCGCCTCGAGTGTGTTCCCACTGCACTTTGATCACTACCCTACCACGGCTCAAAGGAGTCGTGCAAACAGGTGGTGGTTGGGTGCAGTCCCGAAGCACTTGGAGGCAGTGACGGTTAGACAGGATTCGTCTCTCCCGGTATTGGGGGTTGACATCGCGCTGTGTCTAGGAGAGCCATTACACGAGTAGTCCCTGGCCAGGGCAAGCGAGATATACTGGTAGGTTTCCAGTGTTTATCTCAGGGTGTTTTGGGCTTCACTCCGACACGACTTGTACCGCTATTGGGGGACTGACGTTTTACCGCCCCCTAGGCCCGCCATGCGATGTATCAGACGAACAGACCGGACTGTACGGAGAATGTCACATTCAGACTCAGTAGGAGTTCAGATGGGGTTTCACCTCGTCAGCCTTCTTGTCGGCATCTACCTGGGGACCGTTACGCACAGCTAGTGCCGCTTGCGGTCTGTGGTTAAACCCACTGCCAGCGTAGTGTCGAGTCTTTAGAGTCCCACACAGAGGGTATTCGCCTCTGGGCAAAACAGAGTAGAGGTCGCATGGTTTTGCGACAGGGTTCGTTCTCATCCGCGCACTTGTGCACGTTTGGAGTCCGGACGGATTATACTGGCAGGCTCTGGTTTGAGCCAGATACTGGTATATGTTTTGGGGGTTGCTTTTATATCTTGGTATTCTTGTTCCTCGGAACGAGAATGCAGGTGTGTATGCACAGTTGCTTGAGGCGGAGAATGAGGTTTTTCATTAGGGTTTCGGATCGGGTGCGTATGCACAGTTGACAGTTATCATTTTCCAAACCCTAATGAATTTGTATATTATCTATTAATAATAGTAATTAAATAAGAATTATGTTATGGTTGTTTTTCTTGTTGACTTGTTGACCTTGGTTGACTTGTTGACCATTGACCACTTTTCATGCCTTGAAAGTCTTCCTTGATTCATGCTTACACTTCATTAAAAGAGGTATGATAGTGGTCATTCCAAAATAACCATCAACTATTCTTATTTCAATTATTATCATTTAGATAATTCATTTTCTTTTGCAATATGGTTGCAAGAAAGAAATAATTGAGCTCATTCTATCATTCTCACTCTCTCTCCTCATTTCATCTTCTTCTTCCTCTTGAAAAGAGAAACCTTCTCATGTGTTGAGAATCATTCTCTTTAGATAGAAAAGCAAACCCTAATCACTCTCTACTCATTCTAGGATGAAGGTTTAGCAAGCCGGAAACCCTAGTTCACTCAAAGATCGAGGAAGAGCCCAAAGGTCGAACCTTCAAGGTGGATCTATCTTCGGCAAGAAGAAGGCGACGAGAAGAGAACCATTCAAGCTTCTACAAAGAACAAGAAAGAAGAACAACAACAAGAAGAGAAGGAGTTCAAGTTTAGGTATAACCATCCTCCATAGTAGCTAACTCTCTTTAGCTTGTTAACTAGTTTTAGTTTAGACAACGATCCCGACATAGTTTAGTCCATGTTGCCTCTTGCGATAAAAATTCGTTTTTTTTATACCGTTTCCGCCTCCCCGTAAGTACCGGGGGTCGCAATATGGACTTACAGTGGTATCAGAGCCTAACTAAACTTAAACTAGCTTGGTAGTAAGGTGTAACGAAGTTCGGAACCGAAAAATCGCAAAACCGGAAAATCAAAACCCTAACTTTCTGTTGAATTTTTTTCTGCTCAAATTGAAAAACTTTATACTTGTAAAATCGTCTCAGGGTTTTCTAAGAACACACAAGAAAAACGATATCATGATTCCTCCAAACCGCCGCGCTTCCGCGGCCTCACCTACTCATTTGGCCGCGGAACCGCCGCAAGTTGGTGTCATCTTTGCATCGTTTTTCGTGCAGTGTTCTTCTGTGTTGGTTTTGGGATTTTTAAGATATATTATATGTACCCAGATTTTCCAGAACTGAAATTCACTTTTGGGGTCCTATAATTCCGTATTTTTTTCCGAACTTCACTGCACTTTGGCTATGTTGGTTATATCTGTGATGTTTGCATGTATTGAACGTCGGCTAATCGCTATAAGTCGATTAGTCGGGGTTATACATGATCTGTAATGTTCTGGAATGTGTTTATGAATGTGTTGGACTGTCGCGGGTGAATAGCCGGGGTGGTTGTGAGATGAGCTTTTGTTTTTCTTTCATTCATTGTAAATATAAATTGATGTAATTATATTATTTGTTTGGCCGCACAACCGGGTCGGGGTTGTAGCCGTCATTGTATAATTCTTTTTACTGTTTTTGCTCCTAGGATAGACCCATGGTGGGGTGCAAAAACTACCGGGAACATGGAGGGTAGTTTGCCGCACCCGTAGGGGTCTTGGGTGGGGTATTTGCTATTCACCGCGACCGTGTTATCCTCTTTTCGTTTCAGGCTCGAAAGGAATGCGGATTGCTAGTATATCCAATGTATTCATCTGTGATCTGTAATGTCTATCATTGCTTTCTATTTAGGCGTTGCTTATGTTTTACAGCCGCGCTAGCCCAGCCCCCGCTCTGTCGTTAGTTAAGTAACCTAACGAGTGATGACGGGACCCCGTGGCGAATGCGAATGGCATAAGCGTACGTCATATTTTGGTTGTTTTCTGCAATGGTAGGAATTAAATGATGGGACGCATTAAAAGAACTAATGCAAGAATATCACGCATTAAAAGAACTAATGCAAGATAATAAACCAAGTTTAAGTCAATGGAACACTTTCGAAAAACCACTCGGTTCTTTTCAAAACTAACTTTTAAATGCGGAGCTTGAGCCACTCCTTCTAAAAGCTATCTCGTTCCATCGATTATATCAAGTTCACTACGTTCACGGTTTTACCAAAACCATTCGTAGCCTTCCGTCGTTTCGCATGAATAGGCAATAGTATTCAAGCTGTGTATTTTGGCCAAAGTCAAGGCACAGTGATTGGTAGCTATTGGGTGTTCATGTGTAGCATAGATAGATGCGTTGGTTTGGGACAGTCGTGCTGCCATTTTGGCCAAAGTCAAGGGTATGTACGGATGGATCCAAATTAACCTGGAAAGTGACGGGAAGAACTTGACATGTGACTTATGATATTTTGGCCAAAGTCAAGGTCATAAGAGCATGGGGCAAAAATCCACATCGGGAGTTTCATAAGTACTGAAACTTGCTAGATTTGCATACCATTTGGAGTGTGATGATTATGGTAGGATTCCTTCATTTTCATCACGCGATGATATTTGGATCCCGATCCTACTGTGAGTATATGCTACTCCTCGGGAAATTTCTCACTAAACGATCAATGCTATAAACCTAGTAGGTGCCTAGAAAGGTGTTAGCGGGGCTACGCCCCCAGGGAAAAGAGGTTCTTAAATTAAGGAACTTCGCGAAAGCGTTGGAAAACCTCCCTCGAAGTACCGACACTGGCCTGGCTGAACGGTTAAGCAAGTATTGTACGGTGGGATTGATCCCGGCTAATTCTTCCTTTGTGGTTTGAGGAGGGATTCGAGAGACAGTGGGAGCCATCCTGTTTAGACAAATTAAAAACCATTCTAAACTTGCAAGAGCATCGTGCTAAGTGTTTCTTCTCTCCCCCTGCAGCGACCAAATCGAAATGACTGGACTTAAGTTACTTCTAGATAAAAACATATTGACAGGGCCAAACTACAAAGATTGGCTCAGGAATGTCAAATTGGCAATCTCTTACGACAAGCTGGGGTATCTTCTTACCACCAAAGCTCCCCCCGTCCCAGGTCCCACCTCCAGCGTCGCGGATAAGGAAATCCGTAAGACTTGGGAGATTGACAGCGCGAAGGCCAGATGCCTCGTACTTGCCTCGATGGACAATGACCATCAGAGGAGGCACGAGAATATGGATTTGGAATCCATATTTCTTCATACAAAAGAACTGTATGGAGAGCAGTCTCGTATCGCAAGATACGAAGTGTCGAAGAAGTTATTTTCGACTAAGTTGGCCGTCGGATCATCGGTAGCGGACCACGTGCTTAAGATGATTGGCTACACTGAGGAGCTCGCGGAACTTGGGACCACGTTGGATAGTGAACTCTACACAGATATAATTCTCCAGTCCCTTCCATCCACTTACGCCCAGTTCATACTGAATTTCAACTTGCAAGAAAAGGAAGTTGAACTTTCAGAACTCCTCAACCTGCTGAGGAGCGCAGAGGGCACCCTACAGAAGGGTAGGGATACATCCACTTTGTTTGTAGGAGGATCTTCTTCTTCTAGGTCCAAGGCGAAAGCCAAGGGAAAGAAGAGGAAAGCCCCCGCCAAACCAAGGGGCGGTGTTAGTAAAGTGAGTGCGAAGGGAAAGGAAAAGGCAACAAAGATAGCGGGGAAGCTTGTTGGTAAAGAGGAATGCTTCTATTGTCACAAGAGTGGACACTGGAAGAAAGATTGCAGGGCTTGGAAAGCCAGGACACAGGAACTGAAGCAGGTTGCAGCTTCAGCTTCAGGTGTGTATGTTATTGAAAACTGTCTTTCTATAAACTCTACTTCCTGGGTATTGGATACCGGATCAGGATCTCATATCTGTAATTCTTTGCAGGCGTTGAGAAACCGTAGGTTTTTGAAGGAAGGTGACATGACCCTCAGAGTTGCGAACGGAGCTAGCATGGATGCTAAAGCCGTGGGGGACTATCACCTAGGAATGTCAGATGGACATATTTTGGTTTTGCGTAATTGCTTTTTTGTACCCAACGCAACTTGTAATATCATTTCTGTATCTTTGGTTTCTAAAGAAGGTTATGAATTTGCGTTTGTAAGTAATGTTGTTAACATTCACCTTAATCAAGTTCTGATTGGGTCAGGTACATTGAGCAATGGTATATACGTATTAAACCAACCACAGATTTTCAATGTCCAGAATACACACAAAAGAAAGTCACCAGATATTAATCAGACTTTCTTATGGCATTGTAGACTGGGTCACATCAATGAGAGAAGGTTGACTAAGTTACATACAGAAGGATATTTGGATCCGTTCGAATATCAATCATATGCCACTTGTCAATCCTGTCTCAAAGGAAAGATGACAAAGACTCCGTTCACTGGACACGGAGTAAGAGCGAGCGAGCTCTTGGGACTCGTACACAGCGACGTGTGCGGTCCAATGTCTACACATGCACGAAGCGGTTATTCTTACTTCATTACTTTTACGGATGATTTTTCAAGATACGGTTATGTCTTCTTAATGAAACATAAGTCAGAATCTTTTGAAAAATTCCAGGAATTTAAGAATGAAGTAGAAAAACAGACCGTCAAAAGTATCAAGATTCTAAGATCGGATCGAGGTGGAGAATACTTAAGTGCCGAGTTCCTGAATTATTTAAAAGAGAATGGGATTCTCTCTCAGCTTACTCCTCCATACACCCCGCAACATAACGGTGTATCGGAGAGACGGAACCGGACCCTATTGGATATGGTACGGACCATGATGAGTAACGCTGAGTTACCGCGATCATTCTGGGGGTATGCACTAGAATCAGCTGCGTACCTTTTGAACCGAGTTCCTACTAAGACTGTGCCTACTACACCATATGAGATGTGGTGTGGGAAGAGACCCCATCTCAGTCACATTAAGACTTGGGGAAGTCCAGCTTTTGTTAAAAAGCAGCATGCGGACAAGCTCGAGGCGCGCTCAGTACTGTGTAAGTTTGTGGGATATCCAAAGAATTCCAAGGGATATCTCTTCTACTACGAAGAGGAACAAAAAGTTCTTGTTTCTCGTCATGCCCACTTTCTAGAACATCAGTTCTTAGAAAAAGAATTAAGTGGGAGCGCAGTAGAACTGGAAGAAATTCCAGAACCACAGACTATTACTGAAAGCTTAATGGAACCAGAGGGTTCAAATGAACAGGACATTCCTATGCCGCTCCGCAGAAGTAGTAGGCAGTCTCATCCGCCCGAGAGATACTACGGTTTTCTCATAGACGGGGATAGAGAGGATTGCATCATAGACTATGATGAGCCTACTAGCTTCCAGCAGGCCGTTCAGAGCATTGACTCGGTAAAATGGCTGGATGCAATGCGGACCGAAATGGAGTCCATGTACACCAACAAAGTATGGACGTTGGACATTGCTCCAGACGGGGTAAAACCCGTAGGATGCAAGTGGATCTTCAAAAGGAAGATTGGTGTAGATGGACAGGTTGAGACCTATAAAGCTAGACTTGTAGCAAAGGGTTTCCGTCAAAGACCTGGCTTGGACTACGACGAAACCTTTTCTCCAGTGGCTATGCTGAAATCCATTCGGATCCTTCTTGCCATTGCTGCCTTCCACGATTATGAGATTTGGCAGATGGACGTAAAAACCGCTTTTCTAAATGGAAATTTAGAGGAGTGTGTCTATATGGATCAGCCAGAGGGTTTCATTCAGAGTGGGAGCAGCGGAAAGGTGTGCAAGTTGCTTAAGTCCATCTATGGACTAAAGCAGGCATCGCGGAGTTGGAACATCTGTTTTGATGAGACGGTCAAGGAATTTGACTTTATCAAAAATCCAGATGAACCGTGCATCTATAGTAGATTTGTAGCGAGAACTGTGGTATTCCTTGTTTTATACGTGGATGACATTCTCTTAATAGGAAATGACATTCCTATGCTACAATCTGTCAAGGGTTTCTTGTCACACAGGTTCTCCATGAAAGACCTGGGTGATGCCTCTTACATCCTGGGGATCCGGATCCATCGTGATAGATCCAAGAGGATATTAGGACTTTCACAGTCCAGGTACATCGACACCATACTGAAAAGATTCAGTATGGAAGATTCCAAGCGCGGTAACTTACCGGCTTGTCACGGGATCACCCTCTCTAAAGAGATGTCTCCCAAGACTGATTTGGAGAGGGATCGCATGTCTATTATACCCTACGCTTCTGCGGTAGGCTCTATAATGTATGCGATGTTGTGTACCAGACCGGATGTAGCTTATGCACTGAGTGTAGTAAGCCGGTATCAGTCAAACCCTGGGGAGAAACATTGGATAGCAGTAAAGAACATTCTCAAGTACCTGAGGAGGACTAAGGAGATGTTCTTGGTGTATGGCGGAAAAGACCTCCAGATTGAGGCCTTTGCTGACTCCAGCTTCCAGAGTGACAAGGATGATTCCAAGTCCATGTCGGGTTTTGTCTTTACCCTCAACGGAGGGGCGGTGTGTTGGAAGAGTTCCAAACAAGAAACCGTTGCAGACTCGACTATGGAAGCGGAATACATCGCTGCATCTGATGCCGCAAAAGAAGCTGTCTGGATAAGGAAGTTCTTAAAAGAACTTCAGGTGGTTCCGTCCATTGTTGACCCAGTACCTCTGTATTGCGACAACAACGGGGCTATAGCTTTAGCAAAGGAACCCAGGTCCCATCAGAGATCCAGGCACATCTTGAGGCGGTATCACCTGATCAGGGAGATCGTGGATCGCAAGGAGATCGAGGTTCGGAGGGTTGCTTCAGAAGAGAACACTGCAGATCCATTCACCAAGGCCCTACCCCAGACTCAGTTCGAGCGGCTGATCGAGATGATAGGTCTTCGATACGCCAGTACATGGCCTTAGTGCAAGTGGGAGATTGTTAGTGTATATGCCCTAGAGGCCATTACTGTATCATACTAGTTTGTATATTACTTGATGGAAGCTTGGGATATTCACCTTGTATAAACAATCTTGCTCAATATAGTAGTATGCTACTTGGTTTGTTTCTACTTCAATGTGTACTTGTGTTTATTTCAGTATATCACTTATACGCATTAGTGGAGCCCTTAGGATCTTTGCTTGATTACCAGCGTTGTGATGGCAGTCACACTAGTAGGGGCTGGGTAATCGATAAGCACATCCTTATACAGGTCCCTAGTCGTAGGACTATCGAGACAGGGCATCGATACTCCGGAGTAGACTAGCGTATGCGCTTCTCATCCCAGTGTGGGAGATGGTCTGTCCCACAGCCATCAGTACGTCGTACTGGAGATAGTATACGGGTGCTCGTTGGGTTACGAGTACACTGGACAGGACTCGTCGGGAACTGACAGGTTGGTATTATACCTATCGTCAGTTATCAGTTCCCAGGTGACATGAGTACAGCTTAGTCCGCTGACTTGACACTGACACTTCGCCTCGAGTGTGTTCCCACTGCACTTTGATCACTACCCTACCACGGCTCAAAGGAGTCGTGCAAACAGGTGGTGGTTGGGTGCAGTCCCGAAGCACTTGGAGGCAGTGACGGTTAGACAGGATTCGTCTCTCCCGGTATTGGGGGTTGACATCGCGCTGTGTCTAGGAGAGCCATTACACGAGTAGTCCCTGGCCAGGGCAAGCGAGATATACTGGTAGGTTTCCAGTGTTTATCTCAGGGTGTTTTGGGCTTCACTCCGACACGACTTGTACCGCTATTGGGGGACTGACGTTTTACCGCCCCCTAGGCCCGCCATGCGATGTATCAGACGAACAGACCGGACTGTACGGAGAATGTCACATTCAGACTCAGTAGGAGTTCAGATGGGGTTTCACCTCGTCAGCCTTCTTGTCGGCATCTACCTGGGGACCGTTACGCACAGCTAGTGCCGCTTGCGGTCTGTGGTTAAACCCACTGCCAGCGTAGTGTCGAGTCTTTAGAGTCCCACACAGAGGGTATTCGCCTCTGGGCAAAACAGAGTAGAGGTCGCATGGTTTTGCGACAGGGTTCGTTCTCATCCGCGCACTTGTGCACGTTTGGAGTCCGGACGGATTATACTGGCAGGCTCTGGTTTGAGCCAGATACTGGTATATGTTTTGGGGGTTGCTTTTATATCTTGGTATTCTTGTTCCTCGGAACGAGAATGCAGGTGTGTATGCACAGTTGCTTGAGGCGGAGAATGAGGTTTTTCATTAGGGTTTCGGATCGGGTGCGTATGCACAGTTGACAGTTATCATTTTCCAAACCCTAATGAATTTGTATATTATCTATTAATAATAGTAATTAAATAAGAATTATGTTATGGTTGTTTTTCTTGTTGACTTGTTGACCTTGGTTGACTTGTTGACCATTGACCACTTTTCATGCCTTGAAAGTCTTCCTTGATTCATGCTTACACTTCATTAAAAGAGGTATGATAGTGGTCATTCCAAAATAACCATCAACTATTCTTATTTCAATTATTATCATTTAGATAATTCATTTTCTTTTGCAATATGGTTGCAAGAAAGAAATAATTGAGCTCATTCTATCATTCTCACTCTCTCTCCTCATTTCATCTTCTTCTTCCTCTTGAAAAGAGAAACCTTCTCATGTGTTGAGAATCATTCTCTTTAGATAGAAAAGCAAACCCTAATCACTCTCTACTCATTCTAGGATGAAGGTTTAGCAAGCCGGAAACCCTAGTTCACTCAAAGATCGAGGAAGAGCCCAAAGGTCGAACCTTCAAGGTGGATCTATCTTCGGCAAGAAGAAGGCGACGAGAAGAGAACCATTCAAGCTTCTACAAAGAACAAGAAAGAAGAACAACAACAAGAAGAGAAGGAGTTCAAGTTTAGGTATAACCATCCTCCATAGTAGCTAACTCTCTTTAGCTTCTTAACTAGTTTTAGTTTAGACAACGATCCCGACATAGTTTAGTCCATGTTGCCTCTTGCGATAAAAATTCGTTTTTTTATACCGTTTCCGCCTCCCCGTAAGTACCGGGGGTCGCAATATGGACTTACAGATGGTGTACGGGTGCTCAGTGGAGACTGGGTACACTGGACGGACTCGCCGAGAACTCCCAGATGGTATTATACCTTACGTCAGATGGCAGTTCTCTGGTGACACTGGTACAGCTTAGTCTGATGACCCGAGATCGTCATAGAGTCTTGTGTGATTCCCACTGTGCTTTGATTTCCATCATACCACGTCCAAGAGGGCGTGCAAAAAGGTGGCTTTTGGGTACAGTCCCGAATCACATGGAGGCAATGAGCGATAGGAGGGGATTCGTCTCTCCCGGTATAGAGAGTTGATGTTGTGCTATGTTCGATTGACTATAACCGGAAATCCCTGGCCAGGGTTGCTGAGATTTACTGGTAAGTGTTATCAGTAGTTTCTCGAACTGTTATAGACCTCATATCGACACGACTTATCGAGCTGCTGGGGTCTGACGTTTACCACCCCTAGGCGAGATATGCGGCATATCAGACGAACAGACCGGACTGTACGGTAGTGTTACTGGTTGGATTCACAGGAGTGTGAGCAGGCTTGCTCGTTGATCTTCTGATCGCTCAATACCCGAGTGGCCGTTACGTTTGGCAGACCGCTTGCGGCTTGTGGGTGTTTGATATGATCATCACCTACTGCCGGCGTATTGACGAGTCTTTAGAGTCCTACACAGGGGTTTCCTGGCTCAAGCGAAACGAAATAGGAGCGCATATGAGATATGTGCGGGACCGAGAATAATACTAGTATGTGATACTTTATTCTATTCTCGCGATTTGTATCATTGGACGGTTATATGAGATATAGCCGGGTTACCGAATCAAGTATTGATTCGATACATTGATACACTAGATATTAGTCGGTTATATGCAATATGACCGGATCGTTAAATCAAGTGTTGATTTAATGATTTAATGTATAATTATATATTTGATATATTACTTTACATTAACTAGTATTGGTTCACTTAAGATTGATTTTCTTACTAGATTGTGCACATTGTTTATATGTGATATATGCAAGTGTACATGTTTGTATCATGCTTGATGATACATACAAGTTGAGTGTATGAGACATGTATCAAGATTAGGTTTAAGATTAGGGTTATTGTTTTATCAAGAGATTTAACAAAAGAATTAAACTTGGTCAAAGTTGTCAAGCTTGGAGAAACTTTGACAAAGTCCACTCTTTTGTCATTTCTCTTGATATAGTTTAACCTAACCCTTAACCTAAAACCTTGGTTAATTCTCTACATGAGTTAAGCATGAGGGCTTAACTTAACCATGGTGCCATAATTAAAAGGATAAGTTTTCATTTGGATGGATAATTCTTTCTTTCTTCTTCTTCTTCATCAAGCTCCATCCAAAAGCTTACTAGCTTCAATGGTGCCATGAGAAAAAGAGTAAGAAAATCAATTCTAAAGTGAGCCCACTTCCTACTTCTTCATCCTCTACCACTTTCCATGTAGTAGAGTGTGTTCTCTTCACGAAGTTTATGACCTAGTGAAGGAATAGCTTGAGTTAGTGTCTCCCGGACGTAGATCATCTTCGGCCTCGAAGTCATCGTAGCAAGCACGTTCGTTCTTCTCGTGGAGCTTCTCTAGAGTCCGGAGTGCACGATCGCAGCGATGGGGACGTCTACATGGAGCTAATGAAGTGAAGGACCGGATTTACAAAGGTTGTAATCTCTTTCACTTAGTGTTAAAGTTGTTAACATGCAAGTTTTCGCCTAAACCCTAGTTTAAAGATCCGTATTAGAGTTGTTCGGCACGGCTAAAATTTTAATCGGGCATGGTTGATGCCTCATAGACCCTTGTGCGCATGCCTAGCAACCCTACATTAATCACACCAGAAAAGAACGAAAATATAATGTACGTATATGCCATCCGCATTCGCCACTGGGTCTCGTCATCACCCGTTAGGTTACTTAACTAACGACAGAGCGGGGACTGGACTAGCGCGGGTGTAAAACATATACAACATCTACTAGTATATATACCAATATACAATAATCGCTCCAGGCATGATAAATGCAACATTACAGAAAAGTAATAAGCATCAAACAACAATACAGATAATCTGGGATCCTCGGGTCTCACAGAGCCGCTACTGAAACCTGACGTTCCCCTGGTCGTGTGGATAGACTGTGCAATGAAACCTAGACCCCTACGGGTGCGGCAAGTTACCCGTTAAAACCTGAATCGAGGCAGCCCCCTACAACAAAGTGAATGGACCATCCTGCACTTCACGGAATCCGGTAACTTGAACACCCCTCCTTGGGTCAACCTGTACCCCTTACGAGTGCGGCGAATAGTCTGCCAATTCTAGAGTGAGGCCCTCTGCCTTTCAAAGCCATGAGATACGGACCCGTTTCCCTCCAGAAACCGGCTATCCATGCACTCCGTCGCGAGGTAAACCTAGTACAGAAATGAAAATATGTACAACGGGTACATCGACCTCAGCCCGGTCGTGCCCCAAAAGAATATTATACAAACAGGCAGTGACGGCAGTCCACATGTTGGACGCTCGCCCCGCAATATCAAATGTACAAATAAATCCAAACTGCACTACCATTGCACACAGCTATCCACCACGACAAATCCGCAACATCACAGCACAACACAGAACATCAACGTGAATGTCGCGTTCACAAACCCATCTAAAAGAGCTATAGCAATTAGACGCAATTTACCGCTCGAATGACATTCACGGTCAGAGATATATTGTAAGTACTGTAAACTAACAAGTTTAAAATTCCGATCAACAAAACTTCCCGAAGTGGGCCTCAAGTACAACTGCAGTACTCAAACAAAATATGGGCCCAAACAAAACATTCCAGAAACCACTATTCCCTATGCAAGAGCCCCAGAAGAAATATGGTACAATGAAGCACCAAGCCTGCGGCGGAACCGCGGCCAAACCATGGCATGTGCGGCGGTTCCGCGGCACTATGGTTGAATCAGTGGCACAAATTTCTACTGTGGTCTTAAAAAGCCTGCTCGATTTTCTGAGATGCTCAAAATAATTTTTAGACGACAAAACAAAATCGACAGAAACTTTAACATTGAAATCGCGGTTTTGGAAATTTCGTTCGATCGATGTTTTAAACACGTTAGAACAAGCTAGTAAAGATTAATGGCGTGTCTCCGATACCATGTAAGTCTACAGTAGCATCCCGGCCATCATTCTGACGCCAAACGAGGAACAAAAACTTTTATAACTGGCGCTATCGCATACTATAACTCGGATCTTGCCATTAACGCTAAACTAACAAACTGTAAAGAGGTAGAAAGACTATACCGATCGATTCGAGTCCTTCGGTCTTTAACCATCATCCCACGCTCCTCGCGGCAACTCCGATCTCTCGTCTCCTCATCGAGGTGGCACCACGTTAACGGATCTTTAAACGGGCTCCAGCCTCTATACCGAGGCAACTAGGTCATCAAGTCTGCTAAAAAAAATGACCAAGATGAAGTAGAGAATGAGTAGAATACTTTGTCTCAAACACCCTAGGTTTCTCATCACATGAGAGGGTTAGGGTGGAGGTTGAAGAAGATGCTTAGGGTTTGGAGAGTGTGAGCTCAAGAAAATCAAGTGAGCAAAAAACGAAGTCTCAAAAATAACCCTTGGCTGCCCAAAATAATGGTGATGATATATATAAGGTTTTGTGATGAAATATCAAGGAAAATATCCTCACAAAATATCTCCACAAACCCTTCATAATATCTACTCCAAAACAGACATCATTAATTCTCTAATGACTCACTAGATGACACATTATATGAGTCATTAGTGATCTTTCTAGAATCAATGAGTCATAAAGAATGAGTCACCCTTTCCAAAACCTATTTAATCATTTAAACTAAAATGATTAACCAAACGAAATGCATCTTCTAAAGTAATCTCGTAACGGATTACGAGAATACCCCCCAACTGTAAATACATACCTGTATCCGTATTCCAACCGAATACGAATACGAGAGACTAAAATATTCCGACTCCATAATACTTGGATCCGGCTTAAACCAAAGTCCACCAATATTATCTTTCCGAAATACGACACGTGCACAAGTGCACGTGCATTTTCGAACCCTGCCATAAAACCATACGGCCTCTACAACGTTTCACCCGAACTTGGGAAACTATCTGTGGGGGACTCTAAAGACTCGTCAGTACCCTGGCAGTGGGTTTAACCACAAGCACGTCAGCGGCACTAACTGTGCGTAACGGCTGCCCATGTACTGACCTCAAGGGAAGCCGATGAGCGAACTCATCGTGGAACTTTACTGAGCCTATCAATGACAATATACGTACAGTCCGGTCCGTTCATCTATGAGCATCGCATATCGGGCCTAAGGGGCTGGTAACGTCAGACCCCCAATAGCGGTATAAGTCGTGTCGGAATGTAGCCCAGAACACCTTGAGATACTACTGGAGTACCTACCAGTAAATCTCCTGCCTCGGCCGAGGGCTTTGTGTAATGGCTCTCCTAGACACATCGTGATCTCACCCCTGTTGGATATATGTATGCCCTAGAGGCCATTATATGATAGTGGATGTATTTATACATGTATATATATATATATATTCAGTGTACATTCTTGCTCGTCATGATGGTATGCTATCTGGTTCTTCTTTATCTGACATGTTGATTTGATCATTCTTTTATTCATTCATACATGTTGATAAAGCCCTGAGGATATAGGCTTGACTACTGTGATTATGATGGAGATCATACTAGTGGGACATCTGTAGTTTATAAGCATATCCTGGAATGTCCCTAGTCGTAGGTGTATCGAGACAGGGCATCGATATACCAGAGTAGACTAGCGTATATGATACTAGACCCATATGATGGGCGATGGATGTTCCCACATTCGTCGATGTTTGACATCGAGATCGTCTACGGGTGCTCAGTGGTGACTGGGTACACTGGACGGACTCAACGAGAACTCCTATATGGAATTATATCTATCGTCGGATAGCAGTTCTCAGGTGACACTGGTGCAGGTTAGTCTGTAGACCCGAGATCGTCATAGAGTCTTGTGTGTTCTCCCACTGTACTTTGATTACCACCCTACCACGGCTCTACTGAGTCGTGCAAACAGGTGGCCGTTGGGTACAGTCCCGAGACACACGAAGGCGATGAGCGATAGGAGGGGTTTCATCTCTCTCGGTATTGGGAGTTGATGCTGTGCTGTGCTCGACTGGCTATATCAGTAAGTCCCTGGCCAAGGCTGTTGAGATTTGCTGATAAGTGTTATCAGTAGTTTCTCGATCTGTTATAGATCATTCATCGGCACGACTTATTGAGTTATTAGGGTCGACGTTACCATCCCTAGACTCGATATGCAGCATATCTGACGAAGAGACCGGACTGTACGGTAGTGTTGCCGGTTGGCTCGACGGGAGTTGTAACAGGTTCGCTTGTTTTCTTCTGATCGCTCAATACCCGGGTGGCCGTTACGTTTAGCTGACCGCTTGCGACTTGTAGGTATTTGATATGATCATTACCTACTGCTGGCGTATTGACGAGTCTTAAAGTCCCACAATGAAGTTTCCTGGCTCAGGCGAAAAGATGTGGTGTGCATATGAGATATGCGCGGGGACCCGATTAAATACGGATATGTGATACCGTATATTAATCAGGCATTTTCTATTGGTCGTGTCGTATGTGATATGAACGGTTTGTAAAATCAAGTGTTGATTTAACAAATGACTTTTAGATTAATTCTTTAATCAAACTCTCTTTCTATTTTTGTATGCATACATGTATGCACATGATGATGTGCATGGATACATACATACATACATTGTATCATGGTTGTTGATACAAGTTTGGTGGCAATGCAAGACTTACATGGTAGAATTATCTATTTATTTATCATTTTGTAAAAAGGAAAGGATAATTCACAAGAGGTTAATGTTTATCATCTTTGACCATGCTTCAACCACTTCTTAACCTTGAGTTAATTATCCTTTTTCCTTTTAACTCATTTTGAAAAAGATCTAGATGATTCTAACCATGGTTGAAGTGTGAAAGGATTAAATATATATTATTCTTTTCTCATTTCAATAATTGATTCACTCTCATTTTCTTTTTCCTTTTGTGAGAAAAAGCTTAGCCACCATCTTCTTCTTCCTCTCTTGATAATTTCCTTTAAGTGAGGTTGATAAAAGAAAGAGTTTTGATTATAGAAAAAAAAAACCACATCATCATACTACACACATCTAGCCCATTTGTGTACGGTGTTTGCTCTACTTCAATCACATATCGAGTAAAGCAAGGAGCTTTGGGCAAAGGAGCTTCGGGTGGATCGTCGTGTACTTAGAAGACCTCAAGCAAACCTTTTTCCAACCCTCAAGTAGCCAAGGAGTCTAGCGTAGGGAGCTACAAAGGTTGTACTCTCAAAACCCTAGCCTTTATTACTTGTGATGTTGTCTTTGTAATGAAACCCTAATTTTCTAGTGATGATTCTTTGTATGTTCACCTAGCACCTTAAAAATTTGATTTTGTGACATGTGATACTTCCAAACCCTTCATGAGGTGCTAGGTAAACCTAACATTGGTATCAGAGCCGACCTAGAGCATTAGGCGACACTTTAGCGAAGTTAAAACTCCGATCGAACCTAAAATACGGCTTTTTGAGCCTTCTCTGGACATTTTTTCAAAACTGTGTTATTTCAGTATTAAAAATCCTTAAAAAATTCAGCAGGGAAATCTAAGCACCACTGTAAAAAACGAAGCCATGATCAGTAACTTCCACCGCGGAACCGCGGCAATAGCTTGCTACCTGCTTGTAGATATTTTTGAGTATTTTTAATCTGATTCATGTGTTGAATGTTCTGGGGATGATTTTGGATTCGATGATTCGATCGGAATTTTAATTTCGTGTCTTTTTCGGATAATTTAGAAAGTATTAAAAAGTTCGAACGGATATCATTAACTCACTTTTTCCCGGCACGAAAAATTTTCAGGTGTTGATTTTTTCTCGGGTGTAAATCTTTCGGAAATAGTGCAAGTTAAGTGGTGGACTCTCTAGAAGACAACAAACCTTAACTCGATTATGTGGCCGTCTTGAACTGCCTTTTGAACCTTAGGGTTTGGGGCAGTACAGCGTGCCACATGTGAGGCGTTGTCTTGACCCTTCTACGGCTGGACTGCTACTACTGTGCCACATTCCGGGTTTTTTGAACTCCGCTCAAGTGTTGAGCTTTAGGAAATCTTGGGTATTTGATTATTCGATCGAAAAGTTTAACACTGTCTATTTATCTGGAATGTGATACAATATGTGGAATTCATATAATTAGGCATGAAATGCGAAGTATGTGATATTTCGGATTTACAATGTCTAAAGAGAATGTGGATTCCAAATATTGTAGTTTTACACTTTCTTTTCTGTGACCGTAAGTGTAGTATGTCGCTTATCGCCGGTTTCGTTGCTATACATCAACGACAATTGGGGTACGCATACTTACTTACGTTGATGATATATGATATTATGTGTTGCTGAGATATGATGTGCAGGAATGTCACGATTGAATAGTCGGGGGGTTTTATGTGAGATGAGAGTTTTATTTTCATTCATGTAATATTCAAATGTAATGTAATATTTTTTTATTTGGGGTACTTCCGGGTTGAAGTTGATGTCACCAGTGTTGTATATTATTTACTTTTCCGTATTAGGATAGACCCAAGGAGGGGAGCACAAGTGACCGGGTTCTGGGGTTCAGTGGGAGGCCATCTCGAGGAGTCGAGACCGGGTCTCCTAAACTCCAGGATTGGTAGGGTTGCTTGCCGCTCTCGTAGGGGTCTAGGGGTGTGGGCTTGGCTATTCATCGCGACTGTGGAATCCGTATTTTCTATTGTTGGCTAAATACTAAATACGGACGTCCTAGTATATCCCACATTATATCTGTGTTTCTGCTGCCTGTGTTCTGTGATATCTGAGACGAATGATATATTATATATGAGATATATAGTAAATGTTGCTTATGTTTTACACCCGCGCTAGTCCCGTCCCAGTATGCCGTTAGTTAAGTAACCTAACGGTGCATAACGGAACATTACAGCGAATGCGGATGGCATAAGCGTACGTTGTATTTTCGTTTCTTTTTTGTGATTGGCTTAAGGACTTAAATGATGGGACTACATTAATATGATTAATGTAAAGAAAATAAACCTAAAAGGATGTTGTAGAATCGGATTTGAAAACGACTCGGCTCTTTATGAAAAAGCTATATTTCAAAACTAAGGAGCTCAAGCCACTCCTTTTGAAAACCATTTGATCCTACAACGATATCAAGTTCAAAGCGTTAAAGATTTTCTTAAAAATCATCTGCAACCCTCCGTCATTTTAGGAAGTAGAGTACTTAGTATTCGTGCTACGTTTGTTGACCTTAGCCAAGGCGTGGTGTACAGTAGCTAAGTGATGTCTTCTTACAAATGCATATGATGCAGATTAATTAGGACGGGCATATGACTTTGTTGACCTTAGCCAAGGGTCATATAAACGGGTCTGATTAATCAAGAAATGACGAGTTGAACTTGACTAGTGCTTGTGATTTGTTGACCATAGCCAAGGTCATGAGTGCTAGGGGTAAAAATCATATCGGGAATTTCAAGTGTTGAGATTTGCAATGAGATTGCATACCTTCCATATGATGGTTGGATCCCGATCCCACTGTGGGCAATAGTTTCTCCCGGGAGAGTTTTGCAGTTTACAATTAGCTAACTCATTAGGTGTCAAGAAAGGTGTTAACGGGGCTACGCCTCTGGGAAAACGAGGTTTACTTTAATTAGGTCCGTGCGAAAGCACGGGGAACCTCCCTCAAGTACCGACACTGGCCTGGCTGAACGGTTAGCGAAGTTGTAGACTGTAATTAATCCTGACTAGTTTTCTTTTTAAGGTTTGAAAGAAAAACTTGATTAAAGCAGTGGGAGACATCGATTAGACAAGATAATAACCAATCTGATCTTTGCAAGAGATTTCGCTGAGTGTATTCTTTTCTCTCTCTTAATGGCAGATACCAATGACTGGACTCAAGCTTCTACTAGATAAAAATAAACTGAATGGGACCAATTATAAAGACTGGCTGAGGAATCTGAAAGTAGCCTTGACTTATGATAAAGTATTATATGTCCTCACGGCTTCAGCCCCGCCCGTCCCAGGTCCAAAATCCTCAGTTGCGGACAAAGAAGTCCGCAAGACATGGGGCGCTGGCTGTGCCATGGCCAAATGCCTCGCGCTTGCATCGATGGACAACACACATCAAAAGCAGCACGAGAATATGAACATTCAATCCATATTCCTCCATACAAAGGAGTTGTATGGAGAGCAATCCCGCGTATTACGATACGAAGCATCAAAGAAATTGTTTCAGATACGAATGGCCCCTGGCACACCGGTAGGAGACCATGTTCTGAAGATGATAGCTCTTATAGAAGAGCTTGAGGACCTTAGATGGACGATGGACAATGAACAATATACGGATATTATTCTGCAGTCCCTCCCCTCCACCTTTGCTCAATTCATAGTTAACTTCAACATGCACAACATGGAGAGGGAACTACCTGAACTCCTTAATATGTTAAGGAGTGCAGAGAGCACACTGAAATCAGTGAAAACTCCCATTTTGACTGTTGGACAATCTTCCTCTTCTCGCCCAAAGGCTAAGGCCAAGGGAAAGAAAAAGAAGAAGCCCACTAATCCTAAGGGTGGAGTTAAAAAGGTTAAGGGGAAGGAAAAGTCCAAAGCTGGAGAATCGGGGAAAGGGGAATGTTTTCATTGCCACAAAACAGGACATTGGAAGCGCAACTGTACCGAGTACTTGAATCTCAAGAAGAAGCATGGGGATGCTTCCGCTTCAGGTGTGTTTGTGACAGAAAACTGTTTTTCAATAAACTCTGCTTCCTGGGTATTAGATACCGGTTCCGGTTCTCATATTTGCAATTCTATGCAGGGGCTGAGTAATAGCAAGGTTTTGAAGACAGGTGACCATACTCTCCGTGTTGGAAATGGTTCCAATGTACATACAGTCGCAGTGGGAGAATATCACTTGGGGTTTCCATCTGGGTGTATATTGGTCTTGAACCCATGTTATTTTGTACCAAGTATGCTTTGTAATATAATATCTGTTTCTTTGTTAGACAATGAAGGATATAACTTTATATTGCAGAACAATGTTATGAACATTCACCTGAATCAAATGTTGGTTGGGTATGGTACGCTTGATAACGGGATATACGTCCTAAATCAACACACAATTTTCAGCATACAACACACTAATAAAAGAAAACTTTCAGAAATAAATGAAGTTTTTCTTTGGCACTGTAGACTTGGTCATATTAACGAAACAAGACTAAACAAGTTACACAAAGATGGATATTTAAACCCTTTTGAATATAACTCTTATGCGACTTGCCAGTCTTGTATCAAGGGTAAAATGACCAAAACTCCGTTTACCGGACACGGAGAAAGAGCTACCGAGCTCTTAGGACTCATACATAGTGAATCAGTGATGTATGTGGGCCAATGTCTACACAGGCTAGAGGCGGTTTTTCTTACTTCATTACTTTCACAGACGATTTCTCAAGATTCGGTCATGTATTTTTATTAAAGCACAAATCCGAAGCTTTCGAGAAATTCACTGAATATAAACAAGAAGTAGAAAAACAAACCGGCTTGAGTATCAAGATGCTTCGATCAGATCGAGGTGGGGAGTACCTCAGTACAGAATTTGCAAACTTCCTAAAAAAGAATGGGATTCTCTCTAAACTCACTCCTCCTTACACACCACAGCACAACGGTGTGTCTGAACGATGGAATAGGACCCTATTAGATATGGTCTGATCCATGATGAGTGATGCTGAGTTACCTGTCTCATTTTGGGGGCATGCATTGGAGACTGCAGCGTTTCTACTGAACAGGGTTCCAACCAAAACCATGTCTACCACGTCATATGAGATATGGCATGGGAAGAGACCATCTCTTAAGAGAATTAAGATTTGGGGTTGCCCGGCCTATGTTAAAAAGCAGAATACGGACAAACTCGAGACACGGTCGGTCATGTGTAACTTTGTGGGATATCCAAGGAACTCTTATGTATATCTATTCTACCACAAGGAGGAACAAAGGGTGTTTGTGTAAGTGCACGACGGCGCCCCGGTCGTCAATCCGACGGCCAAATGCGGAAGCGGTGATAAACTTTAATTTTTGCGAACTTAGCAAACCGGCACCACCGCGCACTAAACACCCGTATCGAACCATTAACTAGTCTAAGCTAACTGCAAGAAGGGGAAGAGATATACCGAATGATCCGAGTCCTCCGGTCTTCTCGTCGTCGTCCCGATCTCCTGCGGAAACTCCGGTCGTCGCCTCCTCGCCGGAAGGGCACCACATCGCCTGTATCTTTTACGGGCTCCCACCTCAATACCGAGGCAACTCGGGCGTGAAGTAGGCTAGCCGACGCGTCCAAGATTTGCTGTAGGAAGTGTAGTGTAGAGGCTATGTCTCATTTGGGTTCGTTGCCATTTGAAGATGATGGAGGAAACAAGATAAGAAATATGGTGCTTGCATTTTTCTTAACATGAAAAGAGATCAAAATGCTACCCTCTCAAAATGAAGCTCTCATCTTTTTTTCTCTCTCAAATGTGTTCAAGCATCTCCTATGAAAAAATGGTGGAAGAAAAGAATACATAAGCAAGAGGGAGGTGAGTGTAGGAAAAGAGAGAGAGTGACCATATCATAAACACCATCATAACCATCTCACATCAACTCCAAATCACTTCTAATCAACAAAAAGCAAGTGATGAGAATGGTATCAAAAGATGCTTTCATAATTAAAACATTTGCAAGAAAATCCTCCACAATGTGTTATTTGCAAACTTGCAAATAACACCCTCCATCGGAAAAGTCCGGCCGAGAAAGAACAAAGGAAAACCGGCCGGAACGGAATGCAAACTGGCAACTCCAGAAAACTGGTCCCGTAATAAATTACAGGAAAACCCCGATACTGTGCATACACACCCGCATCTGTATTCCGTCCGGATACAAATGCAATGAGACAAAATCTATACTGTACTCTACTAGGATCCGGCTTAAACCAAAGCCGGCTAGTAATATCCGTCCGATCCTGATCCGTACAATACCGCACGTATCTGATCGAACCCTGCCATATAACCATACGGCCACTAGTACAAATCGTTCGATCCTGATCCGTGCAATACCGCACGTATCTGATCGGACCCTGCCATATCTCCATACGGCCTCTACAGCGTTTCGCCCGAAAACTTGAGTAACTGTAAGTGTGGTGGACTCTAAAGACTCGTCAATACTATGGCTGTGGATTTAACCACTAGCACGTCAGAGGTATAAGCCAATACGTGACGGGCCACCAGCTATTGACTAAAAGGGACGTCGATGAGCGAACTCATCCTGACACCCTACTGAGCCTGTCAGTGACAATTTCCGTACAGTCCGGTTCGTTCATCTATGAGCATCGCATGTCGGGCCTAGGGGGTTGGTAAAAGTCAGACCCCCAAAAGCGGTACAAGTCGTGTCGGAGTGTAGCCCAGAACACCCTGAGATACTACTGGAATACCTACCAGTAAATCTCCTGCCTTGGCCAAGGTCTTCGTGTAATGGCTCTCCTAGACACAGCGCGACCTCACCCCCAATACCGGGAGAGACGAACCCCTGAAGGTCCGCTCACTGCCTCCATGTGGCTCGGGACTGTACCCAACTAAAACCTATTTGCACGACTCCTTTGAGCCGTGGTAGGGTAGTAATCAAAGCACAGTGGGAACTCACACGAGACAAATGACGATCCTCAGGTCGATGAACTAACCTGTACACATGTCACCAGGGAACTGCTATCTAACGTCAGGTATAAGACCAACTAGCATGTTCCCGGTGAGTCCTGTCCGGTGTACTCATAACCCAATGAGCACCTGTATACATCTTAGGTGAACCAACTGACACCAGTGGCTTGTGAGACCGGCCACCGCCCCTCGTCGGGGTCTCGACTGTATACACTAGTCTACTCTGGAGTATCGATGCCCTGTCTCGAAACTCCCACGACTAGGGACCTTTTAAGGATGTGCTTATAGACTACCAGCTCCCACGTATATGATCGCCCTCATACTGCCGGTAGTCAAGCAAGAATCCTAGAGGCTCTATCAACGTGCAATAGTGACATGTCATGTCACCTAAAGAAGTACACGATGATAAAGGTAAACCAGATAGCATACTATCATCTCGAGTAAGACTGTCCTACCGGGATAGGTCCTCCCTCAATCATTGCAATCACGTGCCTGTGATCCAATAATTGACTCTGAGGGCACTATCTCCAACAATCTCCCACTTGCACTCAAGGCTAATTATTGCGATGTCGCATACTCACAGCCCGTGTGATACCGAACACCCAACTCCTCTACTTGTCAGTCTCACAAAACTCGTTTGCAAAACTATTGCGTTCGAGGAATAACCTCAGTGAGTGGATCCGCCTGTGGTGTTTCTTTCTATGTCTCTCTATATCTCATATTCGCGGAGAAAGCCATCTCCTGAAATGAGCAATACCTGTCTTAGAATGTCTGGATGTCTGATGGGACCTAGCTCATAAATGAACACCAAATCCAAATTTCTTAGACTGTATCGTCAACTGAACTTAATCAGAATCCTGCGCCATGCCTCACTCAGTATCACCTTGGACCATCTGTCCAAAATACTGCCCCTCGTCAGAAGGATAACTATAACTCTGACAACCTCCTTGTCGTCCAGGTCACCTTGGAAGCCTGGAATGATAACTGTCTCTCAAATGAGGCTGTCGTTGTCATATCCCTAGAACATACACTTATGTTCTAAAACTGCTTCCGACTGTTTCACTAGGATTGGATCAATATCAACTTATTGCATGTAGTGCAAGAACAACATCTGGTGTGGTACTTGACATCTCATGATTGACTCAATTGCCTAAGCAAGTGATCTGCCAATCATGAACATCCCTCTCCCCTTTAGTCTGTAAGACACATTTAGAGAGGGTGACTCCATCACCTGCAGGTATACTACCGTGCCAGGAGTCGTCCATTCTAAATACTCATAGAATGCTGTCCAAGTACCCAGATTGGGAAACCACCCAAATCTAGATCTAAAACCATAGATCTAGTAACCAGAATGTCTGATATAATGTCCAAGTCCCATGTGGAGAAACCACTGTGTGACGACCAAAGTATAACCGATCGTAGTATAGGAGTTTCTTTTCCTATTCTGTGTATGTCATCCAAATACCATGACATCACACCCTACTACCTTCTCAACAGATCCATCCCCTATTCTGATGAAGTCAAACCTATGACTGTCACATCAGAAATAGATGATCTATCTCCGCTATATCTGCTTTAGTCTATAAATAGACATAAGCCTGATATCCACCAATGCTTCCGCTGCTCCCACTGACTACGACAACCCTCTGGCAGAGTCATATAGGCGTACACTTCTAAAGCTAGTTTAGAATGACGCTATACTCATCCTCCTGCCGGGTCTCGCAGCCTGGAACAACAACAATGTCAAGTGTGGGTAAACAAGAACTTCCCTGTCACCGTCCTTGAGGCTACCGAGTACCTCTCGGGTGCCTGAAGTTACCCACCTTATCTGCGGAGTGGCCAATGGAATGTCAAATCAGATTGAATCTTTAGGTTCCTTATCAAATCTTCAGTAATCGTTTGCGGTTCTGGAATCACTTCCAGTTCTACCATACTCCCATTACTGTTTTTTGAAAAAATCCATTTCTTTTAAAATTGTGGCGAGTGAAGAACAATATCACTATTGATCTTCTAGATGGTAGAAAGTCAACCCTCGTCATAGCCTGGGTCAACCCACAAACAGCCATTACAGAAATGTGACTATGAGTTATCCGGAGTCTGGTTTTAAGCATAAGCCGGACAACTCCCCGTACCTTAACATCGTTAAGATATGAACTGTTCTATATCCAATATAGAACCAGAGGCACTGATTTAATTGAACCAGATTCAAATCATGCAGCTGTCTCCTGTGCATGTCAACTAAATGGAAGGAGGCCGATCAGCGTTACTCAACTTAGGAATGCTTCCAATTATGAGTAACCCGAAAGAGAAGTAAGTTCTCTTAATCATTACTATCATCTGAATACCATACACAAGTATCTATATCTTCGATTACTTTGAAGAATCCTGATACTTGCAATATCTGGTTCTCTACTTTGTTCAAATACCTATAACTTCTCAAAATTCAGACCCTGTGTTTCCACGAAACACCTGTCTAAAAACTAGAGCAGTCATAAGTAAACCGAATATAGTATGAGAACCAACCCCTCTGTCCTTATGGACGCTGGACAACATACAATACTCTGTATAAGTCCCTTGAGTCTAGTGACTCATTCACTGTGTGTCGTAGGTTGAAAACTGTACTTATGGTTAAGAAGAATTACACCGCTGTTTAATGCTCCTTACCTAACCATCCACTGATATAGGTAAATGTCATCGACATAATATCAAAAGGTATATCTCACTCTATGAAAATAGACGTACAGATATATCAATTTGAAATTAGTGCACAACAGCGGATATTCAAAACCAAATATTTGCCGACCGGCAAACAACCCAGGTGGCTTCCTCAAATATCACCAATTCCAACGAAACTCAATACAATGAGGATGATCACCTAATTCCCAATAACTTACTCCCACTCATCATCTGTAAAACCATACAGATGTGAGAATCATACCTGGTAAATACATACCCTGGAGCAAGTGTCTAATTGGGAAATCAGTTTTCTATTAACTGTACACAGTGAACCTGAAACATTGAAATGTTTCGATGGGGTATCCTGGTATTCCTAGTAATGCCTCTACCATTATCCAGATTCACAACTATAACCGTATAATTCTTTGCCACCTCTCCAAATCCCTTTATATGTCTTTAGTCATTACCTTCTGTACACCCCTTTAGGCCAAATGGTTTTCTTCCTTCCCTACCGTTCGGCACCAGCCTATGGTTTGGAAGAAGACTATCCATTAAGCATAAAGGGTGTACTGTCCTAATCCTAGGAGCACTCGCATCGCGAGAAAAGGTGAAGATAAAAGACACCTGAATGTACTTAATTCCTATTTCTCCTGAACCATGATCCATCCCCGAACTGGAACAAGTTCCTTTCGAGTTCGTATATAACCATACGATGGATTATCCAATAAACTGGGATCTTCGTAGTAATACGGAGTGTCCTGGAGAAATACAAAGGTGATTTAGGATTGGCGAAGAAATACTTGGTTTGGTCGTGAATAGCAGTCGCAATTTACTTTGCCCTCTTACTAATCCCTTGCTTTGTCTGAACTCAATACCTTCTGTACACCGTTTAGGCTAACTGGTTTTCTTCATTCCCTACCGGTCGGCACCAGCCTATGGTTTGGAAAAAGACTATCCAATTTGCGTAATAGGTGTACTACTCCTAAACCAAGGAGTACTCGCAACCTGAGAGAAGGTGAAAAGAAAAGACAACTGAATAATCCTATCCGTTTTCTCTAGAACCAGAAACCATCCTCGAAGTCCTTTGAGTTCGTATATAACCATACGATGGTTTTGTCCAATGGAAGTGGACGTTCGTAGTAATACGGGGTGTCCCGGAGAAAAGGGTAAAAGTAGGAGTGGCAATGAGGTCTGCAACTCTGACAATCCATAAGCCAGTGTTAAGTAGGTTCGGTCAACTTGGTCACTGAGTCATAGTCTAGGGTCGGGTCAATGGTCGCTTCCAAAGAGAGAGAGAGAAAAGAAACACTCAGCGTGCACTCTAACCTAGATCAGAATGGTTATCACTTTTTCTAATCAGGAAACCTTCCGCTGTACCTCAAATTCTCCTCCAAACCTGAAAGAAGAATTAGTCGGGGTCACCCGAGGAGTAAACCAACTCATCAGTGGGAATCGGGATCCAACTCTCATCGCATGATAACGTGACGAAATCCGCTCACGGTATCACACTCCAGAAGGTATGCGCATATCTGGCAAGTTTCAGTACTTCTGAAACTCCCGATGTGATTTCTACCCCATGCTCTTATGACCTTGACGAAGGTCAACAAATCATAAGTCACATGTCAAGTTCTACCCGTCATTATCCAGGTTAATTTGAACCCACCCATACAAGCCCTTGACGAAGGTCAACAAGGCTATACGACTGTCCCAAACCAATACATCTATCTATGCAGCAGAAAGGCAACAAGCAGCAACCATGCACTATGCCTTGACGAAGGTCAACAAACATAGTATGAATACTACGTGCTACCTGTCTGAAACGACGGAGGGCTACGAATGGTTTCTGGCGAAAAACTTTAACGTAATGAACTTGATATCGTTGAAGGAACGGATAGCTTTTTAGAAAATATAGTGACGAAAACCTTTACTAAAGAGGTCACTCCCGGTGAAGGGATCTCGGCTCTTTCCCCATAGAATGGGGTGCGGGATATTCCAACTGATTACCACGGTGCAAAGCAAAAGTAATCGGCTATAGTGAAGTTAATGCCCTGACGCAAACTTCTGTCCAAGGGGTCACTCCTGGTGAAGGGATCTCGGCCCTTGCCTCGTTGACTGAGGAGCAGGATATTCCAAATGAATACCACGATGGAAAACAAAAGTGAACGTCCTTGCAATAACAGCTTTTTGAAAAGTGTTCCAACAACATCAGATTAGGTTTGTTTAACTTGCATTGATCCGAATCAACGCAGTCCCATCAATTGATCACACCAATAAAGAACGAAAATATACTGACGTACGTATATGCCATCCGCATTCGCCACTGGGTCCCGTCATCACTCGTTAGGTTAGCTAACTAACGACAGAGCGGGGACTGGACTAGCGCGGATGCAAAACATATACAACATCTACTAATATATATACCAATATATTATATTTCGCTCAAGGCGTGAAAAGAATGCAACATCACAGAAATGTACAGCATCACAGAACAATACAGATATCTGGGATCCCCGGGTTTCATAGAGCCACTACTGAAACCCGACGTTCCCCTGGTCATGTGGATAGCCTGTGCGATGAAATCCTAGACCCCTACGGGCGCGGCAAGTTACCCGCCAAAACCTGAAGCGAGGCAGCCCCCTTCAGCAACGTGAATGGACCACCCGGCACTCCACGGAATCCGGCAACTTGGGCACCCCTCCTGGGTCAACCTGTACCCCCTACGAGTGCGGCGAATAGCCCGCCAATCCCAGAGTGAAGCCCCCTCCGTCTCAATGCCATGAGATGCGGGCTTGTTGTCTTCCAGAACCCGGCTATCCGTGCACTCCTCCGCGGGGTAATCCTATTACAGAAAGTAAAATATACATACACCGGGTACATCGACCGCAACCAGGTTGTGCCCCAAAAGAATAATACAAACAGGCAGTGACGGCAGTCCACATGTCGGACGCTCGCCCCGCAATATGAAATGTACATAATACAACCACAACTGTACTAGCATTGCATCCAGGCTATCCCCCACGACCGATCCGCAACATCACAGCATAAACACAGAACATCAACGTGAAAGTCACGTTCGCAAATCCGTCTCACCGGGCTATAGCAGTTAGACCGGATTTACCGATCGAGTGACATTCACGGTCGCAGATATAATGTAAATACTGTGAAATAATGTGTTTAAAATATCCGATCGATCAAAAATTAACAAGTGGGCCCCCAAGCAATACTGTAGCACTCACAGAAATTCTGGGCCCAATGTAATTATTCCAAAACCCCTATTTTCATCCAAGAAAGCCTCTGTAAAAAATTGGTGCAGCGAATCCAAAGTAGTGCGGCGGAACCGCGGCGAGGAGGGGGTATTTACGGCGGTTCCGCGCTCTTACATTGGAGTCACTTCATCGAATTTTTACAGAGCTCTTAGATTTTCCAGTACATCAATGTTTTACAACCTGAAAAATTTTTGGACACCAAAATATTTTAACAGAAAACTGATGTGAACTAAAATTGGGTTTTTGGAATTTTGGTCGATCGGAACTGAAAAACACATTAAGGCAAGCTAGACTAAGTTAATGGCGAGGCTCTGATACCACTGTAAGTGCACGGCGGCGCCCCGGTCGTCAATCCGACGGCCAAATGCGGAAGCGGTGATAAACTTTAATTTTTGCGAACTTAGCAAACCGGCACCACCGCGCACTAAACACCCGGATCGAACCATTAACTAGTCTAAGCTAACTGCAAGAAGGGGAAGAGATATATCGAATGATCCGAGTCCTCCGGTCTTCTCGTCGGCGTCCCGATCTCCTGCGAAAACTCCGGTCGTCGCCTCCTCGCCGGAAGGGCACCACATCGCCTGTATCTTTTACGGGCTCCCACCTCAATACCGAGGCAACTCGGGCGCGAAGTAGGCTAGCCGACGCGTCCAAGATTTGCTGTAGGAAGTGTAGTGTAGAGGCTATGTCTCATTTGGGTTCGTTGCCATTTGAAGATGATGGAGGAAACAAGATAAGAAAAATGGTGCTTGCATTTTTCTTAACATGAAAAGAGATCAAAATGCTACCCTCTCAAAATGAAGCTCTCATCTTTTTTTTCTCTCTCAAATGTGTTCAAGCATCTCCTATGAAAAAATGGTGGAGGAAAAGAATACATAAGCAAAAGGGAGATGAGTGTAGGAAAAGAGAGAGAGAGTGACCATATCCTAAACACCATCATAACCATCTCACATCAACTCCAAATCACTTCTAATCAACAAAAAGCAAGTGATGAGAATGGTATCAAAAGATGCTTTCATAATTAAAACATTTGCAAGAAAATCCTCCACAATGTGTTATTTGCAAACTTGCAAATAACACCCTCCATCGGAAAAGTCCGGCCGGGAAAGAACAAAGGAAAACCGGCCGGAACGGAATGCAAACTGGCAACTCCAGAAAACTGGTCCCGTAATAAATTACAGGAAAACCCCGATACTATGCATACACACCCGCATCTGTATTCCGTCCGGATACAAATGCAATGAGACAAAATCTACACTGTACTCTACTTGGATCCGGCTTAAACCAAAGCCGGCTAGCAATATCCGTCCGATCCTGATCCGTACAATACCGCACGTATCTGATCGAACCCTGCCATATAACCATACGGCCACTAGTACAAACCGTCTGATCCTGATCCATGTAATACCGCACGTATCTGATCGGACCCTGCCATATCTCCATACGGCCTCTACAGCGTTTCGCCTGAAAGCTTGAGTAACTGTAAGTGTGGTGGATTCTAAAGACTCGTCAATACTATGGCTGTGGATTTAACCACTAGCACGTCAGAGGTATAAGCCAATATGTGACGGGCCACCAGCTATTGACTAAAAGGGACGTCGATGAGCGAACTCATCCTGACACCCTACTGAGCCTGTCAGTGACAATATCCGTACAGTCCGGTCCGTTCGTCTATGAGCATCGCATGTCGGGCCTAGGGGGTTGGTAAAAGTCAGACCCCCAAAAGCGGTACAAGTCGTGTCGGAGTGTAGCCCAGAACACCCTGAGATACTACTGGAATACCTACCAGTAAATCTCCTGCCTTGGCCAAGGTCTTCGTGTAATGGCTCTCCTAGACACAGCGCGACCTCAGCCCCAATACCGGGAGAGACGAACCCCTGAAGGTCCGCTGACTGCCTCCATGTCTCAGGACTGTACCCAACTAAAACCTGTTTGCACGACTCCTTTGAGCCGTGGTAGGGTAGTAATCAAAGCACAGTGGGAACTCACACGAGACAAATGACGATCCTCAGGTCGATGAACTAACCTGTACATATGTCACCAGGGAACTACTATCTGACGTCAGGTATAAGACCAACTAGCATGTTCCCGGCGAGTCCTGTCCGGTGTACTCATAACCCAATGAGCACCTGTATACATCTTAGGTGAACCAACTGACACCAGTGGCTTGTGAGATCGGCCACCGCCCCTCGTCGGGGTCTCGACTGTATACACTAGTCTACTCTGGAGTATCGATGCCCTGTCTCGAAACTCCCACGACTAGGGACCTTTTAAGGATGTGCTTATAGACTACCAGCTCCCACGTATATGATCGCCCTCATACTGCCGGTAGTCAAGCAAGAATCCTAGGGGCTCTATCAACGTGCAGTAGTGACATGTCATGTCACCTAAAGCAGTACACGATGATAAAGGTAAACCAGATAGCATACTATCATCTCGAGTAAGACTGTCCTACCGGGATAGGTCCTCCCTCAATCATTGCAATCACGTGCCTGTGATCCAATAATTGACTCTGAGGGCACTATCTCCAACAGTTTGTTTCTCAGCATGCCACATTCTTGGAAAAAGAGTTTTTCGCAGATAAAGATGATGGCAATGTGGTGGATCTAGAAGAGGTTCTAGAGACACAAACTACAAATGACGACTTGGTTGAACCGGCTGTTGCAATAGAAACTGAGGAACCTCGGCCACTCCGTAGGTCTGGTAGGATTTCTCGCCCACCGGAGAGGTACTACGGTTTCCTCATTGATGGTGACAGAGAAGACAGCATCATGGAGGATGATGATCCTACCAGTTTTCAGCAAGCTATCACGAGTGGAGACTCTGTGAAGTGGCTGGATGCTATGAGATCCGAAATGGAGTCTATGTACACCAACAAAGTATGGACTTTGGACATTGTACCCCCTGGGGTAAAACGTGTGGGGTGCAAATGGATCTTTAAAAGAAAGATTGGTGTAGATGGGCAGGTAGAGACCTATAAGGCAAGACTTGTGGTGAAGGGATTTCGTCAAAGACCAGGTTTGGACTATGACGAGACTTTTTCGCCCGTTTGCCATGCTTAAATCCATTCGGATCTTACTTGCTATTGCTGCTCACTACTGTTAGTGTATATGCCCTAAGGGCCATTATTGTATCATACTAGTTTGTATATTACTTAATGGAAGCCTGGGATATTCACATGTATATAACAGTCTTGCTAAAAATGGTAGTATGCTACTTGGTTTTTCTATCTTAATATGTGAGTATACGTATTGATAGAGCTCTTAGGATCTTGCTTGACTATCAGCGTTGTGATGGCAGTCACACTTGTGAGCGCTGGGTAGTCTACAAGCACATCCTTATCCAGGTCCCTAGTCGTTGGATTATCGAGACAGGGCATCAATACTCCGGAGTAGACTAGTGTGTACGCTTCTCATCCCAGTTGGGGAGATGGTCTGTCCCACAGCCGTCAGTACGTTGTACTGGAGATAGTATGCAGGTGCTCGTTAGGTTACTGGTACACTGGACATGACTCACGAGGAACTGTTAGTTGGTATTATACCCATCGTCAGTTAACAGTTCCCAGGTGACATGAGTACAGCATAGTCCGCAGACTTGACACTGCTACTTCGCCTCGAGTGTGTCCTACTATTCTTAGATTGCTACCCTACCATGGCTCAAAGGAGTCATGCAAACAGGTAGCAGTTGGGTGCAGTCTCGAGCACTTGGAGGCAGTGGCGGTTAGACAGGATTCGTCTCTCCCGGTATTGGGAGTTGATATCGCGCTGTGTCAGAGAGCCATTACGCAAAGTCCCTCGCCAGGGCAAGAGAGATTTACTGGTAGGTTCCAGTTTTTTTCTCAGGGTGTAATGGGCTACGCTCCGACACGACTTATACCGCTATTAGGGGACTGACACTTGCCGCCCCCTAGGCCTGATATGCGATAGTCTTAGACGAACAGAGCGAACTGTACGGAGATTGTCACATCAGACTCAGTAGGAGTTTGGATGGGTTTCCTCATCGGCCTTCTTATCGACATCTACCTGGGGACCGTTACGTACAGCTAGTGCCGCTTGCGGTCTGTGGTTAAACCCACTGCCAGCGTAGTAGTCGAGTCTTTAGAGTCCCACATAGAGAGTTTTCCTACTCCAGGCGAAACGATATAGAGGTCGTATGGTTTTACGACAAGGGTTCAGATGCATACGTGTGTTTACGCATGTACGACATCCGGACAGTTTTTACTAGCCGGCTTTGGTTTAAGCCAGTTTCTAGTATCCGGTTATTGGATTTATACAGTCTAAAGTTTTTTCGTGTTTTCACGGATATAAGGGGCGTTCTTGAAATTTCGCGAGAAGCTTCTAGAAGGTTTGTGACTTGGGGGTTAAGGTGGCATAAGCATTAAATGAGATTAGTGACTAATTTGTGTGATTCATCCTTATCATTAATGCATCATAAATGCTTAATGACTCATGTAGATGAATCACTCATTTGTATTTATGAAGCATGGTTGTTAAATCCTTTATATTATTATTTTGATAAAGATAATGCTTCATATATATCATGAGAGATCATTATCTCATTCCATTCTCTTGCTCACCTTCTCTCTCCTCAAGCTTTCTCTCTTCAAACCCTAATCCTCCCCTCTCATGTGTTGAAACCAAGGATTAGAATAGACTACTTAATCCATAACCCTTCTCTATATCACCTAGGTTACTTAGATTAGCACTTTAAGAATCCTAGTTACCTCAAGTTAGAGGTGAAGCTTGAAGTAAAGCTCTCGGGTGGATCATCTATTACATAGAGAAGGCCGGAGAGGACGTGGAGAACGAAAAGACGAAGGACACGGTTCATTAGGTATAATCTCTTTTCATAGTAGTTGATAACTTCTATGATTATTGTTAGTTATAGTATAGCAAAGATTCTCGGTTAGTCGATGTTTACGCCTAAAACAAGATCGTTTTTCATAATTCCGCCTCTCCGCAAGTCGTGGGGTGTTGTACATCGACTTACAGTGGTATCAGAGCCTCGCTAAACAATAATTAACTCATTAGCAAAGTCGTTACAATTTCGAATGCGAAACGAACCAGAAAAGACATCGATATCACACAGTTTCTGTCGATTTTAAAATGAGGTCCAAAAATTTTTCAGGGACCTGCAGAATAACAAGCAGAGAATTATAAGACTACTGGAGAAAAATGGGTTCTTGAATCGGCCAAACGACCACGGAACCACGGCCGATCCCATCGATCCGCCGATTCAACCCAGTTTTCTCCAGTATCTCTTCTGTGATATTTTTGTGTTTTCTGGAATGTTTATTTTTCTGCTCAAGTCTCAGGTGCACAGAGAAGTATTGGAGTAGAATCTAAAAGTTTTTGCTCGATCGAAATTTTACGATGTTTGCTAATTTGATTATATATGTGATTGTATAATGTGTTCGTAAACCTCCCCTAACTGCTAGTATGTCGGTTGGCATGGGGTTGCACATTTCTGTAATGGTTTTTACTGTTTGTGGTTGTGAACTGTATTGGACTGTTGTGATGATTAGCCGGGGTTTATGATGGGTTGTTATATTCATTCATTCAAAGAAATTGTAATATGTTGTAATATTATTTTGCGGGGCACATCCAGGTTGCGGTTGTAGCCACCGTTGTATTATTTCTTTTTACTGTTTTTGCTCCTAGGATAGACCCAAGGTGGGGTGCATAAACTACCGGGTACTTTGAAGTGTTTAGTGGCCTACTCATGTTGTTGAGGGAGACCGCTTCACTTCGGGTATTTGGCGGGTAGTTTGCCGTGCCCGTAGGGGTATAGGGTGGGGTAATGGCTATTCATCACAACTGTGTAATCCGTCTTTTGTTGCAGGCTCTAAACAAACGCGGATTGCTTGCAAATCCAATAATGTTCATATGAAATCTGGAATGCCTATTATTGCGTCTGACGAATGTACAATATCTATATATGATAGATATTTAGACGTCACTTATGTTTTACACCAGCGCTAGCCCAGCCCCCGCTCTGCTGTTAGTTAAGTAACCTAACGGGTGATGCGGGACCCAGTGGCGAATGCGGATGGCATAAGAGGACGTTGTATTTTCGTTGTTTTCTGCAATGATAGGTTAATGATGGGACGCATTATTTATAATGCAAAGAAAATAAACCAAAAGATGAATCGTTGGAACAATTTAAAAGAAACCACTCGGTTATTTTAAAACAGATGATATTTTTAAATTACGGAGCTTTAACCACTCCTTTTAAAAGCTATCAGGTTCCTTCGGTCATATCAAGTTCACTACGTTCACGGTTTCGCCAAAACCATTCGTAGTCCTCCGTCATTTCATTTGGGTATTCAGTAGTATTCAAGCTATGCATTTTGGCCAAAGTCAAGACATAGTGTTTGGTAGCTGCTGGGTTTTCATTTGTTTCATAGATAGATGAGTTAGTTTGGGACAGTCGTATTATCATTTGACCAAAGTCAGGGGTATGTACGGATGGGTTCAAATTGACAAGATAATGATGGGTAGAACTTGACATGTGACTTATGAAATTTTGACCAAAGCCAAGGTCATAAGAGCATGGCGCAAAAACTTATATCGGGAATTTCTAAAGAAACTGAAATTTGCAAAGAGATGCATACTATTTGGGGTTTGATGATTGTTGGTAGGATTCCTTCAACATTATCATACAATGATATTTGTGTTAGTTATATGTATGCCCTAGAGACCATTACTATACATAGGATGTATATTGTAGTGGATGCTGGGACATATATAGGGAGAACTTTCTTGCTCGACATGATAGTATGCTATCTAGTTGCTCTTTACCTTAACGTGTATACTGATTGTCTCTCTGTTACATGTTGGTAAAGCCCTAAGGATGTGTACTTGACTACCTGGACTATGATGCGGATCATACTAGTGGGGACATGGTAGTCCATAAGTACATCCTTCAAGGTCCCTAGTCGTGGGTGTATCGAGACGGGGCATCGATATACCAGAGTAGACTAGCGTATACCTTCTCGACCCATACAGATGGGCGATGGATGATCCTATATCCATTGGTGTTTGACATCGGAGATGATATACGGGTGCTCAGTGGAGACTGGGTACACTGGACGGACTCGCCGAGAACTCCCAAATGGTATTATACCTTACGTCAGATGGCAGTTCTCTGGTGACACTGGTACAGAGTAGTCTATTGACCCGAGATCGTCATAGAGTCTTGTGTGATTCCCACTGTGCTTTGATTTCCACCTTACCACGTCCAAGAGGGCATGAAAAACGGTGGCTTTTGGGTACAGTCCCGAATCACATGGAGGCAATGAGCGATAGGAGGGGATTCGTCTCTCCCGGTATAGGGAGTTGATGTTGCGCTGTGTTCGATTGGCTATAACCGGAAATCCCTGGCCAGGGCTGCTGAGATTTACAGGTAAGTGTTACCAGTAGTTTCTCGAATTGTTATAGACCTCATATCGACACGACTTATTGAGCTATTGGGGTCTGACGTTAACCACCCCTAGGCAAGATATGCGACATATCAGACGATCAGACCGGACTGTACGGTAAGTGTTACTGGTTGGATTCACAGGAGTGTGAGCGGGCTTGCTCGTTGATCTTCTGATCGCTCAATACCCGGATGGCCGTTACGTTTAGCAGACCGCTTGCGGCTTGTGGGTGCTTGATATGATCATCATCTGCTGCCGGCGTATTGACGAGTTTTTAGAGTCCTACACAGAGGTTTCCTGGCTCAAGCAAAACGAAATAGGAGCGCATATGAGATATGTGCAGGACCGAGAATAATGCGTGTATGTGATACCGCATTCCATTCTCGCGATGAATGTATCGATTGGTTGTATGCGATATAACCTAGTTATCGAATCAAGGATTGATTCGGTAAGCCGATACATAGGATACTAGTCGGTTATATGCGATATGACCGGATCGTTAAATCAAGTGTTGATTTAATGATTTAATGTATAATTATATATTTGATATATTACTTTGCATTAACTAGTATTGGTTCACTTTAAATGGATTTTCTCACTTGAATTGTGCAAGTTGTATATGTGATATACTATTGTGCACATGATTGTATCATGTTTGATGATACATGCTTATTTGGTTAAGTGTAAAGAATTAAACCATGGTTAAGTTGATGATTAGGATTTTGCTTATTCATTCATTTATTTATTTATTCTTTTTGGAAATTAAAAGGATAAATAGATATGGTGGCTTTCTTTGTATCTTTCATGAAGCTTCATGAAGTGTTGAAAGTTTGACCACTTTTGTCTCATGCTTAACCCTAACCATTCCACTTAACCATAATTCATTCTCTACACTTAAACATGGTTTGTATATGATAAGTATTCATTTTCTTTTGTATTTTAAAATAACTTATCATATTCATCTTCTTCCTCTTCAACAAGAAGAAGCTTGCTACCAACAATGGCAAGTTGAGCAAATGAGTGAGAAATCCAATTCTAAAGTGAACCTACTTCCTATTTCTTCATCCTCTACCACTTGCCAAGTAGTATAGGGTGTTTTCTTCACAAGTTTCATGGCTTGGTGAAGTTGGAGCTTGATCTTGTGATGCCTCGACGTAGATCATCTTCGGCATCGTAGTCGATGACCTAGCCCGCCCTTTCTCCGATGAAGCCGACGCTAGAGCCCGGGATCCGATGATCGCGGCGAGGAGACATCATCACGGAGCTATGGAGGTGGATCACTGGATCTACAAAGGTTGTATTTCCGTTCATTTCTTAGTTATGTAGTTAACTAGCTTATTGTATCGCCTAAAATTCTAGTCAACGATCTAGTCTAGGGTTTCTCGGCACCGTAAAATTTTAAGTTGGCATGGTTGATGCCTTGTGAGACCTCACTAGTATGTCTAGGAACCCTACAGTGGTATCAGAGCCTAGCTAGAGCCTTAGGCGAAGTCTAGACGACGTTTGAAATCCGAACGAACATCGAAACCCTATATTTTCATGCTCTCTGGACTTTTTTCAAAAACTGGGTTTTTTCCAGATTAAAAATGCTTAAAAAATTCAGAAGGGAATTCTTAGAATTACGGCGCAAAAATTACCTCATGAAGCATCAAAAGCGCGGCGGAACCGCGGCAGAAGCCTGGCTTCTGCGGCGGTTCCGCGGCCAATTGATGTAATTTGCCTACAAAGTTTGCACAGTAATTCATGTTTTCAGGTGCTGAGTTTTCTGGGAATTTTTAATTTGCACTCAAGAGTTGAGTTTTCTGGGATGTTTTGGGGCGTAGATGATTCGATCGGATTATCAGATTTTGTCTATGTTGATTTCCGGATAATTTTTGAATATGTTAAAAAGTTCGACCGGATATAAATACCCAATTTTTCCCCTGTCGGGAAATTTCCAAGTGTTGGATCTTTCCGTTGTTTAACAACGTTCTAAGTTGTGCAAGTAACGCAAAGGACACTCTAGAAGACAACAAACCTTAACTCGATTATGTGACCGTCTTGAACTGCCCTTTGAACCTTAGGGTTTGGGGCAGTACGGCGTGCCACATGTGAGGCGTTGGCTTGACCCTTCTACGGCTGGACCGTTGGTACTGAGGCATGAACAGAATGTTTTTAGACTTATTTCATGTGTTGATCTGTTACGGGAAAACTTGGGTGTTTGAATGTTCGATCGGAAAATTTAACATTTTCTATTTATCTGGAATGGGATATAATAATTGGAATTCACAAATAGTTATGAGATAATTGAATGAATGTTATAAATCTAGCGGTTTAGTCTCATTTGATCGGTTGCCACGGAATTTTGATGTGATCAAAAGTCCGTCGCAATCACGTAGCGTACGCGGATACTCGCCGGGTAAACTTAATAGACAGCCTCACCCCATAGCCCCGACCAAGTGACTGTAGGAGAACCCCGTCGCCGAAAGCATCCGTTCGGGTGCTCGCGGTAGCGGTGTTCTGCCTTAGTGCACTTCGTCGACGGTATCGGGAGTGCGGCCGCCTATTGAAGTTTGCGACGAGCATTCGATCAGATTTTCGGGAATCTTGTTGAATTGCCCGACTTGATATTGAAAAGTGTTTTCGATAATGAGACTAAAATGCGGGGTTTATAATTGTTTGGCATGTGATGTCTAAGTAATTCATTTGATTAGGCATGCGATGTCTATGGAGATTGCGGATTCCAACTGTTGTAGTTTTACACTTTCTTTTCTGTGACCGTAAGTGTAATATGTGATATCGCCGTTTTCGTTGCTATATGTCAACGACAATTGGGATGCGCATATTTACTTACGTTGATGACATGTGATGTTATGTGTTGCTGGATATGTTATATTGGATCGTCGTGTTTGAATAGCCGGGGGTTTTTATGTGAGTTGAGTGTTTTTTATTTTCATTCATGTAAAAAACTTGTATGTAATATTCTTTTATTGGGGCACTTCCAGGTTGCGGAAGTTGTCACCCTTTGTATATTATTTACTTTTCCGCACTAGGATAGACCCAAGGAGGAGGGCACAAGTAACCGGGTTCTGGAGTCCAGTGGGAGACCAACTCGAGGAGTCGAGTCAGGGTCTCCTAACTCTAGAATTGGTAGGGTTGCTTGCCGCTCTCATAGGGGTCTAGGGGTGTGGGTTTGGCTATTCATCACGACCATGGAATCCGTGTTTTATACTGGCTCGTATTGAAAACACGGAAGTCCTAGTATATCCAATATTTCATATGATTCTTCTGCTGCGATATCTGTGATATGATCATGTGATGTTTTGTGATAGATACTGTATATAATATATATGATATATTATATAGACGTTACTTATGTTTTGCACCCGCACTAGCCCTGCCCTGCTCTGTCGTTAGTAACCTAACCCAACGGTGCACGAAGGGACATCGAGGCGAATGCGGATGGCATAAGTGTACGTCGTATTTATCTGTGATGTTTAGGTATATTAAATGATGGGACTTCATTAATGTGATTAATGAAAAAAAGAAACCTAAGATGTTGTGGAATCGAATTTCAAAATAAAACAGGTAGCTACAGTTCTTGCTTTGCACAACGGTATATATGATATATCCAGCACCTTATTCAATAAGGAAAGGACCGAGATCCCTTCACCGGGAGTGACTCCTTTAGCAATAACTGGCAGATCTACACACTCGGTTTGTCTTTTGATTCCTTTTAAGAGTTCTGCTTTGCACAGTGATATATATGATATATCCCGCACCTCATTCGACGAGGAAAGGACCGACGATCCCTTCACCGGGAGTGACTCCTTTAGCAAAACTAGAAAAGCCTCAAAAACACTCCATTTTTAAAATCATTTGATTCTACAACGATATCAAGTTCATTACGCAATAGGTTTTCAGAAAAACCTATCGTAGCCCTCCGTCATTTCAGATAAGTGGTAGTTAGTATTCGTGCTACGTTTGTTGGCCTGCGTCAAGGCGTAGTGTGCGGTAGCTAACTAGTATTTATCTGCTTATGCATATGATGCAGATTGGATTAGGGTAGTCGTGCGACTTTGTTGGCCTGCGTCAAGGGTCGTGCGGGTGGGTTTAATTCAATCAGGAAATGACGGGTTGAACTTGACTAGCGGACTATGGTTTGTTGGCCTGCGTCAAGGTCATAGGACGCTAGGGGCAAAATATTATCGGGAATTTCAAGTGTTGAAATTTGCAATGAGATTGCATACCTTCTATGAGATAGTTGGATCCCGATACCCACTGCGAGTAATTGTTACTCATGGGAGAGCTTTACACATTACAATTAGCCGATCAAGTAGGTGTCTAGAAAGGTATTAACGAGGTTACGCCTCTGGGAAAACGAGGTTTACATTAATTAGGTCCGTGCGAAAGCACGGGGCGCCTCCCTCAAAGTACCGACACTGGACTGGCTGAAAGATTGGCGAACTTGTAGTGTGTAATTAATCCCGGCTAGTCTTTCCTTTTAGAGTTTGAAGGAAGATTTGATAAAAAGCAGTGGGAGCCATCCTGATTAGATAAAATTAATAACCAATCTATTCTTGCAAGAGCGCACGCTGAGTGTTTTCTTCTCTCTCTCTCCAGGTAGCGACCATATCACGCCTTAATCAAGATAATAATACGGAATATTGACCGAACCCGCTTGTTATACTGAGCTGGGGAACGTTGGTCCCGCTCCAACTTATAATTGTTATAAGACAGAGCAGGAAATTGGGGAATACCAGATTTCCCGTGTCGCACAAACGAAGAGAGTGCATGCTGATGCATCATCTTCGGGTGTGTTCATTATATAGAACTGTTTCTCAATGTCCTTTACGTCCTGGGTATATGATACCGGATCAGGATCCCAGATATGTAATCTGTTACATAGGGCTACAGATAGGTAGAGAACTGAGACCGGGTGATAGGTTTCATGAGACAGAAAACGGGGCAAGTGTTGCAGCCAAGTCTGTTGGTCACTGTCACCCTGTATTGCAAATACATTGATTCTGAACGAATGTTATTAGATACCGAACCTGATATACAAAATCATATCAGTCTCTTTATTAGTAAAGAAATGATAAAATTTTGTATTGTTGGATAATGTTTTGAACATTTCCTATATCAAAAGTTGATCGGTTCAGGCACGTTATCTAAAAGCATTGATGTTCTAAATCAAACTACAGTTCTTAGTATACATAGCACACACAAGAGGAAGAGTTCAGAAATGAACGGATCCTTCTTGTGGTATTGTAGACTAGGTCATATCAATGCGACCCGACTAGCTAAAGTTACATATAGATGCATTTTTAAATTAGTTTGAATTTACATCTTGTGAAAACTTGCCAGTCATGTCACAAAGATAAGATGACCATAGCTCTGTTTAATGGAAACAGAGAAAGAGTTAGTGAACTCTTGGGATTGATACATGTTGATGTATGTAAGGTCCCCTGTCTACACATGCCAGGACTGGTTCTTTATACTTCATTACGTTCTTTGATGATCTCTTTAGATTCAGACATATGTTCTTGTTGAAACACAAGTCCGAACCTTTTGAGATATTCACAGAATATAAGTTAGAAGTAGAGAACCAATACGGGTATAAGTATTATGTCCTTTGATGAGATCAGGGAGGAGAATACTTGAGCACGGAAATCCTGGACTATTCTAAAGGAGAATGAGATTCTCTCTCAGCATTACTCCTCCGAATACACCATAGCCAGATGGTATATCGGGGCGGAGCAATCACACCCTATGTGATAAGGTGCGCTCTATGATGAGTACTACTGAGTTACCTATTTCCTTTTGGGAGTTATGCACTTATGAAGATGCATACCTATTGAATAGGGTCCCGATCAAATCAGATGCCTACCACTTCATATGTGATATGGAAAGGGAAGAGCCCATATCTTAAGTTAGTTTAGATTTGGGGTTGTCCAGCCTATGTCTAAAAGCAAAATCCAGACAAGCTCGAGGCAAGTTCTGTTATGTAGAACTGGAAATGTTCCAGCTATACAAACTGCAGCTGATGATTTGACAGAACCAAAGCATTCAGTAGATTCCAACGAACCTCAGCCTCTCCGCCGATCTAGTAGGGTTCCTCACCCACCTGAGAGTTGCTTCGGTTTCTCGATGACAGTGGGAGCGAGAATTGCATCATGAGATGATGACCCAACTAGTTTCGAACTGGCCATCAGGAGTGGGACTCTGTAAGAATGGCTGGATGCTTAGCGATCTGAGATGGAATCCTTATACACCAACAAAGTATGGACTTTAGTTGCTATATCTGAAGGGTTAAATCCCCATCAGGAGCAAGTATATCTTGAGACGATTACTTGGTGTACATGGAAAGGTTGAGACTTTCAAAGCTAGACTTGTTAAAGGTTTGCATCATTGACCATACATGGATTATAATGAAACCTTTTCTAAGGATCTATGCTTAAGTCCATCCAGATCCTACTTGCCACGGCTACATACCATGACTACGATATCTGGCGGTTGGGTGCCACGACTGCTTTTCTAAATGATGTTTTAGAAGAGTGCGTCTATAAGTACACAGCCAGAGGGCCTCGTAGACAGTGGGAGCAGCGGAAACGTGTGCAAGATGTTTTATGTGATGAAGCAGGCATCGCGGAGTTGGAACATCTATTTTGATGAGTTAGTCAAACAGTTTGACATCATCAAAATGGTAGATGAACCTTGTATGTACAAAAAGGTAGTAGGGAGTATGGTAGTGATCCTTGTAGAGTACATGGATGGCATACTCTTGATAGGGAAGGAGTTTCCTATGCTACGCTCGGTCAATCTCCGCTTATCACAATGATTCTCCATATAGGATCAAAGTGATACCTCCTAAATCCTGGGTTTTGGATCTAAGAGATGGATCTATTTGGATGTTAGGATACTCACTAAGTGTAGTGAGAAGGTATCAATTGGTCCTGACGAGAATCACTGGAAAGGTTCCAGGGTGATAAAGACGACTGAATGTCAGTCACAGGCATTGTCTTTACCCTCAGAAAAAGGAACGGTATGTTGGAAGAGTTCCAAGCTAGATACCGTGGCATACTAGACGATAAAGGCAGGATACATCGCTACTTAAGATGCTACCAAAGAGGCAGTCTGGATGTATACATGTTCATGAGATGAACTTTGTTCCTCCCATTGTGTGACAATGGAGTTGTAGCTTATGCCAGGAACGTCCGTCCCATCAGTGATCCAGACATATTCTAAGGCAGTATCACCTGATCATGGAGATAGTTGATCTCCAGGGTGATCGAGGTAAGGAGAGCAGTCAAAGAGAATAACACGGTGGATCCACTCACGAAGGCCTATTCCCAGAGAGAGACTTTTATGGGATGGTTGAGTATGAGATACTACAACCACTGCTACAGATGGCCCTAGTGCAAGTGGGAGATTGTTAGTTATATGTATGCCCTAGAGGCCATTACTATACATAGGATGTATATTGTAGTGGATGCTGGGACATATATAGGGAGGACTTTCTTGCTCGACATCATAGTATGCTATCTAGTTGCTCTTTACCTTAACGTGTATACTGATTGTCTCTCTATTACATGTTGGTAAAGCCCTTAGGATGTGTACTTGACTACCTGGACTATGATGTGGATCATACTGGTGGGGACATGGTAGTCCATAAGTACATCCTTCAAGGTCACTAGTCATGGGTGTATCGAGACGGGGCATCGATATACCAGAGTAGACTAGCGTATACCTTCTCGACCCATACAGATGGGCGATGGATGATCCCATATCCATTGGTGTTTGACATAGGAGATGATATACGGGTGCTCGGTGGAGACCGGGTACACTGGACGGACTCGCCGAGAACTCCCAGATGGTATTATACCTTACGTCAGATGGCAGTTCTCTGGTGACACTGGTACAGAGTAGTCTGTTGACCCGAGATCGTCATAGAGTCTTGTGTGATTCCTACTGTGCTTTGATTTCCACCTTACCACGTCCAAGAGGGCGTGCAAAACGGTGGCTTTTGGGTACAGTCCCGAATCACATGGAGGCAATGAGTGATAGGAGGGGATTCGTCTCTCCCGGTATAGGGAGTTGATGTTGCGCTGTGTTCGATTGGCCATAACCGGAAATCCCTGGCCAGGGTTGCTGAGATTTACTGGTAAGTGTTACCAGTAGTTTCTCGAATTGTTATAGACCTCATATCGACACGACTTATCGAGCTATTGGGGTCTGACGTTAACCACCCCTAGGCAAGATATGCGACATATCAGACGATCAGACCGGACTGTACGGTAAGTGTTACTGGTTGGATTCACAGGAGTGTGAGCGGGCTTGCTCGTTGATCTTCTGATCGCTCAATACCCGGGTGGCCATTACGTTTAGCAGACCGCTTGCGGCTTGTGGGTGCTTGATATGATCATCATCTGCTGCCGGCGTATTGACGAGTCTTTAGAGTCCTACACAGAGGTTTCCTGGCTCAAGCGAAACGAAATAGGAGCGCATATGAGATATGTGCAGGACCGAGAATAATGTGTGTATGTGATACCGCATTCCATTCTCGCGATGAATGTATCGATTGGTTGTATGCGATATAACCTAGTTATCGAATCAAGGATTGATTCGGTAAGCCGATACATAGGATACTAGTCGGTTATATGCGATATGACCGGATCGTTAAATCAAGTGTTGATTTAATGATTTAATGTATAATTATATATTTTATATATTACTTTGCATTAACTAGTATTGGTTCACTTTAAATGGATTTTCTCACTTGAATTGTGCAAGTTGTATATGTGATATACTATTGTGCACATGATTGTATCTTGTTTGATGATACATGCTTATTTGGTTAAGTGTAAAGAATTAAACCATGGTTAAGTTGATAATTAGGGTTTTTCTTATTCATTCATTTATTTATTTATTCTTTTTGGAAATTAAAAAGATAAATAGATATGGTGGCTTTCTTTGTATCTTTCATGAAGCTTCATGAAGTGTTGAAAGTTTGACCACTTTTGTCTCATGCTTAACCCTAACCATTCCACTTAACCATGATTCATTCTCTAGACTTAACCATGGTTTGTATATGATAAGTATTCATTTTCTTTTGTATTTTAAAATAACTTATCATATTCATCTTCTTCTTCTTCAACAAGAAGAAGCTTGCTACCAACAATGGCAAGTTGAGCAAATGAGTGAGAAATCCAATTCTAAAGTGAACCCACTTCCTATTTCTTCATCCTCTACTACTTGCCAAGTAGTATAGGGTGTTTTCTTCACAAGTTTCATGGCTTGGTGAAGTTGGAGCTTGATCTTGTGATGCCTCGACGTAGATCATCTTCGGCATCGTAGTCGATGACCTAGCCCACCCTTTCTCCGATGAAGCCGACGCTAGAGCCCGGGATCCGATGATCGCAGCGAGGAGACATCATCACGGAGCTATGGAGGTGGAGCACCGGATCTACAAAGGTTGTATTTCCATTCATTTCTTAGTTAAGTAGTTAACTAGCTTATTGTATCGCCTAAAATTCTAGTCAACGATCTAGTCTAGGGTTTCTCTGCACCGTAAAATTTTAAGTCGGCATGGTTGATGCCTTGTGAGACCTCACTAGTGCGCCTAGGAACCTTACAATTTGGATCCCGATCCTACTGTGAGTATATGCTACTCATCAGGAGATTCGTCACTTAACGATCAATGCTATAAACCAAGTAGGTGTCAAGAAAGGTGTCGGTGAGGTTACGCCCCCAGAGAAAAGTGGTTATTTAATTAAGGAACTTCGCGAAAGCGTTGGAAAACCTCCCTCGATGTACCGACACCAACCTGGCTGAATAGTTAAGCAAGTATTGTACAATGAGAATAGTCCTGGCTAATTCTTCTTTTTTGGTTTGAGGAAGGATTCGAGAAACAGTGGGAGTCATCCAGTTTAGATAAATTAAAAACCACTCTAAACTTGCAAGAGCATCAAGCTAAAGTGTTTCTTCTCTCTCTCTTACTTGCAGCGACCCTGAAAATGACTGGACTTAAGTTACTTTTAGAGAAAAATATACTGACAGGGCCAAACTATAATGATTAGCTGCAGAATGTCAAAATGGCTTTGACCTATGACAAATTGGGGTACGTCCTCACCGCTAAAGCATCTGCAGTCCCAGGTCCCAAATCCAGTAATGCGGATAAGGAAATCCGCAAAACCTGGGAGTATGATTGCGCGAAGGCCAAGTGCATCGTGCTTGCCTCGATGAACAATGAACATCAGAGGAGGCACGAGGATATGGATCTTGATGCCATATTTCTCCATACAAAAGAACTTTATGGAGAGCAATCTTGTATAGCAAGATACGAGACCTCTAAGAACTTGTTTCGAGCGAGGTTGGCCGTCGGATCATCGGTAGGAGAACATGTCCTAAAGATGATTGGCTACATAGAAGAGCTCGCAGACCTTGGGACGACTTTGGATAATGAGCTCTATACAGACGTTATTCTCCAGTCCCTTCCTTCCACCTACGCCCAGTTTATTCTGAACATCAACATTCAAAGAAAAGACGTTGAACTTTCGGAACTCCTTAACATGTTGAGGAGTGCAGAAGGCAAGGGAAACACCCGCTATGTTTGTTAGCGGTGCTTCTTCTTCCGGGTCCAAGGCTAGGGCCAAAGGAAGGAAAAAGAAGGCCGCCACCAAACCTAGAGAAGGTGTAAGTAAGGTAGGAGCGAAGGGAAAGAAAAAGTTTGCGGTACTGGTAGTGACCCAGGATGAGTGTTTCCATTGTCATAGGAAAGGGCACTGGAAGAAAGATTGCAAGGCGTGGAACGCCAAGAACCAGGAACCGAAGCAAGCTGTGGCTTCGACTTCAGGTGTGTTTGTAATTGAGAATTGTCTGTCAATCAACTCTACTTCCTGGGTATTGGATACCGGATCAGGATCTCATATATTCAATTCATTGCAGGCACTGAGAAACCGTAGAGTGCTGAAGGATGGTGATATGACCATGATGGTTGCTAACTGAGCTAGCATGGGAGCTGTGTCCGTAGGGGATTATCACCTGGGATTGACGAGTGGACACATTTTGGTTTTACATAACTGTTTTTGTGTACCCAGCTTAACGTGTAATATCATATCAGTTTCCTTGTTATCAAATAAAGGTTATGATTTCACGTTTGTAAGTGATGTTGTTAACATCCACCTTAATCATAGTTTGATTGGGTCCGGTACACTGGATAACGGTATATATGTCTTAAACCAACTCCAAATTTTCAATGTCCAGAACACACTAAAAAGAAAGTCTCTAGATTTAAATAAAGCTTTCTTATGGCATTGTAGACTGGGTCACATTAATGAGAGAAGGTTGACTAAGTTACATAGAGAAGGATATTTGGACTCGTTCGAATATCAAACTTATGCCACTTGTCAATCTTGTCTCGAAGGAAAGATGACAAAGACTCCATTTACTGGACATGGAGTAAGAGCGAGCGAGCTCTCAGGACTCATACACAGCGATGTATGTGGTCCAATGTCTACACATACAAGAGGTGGTTTTTCCTATTTCATTACTTTTACGGATGATTACTCAAGGTACGGATTCATTTATCTGATGAAACATAAATCCGAGGCTTTTGAGAAATTCCAAGAGTATAAGAATGTCACGACCCGAATATTTCGACTCATGACTGGCACTTAACCACGCAAAGTCTACAGGCGTAATGCGACTAAGTAAGCCAAACCCAGAAATCAAAACCATTAAAAGTAGTGAGTGTTGAAAACATTCAATTAAACATTTAGAAAACCTTAAATAGTTCAATGAAGTTCTTTTTAAAGTTAAGTTATCCTTATAATAATTTTGGCAGCATTTCCTTTGAAAAAGTAATCCCGAAAATCGGGTATAAAACAGGATATAAGTGAAATTATATATAATGAAATAAGGCGTTCCCAAACGGGAGCAATCATGCCCAATGGCAGAAAACAACAACACAAAAGTAATATACGACGCCGTAGCGAAGAATGAGCAATAAGTAAACATCACAGCATAATAAACTGCATAAATACAAACAGTCGGCTCCCACGAGCTCGACACCAGAATACAAAGATATACATCATCGTCCTCACACTGTCTCTAAGTCCAGTACATATATGGTAGATGGAGAATACTAGATACAAAAGTGTGTACAATAGAAGTAACCAGATACCACAACCCACCTAAAAGCAAAGTAGTCCTCGCACCAACTGTAATGGTATCTGTAGCCAAAAGATGCAAAAAAGGGCAGCCTACCGCGACTACTCCGAGGGGCAACCTGCAAACACTGTGGCACAACGGGGGTGAGTTTCCAACTCGTGAATAGAAATAACATATAAAGGTAATCGCGAGCATGCACGTACTGCGCTACTCAATCAAATGCCAGCAGATGATATCAATGCGTGATAAGCAGTATATGCAATAATCATGCAAGTGCTCTATCAGGTAATATAACTACAGGATGAGATACAATAATAAATGTTGAGCATGGGAAAATATAACATTTACAGGTAATGTAAACGTGGAATATATATACTCGGTGTCCATCAATGCACCCAGATCCCCCAAATAGCTCAGGCGCCGGCACATTCATCGGCCCTCTAATCCTGTAAATCTCTGAGAATCACGAGTGCCCAACATCGGCACCCAAATATCATTAGTACTCGTGTCCAGCATCAACACGCAAATCCTCATCCATCGGGCATCTGTCAGTCCTGATCAGCCCACGGGCTACGTCTGCGGTATCGGCCCTCGGCCCCGGCAGTACGGATCATCCCGCATCCATCTATCGACTCTGGTCAGTATCCTCCAGATAACGTCCAGGTCCAACCAATCACCGGTAGGTAGTAGTCCCTCTTCCAGGCTCACCGTATAATACACAGCGAAACCGTTCTCGCCCCGGGGTACCATACCGGGTCTACCATGTTCCCGTAATCGGCCGCATCCAACTCCTAGATTTGGGTTCACATATATCACTCTAGCACCGAGAAATCACATGGTGGACGCACCGAAATATCATATCAAGGGAAACCGGGTTTTTAAATAATTAACTATTCTATTTTGAAATATTCACGGTTTCCCAAATCAAGAATTAACATGGAAACAACATATCTCAATGCGTAATCTAAGCAAGTATGAAGATCTCAATGTATGGGTGTACTGGTTTGAATATACAATGTGCATGTCAAAGCAATGTGATATATGTATCAAGTATGAATATCAGGTAATCCGAATCAATGTGCAAGTCAAGCAATGTGATATATGTAGGGGTTACTAGGCACACTCAAGAGGTTCCACAAGGCATCAACCATGCCAAACAAAAATTTTCCGGTGCCGAGAAACCCTAATATAGATCGTTAACTAGAAGTAAAGGCGAAACTACAAGCAAGCAAACAACTTTGCTAATAAGTGAAAGGGATTACAACCTTTGTAGATCCGGTCCACCACTTCTTTAGCTCCGGGTTGACGTCCCTCCGCTGCGATCATCGGGATCCCGGACTCTAGCGATGGTTTCGTCGGAGAAATGATCGGGCTAGGTCGTTGACTTCGAGGCCGAAGATGATCTACGTCGGGGAGACTCAAACTCAAGCTATTCCTTCACTTGGTCAAAAACTTTTTGAAGAGAACACCCTATACTACTTGGCAAGTAGTAGAGGATGAAGAAATAGGAAGTGGGTTCACTTTAGAATTGGATTTCTCACTCTTTTTCTCATGGCACCATTGGAGCTCTCAAGCTTTTGTGAGCTTGATGAAGATGAAGAAGAAGAAAAGAATCATGATGATTAAAAGAATAATATGAATACTTATCCTTTTAATCATGGCACCATGGTTGATTTAAGCCCTCATGCTTAACTCATGTAGAGAATTAACCATAGCATAAGGTTAAGGGTTGGGTTAGCTAATATCATAAACAAATGACAAAGAGAGTTGACTTTGTCAATGTTCATCAAGCTTCATGAAGCTTGATAACTTTGACCAAAATCACACTCTTTTGTTATTTGTTTAGGAAAATAGTAAACCCTAATCTAACCTTGATTTGGTTCAAGTCTCATACACACAACTTGTTTGTATCATCAAGCATGATACAAACATGTACACTTGCATATATCACATATAAACAATGTGCACATTCAAGTGAGAAAATCAATCTTAAGTGAACCAATACTAGTTAATGTAAAGTAATATATCAAATATATAATTATACATTAAATCATTAAATCAACACTTGATTTTGCGATCCGGTCATATCGCATATAACCGACTAATATCAATAGTAACAACTTATCGAATCAACACTTGATCCGATAACCCGGCTATATCGCATACAACCGATCAATGTCATAAATCGCGAGAATGTAATACAGTATCACATACTGGTATTATCCTCGGTCCCGCACATATCTCATATGCGTAACTATTTCGTTTCGCTTGAGCCAGGAAACCCCTGTGTAGGACTCTAAAGACTCGTCAATACGCCGGCAGCAGGTGATGATCATATCAAACACCCACAAGCTGCAAGCTGTCTGCTAAACGTAACGGCCACCCGGGTATTGAGCGATCGGAAGATCAACGAGCAAGCCCGCACACACTCCTATGAATCCAACGAGTAACACTACCGTACAGTCCGGTCTGTTCGTCTGATATGTCGCATATCTTGTCTAGGGGTGGTAAACGTCAGACCCCAATAACTCGATAAGTCATGTCGATATGAGGCTCATAACGGGTCGAGAAACTACTGGTAACACTTACCAGTAAATCCCTAAAGCGTCCTTGGCCAAGGACTTCCTGTTATAGCCAATCGAACACAGCGCAACATCAACTCCCTATACCGGGAGAGACAAAACCCCTCCTATCGCTCATTGCCTCCATGTGATTCGGGACTGTACCCAAAAGCCAACTTTTTGCACGCCCTCTTGGACGTGGTATGAGGGAAATCAAAGCACAGTGGGAATCACACAAGCCTCTATGATGATCTCGAGTCTACAGACTAACATGTACCAGTGTCACCAGAGAACTGCCATCTGACGTAAGGTATAATACCATCTGGGAGTTCTCGGCGAGTCCGTCCAGTGTACCCAGTCTCCACTGAGCACCCGTATATCATCTCTGATGTCAAACACCAATGGATATGGGATTATCCATCGCCCATCTATATGGGTCGAGAAGGTACACGCTAGTCTACTCTGGTATATCGATGCCCCGTCTCGATACACCCACGACTAGGGACTTTGAAGGATGTACTTATGGACTACCATGTCCCTACTAGTATGATCCGCATCATAGTCCAGGTAGTCAAGTACACATCCTAAGGGCTTTACCAACATGTAACAGAGAGACAATCAGTGTACACGTTAAAGTAAAGAGTAACCAGATAGCATACTATCATATCGAGCAAGAAAGTCATCCCTATATATGTCCAAGCATCCACTACAATATACATCCTATGTATAGTTGTCACGACCCGAAAGAGCATGTGACTGGCCCTTGAACCATATGAAGTCTATAGGACTCCATCTGATCCAAGTAAGCCAAAGCCCAGAAATCTAAAACCATTTTAAGAGTAAGTAAAGAAAACTGGTTTAAAGAAGTGAAGGAAAACATGTTTGAAGTCAAGGTTTTTAAATAACTAAGCCGAATGTGCATTTTTAAAAGGTAAAGTCTTTTCTAAAAATTTCGGCAGAGTTTCTTTTGTAAATACTGGCCCCGAACGGGGTACAACAAGAACAACATATATACAATGGTAAAAGGCATCCCCAAGCGGGAGCTAGCTCTTCGTCAATTGACGGTCACAACCACACATGCAATATAATATACAACGCCAAAAGGCAAGGATCAAATCCAAAAGAAACTCAGTAAGCATAAAAACCGCAATACTACTAAGCGCGACTCTAAGGTCGAATAATACATCACTAATGCCTAAGTCTGAAACAATATACAAGTTTGGTTGATGGAATTTCTAGATACAAGAATATAAAAGTACAATGGTGGTTCTTGATGCAAAAGAACCCACCTACCAAATGCAATTCACCCGCAAGGAAGCAGTGTGCCAGAAATGCCGCAATGAAACCTGTACGGCAAAACCTGCAAGAACTGTGGCACAACGGGGGTGAGTTGTCAACTCGTGAATAGAGAATATCTACAAGCAGAAACCGAATGCAAGACATAATCCTAGGTCAACAATCAGTAATAAACCTCAAAGAATAAGCCTGATACATGATAAGGTGGCAAAGCAACATCTAAATAGGTATGTAGTGCCAAGTACTCAGGTAATAACATGTCATAGATGTAAGGTATGTCTTCATGAAGTAAAGATGATGAAGTATCAATACACATATATTAGCGTCCCATACCACTAATATTGGTGTAAGGGTATATATAACAGCGCCCTCATACCCTGTTATATATACAAATGAAGTATGATCAATGTAAATCCAGTCTGTATATGATCCATGTCTGTATATACGTGGAACCCGTCCACCCGTCGCCCAATGACAATAAACGTGGAACCCGTCCACCCGTCACCCAACGACAATAAGCATCATGTATGCAAATATGAGGATATAAACAAAATCATGGAAAAACATCATGAAACCTGTTCCTAGCATCGACACGTAAATCCTCGTCCATATGGGGCTCCATCTGCGGTATCGGCCCTCGGCCCCGGCAGTACGGGTCAGCCCATATCATCATCCATATGGGGCTCCGTCTGCGGTATCGGCCCTCGGCCCCGGCAGTACGGGTCATCCCATATCCACCTCTCAACTCCGGTCGGTATCCTCCAGATATCCACCGAGCTCAAATACAATCACCGGTAGGTAGTAGTCCCTCTGCTAGGAACACCGTCTACTACACAGCGAAACCGTTCTCGCCCCGGGGTACCATAACGGGTCCACCATGTACCCGCAATCGGCCTCATACGCCTCCTCGAATCGGGTTTCACATGTCGCTCTCAGCACCGAGAAAACACATGGTGGACGCACTGAAATATCATATCAAGGGTAACCGGGTTTTTAACACAATTATATATTCTCTTTTGAAATACCCACGGTTCCCAAATCCAGAAATATCATGGAAACAACATATCTCAATGCGTATAATCAAAACATGATGTATGTGACATGTAAGAAAGGTAAGCATATCATAAGTCATGCAACATGGAATAGTAATGTGCACATGTCGAGGGAAACCGCACTTTTAAAACGAATCAGTTTTGAAGAACATCTTGCGGTTCCCAAATCTCTAATCAAGTCAGAATCATCTATGTTTGTGTACAAGTATAAGCGTACAATATGCCATGCAAGAATCATATCATGAACGCAACAATACTACAGTGTAGTGGCATGGCAATTATCGATGATGAAGTGTGTGAGCCGGCAAATAGTGTACGTGGAACATACGCATCATCGATAATGGTGCTGGTGTCCTAACAGCATGATAATAATATAGCAATAATCATATGCAAAGCAATGTGAATAGCATGAATATGCGGAAATCAAATAATCAACACCACAGTGAAGAATCTAAATCAATATGTATATATCATGCAGTTATGTCGTTTGAAGTAAGAAGAATCAGGATTTTTAGTAAAATAAGGGCTACCGTATATTTTAAGAAAGATACGTCCTTTGAAAAATACCCGTAGAATCTCTTTACTTGTCTTTTAAGATATTTCTGATTCGTAGTTTTTGAAATAGGTATGACTCGGGTCTAGTCTAACATCTACTATGCAAACTACAGATCTAAGTAGCAAGTAAATCGGGAGGGGTATGGAAACCACCTAAATCTGAGTCGATATATATAGATATAAGAGTCGGTGATCCCGCCTCAATAGTATCGCGTACGATACAGTATATCATATGACATCCTCGAGTCATGAGCGCGGATCTATCATCAATATAGGCTCGTACGGTAAATCGTCGTACGGCATCCCAATAGCTGGGTACGGGTCAATATCACACTATCTCATCACGTCTCAGGTATCACTATCATCATATCACATAATCTAGGGTACTGATCTAAGTCTAGTACAACTGATACCATCAATATACTACGTGTGCAAGCACACGTCCCAAGGCCCGCTAGAGATCATGTATCGTATCCCAAATACGAATCACATCAAATCACCGATCTCGCGGTACAAAGCCCAACAGCATCGACTCATCTCTAATGTCATCCAATATCATCAAACACAGTGCAAGTATAATGAATATGCAAGGGTGTGCGTGTAGGTGTAAATCTATTCTAGGGTTCGCGACTATGAACTACACTAGTCACTTCTAACTCTATACTATTCATAGTACACTTAACTATCATATATATAATATCACAACTACGGACTGCGGGGGTGCTATACGCCATCCACCCGACTTCGCCCTGTAGATATAATCTACTCACCTTGCGTCTCCATCTTTCGATGTCACCACGCGTTTGCTTGTCGTCCCGTAGTCTTCATGGTGTACCTACACATCAAAGTGTCGTATATGCGCATTAAAACCAAATCAAAGCTAACACGACACACGAAACCCGAAACGATACGATAAGAGGCCTATAGGTTAGAACCTATGGCACGCCTTCAAACCCATCAATAAATCCTCTATATCGTCGTATAAACGCCAAATAGTCGAGGTAAAACACAAGACACAAATTCAGACTTACAAATATGGAATACGGAAACACGAATCCAAAACAGCAACTTACGAAATATGTTCCAGATTTCACCCTAGGTCCAATTAGACAAATCTATACATACCAGGGGTCTAATCTACTGGTAAGGGGGCACCAAAACAAAAACGAGACAATTTGGTGGGGTCCAGGCCACAAATTGCGGCCAAATGGGTTAAATTTGCGGCCGGGAAAAAGAAGTAGGGGCTGGGGTCTTGGTGGTATCTTTCTGGGTGCCTGCACATACCACTGTCCAATCAATTTTAATTTAGGATGTCTCGGGTGATAGCAGATTCAATACAACCTTCACAGATTTCATAAATTCTCCGATATCGGTTTCTAAAATCCGTATTCTGGGTTTAAGCTTCAGGTTAGGGTCTCAATTCATACACTAGGGTGTTGGTGTAGCCTCTATTGAACTCAATTTCACATTACAACTCATAATTCTTCACAACCCTAACTAGGTTTTACCTCAAGTCACCAAATCACACAATATCGGTTCAATCATAACACGGGGGTAAAGGAAATGCTAAAACTAAGTTAATGATTCAGAAAATACCTCATTTGGCAACTCAACAATTTTCTTGAGTTGCCCCTAGTGGCCAAAATCCTTGCTTTCTTGGTCCAATGTATAGATTTTGAGCTTGTGCACACATTTACTGAAATGGAGATTGGGTTTTGGAGTTGTTTTGGATGTGTTTAGAGGGCTTTGAAGAAGGGAGGGAAGTGAAGAGCAGCAGCAGCAGCAAGGCTGAAGAGGGAGAGAGAGATGAGTGAAGGAAATGAAGGAGATGGCTAAGTCTTGGTCAAAGAAGCCCATACCTCTCTTTCTCACCAAACCTCATTCTTTACTCTAAAACCCTTTTCTTTTCCTTTTCTTTTCTTATTCTCTCAAAATCCTTCTCCCAAGAATAGTAAACCCAAAGTGAATCATGGCAAGAAAATGCACAAGTGTGAAAAAAATGATATGTGCATGTTTTGCACAAAAAAGCTAAAAACCGATTAGCGATTTTTAATCGCGATTAGCACTAATTTAGCATATAACTAATCAATTAAACTTATAAATGGCATAATTCTCTAATTTACCTTATTTTATAATTTTCCATAATTTTTCCAAAATTTTTCCCATTTATTTGTATTTAATAATACCGAAATATTAAAATATTCAATAAATAATATTAAATTATAAAAATTCCTAAAATTAATATTTTATCTTTTTGAAATGTTACAATCTACCCCCCTTAAAGAAATTCGGTCCCCGAATTTAAATTTAAACCCCCAATACTAAAACATTTCAGTAAAAATCCAATTTGTCGGGGCTCCGAAAACATCAATACATAGCGAATATTATAAAAATGTACCGCTCTACTAGAAATCAATCCCCAAAATGCATATATAAGAATATCCTGTGCGTCTGGTGCGCAAGGAATCAAAATCCATATATGTGTCAAACAGGTGTACAAAACAACATCTAGGTGCAACTGGTGTGCACGAAACATCTGTCGTAGGCAACGTGTGTGCCTGACAGTAAAAATCAGGTGCATGTGACATGCACGAAGAATCCCGATTTAGTGCATCTGGCGTGCACCAAAATCGTATATCAGAACACTAAAGGTGCATGAAAACTATGCTGGAAGTGTAAATCAAATCACTGTATAAGATAGGCGTGAAATCACAATCAATACCTCGAATGTAATAACTTATGCGCAAAATATAAATATCCAGTGGGTGCATGAAACAATATCATGAAACTCAGTCATCAAAACTAGATCATGCAATAGAACGCCCAAAATACCAAAATCCAAGATGACGGATACGTGATAATCGAATCACAAAATCACAAATCATAAGTGCCGTCGTCGGTAGTTCTTCCTTCAAGGTCGAGAAGGAGTCGGTGCATCCAATGCTAGTAGCGCAAGATATCTACTTGCCTCTTGCTCACGGTCTGGCGTCCTCTGACTCTGGGTCCTTATCTTCTCTGCGGATTACCTATCTCGCAGTCAATCGGCTCATCGGCCCTGTCAGGTGTGCTAACGGGGACGATTCCGTTCTGGCACTTCTCTGCTCATCTCTCGGTCGATCCTCACGACCACTCATAAAGTAGCATATCACTGGCGTCGGCCTCTGGCTCTCTTAATGCACATCACACATCTGATCCTGGGTGCAATCATTATTGCAGCAATGTCCTGGAAGGAATCCTGCTCAAGGTCTCTTCCAATCTTGCTTATGCCGAACTGTACGGAGGCTGGCTCTCTTGCATAATCTCTTCTCTCTCGATAGACATCTGTGTCCTCAGCACAAAATTTTCTCGGAAATTGGTCGCATCCCAACGCCTCTGTAAGCATATCAGGTCTCTAGTCTCGACGGGAAGTAATGACAGCTCGTCAGCGTCTCGCCCGAACCTCTGGTTCTACCTGTCTCTATCGTCGTCCACTATGACGTCACGCCATGCTATCTACGCACTGCACTGTTCTCGGCCACGGTCAATCTGAAGTCTCTCGCACGGACTCGAAATCGCGTACTCTGTAGCTTCATCATTCTGTAGAAGATGTCAGGCCGAACAGGTCCTCGGGAACACGTCCCAACCATCGGAGGAATACTCAATACTCGTCCATCCTTGATCAATTCGCAACGCATCTGGGTAAGTTCCTTTATCCGAATCTGGTCAACTACCTCGTCGACAATGCCAACTCTGGCCTGCTGAGTGTGCGCAATATGACCACTCCTGGGTCTAGGTCTTCTCGTATCGTATTCCAGAAAGGTCCTGTCGAGATTTCTCTCTCAAATCTCATTCCTGCCGGATTGCCCGGAAGTCATCATCCATCGCTGAAGCAAATTCTTATTCCGGAATGGCTGCAAACTTATCGCGCCTCTTCCTGGAAAATATATCCATATACAACGCCTCTGGGTGCGTATCACATCTCTGATGTCAGCGGAGTGGGACGTCATCTCGTCGAAATCTCTTGCGAACTCTTTTATTCACTCTGCTTCAATGTCGACTGATTTGGACTCGTCTCATCTTGGCTGCATGGACTGTGCTCCAACGGCTATACTCGTATCTGGAGTCTCCCAAGCAATGCTTCCCATCACATGATATCCGAATGATGTCAAAACATTCGATCGACTCGCCAGAACCTTATAATCCCCCAATAGATCAACATCTTGAGTACAGTTTAATAGTATCGAGTACATGCCACAGCGTCGGTGGTCCAGCCGTAGAAGGGCAAACCCAACCCTCACTAATGGCGCCGCGGAACTGCTGCAAACCCTAAGGTTCAAAGGCTTTCACACGGTCATTAAGTCGAGTTAGGGTTTCATTCTTCTAGAGGGTCCATAGAATCACCTGCATGTCTTTCCGTATACTTTAAACTTGGAAAATGGGCTCCTGACATTCGATCGTCTTTATCGACTCTCAACGAACCTGCGTGAAGTCGTCTCTAGCTGGAAATAATCTATCTGATGACCTCGCATCGGTAAACGAACGAACCACATGTCCTAGTCATTCATCCTCAGGTGACTAGCAACCGTCCATCATATCTCTAAGTATATGCTCATGCTGCAGTAGCTCCAACCATCTGGGCGATCTCATCATTTGCAGCAACAACTGGCTCATTCGCCTGTACGCCGAACAACGCCTCAATCCTCCAGGAAAGGCGACACATTGGCGGTCATCTCTGAATCGGTCTGCTCTAGATCTGAGTAAGACTCTCCACACTGGAAATCTTCAACTCAACAGGGTCCGCTCCGGCGCAAAAATCGGACGAATCACCTTCGTCTCTCAAATCGGGTAGACTATCTATCATCTGTCTCATATCTGCCTGGAAGCTCCGGCAATCTCAGCTCGTAAGCTCCGAAAGCGACATCCTGTCAATCTCAGCAACAGCTGGTCCATCTGTCTGCACGGTAGGCGACATCATAATCTCTGAGGTATGCTATACATCAACAGTCCTCTCTCAACTGGCAGCTCTAACAATGGCCCGATCATCCGGTGCAAAACCAAGCACTCGCCTCTACTAGAGGTCACAATCACCAATACTAACTCGAGACGTTCCCATGTCACCAGAAAACACAATGGTCGGCCTTCGTACCAGACAAGCTCGCCCTGACCGTAACCCTAGCAGCAGCCCAAACTGCGCTCAAACATGGCGACAGGAACCTCAATCGAGTATCGAAGAGAGCATATCAATGGCAAGAAAGAGAACAACAGATCCAGAGCAGATACATGATCATAAGAAGGAACGACATCAATAAAGGTATGATCATGAACTAATAGAATCGGGGATCTCAAATGGATGTATAATCATGGATATGAAGAGAATAACTGATCTCGTAAATATGTACATCCTAAGGTTCCTTAAGCGGAGTGGCGTGTCGTAAGTATGCCGCGGAACATACCCACGGTACGTCACTCAACTTTAGTTACCTATTCCATCAACCAAGGGTCATCCTATATGACGAAAGTTCGGGTCTAATACCCCCTCGACTAAGTCTAAGTTCCGTAAGGTCAAGCCTAAGTTCCGTATATATATAAACGCCCTAGGCTCCACATAGTCAAACTTAGACTCGAACCAAGATCAACCTAGCGCTCTGATACCAACTTTGTCACGACCCGAAAGAGCACGTGACTGGCCCTTGAACCATATGAAGTCTATAGGACTCCATCTGATCCAAGTAAGCCAAAGCCCAGAAATCTAAAACCATTTTAAGAGTAATTAAAGAAAACTGGTTTAAAGAAGTGAAGGAAAACATGTTTGAAGTCAAGGTTTTTAAATAACTAAGCCGAATGTGCATTTTTAAAAGGTAAAGTCTTTTCTAAAAATTTCGGCAGAGTTTCTTTTGTAAATACTGGCCCCGAACGGGGTACAACAAGAACAACATATATACAATGGTAAAAGGCATCCCCAAGCGGGAGCTAGCTCTTTGTCAATTGACGGTTACAACCACACATGCAATATAATATACAACGCCGAAAGGCGAGGATCAAATCCAAAAGAAACTCAGTAAGCATGAAAACCGCAATACTACTAAGCGCGACTCTAAGGTCGAATAATACATCACTAATGCCTAAGTCTGAAACAATATACAAGTTTGGTTGATGGAATTTCTAGATACAAGAATATAAAAGTACAATGGTGGTTCTTGATGCAAAAGAACCCACCTACCAAATGCAATTCACCCGCAAGGAAGCAGTGTGCCAGAAATGCCGCAATGAAACCTGTACGGCAAAACCTGCAAGAACTGTGGCACAACGGGGGTGAGTTGCCAACTCGTGAATAGAGAATATCTACAAGAAGAAACCGAATGCAAGACATAATCCTAGGTCAACAATCAGTAATAAACCTCAAAGAATAAGCCTGATACATGATAAGGTGGCAAAGCAACATCTAAACAGGTATGTAGTGCCAAGTACTCAGGTAATAACATGTCATAGATGTAAGGTATGTCTGCATGAAGTAAAGATGATGAAGTATCAATACACATATATTAGCGTCCCATACCACTAATATTGGTGTAAGGGTATATATAACAGCGCCCTCATACCCTGTTATATATACAAATGAAGTATGATCAATGTAAATCCAGTCTGTATATGATCCATGTCTGTATATACGTGGAACCCGTCCACCCGTCGCCCAATGACAATAAACGTGGAACCCGTCCACCCGTCACCCAACGACAATAAGCATCATGTATGCAAATATGACGATATAAACAAAATCATGGAAAAACATCATGAAACCTGTTCCTAGCATCGGCACGTAAATCCTCGTCCATATGGGGCTCCGTCTGCGGTATCGGCCCTCGGCCCCGGTAGTACGGGTTAGCCCATATCCTCATCCATATGGGGCTCCGTCTGCGGTATCGGCCCTCGGCCCCGGCAGTACGGGTCATCCCATATCCATCTCTCAACTCCGGTCGGTATCCTCCAGATATCCGCCGAGCTCAAATACAATCACCGGTAGGTAGTAGTCCTTCTGCTAGGAACACCGTCTACTACACAGCGAAACCGTTCTCGCCCCGGGGTACCATAACGGGTCCACCATGTACCCGCAATCGGCCTCATCCGCCTCCTCGAATCGGGTTTCACATGTCGCTCTCAGCACCGAGAAAACATATGGTGGACGCACTGAAATATCATATCAAGGGTAACCGGGTTTTTAACACAATTATATATTCTCTTTTGAAATACCCACGGTTCCCAAATCCAGAAATATCATGGAAACAACATATCTCAATGCGTATAATCAAAACATGATGTATGTGACATGTAAGAAAGGTAAGCATATCATAAGTCATGCAACATGGAATAGTAATGTGCACATGTCGAGGGAAACCGCTCTTTTAAAACGAATCAGTTTTGAAGAACATCTTGCGGTTCCCAAATCTCTAATCAAGTCAGAATCATCTATGTTTGTGTATAAGTATAAGCGTACAATATGCCATGCAAGAATCATATCATGAACGCAACAATACTACAGTGTAGTGGCATGGCAATTATCGATGATGAAGTGTGTGAGCCGGCAAAAGTGTACGTGGAACATACGCATCATCGATAATGGTGCTGGTGTCCTAACAGCATGATAATAATATAGCAATAATCATATGCAAAGCAATGTGAATAGCATGAATATGCGGAAATCAAATAATCAACACCACAGTGAAGAATCTAAATCAATATGTATATATCATGCAGTTATGTCGTTTGAAGTAAGAAGAATCAGGATTTTTAGTAAAATAAGGGCTACCGTATATTTTAAGAAAGATACGTCCTTTGAAAAATACCCGTAGAATCTCTTTACTTGTCTTTTAAGATATTTCTGATTCGTAGTTTTTGAAATAGGTATGACTCGGGTCTAGTCTAACATCTACTATGCAAACTACAGATCTAAGTAGCAAGTAAATCGGGAGGGGTATGGAAACCACCTAAATCTGAGTCGATATATATATAGATATAAGAGTCGGTGATCCCGCCTCAATAGTATCGCGTACGATACAGTATATCATATGACATCCTCGAGTCATGAGCGCGGATCTATCATCAATATAGGCTCGTACGGTAAATCGTCGTACGGCATCCCAATAGCTGGGTACGGGTCAATATCACACTATCTCATCACGTCTCAGGTATCACTATCATCATATCACATAATCTGGGGTAGTGATATAAGTCTAGTACAACTGATACCATCAATATACTACGTGTGCAAGCACACGTCCCAAGGCCCGCTAGAGATCATGTATCGTATCCTAAATACGAATCACATCAAATCACCGATCTCGCGGTACAAAGCCTAACATCATCGACTCATCTCTAATGTCATCCAATATCATCAAACACAGTGCAAGTATAATGAATATGCAAGGGTGTGCGTGTAGGTATAAATCTATTCTAGGGTTCGCGACTATGAACTACACTAGTCACTTCTAACTCTACACTATTCATAGTACACTTAACTATCATATATATAATATCACAACTACGGACTGCGGGGGTGCTATACGCCATCCACCCGACTTCGCCCTGTAGATATAATCTACTCACCTTGCGTCTCCATCTTTCGATGTCACCACGCGTTTGCTTGTCGTCCCGTAGTCTTCATGGGGTACCTACACATCAAAGTGTCGTATATGCGCATTAAAACCAAATCAAAGCTAACACGACACACGAAACCCGAAACGATACGATAAGAGGCCTATAGGTTAGAACCTATGGCACGCCTTCAAACCCATCAATAAATCCTCTATATCGTCGTATAAACGCCAAATAGTCGAGGTAAAACACAAGACACAAATTCAGACTTACAAATATGGAATACGGAAACACGAATCCAAAACAGCAACTTACGAAATATGTTCCAGATTTCACCCTAGGTCCAATTAGACAAATCTATACATACCAGGGGTCTAATCTACTGGTAAGGGGGCACCAAAACAAAAATGAGACAATTTGGTGGGGTCCAGGCCACAAATTGCGGCCAAATGGGTAAAATTTGCGGCCGGGAAAAAGAAGTAGGGGTTGGGGTCTTGGTGGTATCTTTCTGGGTGCCTGCACATACCACTGTCCAATCAATTTTAATTTAGGATGTCTCGGGTGATAGCAGATTCAATACAACCTTCGCAGATTTCATAAATTCTCCGATATCGGTTTCTAAAATCCGTATTCTGGGTTTAAGCTTCAGGTTAGGGTCTCAATTCATACACTAGGGTGTTGGTATAGCCTCTATTGAACTCAATTTCACATTACAACTCATAATTCTTCACAACCCTAACTAGGTTTTTACCTCAAGTCACCAAATCACACAATATCGGTTCAATCATAACACGGGGGTAAAGGAAATGCTAAAACTAAGTTAATGATTCAGAAAATACCTCATTTGGCAACTCAAGAATTTTCTTGAGTTGCTCCTAGTGGCCAAAATCCTTGCTTTCTTGGTCCAATGTATAGATCTTGAGCTTGTGCACACATTTACTGAAATGGAGATTGGGTTTTGGAGTAGTTTTGGATGTGTTTAGAGGGCTTTAAAGAAGGGAGGGAAGTGAAGAGCAGCAGCAGCAGCAAGGCTGAAGAGGGAGAGAGAGATGAGTGAAGGAAATGAAGGAGATGGCTAAGTCTTGGTCAAAGAAGCCCATACCTCTCTTTCTCACCAAACCTCATTCTTTATTCTAAAACCCTTTTCTTTTCCTTTTCTTTTCTTATTCTCTCAAAATCCTTCTCCCAAGAATAGTGAACCCAAAGTGAATCATGGCAAGAAAATGCACAAGTGTGAAAAAAATGATATGTGCATGTTTTGCACAAAAAAGCTAAAAACCGATTAGCGATTTTTAATCGCGATTAGCACTAATTTAGCATATAACTAATCAATTAAACTTATAAATGGCATAATTCTCTAATTTACCTTATTTTATAATTTTCCATAATTTTTCCAAAATTTTTCCCATTTATTTGTATTTAATAATACCGAAATATTAAAATATTCAATAAATAATATTAAATTATAAAAATTCCTAAAATTAATATTTTATCTTTTTGAAATGTTACAATCTACCCCCCTTAAAGAAATTCGGTCCCCGAATTTAAATTTAAACCCCCAATACTAAAACATTTTAGTAAAAATCCAATTTGTCGGAGCTCCGAAAACATCAATACATAGAGAATATTATAAAAATGTACCGCTCTACTAGAAATCAATCCCCAAAATGCATATATAAGAATATCCTGTGCGTCTGGTGCGCAAGGAATCAAAATCCATATATGTGTCAAACAGGTGTACAAAATAACATCTAGGTGCAACTGGTGTGCACGAAACATCTGTTGTAGGCAACGTGTGTGCCTGACAGTAAAAATCAGGTGCATGTGACATACACGAAGAATCCCGATTTAGTGCATCTGGCGTGCACCAAAATCGTATATCAGAACACTAAAGGTGCATGAAAACTATGCTGGAAGTGTAAATCAAATCACTGTATAAGATAGGCGTGAAATCACAATCAATACCTCGAATGTAATAACTTATGCACAAAATATAAATATCCAGTGGGTGCATGAAACAATATCATGAAACTCAGTCATCAAAACTAGATCATGCAATAGAACGCCCAAAATACCAAAATCCAAGATGACGGATACGTGATAATCGAATCACAAAATCACAAATCATAAGTGCCGTCGTCGGTAGTTCCTCCTTCAAGGTCTAGAAGGAGTCGGTGCATCCAATACTAGTAGCGCAAGATATCTACTTGCCTCTTGCTCACGGTCTGGCGTTCTCTGACTCTGGGTCCTTATCTTCTCTGCGGATTACCTATCTCGCAGTCAATCGGCTCATCGGCCCTGTCAGGTGTGCTAACGGGGACAATTCCGTTCTGGCATTTCTCTGCTCATCTCTCGGTCGATCCTCACGACCACTCATAAAGCAGCATATCACTGACTGCCTCTTTGGTAGCATCTTTGATAACGATGTATCTTGCCTTTAATCGTCTAGTATGTCACGGTATCTAGCTTGGAACTCTTCCAACATACCGTCCCTCCACTGAGGGTAAAGACAATGCCTGTGACTGATATTCAGTCGTCCTTATCACTCTGGAACCTTTCCGGTGATTCTCCCTAGGATCGATTGATACCTTCTCACTACAGCTAGTGAGTATCCTAAGGTCCACTTAGATCTATCTCATAGATCCATACTAAAGATTTAGGAGGTATCACTTTGATCCTATATGGAGAATCCTTGTGATAAGCGGAGATTGACCGAGCGTAGCATAGGAAACTTCTTCCCTATCAAGAGTATGTCATCCACGTACTCTACGAGGATCACCACTATACTCCCTACTACCTTTTTGTATATACAAGGTTCATCTACCATTTTGATGATGTCAAACTCTTTGACTAACTCATCAAAACAGATGTTCCAACTCCACGATGCCTGCTTTATCACATAAAACATCTTGCATACGTTTCCGCTGCTCCCACTGTCTACGAAGCCCTCTGACTGTGTACTTATAGACTCTGTCTTCTAAATCATTATTTAGAAAAGCAGTCATGACACCCAACCGCCAGATATTGTAGTCATGGTATGTAGCCGTGGCAAGTAGGATCTGGATGGACTTAAGCATAGCTACTTAGAAAAGGTTTCATCATAATCCATACCTGGTCAATGATGCAAACTTTTAACAAGTCTGGCTTTGAAAGTCTCAACTTTTCCATGTACACCAAGTAATCTTCTCAAGATATACTTGCTCCTGATAGGGATTTAACCCTTCAGATAAAGCAACCAAAGTCATACTTTGTTGGTGTATAAGGATTCTATCTCAGATCGATAAACATCCAGCCATTCTTACAGAGTCGCACTCCTGATGGCCAGCCCGAAACTAGTTGGGTCATCATCTCATGATGCAATTCTCGCTCCCACTGTCATAGAGAAACCGAAGTATCTCTCAGGTGGGTGAGGAACCCTACTAGATCGGCGGACAGGCTGAGGTTCGTTGGTTGCTATTGAATCCTTTGGTTCTACCAAATCATCAGCTGCAGTTTGTATAGCTGGAACTCTTTCCAGTTCTACCTCATGTCCACTTATTTCTTCACAAGAAAATCCCTTTCACAAAGGTGTCATGCTGAGTAACAAAACATCTTTTGTTCCTCGGTTAGGTAAAAGATATTCCCTTGCGAATGCTTGGGATATCCAACAAACTTCTACAGATTTGATTTTGCCTTGAGCTTGTCCAGATTTTGCTTTTTAGACATAGGCTGGACAACCCCAAATCTTAACCGACTTAAGAGATGGGCTCTTCCCTTTCCATATCACATATGAAGTGGTAGGCAACTGATTTGATCGGAACCTAATTCAATAGGTATGCAACTTCATAAGTGCATAACTCCTTTAAAGGAAATAAGAAACTCAGTAGTACTCATCATAGAGCACACCATATCACATAGGGTGCTATTGCTCCGCCCCGATATACCATCGTGCTATGGTGTATACGGAGGAGTAATGCTGAGAGAGAATCTCATTCTCTTTTAGAATAATCCATGAATTCCGTGCTCAAGTATTCTCCTCCTTGATTACATCAAAGGACATAATACTTATACCCGTATTTTGGTTCTCTACTTCTAACTTATATTCTGTGAATATCTCAAAAATTTCGGACTTGTGTTTCAACAGGAACATATGTCTGAATCTTGAGAGATTATCAGAGAATGTAATGAAGTATAAAGAACCGGTCTTGGCATGTGTAGACAGGGGACCTTCATACATCAATATGTATCATCCCAAGAGTTTACTAACTCTTTCTCTGTTTCCAATAAATAGAGCTATGGTCATCTTATCTCTGTGACATGACCGGCAAGTTTCACAAGATGTAAATTCAAACTAATTTAAATATGCATCTAAAATGTAACTTCAGCCAGTCGGGTCGCATTGATATGAACTAGTCTATAATGCCTCAAGAAGGATTCGTTCATTTCTGAACTCTTCCTCTTGTGTGTGTTCTGTATACTAGGAACTGTAGTTTGATTTAGAACGTTAATGCTTTTAGATAACGTGCCTGAACCGATCAACTATTGATATAGGAAATGTTCAAAACATTATCCAACAATACAAAATTGTATCCTTCTTTAATAAATAAAGAGATTGATATGATTTTGTATATCAGGTTCGGTATCTAATAGCATTTGTTTAGAATCTATGTATTGGTAATACAGGGTGACAGTGACCAACAGACTTGGCTGCAACACTTGCACCGTTTTCTGCCTCATGAAACTTATCACCCGTTCTCAGTTCTCTACCTTTCTGTAGCCCATGTAATATATTACATATGTGGGATCCTGATCCGGTATCATATACCCAGGACGTAAAGGACATTTGAGAAACAGTTCTGTGTAACGAACACACCCGAAGATGATGCATCAACATGCACTCTCTTCGTTTGGGCGGCACGGGAATTCTGGTAATCCCCAATTTCCTGCTCTGTCTTATAACAATTATAAGTTGGAGCGGGACCAACGTTCCCCAGTTCAGTATAACATGCGGGATCGGTCAATATATCCGTTTTATTATCTTGATTAAGGCGTGATATGGTCGCTACCTGGAGAGAGAGTGAAGAAAACACTCTGCGTGCGCTCTTGCAAGATCAGATTGGTTATTATTTTATCTAATCAGGATGGCTCCTACTGTTTTTATCAAATCTTCCTTCAGACCCTAAAAGGAAAGACTAGCCGGGATTAATTACACGCTACAAGTTCGCCAATCTTTCAGCCAGACCAGTGTTTGTACTTTGAGGGAGGTTCCCCGTGCTTTCGCACGAACCAAATTAATGTAAACCTCATTTTCCCAGAGGCGTAACCCCGTTGACGCCTTTCTAGACACCTACTTGATCGGCTAATCGTAATGTGTAAAACTCTTCCAGGAGTAACAATTACTCGCAGTGGGTATCGGGATCCAACTATCTCATAGAAGGTATGCAATCTCATTGCAAATTTCAACACTTGAAATTCCCGATAATGCTTTTGCCCCTAGCGTGCTATGACCTTGACGCTGTTGGAGATAGTGCCCTCAGAGTCAATTATTGGATCACAGGCACGTGATCGCAATGATTGAGGGAGGACCTATCCCGGTAGGACAGTCTTACTCAAGATGATAGTATGCTATCTGGTTTATCTTTATCATCGTGTACTGCTTTAGGTGACCAGACAGGTCACTATTGCACGTTTATAGAGCCGCTAGGATTCTTGCTTGACTACCAGCAGTATGAGGGCGATCATATACGTGGGAGCTGGTAGTCTATAAGCACATCCTTAAAAGGTCCCTAGTCGTGGGAGTTTCGAGACAGGGCATCGATACTCCAGAGTAGACTAGTGTATACAGTCGAGACCCCGACGAGGGGCGGTGGCCAGTCTCACAAGCCACCGGTTTCAGTTGGTTCACCTAAGATGTATACAGGTGCTCATTGGGTTATGAGTACACCGGACAGGACTCGCCGGGAACATGCTAGTTGGTCTTATACCTGACGTCAGATAGCAGTTCCCTGGTGACATGTGTACAGGTTAGTTCATCGACCTGGGGATCGTCATTTGTCTCGTGTGAGTTCCCACTGTACTTTGATTACTACCCTACCACGCTCAAAGGAGACGTGCAAACAGGTTTTAGTTGGGTACAGTCCCGAGCCACATGGAGGCAGTGAGCGGATCTTCAGGGGTTCATCTCTCCCGGTATTGGGGGTGAGGTCGCGTTGTGTCTAGGAGAGCCATTACACGAAGTCCTTGGCCAAGGCAGGAGATTTACTGGTAGGTATTCCAGTAGTATCTCAGGGTGTTCTGGGCTACACTCAGACACGACTTGTACCGCTTTTGGGGGTCTGACTTTTACCAACCCCCTAGGCCCGCCATGCGATGCTCATAGACGAACGGACCGGACTGTACGGATATTGTCACTGACAGGCTCAGTAGGGTGTCAGGATGAGTTCGCTCATCGACGTCCCTTTCGGTCAATAGCTGGTGGCCCGTCACGTATGGCTAATACCTCTGACGTGCTAGTGGTTAAATCCACAGCCATAGTATTGACGAGTCTTTAGAGTCCCCCACATTCAGTTACTCAAGTTTCGGGCGAAACGCTGTAGAGGCCGTATGGAGATATGGCAGGGTTCGATCAGATACGTGCAGTATTGCACGGATCAGGATCGGACGGTTAGTACTAGAGGCCGTATGGATATATGGCAGGGTTCGATCAAATACGTACGGTATTGCACGGATCATGATCGGACGGATAATACTAGCCGGCTTTGGTTTAAGCCGGATCCTAGTATAGTACAGTGTATATTTTGTCTCATTACATTTGTATTCGGTCGAAATACAGATGCGGGTGTGTATACATAGTATCGGGGTTTTCCTGTAATTTATTACGGGACCAGTTTTCTGGAGTTGCCAGTTTGCTTTCCGTTTCAGCCATATTTCTTTGTATCTTTCAGATTGGTGGAAGAGGGCTTATTTGCATTTGTGCAAATAAGCATTTGTGGAGGGTGTTATTTGCATCTTGTTGTTTCATGATGATCTCATGATGGAGGACCATCCCTTGACTTCCCATGGTTCATGATTGCTTGACTTTGTGAGCAATCATGGTTGTTGATGATGGTTGCTTTGGAGTGAGGTTCTTGCTTTGTGATCATTGTTTTTCATCATCGCATTTTCTCTCTCTCTCTTGTATTATTCTTGTGAGACTCACTCCCTCATTCTCACCCTCTTCTCACACTCCCATGAGGCATGTCCGGCCAAGCAATAGGGGGGGCTGAAATTTTGTTTTGGGGATTTTTCGTTCTCTTGATGCTTGTTAAAAATCCCAAGTTCACCACAAAATTCCACTTCTCATTTCCTCCACATTATGGCAACATCCACTACCCCAAAATGAGACATGAGTTCTACACACATTCTACAGCAAACCTTGGGCACGTCGGCTCGCCAACTTCGTGCCCGAGTTGCCTCGGTATAGAGGTGGGAGCCCGTAAAAGAAGCCGGCGACGTGGTGCCCTTCCCGGCGACGAGGTGGAGACCGGAGATTCCGCGAGGAGATCGGGACGACGACGAGAAGACCGGAGGACACGGATGGCTCGGTATATCTCTCTTCCCCATCTTGTAGTTAGCTAGGACTAGTTTAATGGCACGATCCGGGTTTTATAGTGCGCGGTGGTGCCGGTTTGAAAAGTTAAAGTTAATCACCGCTTCCGCATTCCGGCGTCGGATTGACGGCCGAGGCGCCGCCGTGCACTTACAGTGGTATCAGAGTCTCGCCATTAACATAGTCTAGCTTTGCCTAATGTGTTTTACATTTCCGATCGAACAAAAATTCCAAAACCGCGTTTTTCCCATGCATCAGTTTCTGTCGAAATTTTTGTCTCGAAAATTTTTTCAAGGTGTTGCAGAATGATGTGCAGGGAATCCTAAGAACACTGTAAAATTTTGGTGACCTGATCCTTCCATACGACCGCGGAACCGCGGCCATAACCCCTCTTTGGCCGCGGTTCCGCCGCAGAAATTTATCTTCACTTCACCAATTTTTTGCAGTGGGCTTTTGGGCTGAAAATAGGGGTTTTGGTATACTTTGTTTGGGCCCAGAATTTCTGTGAGTGCTACAGTATTGCTTGGGGGCCCACTTGGTAAAATTTAATCGATCGGATATTTTAAAAACATTAGTTCACAGTATTTACATTATATCTGCGATCGTGAATGTCACTCGATCGGTAAATCCTGTCTAACTGCTATAGCCCGATTAAACGGATTTGCGAACGTGACATTCACATTGATGTTCTGTGTTATGCTGTGATGTTGCGGATCGGTCGTGGGGGATATCCTAGATGCAATGCTAGTACAGTTTTTGTTGTATTATGTACATTTGATATTGCGGGGCGAGCGTCCGACATGTGGACTGCCGTCACTGCCTGATTGTATATTATTCTTTTGGGGCACGACCAGGTTGCGGTCGATGTACCCGTTGTATGTATATTTTACTTTCTGTACTAGGATTACCCCAAGATGGGGTGCACGGATAGCCGGGTTCTAGAGGGCAACGGGCCCGCATCTCATGGCATTGGGACGGAGGGGGATTTACTCTAGAATTGGCGGGCTATTCGCCGCACTCGTAGGGGGTACAGGTTGACCCAGGAGGGGTGCCCAAGTTACCGGATTCCGTGAAGTGCCGGGTGGTCCATTCACGTTGCTGAAGGGGGCTGCCTCACTTCAGGTTTTGGCGGGTAACTTGCCGCGCCCGTAGGGGTCTAGGATTTCATTGCACAGGCTATCCACACGACCAGGGGAACGTCGGGTTTCAGTAGTGGCTCTGTGAAACCCGGGGATCCCATATATCTGTATTGTTCTGTGATGCTGTACATTTCTGTGATGTTGCTTTTTATCACTCCTTGAGCGAAATATTATATATTGGTATATATATTAGTAGATGTTGTATATGTTTTGCATCCGCGCTAGTCCAGTCCCCGCTCTGTCGTTAGTTAGCTAACCTAACGGGTAATGACGGGACCCAGTGGCGAATGCGGATGGCATATACGTACATCATTATATTTTCGTTCTTTATGGTGTGATCAATTGATGGGACTGCGTTGATTCGGATCAATGCAAGTTAAAAACAAACATAATCTGATGTTGTTGGAACACTTTTCAAAAAGCTGTTATTGCAAGGACGTTCTCTTTTGTTTTGCATCGTGGTATTCAGTTGGAATATCCTGCTCCTCAGTCGATGAGGCAAGGGCCGAGATCCCTTCACCGGGAGTGACCCCTTGGACAAAAAGTTTGTGTCAGGGCAATAACTTCACTATAGCCGATTACTTTTGCTTTGCACCGTGGTATTCAGTTAGAATATCATGCACCTCATTCTACAGGGAAAGAGCCGAGATCCCTTCACCGGGAGTGACCTATTTAGCAAAGGTTTTCGTCACTATATTTTCATAAAAGCTATCGGTTCCTTCAACGATATCAAGTTCTTTACGTTAAAGGTATTCGCCAGAAACCATTCGTAGCCCTCCGTCGTTTCATATGGGTAGTCAATAGTATTTAAGCTGTGTTTGTTGGCCAAAGTCAAGGCACAGTGTTTGGTAGCTGTTGGGTATTCATATGTAGCATAGATAGATGCGTTGGTTTGGGGCAGTCGTATAGCCTTGTTGGCCAAAGTCAAGGGATTGTGCGGGTGGGCTTAAATTAACCTGGAGAATGACGGGTAGAACTTGACATGTGACTTATGATTTGTTGGCCAAAGTCAAGGTCATAAGAGCATGGGGCAAAAATCCACATCGGGAGTTTCTAAAGAAATTGAAACTTGCCAGATATGCGCATACCTTCTGGAGTGTGATGACGTGAGCGGATTCCGTCACGTTGTTATGCGATGATAGTTGGATCCCGATTCCCACTGATGAGTTGGTTTACTCCTCGGGTGATCCCGACTAATTCTTCTTTCAGGTTTGGAGGAGAATTTGACGGTACAGTGGGAGGTTTCCAGATTAGATAAATTGATAACTATTCTGATCTAGGTTAGAGTGCACGCTGAGTGTTTCTTTTCTCTCTCTCTTTGGCAGCGACCATTGACCCGACCCTAAGACTATGACTCAGTGACCAAGTTGACCGAACCTTCTTAAACACTGGCTTTTTGGATTGTCAGAATTGCATACCTCATTGCCACTCCTACTTTTACCCTTTTCTCCAGGACACCCCGTATTACCACGAACGTCCACTTCCATTGGACAAAACCATCGTATGGTTATATACGAACTCGATGGAATTTATTCGGGTATGGTTTCTTGTAGGGATCCTAGGCACACTAGTGAAGGTTCATAGAGCATCAAACATGCCCGAATAAAATTCTACATGTGCCGAACAACCCAAAGACGGGATCTTTGCTAGATTATTAGGATTTAGCATGCAAGATGATATCTTTAAAGCTAAGTGTGAGGGATTACAACCTTTGTAGTCCTCTCCTTCGCTTCACAAGCTCCGAGTAGAAGTCCCTTTACCGCGATCCACGATCTCCCGGACTCAAGAGAGGCTCCACGACTCGAACGATCCATGCTAGCTTGAAGTGTTCCGATTCTCCGATGATCTACGTCGAAGTTGCTTTAACCCAAGCTTTCTCACTCTAAAGAGATGAACACCCTAATCTCATGGGCTAGATGAGATGAGGATGAGGGAGTAGTATTTATGCTTTCTTTTTATTCACTTTCTCACTTGAAATCATCACACAAGAATTAACTAGTAAGCATTTTCTTTTTTGAACTCAAGAGAGAAGAAGATGAAGAATGAAAGAATAATCCTTTTGTGATGAATAGAAAAGAAATCAATATGATTGATATATCAACCATGGTCAAGGATGAGTGGCTAAGAAGTTGTAGAGAATAAACTAGGGTTAGGGTTTGGTTAGGTTAGAAATGAGTCATGGAAAAATATCAACCATAATATCTTAACCAAGACAAAAGCAAAGCTTCTAGAATGAACAAGAAGAAGCTAACTCTAATCAAACCCTAATCCCATTTAATCATCCTTAAACATGTTTAATAATAAATCATATCATGTTACAATAATATATATCGCATATATATTATATATTTGCAACAATAGAAAATAATGCATTTAACATATATCGCATATATATCAATGTATATTAATCCAGTGAGAAAATGAAATAATAAAGTGAGCCAATATTAGATAATGTAATACAATATATCATATATACTATTATATATTAAATCACCGAATCAACACTTGATCCAACGATCCGGCTATATCGAATATAGCCGGCTAATATATCATGTACTGATTCATCGAATCAACACTTGATCCGATGTCCCGATTCATATCAAAATATCGTGAGAATATAATACGGTATCTCATATCGCATTATCCTCGGTCCTGCACATATCACATATGTGCCTCTACTCCGTTTCTCCTGAGCCAAGAAACCTCTGTGTAGGACTCTAAAGAATCGTCAATATGCCGGTAGCAGGTGATGATCATATCAAACACCCACAAGCTGCAAGCGGTCAGCTAAACGTAATAGCCACCCAGGTATTGAGCGATCAGAAGATCAACAAGCTAGCCTGTGCGTTCTCCTGTGAATCCAATCAGTAACACTCCCGTACAGTCCGGTCTTTTCGTATGATATGTCGCATATCAAGTCTAGGGGTGGTAAACGTCAGACCCCAGTAACCGATAAATCGTGTCGATGTGAGGCTCATAACAGGTCGAGAAACTACTAGTAACACTTACCAGTAAATCTCTATATCAGCCCTGGCCAGGGACTTCCAGTTATAGCCAATTGAACACAGCACAACATCAACTCCCTATACCGGGAGAGACGAATCCCCTCCTATCGCTCATTGCCTTCATGTGATTCGGGACTGTACCCAAAAGCCACCATTTTGCATGCCCTCTTGGACGTGGTAAGGTGGAAATCAAAGCACAGTGGGAATCACACAAGACTCTATGACGATCTCGGGTCTATAGACTACCATGTACCAGTGTCACCGGAGAACTGCCATCTGACGTGTGGTATATCACCAACTGGGAGTTCTCGGCGAGTCCGTCCAGTGTACCCAGTCTCCACTGAGCACCCGTACATCATCCTTGATGTCAAACACCGATGGATATGGGATCATCCATCGCCCATCATATGGGTCAAGATGCGTATACGCTAGTCTACTCTGGTGTATCGATGCCCTGTCTCGATATACCCTCGATTAGGAACATTTATAGGATGTACTCATCGACTACCGTGGCCCCACTAGTATGATCTCATCATAATCCCAGTAGTCGAGTACAGATCCTAAGGGCTTTATCAACATGTGAGAGAAAGACAGTAAACCAATACAAGTCAACATGTTAAGATAAAGTGAAACCAAATAGCATACTATCATGACGAGCAAGAAAGTCCTCTCTGTATATATCTAAGCATCCATCATTATATACATCAAATGTACAACAATGGCCTCTAGGGCATATACATAACTAACAATCTCCCACTTGCACTAAGGCCAGCTGCTGTAGTATCCCATACCTAGCTTCCCGAATAATCTTTCAAACTGTATCTGGGGAATGGCCTTCGTGAGTGGATCCGCAGTGTTGTCCTTCGTATCTACTCTCCTGACCTCGATCTCCCGGCGATCAACTATCTCCCTGATCAGGTGATACCGCCTCAGAATATGTCTGGATTTTCTGATGGGATCTGGATTCCTTGGCTAAAGCCACAGCTCCATTGTTATCGCAATACAGAGGTATTGGATGTTCAATGGATGGAACCACACCAAGTTTACTAATGAACTTCTTCATCCAGACAGCCTCTTTGGCAGTATCGTTGGCAGCGATGTATTCAGCCTCCATCGTCGAGTCTGCAACGGTATCCTGTTTGGAACTCTTCCAACATGCCGCCCCTCCATTGAGGGTAAAGACAAAACCCGAATGCGACTTAGAGTCGTCCTTATCACTCTGGAAGCTGGAATCGGTAAGGGACTCCACCCGGAGTTCTCCGTTACCATACACCAAGAACATGTCTCTAGTCCTTCGCAAGTACTTGAGAATGTTCTTCACAGCTGTCCAGTGACTCTCTCCAGGATCTGCTTGATACCGACTCACTACACTTAGTGAGTATGCTACATCGGGTCTGGTACATAGCATCGCATACATGATAGAGCCTACTGCCGAAGCATAGGGTATCCCTTGCATGCGAGCTCTCTCCAAATCAGTCTTGGGAGACATCTCTTTGGAGAGAGTGAGTCCAGAGATCGTGGGTTGGTTCCAACTCTTAGATTCTTCCATACTAAACCTTTTTAGTATGGTGTCAATGTACCTGGATTGGGACAATCCCAGTATCCGTTTGGATCTATCTCTATAGATCCTAATCCCCAATATGCATGAGGCATCACCTAGATCTTTCATTGAGAATCTTTGTGATAAGAAGAGCTTGACTGATTGCAGCATAGGAATATCATTTCCTATCAAGAGTATGTCATCCAAGTACAATACGAGGAAGACAACCTTACTCTCTGCTACCTTCTTAAAGATACAAGGTTCATCTATGTTTTTGATGATGTCAAACTCTTTGACTACTACATCAAAATAGATGTTCCAACTCCGCGATGCTTGCTTTAACCCATAAATGGATTTAAGCAGTTTGCACACCTTTCCGCTGCTCCCACTATCTACGAAGCCCTCTGGTTGAGTCATGTACACGCACTCTTCTAAATCACCGTTTAGAAAGGCGGTCTTAACATCCATTTGCCAGATTTCGTAGTCATGGTATGCAGCAATGGCAAGTAAGATCCGGATGGACTTAAGCATAGCCACTGGAGAAAAGGTTTCGTCATAATCCACACCTGGTCGTTGACGAAAACCCTTTGCTACAAGTCTAGCTTTGAAAGTCTCAACTTTTCCATCTACACCAAATTTCTTTTTAAAATTCCACTTGCTCCCAATGGGTTTTACCCCTTCAGGAGCATTTTCCAAAATCCATACTTTCTTGGTGTACATGGATTCCATCTCAGATCGCATTGCATCCAGCCATTTCACAGAGTCACCACTCGTGATGGCCTGCTCGAAACTAGTCGGGTCATCATCTTCCATGATGCAATCCTCGCTTCCACCATCAATGAGAAAACCATAGTATCTCTCAGGCGGATGAGAAACCCTGCTAGATCGGCGGAGAGGCTGGGGTTCGTCGGGTACTACTGAATCCTCTGGTTCCACTAAATCTTCAGTTGTAGTTTGTGTTGCTGGAACCTCTTCCAGCTCTACCTCATCGCCACTAATTTCTTTTGTAAGAAATTCCTTTTCTAAAAAGGTGGCATGTTGAGCAACAAACACCTTTTGTTGTTCACTGTGGTAGAATATATATCCATACGAATTGCTTGGATATCCTACAAACTTACAAAGAACTGATCGTGCCTCGAGTTTGTCCGGATTTTGCTTTTTAACATAAGCCGGACAACCCCATATTTTAACTCTTTTAAGAGATGGTCTCTTTCCATTCCATATCTCATATGGAGTGGTAGGCACAGATTTAGTTGGAACTCTATTCAATAGGTATATGGCTGTCTCCAGCGCATACCCCCAGAAAGAAATAGATAACTCAGCAGTACTCATCATAGAGCGCACCATATCTAATAGGGTGCGATTCCTCCGCTCCGATACACCGTTGTGCTGTGGTGTATAAGGAGGAGTAAGCTGAAAGAGAATCCCATTCTCTTTTAGATAATCTAGGAACTCATTGCTTAAGTATTCACCTCCTCGATCAGATCGAAGAATCTTAATACTTTTGCCCGTTTGATTCTCTACTTCGTGCTTATATTCTCTGAATTTCTCAAAAGCTTCAGACTTTTGTTTCATCAGGAACACATATCCGAATCTTGAGAGATCGTCAGTGAATGTAATGAAGTAGGAAGAACCGTTCCTGGCATGCGTAGACATGGGACCGCATACATCACTATGTACCAGTCCTAAGAGTTCGGTAACTCTTTCTCCGTGTCCACTAAACGGAGCTTTGGTCATTTTTCCTTTGAGACATGAATGGCAAGTATCATAAGATGATAATTCGAACGGATTCAAATAACCATCTTTATGTAACTTAGCCAGTCGTGTCGCATTGATATGACCAAGTCTACAATGCCACAAGAAGGATTCGTTCATCTCCGAACTTTTCCTCTTGTGTGTGTTTTGTATATTGAGGACTGTATTCTGATTTAGAATGAATATGCCATTATGTAACGAGCCTGATACAATCAACTTTTGATCTAGGAATATGTTCATAACATTATCCTTTACTACAAAACTATATCCTTCTTTACTTAATAAAGAAACTGATATAATGTTGCACATCATGTTCGGTATATAATAGCACTCATTTAGAATCAGTGTATTACGACTTGGCAATACAAGGTGATATTCTCCAACTGCTTTGGCTGTAATACTTGCACCGTTCCCTACATGAACGGAATGATCACCTTTTCCCAGTTCTCTACCTTTACGTAGCCTATGTAACAATTTACATATGTGGGATCCTGATCCGGTATCTAATACCCAGGACGTAGGATGAACTGAAAAACAGTTCTCAATAACTAACACACCTGAAGAAGGTGCATCAACATGCATGTTCTTTTGGGCGGCTTGAGAATCTAGATATTCTTCTATTCCCTGTTCAGTCTTATAACTCTTTTAAGAAAGAACGGGTCCAACGTTCCCCTGCTCAGTATAATAAGCGGGTTCAGTCAATATATCCATATTATTATCTTGATTATGGCCTGACATGGTCGCTACCTGGAGAGAGAGAGAAGAAAACACTTTAGCGTATGCTCTTGCAAGATTAGATTGGTTATTATCTTATCTAATCAGGATGTCTCCCACTGTTTTTATCAAATCTACCTTCAAACCCCAAAAGGTAAGATTAGCCGGGATTAATTACACCCTACAATTTCGTTAATCTTTCAGCCAGATCAGTGTCGGTACTTTGAGGGAAGTTCCCCGTGCTTTCGCACAGACCTAATTAAAGTAAACCTCGTTTTCCAAGAGGCGTAACCCCGTTAATACTTTTCTAGACACCTACTTGATCGACTAATTATCCTGTGTAAAACTCTCCCAGGAGTAACTCTTACTCGCAGTGGGTATCGGGAACCAACTATCTCATAGGAGGTATGCAATCTCATTGCAAATTTCAACACTTGAAATTCCCGATAATGCTTTTAACCCTAGCAACTTATGACCTTGGCTAAGGTCAACAAATCATAAGCGCTAGTCAAGTTCAACCCGTCATTTCCTGATTGAATTAAACCCACCCGTACGACCCTTGGCTAAGGTCAACAAAGTCGCACGACTACCCTAACTCAATCACATCTCATGTTTTAGCATATAAATACTAATTAGCTACCGTACACCACGCCTTGGCTAAAGTCAACAAACGCAGCACGAATACTAACTAGTCTCTATCTGAAATGACGGAGGGCTACGCAGGTTTTTCAGAAAACCCTGAGCGTAATGAACTTGATATCGTCGTAGAATCAAGTGTTTTTGAAAAGGAGTGTTTTTGAGGCTTTTCTTAGTTTCGCTAAAGGGGTCACTCCCGGTGAAGGGATCGTCGGCCCTTTCCTCATCAAATAAGGTGCAGGATATATCATATATACCGCTGTGCAAAGCAAAACACTAAAAGCATTCAAAAGACAAACCGCGTTTTGTAGCATCTGCCAGTTTCGCTAAAGAGGTCACTCCTGGTGAAGGGATCTCGGCTCTTTCCCCATCGAATAAGGTGCAGGATATATCATATATATCACTGTGCAAAGCAAAACTGTAGCTACCCTTTTTATAAAGTTTTGATTCTACAACATCTTTAGGTTTCTTTTCTTTTTATTAATCTCATTAATAAAATCCCATCAGCTTATGCTTCCTAAGCATCACAGATAAATACGACGTACACTTATGCCATCCGCATTCGCCTCGATGTCCCCTCGTGCACCGTTAGGTTAGGTAACTAACGACAGAGCAGGGCAGGGCTAGTGCGGGTGTAAAACATAAGTAACGTCTATATAATATATCATATATACTATATACTCTATCCATCAAAACATATCAAATGATCATATCACAGATATCGCAGCAGAAACATAGATATAATGTGGGATATACTAGGACGTCCGTATTTAGTATTTAGCCAACAATAGAAAATACGGATTCCACAGTCGCGATGAATAGCCAAGCCCACACCCTGGACCCCTACGAGAGCGGCAAGCGACCCTACCAATTCTGGAGTTTAGGAGACCCGGTCTCGACTCCTCGAGATGGCCTCCCACTGAACCCCATAACCCGGTCACCTGTGCTCCCCTCCTTGGGTCCATCCTAATGCGGAAAAGTAAATGATATACAACACTGGTGGCATCAACCTCAACCTGGAAGTGCCCCAAATAAAAGAATATTACATTACATTTGAATTTACATAAATGAAAATATAAAACTCTCATCTTACATAAAACCCCCGGCTATTCAATCGCGACAATCCTGCACATCATATCTCAGCAACACATAATATCTCATATCATCAATGTAAGTAAGTATGCATACACCGATCGTCGTCGATGTATAGCAACGACAACCGGCAATACAACTACATACTACACTTACGGTCACAGAAAAGAAAGTGTAAAACTACAATATTTGGAATCCACAATCACTTTATACATCATAAATCTGAAATATCACATACTTCGCATTTCATGCCTAACTCTATAAATTCCACATATTGTATCACATTCCAGATAAATAGACAGTATTAAAATTTTCGAACAGATAATCAAATACCCAAAATTTCCCAAAGTGCTCAACACTTGAGCGGAGTTCAAATAACCCCAGAATATGTCATAGTACCAGTGATTCAGCCGTAGAAGGGTCAAGCCACGCCTCACATGTGGCACGCCGCACTGCCCCAAACCCGAAGGTTCAAAAGGCAGTTCAAGACGGTCACATAATCGAATTAAGGTTTGTTGTCTTCTAGAGGGTCCACCTCTTAACTTGTACAATTTTTCCGAAAGATTTAAACCCAATAAAAATTCAACACTTGAAAGTTTGTCGTTCCGGGATAAAGTGGGTTAATGATATCCGTTCAAATAGTTTAACAGTTTCTAAATATCCAGAAATAATAACGAATTTAAATATTCCGATCGAATCTACGATTACAAAATAAACCCCAGAATACTCAACACTTGAGTCAGATTAAAAATACCCATAAAATAGTAAACACAGAGACAAGAATTATTGTGCACAAAAGCGTACCTAATACTCTTATACTGCCGCGGAACCGCCGCTAATGGTGGGTAATTGCCGCGGTTCCGCGGCCATGTAGTCGAATTGGAGGTACGAATTTCACCATAATTCTTGTATTATCCAGCTGTATTTTTTAGGTATTTTTAATTCAGAAAAATCCCAGTTTTTGAAAAATTTCCAGAGAGGGGGTAAATTTGGTCGGTTCGGGTTCGATCGGAGTTTTAACTTCGTAAACACGACGTCTAATGCTCTAGCTAGGCTCTGATACCACTGTAGGGATCCTAGGCACATTAGTGAAGGTTCATAGAGCATCAAACATGCCCGAATAAAATTCTACATGTGCCGAACAACCCAAAGACGGGATCTTTGCTAGATTATTAGGGTTTAGCATGCAAGATGATATCTTTAAAGCTAAGTGTGAGGGATTACAACCTTTGTAGTCCGCTCCTTCGCTTCACAAGCTCCGAGTGGAAGTCCCTTTGCCGCGATCCACGATCTCCCGGACTCAAGAGAGGCTCCACGACTCGAACGATCCATGCTAGCTTGAAGTGTTCCGATTCTCCGATGATCTACGTCGAAGTTGCTTTAACCCAAGCTTTCTCACTCTAAAGAGATGAACACCCTAATCTCATGGGCTAGATGAGATGAGGATGAGGGAGTAGTATTTATGCTTTCTTTTTATTCACTTTCTCACTTGAAATCATCACACAAGAATTAACTAGTAAGCATTTTCTTTTTTGAACTCAAGAGAGAAGAAGATGAAGAATGAAAGAATAATCCTTTTGTGATGAATAGAAAAGAAATCAATATGATTGATATATCAACCATGGTCAAGGATGAGTGGCTAAGAAGTTGTAGAGAATAAACTAGGGTTAGGGTTTGGTTAGGTTAGAAATGAGTCATGGAAAAATATCAACCATAATATCTTAACCAAGACAAAAGCAAAGCTTCTAGAATGAACAAGAAGAAGCTAACCCTAATCAAACCCTAATCCCATTTAATCATCCATAAACATGTTTAATAATAAATCATGTCATGTCACAATAATATATATCGCATATATATTATATATTTGCAACAATAGAAAATAATACATTTAATATATATCGCATATATATCAATGTATATTAATCCAGTGAGAAAATGAAATAATAAAGTGAGCCAATATTAGATAATGTAATACAATATATCATATATACTATTATACATTAAATCATCGAATCAACACTTGATCCAACGATCCGGCTATATCGAATATAACCGGCTAATATATCATGTACCGATTCATCGAATCAACACTTGATCCGATGTCCCGATTCATATCAAAATATCGCGAGAATATAATACAGTATCTCATATCGCATTATCCTCGGTCCTGCACATATCACATATGTGCCTCTACTCCGTTTCGCCTGAGCCAAGAAACCTCTGTGTAGGACTCTAAAGAATCGTCAATACGCCGGTAGCAGGTGATGATCATATCAAACACCCACAAGCTGCAAGCGGTCAGCTAAACGTAATAGCCACCCTGGTATTGAGCGATCAGAAGATCAATAAGCTAGCCTGTGCGTTCTCCTGTGAATCCATTCAGTAACACTCCCGTACAGTCCGGTCTGTTCGTCTGATATGTCGCATATCAAGTCTAGGGGTGGTAAACGTCAGACCCCAGTAACCGATAAGTCGTGTCGATGTGAGGCTCATAACAGGTCGAGAAACTACTAATAACACTTACCAGTAAATCTCTATATCAGCCATGGCCAAGGACTTCCAGTTATAGCCAATCGAACACAGCACAACATCAACTCCCTATACCGGGAGAGACGAATCCCCTCCTATCGCTCATTGCCTTCATGTGATTCGGGACTGTACCCAAAAGCCACCGTTTTGCACGCCCTCTTGGACGTGGCAAGGTGGAAATCAAAGCACAGTGGGAATCACACAAGACTCTATGACGATCTCGGGTCTACAGACTACCCTGTACCAGTGTCACCGGAGAACTGCCATCTGACGTGTGGTATATCACCAACTAGGAGTTCTCGGCGAGTCCGTCCAGTGTACCCAGTCTCCACTGAGCACCCGTACATCATCCTTGATGTCAAACATCGATGGATATGGGATCATCCATCGCCCATCATATGGGTCAAGATGCGTATACGCTAGTCTACTCTGGTGTATCGATTCCCTGTCTCGATATACCCTCGACTAGGAACATTTATAGGATGTACTCATCGACTACCATGGCCCCACTAGTATGATCTCATCATAATCCCAGTAGTCGAGTACAGATCCTAAGGGCTTTATCAACATGTGAGAGAAAGACAGTAAACCAATACAAGTCAACATGTTAAGATAAAGTGAAACCAAATAGCATACTATCATGACGAGCAAGAAAGTCCTCTCTGTATATATCGAAGCATCCATCATAATATACATCAAATGTACAACAATGGCCTCTAGGGCATATACATAACTAACATTTCTGGTTCTGGAGAAAACGAATAGGACTATTCAGTTGTCTTTTCCTTTTACCTTTTCTCAGGTTGCAAATACTCCTTGGTTTAGGAGATAGTACACCTATTACGCAAATTGGATAGTCTTCTTCCAAGCCTTAGGCTGGTGCCGACCGGTAGGAAATGAAGAAAACCAATTAGCCTAACAATGGTGTACAGAATGTATTAAGTAAAGACATATCAAGGGATTAGTAAGAGGGCAAAGTAAATTACGACTGCTATTCACGACCAAACTAAGTATTTCTTCGCCTATCCTAAATCATCTTTGTATTTCTCCAGGACACTCCGTATCACTATGAAGATCCACAGTTTATTGGATACTCCATCGTATGGTTATATACGAACTCGAAAGGAACTTGTTCCAGTTCGGGGATGGATTCTGGTTCAGGAGAAATAAGAATAAGGTTTATTCGGTTGTCTTTTATCTTCACCTTCTCTCGCATTGCGAGTGTTCCTAGGATTAGGACAGTACACCCATTATGCTTATTAGATGGTCTTCTTCCAAACCATAGGCTGGTGCCGAACGGTAGGGAAGGAAGAAAACCATTTGGCCTAAAGGGGTGTACAGAAGGTAATGATTAAAGACATAGAAAGGGATTTGGAAAGATGGCAAAGAATTACACGGTTACAGTTGTGAATCTGGATTATAGAAGAGGCATTACTAGGAATACCGGGATACCCCATCGAAACACTTCAATGTTTCAGTTTCACTGTGTACTGTTAAAGGAAAACTGATTTCCCAATTAGATACTTGCTCCAGGGTATGTATTTACCAGGTATGATTCTCACATCTGTATGGTTTTACAGATGATGAGTGGGAGTAAGTTATTGGGAATTAGATGATCATCCTCATTATATCGGGATTCGTTGTAATCAGTGATATTTGAGGAAGTCACCTGGGTTGGTTGCCGGACGGCAAATATTTGGTTTTTGAATATCCGCTGTTATGCACCAATTTCAAATCGATATATCTGTACGTCTATTTTCATAGAGTGGGATATACCTTTTTGAAATTATGTCTACGACATTTACCTATATCAGTGGATGGTTAGGTAAGGAGCATTAAACAGCGGTGTAATTCTTCTTAACCATAAGTACAGTTTTCAACCTACGGCACACAGTGAATGAGTTATCAGACTCAAGGGACTTATACAGAGTATTGTATGTTGTCAAGCGTCCATGAGGACGGAGGGGTTAGTTCTCGTACTATATTCGGTTTACTTATGACTTCTCTAGTTTTTAGACAGGTGTTTCGTGGAAACACAGGGTCCGAATTTTGAGAAGTTATAGGTATTTGAATAAAGTAGACAACCAGATATTGCAAGTATCGGGATTCTTCAAAGTGATCGGAGATGTAGATACTTGAGTATGGTATTCAGTTGATAATAGTGATTAAGAGAACTTACTTCTCTTTCGGGTTACTCATAATTGGAAGCATTCCTAAGTTGAGTAACGTTGATAGGCCTCCTTCCATTTAGTAGACATGCACTGGAGACAACTGCATGATTTGAATCTGGTTCAATTAAATCAGTGCCTCTGTTTCTGTATTGGATATAGAACAGTTCATATCTTAACGATGTTAAGGTACGGGGAGTTGTCCGGTTTATGCTTAAAACCAGACTCTGGATAACTCAAGGCACGTTTCTGTAATGGATGTTTGTGGGTTGACCCAGGCTATGACGAGGGTTGACTTTCTACCGTCTGGAAGATCAATAGTGATATTGTTCTAGACTCGCCACAGTTTTAATAAAAATGGGTTTTTTCAGAAAACAGAAGTGGGAGTATGGTAGAACTGGAAGTGATTCCAGAACCGCAAACGATTACTAAAGATTTGATAAGGAACCTAAAGATTCAATCTGGTTTGACATTCCATTGGCCACTCCGCAGATAAGGTGGGTAACTTCAGGCACCCGAGAGGTACTCCGGTGGCCTCAAGGACGGTGACAGGGAAGTTCTTGTTTACCCACACTTGCCATTGTTATTGTTCCAGGCTGCGAGACCCGGCAGGAGGATGAGTATAGCGTCGTTCTGAACTGGCTTTAGAAGTGTATGTCTATATGACTCTGCCAGAGGGTTGTCGTAGTCAGTGGGAGCAACGGAAGCATTGGTGGACAGGTGGCTTATGTCGATTTATAGACTAAAGCAGAGTAGCGGAGATAGATCATCAATTTCCGATGTGACAGTCATAGGTTTGACTTCATCAGAATAGGGGATGGATCTGTTGAGAAGGTAGTAGGGTGTGATGTCATGGTATTTGGATGACATACAAAGAGTAGGAAGGAATATTCCTATACTACGATCGGTTATACTTTGGTTGTCACACAGTGGTTTCTCCACATGGGACTTGGACATTATATCAGGCATTCTGGTTACTGGATCTATGGTATTAGATCCAGATTTGGGTGGTTTCCCAATCAGGGTACTTATACAGCATTCTAAGAGTATTTAGAATGGACGACTCCAGGCATAGTGGTGTACCTGCAGGTGATGGAGTCACCCTCTCTAAAGGTGTCTTACAGACTAAAGGGGAGAGGGATGTGCATGATTGGCAGATCACTTGCTCAGGCAATTGAGTCAATCATGAGATGTCAAGTACCACACCAGATGTTGTTCTTGCGCTAGATGCAATAAGTTGACATTGATCCTGTCCTAGAGAAACAGTCGGAAGCAGTTTTAGAACATAAGTGGATGTTCTAGGGATATGATAACGACAGCCTCATTCGGGAGACAGTTATCATTCCAGGTTTCCAAGGTGACCTGGACGACAAGGAGGTTGTCAGAGTTATAGTTTTCCTTCTGACGAGGGGCAGTATTTTGGACAGGTGGTCCAAGGCAATACTGAGGGAGGCATGGCGCAGGATACTGATTAAGTTCAGTTGACGATACAGTCTAAGAAGTTTGGATTTAGAGTTCATTTATGAGCTAGGTCCCATCAGACATCCAGACACATTCTAAGACAGGTATTGCTCATTTCGGGAGATGGCTTTCTCCGCGAACTTGAGATATAAGAGAGACATAGAATGAAACATCAAGGCGGATCCACTCACTGAGGCTATTCCTCGAACGCAATAGTTTCGCAAACGAGCTTTGTGAGACTGACTAGTAGAGGAGTTGGGTGTTCGATATCACACGGGCTGTGAGTATGCGACATCGAAATAATTAGCCTTGAGTGCAAGTGGGAGATTGTTGGAGATAGTGCCCTCAGAGTCAATTATTGGATCACAGGCACGTGATTGCAATGATTGAGGGAGGACCTATCCCGGTAGGACAGTCTTACTCAAGATGATAGTATGCTATCTGGTTTATCTTTATCATCGTGTACTGCTTTAGGTAACCAGACAGGTCACTATTGCACGTTGATAGAGCCGCTAGGATTCTTGCTTGACTACTGGCAGTATGAGGGCGATCATATTCGTGGGAGCTGGTAGTCTATAAGCACATCCTTAAAAGGTCCCTAGTCGTGGGAGTTTCGAGACAGGGCATCGATACTCCAGAGTAGACTAGTGTATACAGTCGAGACCCCGACGAGGGGCGGTGGCCGGTCTCACAAGCCACCGGTGTCAGTTGGTTCACCTAAGATGTATATAGGTGCTCATTGGGTTATGAGTACACCGGACAGGACTCGCCGGGAACAAGCTAGTTGGTCTTATACCTGACGTCAGATAGCAGTTCCCTGGTGACATGTATACAGGTTAGTTCATCGACCTGGGGATCGTCATTTGTCTCGTGTGAGTTCCCACTGTACTTTGATTACTACCCTACCACGCTCAAAGGAGACGTGCAAACAGGTTTTAGTTGGGTACAGTCCCGAGCCACATGGAGGCAGTGAGCGGATCTTCAGGGGTTCGTCTCTCCCGGTATTGGGGGTGGGGTTGCGCTGTGTCTAGGAGAGCCATTACACGAAGTCCTTGGCCAAGGCAGGAGATTTACTGGTAGGTATTCCAATAGTATCTCAGGGTGTTCTGGGCTACACTCCGACACGACTTGTACCGCTCTTGGGGGTCTGACTTTTATCAACCCCCTAGGCCCGCCATACAATGCTCATAGACGAACGGACCGGACTGTACGGATATTGTCACTGACAGACTCAGTAGGGTGTCAGGATGAGTTCGCTCATCGACGTCCCTTTCGGTCAATAGCTGGTGGCCCGTCACGTATGGCTAATACCACTGACGTGCTAGTGGTTAAATCCACAGCCATAGTATTGACGAGTCTTTAGAGTCCCCCACATTCATTTACTCAAGTTTCGGGCGAAACGCTGTAGAGGTCGTATGGAGATATGGCAGGGTTCGATCAGATACGTGCGGTATTGCACGGATCAGGATCGGACGGTTAGTACTAGAGGCCGTATGGATATATGGCAGGGTTCGATCAGATACGTGCGGTATTCCACGGATCATGATCGGACGGATAATTCTAGCCGGCTTTGGTTTAAGCCAGATCCTAGTATAGTACAGTGTATATTTTGTCTCATTGCATTTGTATTCGGTCGGAATACAGATGCGGGTGTGTATACACAGTATCGGGGTTTTCCTGTAATTTATTACGGGACCAGTTTTCTGGAGTTGCCAGTTTGCTTTCCGTTTCAGCCAGATTTCTTTGTATCTTTCATTGGCTGAAGATTGGTGGAGGAGGGCTTATTTTCATTTGTTCAAATAAGCATTTGTGGAGGGTGTTATTTGCATCTTGTTGTTTCATGATGGTCTCATGATGGAGGACCATCCCTTGACTTTCCATGGTTCATGATTGCTTGACTTTGTGAGAAATCATGGTTGTTGATGATGGTTGCTTTGGAGTGAGGTTCTTGCTTTGTGATCATTGTTTTTCATCATCCCATTTTCTCTCTCTCTCTTGTATTATTCTTGTGAGACTCACTCCCTCATTCTCACCCTCTTCTCACACTCCCATGAGGCATGGCCGGCCAAGCAATAGGGGGATGAAATTTGGTTTTGGGGATTTTTAGTTCTCTTGATGCTTGTTAAAAATCCCAAGTTCACCACAAAATTACACTTCTCATTTCCTCCACATTATGGCAACATCCACTACCCCAAAATGAGACATGAGTTCTACACACATTCTACAGCAAACCTTGGGCATGTCTGCTCGCCAACTTCGTGCCCGAGTTGCCTCGGTATAGAGGTGGGAGCCCGTAAAAGAAGACGGCGACGCGGTGCCCTTCCCGGCGACGAGGTGGAGACCGGAGATTCCGCGAGGATATCGGGACGACGACGAGAAGACCGGAGGACACGGATCGCTCGGTATATCTCTCTTCCCCATCTTGTAGTTGGCTAGGACTAGTTTAATGGAACGATCCGGGTTTTATAGTGCGCGTGGTGCCGGTTTGAAAAGTTAAAGTTAATCAATGCTTCCGCATTCCGGCGTCGGATTGACGGCCGGGGCGCCGCCGTGCACTTACAGACGCATTCCAAACAACCCATAGTCCGCTAGTCAAGTTCAACCCATACATTTCTTGATTGAATTAAACCCACCCGCACGACCCTTGACGCATGCCAAACAACGCCGTACGAATACCCTAATCCAATCGCATCGTATGCTAGCAGATAAGCACTGGTTAGCTACCGTACACTACGCCTTGACGCATGCCAAACTACCGCAGCACGAATACTAAGTAGTACTTATCTGAAATGACGGAGGGCTACGACAGGTTTTTCTTAAAACTTATTGCGTAATGAACTTGATATCGTTGTAGAATCAAATGATTTTAAAATGGAGTGTTTTTTAGGCTTTTCTAGTTTTGCTAAAGGGGTCACTCCCGGTGAAGGGATCGTCGGCCCTTTCCTCATCTAATAAGGTGCAGGATATATCATATATACCGCTGTGTAAAGCAAGAACTATAGGAGCTCAAAAGACAAACTGAGGGTTGTTGCATCTGCCAGTTATTGCTAAAGGAGTCACTCCCGGTGAAGGGATCTCGGTCCTTTCCTTATCGAATAAGGTGCAGGATGTTCTACAAGGAACACCGCGATGCAAAGCAAGAACTGTAGCTACCTATTTTTGAAAATTCGATTCCACAACATCTTGTAGGTTTCTTTTTCTTTCATTAATCATATTAATGAAGTCCCATCATTTAAGTCACCTAAACATCACAGATAAATACGACGTACACTTATGCCATCCGCATTCTCCTCGATGTCCCCTCGTGCACCGTTAGGTTAGGTAAATAACGGCAGAGCGGGGCAGGGCTAGCGCGGGTGTAAAACATAAGTAATGTCTATATAATATATCATATATACTATATACAGTATTTATCACAGAACATCAAATGATCACATCACAGATATCGCAGCAGAAGAAACATATGAAATATTGGATATACTAGGACGTCCGTGCTTTCAATACGAGCCTGTATAAAACACGGATTTCACGGTCGCGATGAATAGCCAAACCCACACCCCTAGACCCCTACGAGAGCGGCAAGCAACCCCACCAATTCTAGAGTTAGGAGACCCGGACTCGACTCCTCGAGTTGGTCTCCCACTGGACTCCAGAACCCGGTTACTTATGCCCTCCTCCTTGGGTCTATCCTAGTGCGGAAAAGTAAATAATATACAATGGTGACATCTTCCGCAACCTGGAAGTGCCCCAATAAAAGAATAATACATACAACAAATTTTACATGAATGAAAATAAAAAAAAACTCTCATCTCACATAAAACCCCCGGCTATTCAAAACGCGACGATCCAATATAACATATCCAGCAACACATAACATCACATGTCCTCAACATAAGTAAATGTGCGCATCCCAATTGTCGTTGAGATATAGCAACGAAACCGGCGATATCACATATTACACTTACGGTCACAGAAAAAAAGTGTAAAACTACAACAGTTGGAATCCGCAACCCTTTTTAGACATCATATGCCTAACTAAATGAATTCCTTAGACATCGCATGCCTAATAATTATAAACCCCGCATTTTAGTCTCTATATCGAAAACTCTTTTCAATATCTAGTCGGGAAATTCAACAAGATTCCCGATAAACAGATCGAAAGCTTGTCGCAAACTTCAGTAGACGGCCGCACCCCCGAATGCCGTCGACGAAGTGCACTAAGGCGGAACACCGTTGCCGCGAGCACCCGAATGGATGCTTTCGGCGACGGGGTTCTCCTACAGTCACTGGTCGGGGCTAAGGGGTGTAGCTGTCTATTAAGTTTATCTGGCGAGTATCCGCGTACGCTACGTGATTGCGACGGACTTTTGATCACATCAAAATCCCATGGCAACCGATCAAGTGAGACTAAAGTGCTATGTTTATAACATTCATTTTAGTTATCTCATAACTACTTGTGGATTCAAAATATTGTATTACATTCCAGATAAATAGAAAATATTAAACTTTCCGATCGAACAATCAAACACCCAAGGTTTTCCGAAATAGCTCAACACATGAAATACGTTTAAAAACATCCACTTCATGCCACAGTACCAACGGTCCAGCCCGTAGAAGGGTCAAGCAAACGCCTCACATGTGGCACGCCGTACTGCCCCAAACCCTAAGGTTCAAAGGGCAGTTCAAGACGGTCACAGAATCGAGTTAAGGTTTGTTGTCTTCTAGAGGGTCCATTGCGTTACTTGCACTACTTAGAACGTTTTCAAACTACGGAAAAATCCAACACTTGGAAATTTCCCGGCAGGGGAAAAATTGGGTATTTATATCCGGTCGAACTTTTTAACATATTCTAAATTATCCGGAAAAACACAGAAAAAGTTAAAGATTCCGATCGAATCGTCGAACTCCCAATACAACCCAGAAAACTCAACTCTTGAGCAAACTTTAAAATTTCCCAGAAAATACAGCACTCAATATAGGATATTACTGTGCAAAGCACGTGCCAAGAATCAACATTGTGGCCGCGGAACCGCCGCACATGCTAGGGTGGGGCCGCGGTTCCGCGGCGCGTTGGTGGACTTAGGATCACGTGCTTCACAGTAACTCTTATAATACCCTGCTATAATTTTTGGATATTTTTAATTTGGAAAAATCCACATTTTCAGAAAATGTACAGAGAAGGGTTTGAGTTAGGGTTTCGGGGTTCGATAAGATTTCTAACATCGTCTACACTTCGCCTAAAGCTCTAGCTAGGCTCTGATACCACTGTAGGGTTACTAGGCACACTCAAGAGGTTCCACAAGGCATCAACCATGCCAAACAAAATTTTTCCGGTGCCGAGAAACCCTAATATAGATCGTTAACTAGAAGTAATGGCGAAACTACAAGCAAGCAAACAACTTTGCTAATAAGTGAAAGGGATTACAACCTTTGTAGATCCGGTCCACCACTTCTTTAGCTCCGTGTCGACGTCCCTCCGCTGCAATCATCGAGATCCCGGACTCTAGCGATTGTTTCGGCGGAGAAATGATCGGGCTAGGTCGTTGACTTCGAGGCCGAAGATGATCTACGTCGGGGAGACTCAAACTCAAGCTATTCCTTCACTTGGTCAAAAACTTTGTGAAGAGAACACCCTATACTACTTGGAAAGTGGTAGAGGATGAATAAATAGGAAGTGGGTTCACTTTAGAATTGGATTTCTCACTCTTTTTCTCATGGCACCATTGGAGCTCTCAAGCTTTTGTGAGCTTGATGAAGATGAAGAAGAAGAAAAGAATCATGATGATTAAAAGAATAATATGAATACTTATCCTTTTAATCATGGCACCATGGTTGAGTTATGCCCTCATGTTTAATTCATGTAGAGAATTAACCATAGCATAAGGTTAAGGGTTGGGTTAGCTAATATCATAAACAAATGATAAAGAGAGTTGACTTTGTCAATATTCATCAAGCTTCATGAAGCTTGATAACTTTGACGAAAGTCACACTCTTTTGTTATTTGTTTAGGAAAATAGTAAACCCTAATCTAACCTTGATTTGGTTCAAGTCTCTTACACACAACTTGTTTGTATCATCAAGCATGATACAAACATGTACACTTGCATATATCACATATAAACAATGTGCACATTCAAGTGAGAAAATCAATCTTAAGTGAACCAATACTAGTTAACGTAAAGTAATATATCAAATATATAATTATACATTAAATCATTAAATCAACACTTGACTTAGCGATCCGGTCATATCGCATATAACCGACTAATACCAATAGTAACAACTTATCGAATCAACACTTGATCCGATAAACCGGCTATATCGCATACAACCGATCAATGTCACAAATCGCGAGAATGTAATACAGTATCATATACTGGTATTATCCTCGGTCCCGTACATATCTCATATGCGCTCCTATTTCATTTCGCTTGAGCCAGGAAACCCCTGTGTAGGACTCTAAAGACTCGTCAATACGCCGGCAGCAGGTGATGATCATATCAAACACCCACAAGCCGCAAGCGGTCTGCTAAACGTAACGGCCACCCGGGTATTGAGCGATCAGAAGATCAACGAGCAAGCCCGCTCACACTCCTATGAATCCAACGAGTAACACTACCGTACAGTCCGGTCTGTTCGTCTGATATGTCGCATATCTTGTCTAGGGGTGGTAAACGTCAGACCCCAATAACTCGATAAGTCGTGTCGATATGAGGCTCATAACGGGTCGAGAAACTACTGGTAACACTTACCAGTAAATCCCTAAAGCAGCCTTGGCCAAGGACTTCCTGTTATAGCCAATCGAACACAGCGCAACATCAACTCCCTATACCGGGAGAGACGAAACCCCTCCTATCGCTCATTGCCTCCATGTGATTCGGGACTGTACCCAAAAGCCACCTTTTTGCACGCCCTCTTGGACGTGGTATGATGGAAATCAAAGCACAGTGGGAATCACACAAGACTCTATGACGATCTCGGGTCTACAGACTAACTTGTACCAGTGTCACCAGAGAACTGCCATCTGACGTAAGGTATAATACCATCTGGGAGTTCTCGGCGAGTCCGTCCAGTGTACCCAGTCTCCACTGAGCACCCGTATATCATCTCTGATGTCAAACACCAATGGATATGGGATCATCCATCGCCCATCTATATGGGTCGAGAAGGTACACGCTAGTCTACTCTGGTATATCGATGCCTCGTCTCGATACACCCACGACTAGGGACTTTGAAGGATGTACTTATGGACTACCATGTCCCCACTAGTATGATCCGCATCATAGTCCAGGTAGTCAAGTACACATCCTAAGGGCTTTACCAACATGTAACAGAGAGACAATCAATGTACACATTAAAGTAAAGAGTAACCAGATAGCATACTATCATATCGAGCAAGAAAGTCATCCCTATATATGTCCAAGCATCCACTACAATATACATCCTATGTATAGTAATGGCCTCTAAGGCATACATATAACTAACAATATATGTATCAAGTATGAATATCATATAATCCGAATCAACATGCAAGTCAAAACAATGTGATATATGTATCAAGTATGAATATCATATAATCTGAATCAATATGCAAGTCAAGCAATGTGATATATGTATCAAGTATGAATATCAGGTAATCCGAATCAATGTGCAAGTCAAAGCAATATGATATATGTATCAAGTATGAATATCATATAATCCGAATCAATATGCAAGTCAAAGCAATGTGATATATGTATCAAGTATGAATATCAGGTAATCCGAATCAATGTGCAAGTCAAGCAATGTGACATATGTATCAAATATGAATATCAGGTAATCCGAATCATTGTGCAAGTTAAGCAATGTGATATATATATCAAGTACGAATATCAGGTAATCCGAATCAATGTGCAGGTCAAAGCAATGTGATATATGTATCAAGTATGAATATCAGGTAATCCGAATCAATGTGCAAGTCAAGCAATGTGATATATGTATCAAGTATGAATATCATATAATCAGAATCAATATGCAAGTCAAAGCAATGTGATATATGTATCAAGTATGAATATCAGGTAATCCGAATCAATGTGCAAGTCAAGCAATGTGATATATGTATCAAGTATGAATATCAGGTAATCCGAATCATTGTGCAAGTCAAGCAATGTGATATATGTATCAAGTATGAATATCATATAATCCGAATCAATATGCAAGTCAAAGCAATGTGATATATGTATTAAGTATGAATATCAGGTAATCCGAATCAATGTGCAAGTCAAGCAATGTGATATATGTATCAAGTATGAATATCAGGTAATCCGAATCATTGTGCAAGTCAAGCAATGTGATATATGTATCAAGTATGAATATCAGGTTTAGTCACAAAAAAGATGAGCTACAGCATAATGATCATGGAAATTCTACAGTGTGAGTGTCATGGAAATTACTAACGGTGTGTGTATAACATGCGGGATAGTGCTCGTGCAACATGAACCGTTAGTAATGGTGCGATGTTCTATCAATTCTAGTTTATATACCTATAGCAGGGAATGTGGTATGCACAAAATAGTAGCCATGAACAGTCAATGTAGGTAAGTGTAATATGCTGCTACAAGGTCCTATCAGCCCTGACGCATAACGCCATGCGGGCGATTTCCCCGTAGATGTTAAATCTACTCACCGTAGTCTCTCGCTAGGTATAGCCGACGATTTTCTTCCCTTTCTTCGCGGCATCCATCGCACTTGCCTGCGAACCTAGAATTCCACAGAATATCACACATAAGCTCGAAATCATACAAACACGACATTTAAAGTCAACTAGAAACCCGTGCCGCAAACCAAGCGCGTGTGTGCGCGATACGCTATAACGTGTGATTACGCGACTGAAGTCACTCAGTCGCGTGGCGATACGCAGAAACCCAAAACCCATACACACGTATCACGCGTGTCTCGAAAGAGTAAAAATACGGGAAATAGGGTATTCCACTCCAGATTTTGATACAGAACAGATTTTACAAAAATATATATACCAAAACACTCCACATAGATGCAGACTCCAGTGGCCCAACCCCCAACCCCCAATTCACCTATCTGGCCGCAAATTGAGGCCAAAATGTATTTTCTAGCGGCCTGGGTAGGGAGGTGGGTCCCCCGGTTTTGTGTGTGCACTCTAAACCTCCTACTTATGCTATAGTAAATCCAAAATCGTTCTGAAATAACCCGGGCACAAGCAGATATAACAGAACCCAATTTCTAGTTAAAAAATCACATTTTTACTCTAAAAAGGTACTTTATGGTATTTTTGTGCAAACCTGAAGCAAAACCTGGTTTAAATACCTCTAAAAACACTTTAAAAAGTTAACTAAACTATGAGAACACCAATCTAACATATGCTTCATAATTATCCTTCAATATCACTAATAATGCACAAAAAAACATGATTTTTAGTTAAGATACTACAAGATACGGAGAAAAGGTGTTAATTATGAGCTAATACCTCCTAAAGACCTTATGAAACACCAAGAGTTCCAGCTCCCTCCTCAAGTATGCAGAATTGCTCCCAAACACCTCAAAAAGCCCTTTTTTCCCATGGTTTTGTGAAGGAAAGTGTTGTTTTTATGTAGGGTTTTGTTTGGCCTCAAGGGGAAATGAAAAGGAGAAGAGGAGATGAACAAAATGGGGTTGTTGCTGCTGGAATTTCTGCTGGAGTTTCAGAAATGAGAGAAGAGAGAGAAGAGAGAAGGAAATGGTCAATTAAAGGTCAAATTCCTACCTAACCACCATGCCCTCTAATTCCCTTTTTAAATTTTGAATTTTTATAAGGGTTTGACTTGGTTAAATGGTGGGGATAAATAAAACCATGCAAGAAAAATGAAAGAGGGTTAACATGCTAACACTTAAAACCTAAGTCACAAAATGCTAAGTGTGCAGGTGTACACTAACACAAAAATTTTCCCACTTAGGGTAAACACGACCAAAATAATTAATAACCCTAGACTTATATATATATAAATATATATATAAACACTTCACAATACAAATTATCACTATCCAAGAAGGAAAAATAAGATATCCGTTTTTATGAAAAACACGCACGCTTGCTAAATAACGCGAAAACATCCTAACGAATTTCAAGGCGTTACAATCTACCCCCCTTAAAGAAATTCGGTCCCCGAATTTAAAAATCTAACTATACGTACCTTCAAAAAGGTGGGGATACCTCTTCCTGATCTTGCTCTCGGTCTCCCAAGTGACCTCTTCTTTGTTCGGACCACGCCAAAGTACCTTGACGGACGGTATCTCTTTCGACCTCAATTTCTTCACTTGGCGATCCAAGATCATCACCGTCTGCTCTGCATAGGAAAGGTCGTGCTCAAGATGGATCGTCGGGTGCTGAATCGCATGCGAAGGATCATGAAGATACTTGCGGAGCATTGAAACGTGAAATACGGGGTACACATCTGAAAAACTGGACGGAAGGGCTAACCGATACGCAACTGCACCAACACGCTCGAGGATCTCGAAGGGGCCCACATATCTGGGACTAAGCTTCCCCTTCTTCCCAAATCTCATCACACCTTTCATTGGGGAGACCCTCAAGAAAACATGATCACCAACAGAAAACTCAAGTCCGCGCCGATGACGGTCCGCATAAGATCTCTGCCTACTCTGGACTGCTCTCATCCTATCGCGAATCAACTGGATCTTCGCAGTCGTCTCCTCCATAATCTGTGGCCCTAAGATACTGCTATCGCTGAGCTCCATCCAACAGGCGGGCGATCTGCATCTCCTCCCATAAAGAGCCTCAAATGGTGCCATCTGAATGGTCTCCTGGTGGCTGTTGTTGTAGGAGAACTCTACTAAGGGCAAATGATGGTCCCAGCTACCTCCAAAGTCTAAGACGCACGCTCTGAGCATGTCCTCGAGAGTCTGAATAGTCCGCTCTGACTGTCCGTCGGTCTGCGGATGAAATGCTGTGCTGAAACTCAAGCGAGTGCCCAAAGCCTCCTGGAGCCTCTGCCATAGTCGGCTGGTAAACTGGGTGCCTCTGTCGGACACGATACATGTCGGAACTCCGTGCAGTCGTACAATCTCGTCAATGTATATCTGGGCATACTAAGCAAATCCGAAAGTCGTCTTCACCGGTAGGAAGTGAGCCGCTTTCGTCAAACGATCCACGATCACCCAGATAGAGTCATACCCTCGACTAGTCCTAGGTAGACCCACGATGATGTCCATAGAAATCTGCTCACATTTCCACTCCGGAATGGGTAACGGCTGTAGCTCTCCCGCGGGCCTCTGGTGCTCAGCCTTGGCTTGCTGACAAGTCAGGCATCTCGACACAAAATCTGCGATGTCCCTCTTCATCCCGTCCCACCAGTAAATATCTCTCAAATCGTGGTACATCTTGGTGGAACCTGGATGAACACTATACACCGATCGATGTGCCTCCTCGAGAATCTCGCGCCGCAGTCCCTCAGCATCTGGTATGCACAATCTGGTCCCAAATCATAGTATCCCCTGATTATCGATCACGAACTCGGAAAATCTGCCATGTCCCATCTGCGTCCTGATCTCTGAACAACGGTCATCACTGTGCTGTGCCTCATGTATACGGTCAAGCAACTGTGGGCGTGTGCGAACATGCCAATCTGTCCTCCGATCGGCGTAAACTCGAACTGTACCCGGCTGTCGCATAAAATCTGCCAATCTTCCGACGACTGCCTCTGCACTGCGCTCAAACAAGAAAGACTACCCCCGGGCCTCCTGCTCAAAGCATCCGCCACCACATTAGCCTTGCCCGGGTGGTACAAGATCTCGCAATCGTAATCCTTCACTAACTTCATCCATCGGCGCTGTCTAAGGTTCAGGTCTCGCTGCTGAAATATATACTTTAAACTCTTGTGATCAGTGAATATCTGGCACGACTCACCGTATAGGTAATGTCGCCAGATCTTAAGTGCAAAGACCACTGCATCCATCTTCAAATCGTGAGTGGGGTAATTCTGTTCATGTTTCTTAAATTGCCGCGAAGCATACGCGATCACCCGGTCATGCTGCATCAATACGCACCCTAGCCCCACTCGTGAAGCATCACAGTAGACCACAAATCCGCCTGACCCTGAAGGCAAAGATAACACTAGTGTCGTAGTCAGTAGAGCCTGTAGCTACTGAAAACTGCGCTCACACTCCTCCGTCCAATCAAAACGAACTCCCTTCCGGGTCAACCCGGTCAAAGGTGTAGCAATACGGGAGAAGTCCTGCACGAATTGCCTGTAGTAGCCGGCCGGCCCTAGAAAGCTGCGAATCTCCGTAACAGATGTGGGTCTGGGTTCCGAACGGCCTCAATCTTTCTCGGGTCTACACATATACCATCTCGTGTAATCACGTGCCCCAAGAAATCTACGCTGTCCAGCCAGAAAGCACACTTGGAGAATTTGGCGAAAAGCTGATGCTCCCTCAAGGTCTGCAGTGTAATCCGCAGGTGCTGCTCGTGCTCCTCTCTACTCTGAGAATACACCAGAATATCATCAATGAACACTATGATGAACAGATCAAGATACGGCCGGAAAATGCGGTTCATCAAGTCCATGAATGCTGCTGGCGCGTTGGTGAGTCCGAACGACATCACCAGAAACTCGTAATGGCTGTAGCGCGTGTGGAAGGTTGTCCTAGAAATGTCCTCCTGTCGAACCCGCGGCTGATGGTAGCCTGATCGCAAATCGATCCACGAAAAGTATCCTGCCCCCTGAAGCTGGTCGAACAAATCGTCGATGCGTGGCAAAGGATACCTGTTCCGCACTGTCATCCTGTTCAGCTGACGGTAGTCGATACACAAATGCCTACTGCCGTCCTTCTACTTGACAAACAGGACTGGAGCACCCCAAGGAGAAACACTGGGTCAAATAAGTCTCTTGTCCAGCAAATCTTGCAACTGACCCTTCAATTCACTAAGTTCCGCCGGGGCCATCCGATAAGGCAGTATAGAAATAAGCCTCGTGCCAGGAACCAAATCAATATAGAAAGAAATGTCGTGCTCGGGCGGTAGCCCAGGAAGCTCGTCAGGGAACACATCAGGGAACTCACTAACCACCGGAATCTGATCCATCGGAACTTCTGTAGCTCTAGTATCGCAAACATAGGCGAGAAATCCCTGATATCCCTTCCTCAAAAGCTGTCCAGCGCGAACAGAAGAAATCACACTGTGAGGGGTGGCACCACGGTTCCCCAACACAACAAAAACCGACTCGCCGGGAAAACAAAATCTAACTGTCTTCTCGCGGCAGTCAACAGAAGCATAGCACGTGGTTAACCAATCCATACCCAACAGAATGTCGAAGTCCAACATCTCAAGAAGGATCAAATCGACAGGCAACTCTCTCTCGCCAATACGGACAGTACAGGATCAGAACACGTGCCTAGCAACAAACGACTCTCCTACAGGGGTAGTCACCATAAGCGGCTGATCAAGAAAAACGGACTCTCTACCCAAACTCGGCACAAAGTGTGTGGATACGTACGAGTGCGTGGATCCGGGATCGAATAACACGTGTGCATCAACATAACATACTGGAAGGATACCTGAGACCACCGCATCGGACGCCTGCGCGTCCTGATGCGTCAAAGAAAAAACTCGCGCCTGTCCTCCCCCTGCGACTAACTGTCCCCTGCCGGCAACTGGTCGTCCTCTGCCTCGATCACCTCGTCCTCTATGAACAAATCCTCCACGTCTTCGACCTCTCTTTGCATGGGTCTTACGCTGAGTAACAGTAGGTACAATAGGCAACGCCGTCTGGGGTGGTGAAGGTGGTAATGTGACATGTGGTGCTGCCGCCTCCCTCCGTGGTATCTCAGGACAATCTCGCATACGATGATAAGAACTCCCGCAACGGAAACATCCCGATGATGGTCGCTGACCCTCCTAGGGATAGGAGCTAAACAACCGGCCTCGCCTCGAATCTCTGCCACCTGCAAGGTGCCTGTCACGGCGCCGAAAAGACTGTCTCTGCACTGATGTATCTGCACGAACTCTCTTCGGCCCTGGAACTGCTGAAGTCTCAGCAAGGCGCTCCTCAACCAATAATGCTGCATCTACTGCTGTTGTGTATGTCTCGTAATGCTGCGCGCTGATCGCAAGGAACAGTGGTGTGAGCAAGCCTCGGACAAATATCTTAACTTGCATCTCCTCGGTAGCCACTAAGTACGGAGCATAAATTGATAGCTCGGTGAACAACACATCGTACTCTGCCACTGACATCTCCGGAGTCTGGCGTAAGGACTAGAACCTGCATACTCTAGCATCTCTGACACTCGGTAGGAGAAAGCGGGCAAGGAATAGCGCCACGAACTCTGTCCAGGTCATAGGAGGAAGACCTGCTGCTCTACCCTTCTCGACTGATTCGCACCATTTCTGCGCAAGACCTTCCAGGCGAAAGCTCGCGAACTCAACCCATCTCGCATCTGCGCATCTGAGGGAATGGCATATCCGAGCCATCCTATCAATGAAAGACTGTGGGTCCTCGGCTTTATCGGTGCCTGTGAAGACCGGAGGCTTCAGCCTCATAAACTCTGACAGCGATATTGTAATAACCTTTGTAGCTGCAGGGGCAACTTCCTGTACTATGGGTACCACCGCGGTCTCTGCAACGGGTGGAACTACCTCTGGACGCTATGCTCGAAGTGTCTCAACTAGGGATCCCATCATCTGGCGTATCTACTGCATACTGGATCCCACCGTCTAGCGCATCTCCTGCACACCAGCCCCTAACATGGCAATCTGATCTGTCACGGCAGGAATAGCCTGCTCGGGCACAATCGGTGTACTATCTAGATCAGTCCTCATCTCGGACGAGTCAACTCGAATCTCGGCCCTCGCGGCCGCTCTCTGCGCCCTCGTAGTCTTTGGCGGCATAATGGCTGAAAAGAAAAGTAGGATTCGATAAGGGTACAGAAATCGAATCACAAGAATGTATATACTCGAGAAGGAATTTAACTCAACAGGTCCTAAGGTCGCCTTGGCGGAGTACCGTATCGTGAGTATGCCGCGGAACATACACACGCCACGCCACTCTGCTTCAGCTACCTACTCCATCATACCAGGGTCATCCTACACTCCGAAGGTAAAACCTACGCTCTGATACCAACTTTGTCACGACCCAAATATTTCGACTCGTGACCGGCACTTAACCACGGAACGTCTACAGGCGTAACGCGACTAAGTAAGCCGAACCCAGAAATCAAAACCATTAAAAGTAGTGAGTGTTGAAAACATTTAATTAAACATTTAGAAAACCTTAAATAGTTCAATGAAGTTCTTTTTAAAGTTAAGTTATCCTTATAATAATTTTGGCAGCATTTCCTTTGAAAATGTAACCCCGAAAATCGGGTATAAAATAGGATATAAGTGAAATTATATATAATGAAATAAGGCGTTCCCAAACGGGAGCAATCACGCCCAATGGCAGAAAACAACAACACAAAAGTAATATACGACGCTGTAGCGAAGAATGAGCAATAAGTAAACATCACAGCATAATAAACTGCATAAATACAAACAGTCGGCTCCCACGAGCTCGACACCAGAATACAAAGATAAACATCATCGTCCTCACACTGTCTCTAAGTCCAGTACATATATGGTAGATGGAGAATACTAGATACAAAAGTGTGTACAATAGAAGTAACCAGATACCACAACCCACCTAAAAGTAAAGTAGTCCTCGCACCAACTGTAGAGGTATCTGTAGCCAAAAGATGCAAAAAAGGGCAGCCTGCCGCGACTACTCCGAGGGGCAACCTGCAAACACTGTGGCACAACGGGGGTGAGTTGCCAACTCGTGAATAGAAATAACATATAAAGGTAATCGCGAGCATGCACGTACTGTGCTACTCAATCAAATGCCAGCAGATGATATCAATGCGTGATAAGCAGTATGTGCAATAATCATGCAAGTGCTCTATCAGGTAATATAACTACAGGATGAGATACAATAATAAATGCTGAGCCTGGGAAAATATAACATCCACACGGAATGTCAACGTGGAATATATATACTCGGTGTCTATCAATGCACCCAGATCCCCCAAATAGCTCAGGCGTCGGCACTCTCATCGGCCCTCTAATCCTGTAAATCTCTGAGAATCACGAGTGCCCAACATCGGCACCCAAATATCATTAGTACTCGTGTCCAGCATCGACACGCAAATCCTCATCCATCGGGCATCCGTCAGTCCGGATCAGCCCACGGGCTCCGTCTGCGGTATCGGCCCTCAGCCCCGGCAGTACGGATCATCCCGCATCCATTTATCGACTCTGGTCAGTATCCTCCGGATAACTGCCAAGTCCAACCAATCACTGGTAGGTAGTAGTCCCTCTGCCAGGCTCACCATCTAATACACAGCGAAACCGTTCTCGCCCCGGGGTACCATACCGGGTTCACCATGTTCCCGTAATCGGCCTCATCCAACTCCTCGATTCGAGTTCACATATATCACTCTAGCACCGAGAAATCACATGGTGGACGCACCGAAATATCATATCAAGGGATACCGGGTTTTTAAATAATTAACTATTCTCTTTTGAAATATTCACGGTTTCCCAAATCCAGAATTAACATGGAAACAACATATCTCAATGCGTAATCTAAGCAAGTATGAAGATCTCAATGTATGGGTGCACCGGTTTGATTATACAATGTGCATGTCAAAGCAATGTGATATATGTATCAAGTATGAATATCGGGTAATCCGAATCAATGTGCAAGTCAAGCAATGTGATATATGTATCAAGTATGAATATCATATAATCCGAATCAATATGCAAGTCAAAGCAATGTGATATATGTATCAAGTATGAATATCATATAATCCGAATCAATATGCAAGTCAAGCAATGTGATATATGTATCAAGTATGAATATCAGGTAATCCGAATCAATGTGCAAGTCAAAGCAATGTGATATATGTATCAAGTATGAATATGATATAATCCGAATCAATATGCAAGTCAAAGCAATGTGATATATGTATCAAGTATGAATATCAGGTAATCTGAATCAATGTGCAAGTCAAGCAATGTAATATATGTAGCAAGTATGAATATCAGGTAATCCGAATCATTGTGCAAGTCAAGCAATGTGATATATGTATCAAGTATGAATATCAGGTAATCCGAATCAATATGCAAGTCAAAGCAATGTGATATATGTAGCAAGTAAGAATATCATATAATCCGAATCAATATGCAAGTCAAAGCAAAGTGATATATGTATCAAGTATGAATATCAGGTAATCCGAATCAATGTGCAAGTCAAGCAATGTGATATATGTATCAAGTATGAATATCATATAATCCGAATCAATATGCAAGTCAAAGCAATGTGATATATGTATCAAGTATGAATATCAGGTAATCCGAATCAATGTGCAAGTCAAGCAATGTGATATATGTATCAAGTATGAATATCAGGTAATCCGAATCATTGTTAAAGTCAAGCAATGTGATATATGTATCAAGTATGAATCTCAGGTAATCCGAATCAATGTGCAAGTCAAAGAAATGCGATATATGTATCAAGTATAAATATCATATAATCCGAATCAATATGCATGTCAAAGCAATGTGATATATGTATCAAGTATGAATATCAGGTAATCCGAATCAATATGCAGGTCAAGCAATGTGATATATATATCAAGTATGAATATCAGGTAATCCGAATCATTGTGCAAGTCGAGCAATGTGATATATGTATCAAGTATGAATATCAGGTTTAGTTACATAAAAGATGAGATACAGCATAATGATCATGGAAATTCTACAGTGTGAGTGTCATGGCAATTACTAACGGTGTGTGTGTAACATGAAGGATAGTGCTCGTGCAACATGAACCGTTAGTAATGGTGCGGTGTTCTATCAATTCTAGTTTATATACCTATAGCAGGGAATGTGGTAAGCACAAAATAGTAGCCATGAACAGTCAATGTAGGTAAGTGTAATATGCTGCTACAAGGTCCTATCAGCCCTGACGCATAACGCCATGCGGGCGATTTTCCCGTTGATGTTAAATCTACTCACCGTAGTCTCTCGCTAGGTATAGCCGACGATTTGCTTCCCTTTCTTCGCGGCGTCTGTCGCACTTGCCTGCGAACCTAGAATTCCACAGAATATCACACATAAGCTCGAAACCATACAAACACGACATTTAAAGTCAACTAGAAACCCGTGCCGCAAACCAAGCGCGCGTGTGCGCGATACGCTATAACGTGTGATTACGCGCCTGAAGTCACTCCGTCACGTCGCGATACGCAGAAACCCAAAACCCACACACATGTATCACGCGTGTCTCGAAAGAGTAAAAATACGGGAAATAGGGTATTCCACTCCAGATTTTGATACAGAACAGATTTTACAAAAATATATATACCAAAACACTCCACATAGATGCAGACTCCAGTGGCCCAACCCCTAACCCCCAATTCGCCATCTGGCCGCAAATTGCGGCCAGAATGTATTTTCTGGTGGCCTGGGTAGGGAGGTGGGTCCCCCGGTTTTGTGTGTGCACTCTAAACCCCCTACTTATGCTATAGTAAATCCAAAATCATTCTAAAATAACCCGGGCACAAGCAGATATAACAGAACCCAATTTCTAGTTAAAAAATCACATTTTTACTCTAAAAAGGTACTTTATGGTATTTTTGTGAAAACCTGAAGCAAAACCTGGTTTAAATAGCTCTAAAAATACTTTAAAGAGTTAACTAAACTATGAGAACACCAATCTAACATATGCTTCATAATTATCCTTCAATATCACTAATAATGCACAAAAAACAAGATTTTTTGTTAAGATACTACAAGATATGGAGAAAAGGTGTTAATTATGAGCTAATACCTCCTAAAGACCTTATGAAACACCAAGAGTTCCAGCTCCCTCCTCAAGTATGCAGAATTGCTCCCAAACACCTCAAAAAGCCCCTTTTTCCTATGGTTTTGTGAAGGAAAGTGTTGTTTTTATGTAGGGTTTTGTTTGGCCTCAAGGGGAAATGAAAAGGAGAAGAGGAGATGAACAAAATGGGGTTGTTGCTGCTGGAATTTCTGCTGGAGTTTCAGAAATGAGAGAAGAGAGAGAAGAGAGAAGGAAATGGTCAATTAAAGGTCAAATTCCTACCTAACCACCTTGCCTCTAATTCCCTTTTTAAATTTTGAATTTTTATAAAGGTTTGACTTGGTTAAATGGTGGGGATAAATAAAACCATGCAAGAAAAATGAAAGAGGGTTAACATGCTAACACTTAAAACCTAAGTCACAAAATGCTAAGTGTGCAAGTGTACACTAACACAAAAATTTTCCCACTTAGGATAAACACGACCAAAATAATTAATAACCCTAGAATTATATATATATAAATATATATATATATAAACACTTCACAACACAAATTATCACTATCCAAGAAGGAAAAATAAGATATCCGTTTTTATGAAAAACACGCACGCTTGCTAAATAACGCGAAAACATCCTAACGAATTTCAAGGCGATACAAAGAATGAAGTAGAAAACCAAACCGGCAAAAGTATCAAGACACTAAGATCTGATCGAGGTAGTGAATATTTGAGTGTCGAGTTCCTAGGTTACCTAAAAGAGAAAGGAATTCTCTCTCAGCTTACTCCTCCATACACTCCACAGTATAACGGTGTATCGGAGAGACGGAATCGAACCCTGTTGGATATGGTACGTTCCATGATGAGTAATGCTGAGTTACCGCGATCTTTCTGGGGTTATGCGCTAGATTCAGCGGCATATCTTCTGAACAGGGCTCCTACCAAGACTGTGCCTACCACCCCATATCAGATGTGGAGTGGGAAGAAATCTCATCTTCAGCATATGAAGATATGGGGATGTCCAGCTTTTGTTAAAAAGCAGCATGTGGACAAGGTCGAGGCACGATCAGTACAGTGTAAGTTTATGGGATATCCAAAGAACTCCAAGGGATATTATTTCTATTACGCAGAGGAACAAAAGGTTTTTGTTTCTCGTAATGCCCATTTTCTAGAACAGCAGTTTTTAGAAAAGGAAATAAGTGGGAGTGAAATAGAACTGGAAGAAATTCCAGAACCAAAAACTACGACTGAAAATTTGGTAGAACCAGTAGTTCAAGAAGATCAAGACATTCCCGCACCCCTCCGCAGGAGTAGTAGGCCGTCTCATCCGCCTGAGAGATACTACGGTTTTCTCATAGATGGGGATAGAGAGGATTGCATCATAGATGATGATGGACCTACTAGCTTCCAGCAGGCCATCCAGAGTGGCGACTCGGTACGATGGCTAGATGCAATGCGGACCGAAATGGAGTCCAAGTACACCAACAAAGTATGGACTTTGGACTTTTCTCCAGATGGGGTAAAACCCATAGGATGCAAATGGATCTTCAAGAAAAAGATTGGTGTAGATGGACAGGTGGAAACCTATAAGGCTAGACTTGTTGCAAAGGGTTTTCGTCAAAGACCTGGTTTGGACTATGACGAAACTTTTTCTCGAGTGGCTATGCTCAAATCCATTCGGGTCCTTCTTGCTATTGCTGCCTTCCATGATTATGAAATCTGGCAGATGGACGTAAAGACGGCTTTTCTGAATGGTAATTTAGAAGAGTGCGTCTATATGGATCAGCCAGAGGGTTTCAATCAGAGTGGGAGCAGCGGGAAAGTATGCAAGTTGCTTAAATCCATTTATGGATTAAAGCAAGCATCGCGGAGTTGGAACATCTGTTTTGATGAAACGGTCAAAGAATATGACTTTATCAAAAATCCAGATGAACCATGTATATATAGTAAAGTTGTAGCAAGAACTGTTGTATTCCTCGTCTTGTACGTGGATGACATTCTATTAATAGGAAATGACATTCCTATGCTACAATCTATCAAAGGATTCTTGTCACACAGGTTCTCCATGAAAGACCTGGGTGATACCTCTTACATTCTGGAGATCCGGATCTATCGTGATAGATCTAAGAGGATGTTGGGACTTTCGAAGTCCAGGTATATCGACACTGTACTGAAAAGATTCAGTATGGAAGATTCTAAGCGCGGTAATCTACCGGCTTGTCACGGAATCACCCTATCCAAAGATATGTCTCCCAAGACTGATTTGGAAAGGGAACGCATGTCTATTATACCATACGCTTCTGAGGTAGGCTCTATAATGTATGTGATGTTGTGCACCAGACCAGATGTAGCTTATGCACTAAGCGTGGTAAGCCGGTATCAGTCAGACCCAGGGGAGAAGCACTGGATAGCACTAAAGAACATTCTCAAGTACCTGAGAAGGACTAAAGAAATGTTCTTGGTTTACGGCGGAAAAGACCTTAAGATGGAGGCCTATGCTGATTCTGGCTTCCAGAGTGATAAGGACGATTCCAAATCCATGTCAGGTTATGTCTTTACCCTTAATGGAGGGGCGGTGTGCTGGAAGAGTTCCAAGCAGGACACCGTTGCTGACTCGACGATGGAAGCGGAGTATATTGCTGCTTGTGATGCCGCAAAAGAAGCAGTCTGGATGAAGAAGTTCCTAACAGAACTTCAGGTGGTTCCTACCATTGTTGATCCAATACCTCTGTATTGTGACAACAACGGAGCTATAGCTTTAGCGAAGGAACCAAGGTCCCATCGGAAGTCCAGACACATCTTAAGGCGGTATCACCTCATCAGGGAGATCATTGATCGTCGGGAGATCGAGGTCCGGAGAGTTGCTACTGAAGAGAACATTGCTGATCCATTCACGAAGGCCCTACCTCAGATTCAGTTCGAGAGGCTACTCGAGATCATCGGTCTTCGATATGCCAATACATGGCCCCAGTGCAAGTGAGAGATTGTTAGTGTATATGCCCTAGGGGGCATTATTGTATCATACTAGTTTGTATATTACTTAATGGAAACTTGGGATATTCACATGTATATAACAGTCTTGCTAAAAATGGTAGTATGCTACTTAGTTTTTCTATCTTAATATGTGAGTATACGTATTGATAGAGCTCTTAGGATCTTGCTTGACTACCAGCGTTGTGATGGCAGTCACACTAGTGGGGGCTGGGTAGTCTACAAGCACATCCTTATTCAGGTCCCTAGTCGTAGGATTATCGAGACAGGGCATCGATACTCCAGTGTAGACTAGTATGTACGCTTCTCATCCCAGTTGGAGAGATGGTCTGTCCCACAGCCGTCAGTACGTTGTACTGGAGATAGTATGCAGGTGCTCGTTAGGTTACGGATACACCGGACAGGACTCACGGGGAACTGTTAGTTGGTATTATACCCATCGTCAGTTAACAGTTCCCAGGTGACATGAGTACAGCATAGTCCGCAGACTTGACACTGCTACTTCGCTTCGAGTGTATCCCACTGTTCTTAGATTGCTACCCTACCACGGCTCAAAGGAGTCGTGCAAACAGGTAGCAGTTGGGTGCAGTCCCGAGCACTTGGAGGCAGTGGCGGTTAGACAGGATTCGTCTCTCCCGGTATTGGGAATTGATATCGCGCTGTGTCAGAGAGCCATTACGCAAATTCCCTGGCCAGGGCAAGCGAGATTTACTGGTAGGTTCCAGTTGTTTTCTCAGGGTTTAATGGGCTACGCTCCGACACGACTTATACCGCTATTAGGGGACTGACGCTTGCCGCCCCCTAGGCCCGATATGCGATAGTCTTAGACGAACAGACAGGACTGTACGGAGATTGTCACATCAGGCCCAGTAGGAGTTCGGATGGGTTTCCTCATCGTCCTTCTTATCGACATCTACCTGGGGACCGTTACGTACAGCTAATGCCGCTTGCGGTCTGTAGTTAAACCCACTGCCAGCGTAGTAGTCGAGTCTTTAGAGTCCCACACAGAGAGTTTCCCTACTCCAGGCAAAACGATATAGATGTCGTATGGTTTTACGACAAGGGATCGGACGCATACGTGTGTTTACGCACGTACGACATCCGGACAGGTTTTACTAGTCGGCTTTGGTTTAAGCCAGTTTCTAGTATCCGGTTATTAGATTTATACTTTCTAAAGTTTTTCCGTATTTTCACGGATAGGAGGGGCGTTCTCGTAATTTCGCGAGAAGCTTCTAGAAGGTTGGTGACTTGGGGGTTAAGGTGGCATAAGCATTAAATGAGATTAGTGACTCATTTGTGTGATTCATCCTTGTCATTAATGCATCATAAATGCTTAATGACTCATGTAGATGAATCACTCATTTGTATTTATGAAGCATGGTTGTTAAATCCTTTATATTATTATTTTGATAATGATAATGCTTCATATATATCATGAGAGATCATTATCTCATTCCATTCTCTTGCTCACATTCTCTCTCCTCAAGCTCTCTCTCTTCAAACCCTAATCCTCCCCTCTCATGTGTTGAGACCAAGGATTAGAATAGACTACTTAATCCATAACGCTTCTCTATATCACCTAGGTTACTTAGATTAGCACTTTAAGAAACCTAGTTACCTCCAGTTAGAGGTGAAGCTTGAAGTAAACCTCTCGGGTGGATCATATATTACATAGAGAAGGCCGGAGAGGACGTGGAGAACGAAACTACGAAGGACACGGTTCATTAGGTATAATCTCTTTTCATAGTAGTTGATAACTTCTATGATTCTTGTTAGTTATAGTTTAGCAAAGATTCTCGGTTAGTCGATGTTTACGCCTAAAACAAGATCGGTTTTCATAATTCCGCCTCCCCGCAAGTCGTGGGGTGTTGTACATCGACTTACAACTACGACTATGAAATCTGGCAGATGGACGTTAAGACGGCATTTCTAAATGGAGATTTAGAAGAATGCGTTTATATGGATCAGCCGGAGGGCTTCATTGACAGTGGGAGCAGCGGGAAAGCATGTAGATTGCTTAAATCCATATATGGGTTAAAGCAGGCATCACGGAGTTGGAACATCTGTTTCGATGATGTTATCAAAGTGTTTGATTTTATCAAAAATCCAGATGAACCTTGTGTTTATAAGAAGGCTGTAGGAAGAGCTGTCGCATTCCTCGTATTGTACGTGGATGACATTCTTCTGATAGGAAATGATATTCCTATGCTACAGTCGGTCAAATCTATCTTATCACTAAGGTTCTCCATGAAGGACCTGGGTGATGCCACATACATTCTGGGCATTAGGATCTATAGGGATAGATCCAAAAGGTTATTGGGATTGTCCCAAACCAGGTACATCAACACCATCCTAAAATGGTTTAGTATGGAAGACTCCAAGCGGGGTGCCTTACCCGTTTGCCATGGGGTCACTCTCTCCAAGGACTCTTGCCCAAAGACCGATGAAGAGAGATCTCGCATGAGCATTATACCCTATGCTTCGGCAGTAGGATCTATAATGTATGCGATGTTATGTACACGCCCAGATGTAGCTTATGCACTTAGTGTTGTAAGCAGGTATCAATCCAACCCAGGGAAGAATCACTGGATAGCTGTGAAGAACATTCTTAAGTACTTGCGAAGGACTAAAGAATTGTTCTTGGTGTATGGTAATGGAGATCTCCAAATGGAGGCCTTTACCAATTCGAGCTTCCAGAGCGATAAGGACGACAGCAAATCTATCTCAGGGTTTGTATTTACCCTCAATGGAGGGGCGGTAAGTTGGAAGAGTTCCAAACAGGATACCGTTGCAGACTCTACGATGGAGGCTGAGTACATTGCTGCGAATGATGCCGCCAAGGAAGCCGTCTGGATGAGGAAGTTCGTCTCGGAGCGAGGAGTAGTTCCAACCATTATTGATCCAATACCATTGTATTGTGATAATAATGGGGATATGGCGTTAGCCAAGGAGCCCAGGTCCCATCAGCGATCCAAACACATCCTGAGGCGCTTTCATTTGATCCGGGAGAATGTAGATCGCCGCGAGATCGAGATTAAGAGAGTAGACACAAAGAATAACGCCGCGGATCCACTCACCAAGGCCCTCCCTCAGCCGCAGCATGAGCGACTTTTTGAGATGTTGGGTATGAGATACACCAATAACTGGCCTTAGTGCAAGTGGGAGATTGTTGGATATATGTATGCCCTAGAGGCCATTATATGATAGTGGATGTATTTATACATGTATGTATGTATATATATATATATATATATAGATATAGATATATATATTCAGTGTACATTCTTGCTCGTCATGATAGTATACTATCTGGTTCTTCTTTATCTGACATGTTGATTTGATAATGCTTTTATTCATTCATACATGTTGATAAAGCCCTGAGGATATAGGCTTGACTACTGTGATTATGATGGAGATCATACTAGTGGGACATCTATAGTTTATAAGCATATCCTGGAATGTCCCTAGTCGTAGGTGTATCGAGACGAGGTATTGATATACCAGAGTAGACTAGCGTATATGATACTAGACCCATATGATGGGCGATGGATGTTCCCACATTCATCGATGTTTGACATCGAGATCGTATACGGGTGCTCAGTGGTGATGTCACGACCCAAGTTTGGATGTGACAGGCACTTAGATTGTATCATATCTAAAGATATGCACAAATCCAAGTAAGCCAAAAACCAAGATCAAATACCTTATTTCGGAATTATTTATGAAAATTTAGTTTTTAAGTAGAAATCTCAAGTTATGAAGTTAATTCATTAAACAATAATAAAGGTTAAGTTTAGTTGCATTCCGAGTTGGAATCAACAATATCAACAATGAAACATGAATAAAACATATAGAACATCCCTGAATCTCATAAAGAAAGAAGCTATGAAACTGATCAACAGATCTCAACTGTACATATATATACCATCTCTCTTTCTAAGTCAAAATACAATCTGATGGAGTCTTTCTAGATACAATATACAAAATGGAAGGTTACTACACACGTAACCTACCTATCAAAAGATGGAATACAACTGCAAAAGTGATCCTGCCTCGCAGCTACCCGTCTACTCTATCCCTGCAAGGAACTGTGGCACAACGGGGATGAGTTGCCAACTCAGTGAATACGACTAACATATAACGACGAATAAAGTAAATATGGTAATCATGCTAATGAACATGAATCAATATGATATATGAGTATATGTGAAATCCAACAATAAATCCCATCATACTTCTGAAATCACAACTCAATATAAATCATCTCTCGGTGTCTATCAACGACACAAAACTTTCATTTCTTATAGGCATCATTCCCCGAATGATCCTATACCCATAATATCGGTCGTCATCCTCTAGATGCACGCCGCATATTTCTATAACCAATATCCGGAATCGAGTAACCTCGCTAGGCTCCCCCGTCTCAATACGGCTATCCTGCCCCTCGGTCTCGACCGGGTCCACCATGTATCCAACTGTATATCTCCCCCACTCAGTATGGATAACATAAATCCGCGACCGTATATCTCCCCCACTCGGTCCGGAATAAAACCAAAAACAGAAATCATCTCATGGTGGACATGTCACATCAATCATGAAAATACTGGATTTATGTAATAGTATTCAAAACTCAAAACCATAAATCCTCAAATCTGTGTCTATCTCATATCCAACATAGAAATACGTATAAAGCAACAAGATGTAAATAATGAAATCTACCAATATACTTGACATGTGAAATACGATGTAATCCATGTTAATAAATATGATATTTAAGTGTATGTGACATGGCAATATCGACGAGGTGTGTGTAGCATATAAAATGTGCACGTGGCATGACTCGTCGATAACTGTGAAGTGTTCTAACAACTAAGCAATATACAAGTAGTTTAATGAATGAAATTCTAACATTTAAACATGATGATATAATTATTGCATTAAGTAAAACCACGGGCGAAACACGCCATCTTTACAAAATTCCCCGGTAGATGTTTAGTCTACTCACCGGAAAAATCGAATTTACTCCGGAATCGCTAATCCTTTCCCTTTCCTCGCGGCTTCCGTACTTCTCGTATCCGCGTCTAAATATACCAAGTTTACATGTATAAGCAAAGCGACTATTCCGATATAACGGACATAGAAACACGCTAACCCACATAAGTTATATACTATCTGATCTTTTCAAGTTATTAAACACTTAGTCTTGCTGGATTTTAACCCTAATCTGTACTGGTTCAGAAATTAAAACGCGACATGATTTCATCGTGTCGTATTAAGCGTTTTACGATTCCTTTTCCGATATATCATTCCAGATTTAGATTACAGTAAACTAAGTTAAATCAACAGTACCAAATTAGTCCAAATTGTATACTGTAAACACCCCAATTGACAAAACCCACAAAGCCATCAACATGGCCGGCGACGCCGGCCAAACTCCTTCTGTCGCCGGCCCAAAACCGGCCCCCTGCCTCCGTCTTCTGGTGGTTCATTCTAGTTGTTACCTACATCATTTCTACTATGTTGAATTTATTTAATTATGTTCCAAATTATAGCAGATTCTAACAGACTCTTATTTGAACTAAAATACGATATTATGTGACTTGATTAACTTTACACTAATTAGGCTACAGAATCTAATCCCTACTGAGTTTAAGAGTTTTACCCTCCTATGTTGCTGTAGGAATAACCCTCCAAAGATCTACAAGCTCCTCTTAGCTTGATGATGATCCAACTCAAGAACAAGCTCCTTCTTCTTCCTCTTCTTCCTCTTGTTCTTCCTTCTTTCTCTTTTACTTTTCTTTTTCTTTAATTCAATTCAGTTTGATTCTGTATTTTAAACTGAAATGAGCTATTTGTATGTGAGAAGGAAGGGATAAGGTAAGGTGGAGGTGTCAAGTGAAGGAGTGTGGGTGTTTCATGCAAGAAGGAGGTGGAGAATGAAGGTGGCAAGAAAGCATAAGGTGTTTTGGTGATTATCTTCTCATTTTTCCTTTTTCTTTTGTTTTATTTTGAATTTCATTTCAGAACTGAATTGATAACCCTTTATTCACTTAAACCCTTGACAATCTTGTATTAGCATAAAACTCAACTTTACAATTTAACCCCTCACAACTTACTTATTATAAAACACATCTTTTGTTAAAATGAAGCTAAAATTATCATTAAAACCCTTATAACTTATTTAAATTACATTCTAAAATTCTAATATAATTTGTATTACAATTAACTTATGAAGATTAACATATTTGATTTTAACCATTTTGTGATTTATCAGCTTATTCTAAATTTAATTAATTTTATTTATTTCTAGCTTTTTCCTAATTGTTACAATATTCCCCCCTTAAGAAAATTCGGTCCCCGAATTTAAAATAATTACTAACATACCTAAGAAAAGATGTGGAAATTTCTTCCGCATCGCGTCCTCCATCTCCCAAGTAATCTCCTCGCGATCCTTTCCTTGCCAGAGAACCTTTACAGATGGCAGTATCCTTGATCGTAGTTGCTTGGCCTGTCTGTCCAGAATAGCAACTGGCTGCACTGTGAAGGATAGATCTGGCTCAAGCTGTAGAGTCTGATGATGGATCGCGTGAGATGGATCGTGAAGATATCTGCGAAGCATCGAAACATGGAACACTGGATGTACGTCGGGAAAACCGGGTGGAAGTGCTAACCGATAAGCCACAGCGCCCACTCTCTCTAAAATCTCGTATGGTCCAACATATCTGGGGCTGAGCTTCCCTTTCTTCCCGAAGCGCATCACACCTTTCATTGGAGATACTCGAAGGAACACATGATCTCCCACATCAAACTCAAGTTTACGTCGTCGTCGATCTGCGTATGACTTCTGTCTGCATTGTGTTGGAGATAGTGCCCTCAAAGTCAATTATTAGGTCACAGGTACGTGATTGTAATGATTGAGGGAGGACCTATCCCGGTAGGACAGTCTTACTCGAGATGATAGTATGCTATCTGGTTTACCTTTATCATCGTATACTGCTTTAGGTGACATGACACGTCGCTATTACACGTTGATAGAGCCCCTAGGATTCTTGCTTGACCACCAGCAGTATGAGGGCGATCATATAAGTGGGAGCTGGGGGTCTACAAGCATATCCTTAAAAGGTCCCTAGTCGTGGGAGTTTCGAGACCGGGCATCGATACTCCATTAGTAGACTAGTGTATACAGTCGAGACCCCGACGAGGGGCGGTGGCTGGTCTCACAAGCCACTGGTGTCAGTTGGATCACCTAAGATGTATACAGGTGCTCATTGGGTTATGAGTACACCGGACAGGACTCGCCGGGAACATGCTAGTTGGTCATATACCAGACGTCAGATGGCAGTTCCCTGGTGACATGTGTGCAGGTTAGTTCATCGACCTGGGGATCGTCATTTGTCTCGTGTGAGTTCCCACTGTACTTTGATTACTACCCTACCACGGCTCAAAGGAGTCGTGCAAACAGGTTTTAGTTGGGTACAGTCCCGAGCCACATGGAGGCAGTGAGCGTATCTTCAGGGGTTCGTCTCTCCCGGTATTGGGGGTGAGATCGTGCTGTGTCTAGGAGAGCCATTACACAAAGTCCTTGGCCAAGGCAAGGAGATTTACTGGTAGGTATTCCAGTAGTATCTCAGGGTGTTCTGGGCTACACTCCGACACGACTTGTACCGCTTTTGGGGGTCTGACTTTTACCAACCCCCTAGGCCCGCCATGCGATACTCATAGACGAACGGACCGGACTGCACGGATATTGTTACTGACAGGCTCAGTAGGGTGTCAGGATGAGTTCGCTCATCGACGTCCCTTTTAGTCGATAGCTGGTGGCCCGTCACGTATTGGCTTATACCTCTGACGTGCTAGTGGTTAAATCCACAGCCATAGTATTGACGAGTCTTTAGAGTCCACCACACTTTTCAGTTACTCAAGTTTCGGGCGAAACGCTGTAGAGGCCGTATGGAGATATGGCAAGGTCCGATCAGATACGTGCGGTATTGCACGGATCAGGATCGGACAGTTTTGTACTAGTGGCCGTATAGTTATATGGCAGGGTTTGATCTGATACGTGCGGTATTGCACGGATCAGGATCGAACGGATTTAACTAGCCGGCTTTGGTTTAAGCCGGTCCTAGTTTAGTACAGTGTAGATTTTGTCTCATTACATTTGTATTTCGGTCGGAATACAGATGCGGGTGTGTATGCACAGTATTGGGGTTTTCCTGTAATTTATTACGGGACCAGTTTTCTGGAGTTGCCAGTTTGCATTCCGTTCCGGCCGGTTTTCCTTTGTTCTTTCCCGGCCGGACTTTTCCGATGGAGGGGGTAATTTGCAGTTTTGCAAATTACAATTGTGGAGGGGTTTTCTTATAAAAGATTGATATGATAGCTTTCATATTTTTTTGCACCATTGACTTGCTTTTTATTGTGATTGAAAGGGTATGGGTTGAATAGTAGAACAAGCATGGTTCATGTTTGTTTGTGGTCACCTCTTGACTTCTCCTACACTCACCTCCCTTCTAGCTTCATATGGTTTTTTCTCCACCCTTTATTCTCACTTGATGAATAAGTCTTTCATGGTTGTGAGAAGAAGAAGAGAGAGCTTCATTCATGAGAGTTTTCTTTCTTGATCTAGTTTTCATGCTAGAAAAATGCAAGCACCATTTTTCTAATCCTTGTTTCCTCCATCATCCTCATTGGCAACAACATAACCCCAAAGAGACAAGCATCTTCTACACTACATTCTACAGCATATCTTGAGCATGTCGAGTTGCCGGCTTCATGCTCGAGTTGCCTCGGTATTGAGGCGGGAGCCCGTAAAAGACGCAGGCGATGTGGTGCCCCTTTCCGACGAGGAGGAGACGGACGGAGATCCCGCAAGGAGATCGGAGTGGAGATGAAGACCGGAGGACTTGGATCGTCGGTATATCTCTATTCCCATTCTTGTAGATAGCTTAGACTAGTTAATGGTTCGATCCGGAGTTTAGTGCGCGGTGGTGCCGGTTTGCAAAGTCCGCAAAATTTTAGTTATTCACCGCTTCCGCATTCCGGCGTCGGATTGACGGCCGGGGCGCCGCCGTGCACTTACAGTGGTATCAGAGCCTCGCCATTAACTTAGTCTAGCTTTGTGTAATGTGTTTTTCAGTTCCGATCGATCGAAATGTCCAAAAACCCGTATTTGCCCACGACAGTTTCTGTTGAAATTTTTTGGTCTCGAAAAATTTTTCAGGTTGTAAAATATTGATGTACTGGAAAATCTAAGAGTTCTGTAAAAATTTGATGAAGTAACTCCACAGTTGGAGCGCGGAACCGCCGCGAAAACCCCCTTTGTGCGGCCCTTCCGCCGCGCACTATTCACATCACTTCACCATTTTTTTACAGAGGCCTTATGGGCTTAAAATATGGGCTTTGGAATATTAAAGTTGGGCCAATTGTTTCTGTGAGTGCTACAGTTTTCTTTGGGGCCCACTTGTTAATTGTTTGATCAATCGGAAAATTTTAAACACATTTTTCACAGTATTTACATTATATCTGCGACCGTGAATGTCACTCGATCGGTAAATTCGGTCTAACTGCTATAGCCCGGTTAGACGGATTTGCGAACGTGACTTTCACGTTGATGTTCTATGTATTTGCTGTGATGTTGCGGATCGGTCGTGGGGGATAGCCTGGATGCAATGCTAGTACAGTTTTGGTTGTATAATGTACATTTGATATTGCGGGGCGAGCGTCCGACATGTGGACTGCCGTCACTGCCTGTTTGTATTATTCTTTTGGGGCACGACCTGGTTGCGGTCGATGTACCCGGTGTATGTATATTTTACTTTCTGTACTAGGATTGCCCCGCGGAGGGGTGCACGGATAGCCGGGTTCTGGAGGGCAACAAGCCCGCATCTCATGGCATTGGGACGGAGGGGGCTTCACTCCAGGATTGGCGGACTATTCGCCGCACTCGTAGGGGGTACAGGTTGACCCAGGAGGGGTGCCCAAGTGACCGGATTCCGTGAAGTGCTGGGTGGTCCATTCACGGTGCTGAAGGGGGCTGCCTCGCTTCAGGTTTTGGCGGGTGACTTGCCGCGCCCGTAGGGGTCTAGGTTTTCATTGCACAGGCTATCCACACGACCAGGGGAACGTCGGGTTTCAGCGGCTCTGTGAAACCCGGGGATCCCAGATATCTGTATTGTTTCTGTGATGCTGTTCATTCTCTGTGATGTTGCATTTTATTCACGCCTTGAGCGAATATAATATATTGGTATATATATTAGTAGATGTTGTATATGTTTTGCATCCGCGCTAGTCCAGTCCCCGCTCTGTCGTTAGTTAGCTAACCTAACGGGTAATGACGGGACCCAGTGGCGAATGCGGATGGCATATACGTACGTCAGTATATTTTCGTTCTTTGTGGTGTGATCAATTGATGGGACTGCATTGATTCGGATCAATGCAAAGTTTAAAACAAACCTTATATGATGTTGTTGGAACACTTTTCAAAAAGCTGTTATTGCAAGGACGTTCACTTTTGTTTTGCATCGTGGTATTCATTTGGAATATCCTGCTCCTCAGTCGACGAGGCATGGGCCGAGATCCCTTCACCGGGAGTGACCCCTTGGACAGAAGTTTGCGTCAGGGCATTAACTTCACTATAGCCGATTACTTTTGCTTTGCACCGTGGTATTCAGTTGGAATATCCTGCACCCCATTCTACGGGGAAAGAGCCGAGATCCCTTCACCGGGAGTGACCTCTTTAGCAACGGTTTTTCGTCACTATATTTTTAAAAGCTATCAGTTCCTTCAACGATATCAAGTTCTTTACGTTAAAGGTTTTCGCCAGAAACCATTCGTAGCCCTCCGTCGTTTCAGACGGGTAGCACGTAGTATTCATGCTATGTTTGTTGGCCTTCGTCAAGGCATAGTGTATGGTAGCTGCTTGTTGCCTTTCTGCAGCATAGATAGATGCGTTGGTTTGGGACAGTCGTATAGCCTTGTTGGCCTTCGTCAAGGGCTTGTGCGGGTGGGTTCAAATCAACCTGGAGAATGACGGGTAGAACTTGACATGTGACTTATGATTTGTTGGCCTTCGTCAAGGTCATAAGAGCATGGGGCAGAAATCACATCGGGAGTTTCAAAAGTACTGAAACTTGCCAGATATGCGCATACCTTCTGGAGTGTGATACCGTGAGCGGATTCCGTCACGTTATCATGCGATGAGAGTTGGATCCCGATTCCCACTGATGAGTTAGTTTACTCCTCGGGTGACCCCGACTAATTCTTCTTTCAGGTTTGGAGGAGAATTTGAGGTACAGTGGGAGGATTCCAGATTAGATAAATTGGTAACCATTCTGATCTATGTTAGAGTGCACGCTGAGTGTTTCTTTTCTCTCTCTCTTTGGCAGCGACCATTGACCCGACCCTAAGACTTTGACTCAGTGACCAAGTTGACCGAACCTTCTTTACACCGGCTTTTGGATTGTCAGAGTTGCAGACCTCATTGCCACTCCTACTTTTACCCTTTTCTCCAGGACACCCCGTATTACTGCGAACGTCCACTTCCATTGGACAAAGCCATCGTATGGTTAGATACGAACTCGAAGGAATTCGAGGATGGTTTCCGGTTCTGGAGAAAACGGATAGGATTATTCAGTTGTCTTTTCCCTTTTACCTTTTCTCAAGTTATGAGTACTCCTTGGTTTAGGAGATAGTACACCTATTATGCAGATTGGATAGTCTTCTTCCAAACCTTAGGCTGGTGCCGACCGGTAGGGAATGGAGAAAACCAATTAGCCTAAACGGTGTGCAGAAGGTATTAAGATTAAGACAAAGCAAGGGATTAGTAAGAGGGCAAAGTAAATTGCAACAGATATTCACGACCAAACCAAATATTTCGTTACCACTCCCACATCACCTTTGTATTTCTCCAGGACACTCCGTATCACTACGAAGATCCACAGTTTATTTGGATACTCCATCGTATGGTTATATACGAACTCGAATGGAACTTGTTCCAGTTCGGGGATGGATTCTGGTCCAGGAGAAATAGGAATAAAGTACATTCAGGTGTCTTTTATCTTCACCTTCTCTCGCGTTGCGAGTGCTCCTGAGATTAGGACAGTACACCCTTTATGCTTATTGGATAGTCTTCTTCCAAACCATAGGCTGGTGCCGAACGGTAGGGAAGGAAGAAAACTATTTGGCCTAAAGGGGTGTGCAGAAGGTAAAGACTAAAGACATATGAAGGGATTTGGAGAGGTGGCAAAGAATTATACGGTTATAGTTGTGAATTTGGATAATGGAAGAGGCATTACTAAGAATACCGGGATACCCCACCGAAACATTTCAATGTTTCAGTTTCACTGTGTACTGTTAAAAGAAAACTGATTTCCCGATTAGATACTTGCTCCAGGGTATGTATTTACCAGGTATGATTCTCACATCTGTATGGTTTTACAGATGATGAGTGGGAGTAGGTTATTGGGAATTGGGTGATCATCCTCATTATATCGGGATTCGTTGTAATCGGTGATATTTGAGGAAATCACCTGGGCTGTTTGCCGGTCGGCAAATATTTGGTTTTGAATATCCGCAGTTATGCACCAATTTCAAATTGATATATCTGTACGTCTATTTTCATAGAGTGAGATATACCTTTCTGAAATTATGTCTACGACATTTACCTATATCAGTGGATGGTTAGGTAAGGAGCATTAAACAGCGGTGTAATTCTTCTTAACCATAAGTACAGTTTTCAACCTACGACACACAGTGAATGAGTTATCAGACTCAAGGGACTTATACAGAGTATTGTATGTTGTCCAGGGTCCATCAGGACAGAGGGGTTGGTCCTCGTACTACATTCAGTTTACTTATGACTTCTCTAATTTTTAGACAGGTGTTTTGTGGAAACACAGGGTCCGAATTTGGAGAAGTTATAGGTATTTGAATAGAGTAGAGAACCAGGTATAGCAAGTATCGGGATTCTTCAAAGAGATCGAAGATGTAGATACTTGTGTATGGTATTCAGTTGATAGTAATGATAAAGAGATCTTGCTTCTCTTTCAGGTTACTCATAATTGGAAGTATTCCTAAGTTGAGTAACGCTGATCGGCCTCTTTCCATTTAGTTGACATGCACTGGAGACAGCTGCATGATTTGAATCTGGTTCAATTAAATCAGTGCCTCTGTTTTTATATTGGATATAGAACAGTTCATATCTTAACGATGTTAAGGTACGGGGAGTTGTCCGGTTTATGATTAAAACCAGACACTGGATAACTCGAGGCACGTTTCTGTAATGGCTGTTTGTGGGTTGACCCAGGCTATGACGAGGGTTGACTTTCTACCATCTGGATGAACAATAGCGATATTGTTCTAGACTCGCCACAATTTTATTAAAAATGGATTTTTTCAAGAAAACAATAGTGGGAGTATGGTAGAACTGGAAGTAATTCCAGAACCACAAACGATTACTGAAGATTTGATAAGGAACCTAAAGATTCAATCTGGATTGACATTCCATTGGCCACTCCGCAGATACGGTGGGTAACTTCAGGCACCCGAGAGGTACTACGGTAGCCTCAAGGACGGTGACAGGGAAGTTCTTGTTTACCCACAATTACCATTGCTGTTGTTCCAGGCTGCGAGACCCGGCGGGAGGATGAGTATAGCGTCGTTCTAAACTAGTTTTAGAAGTGTACGTCTATATGACTCTGCCAGAGGGTTGTCGTAGTCAGTGGGAGCAGCGGAAGCATTGGTGGACAGGTAGCTTATGTCTATTTATAGACTAGAGCAGATGTAGCGGAGATAGATCATCTATTTCTGACGTGACAGTCATGGGTTTGACTTCATCAGAATAGGGGATGGATCTGTTGAGAAGGTAGTAGGGTGTGATATCCTGGTATTTGGATGATATACACAGAGTAGGAAAAGAAACTCCTACACTACGATCGGTTATACTTTGGTCGTCACACAGTGGTTTCTCCACAAAGGACTTGGACATTATATCAGACATACTGGTTACTAGATCTATGGTTTTAGATCTAGATTTGGGTGGTTTCTCAATCAGGGTACCTTGACAGCATTCTAAGAGTATTTAGAATGGACGACTCCTAGCACGGTAGTATACCTGCAGGTGATGGAGTCACCCTCTCCAAAGGTGTCTTACAGACTAAAGGGGAGAGGGACGTGTATGATTGGCAGATCACTTGCTTAGACAATTGAGTCAATCATGAGATGTCAAGTACCACACCAGATGTTGTTCTTGCACTAGATGCAATAAGTTGACATTAATCCAATCCTGGAGAAACAGTCGGAAGCAGTTTTAGAACATAAGTGGATGTTCTAGGGATATGATAACGACAGCCTCATTCGGGAAACAGTTATCATTCCAGGCTTCCAAGGTGACATGGACGACAAGGAGGTTGTCAGAGTTATAGTTTTCCCTCTGACGAGGGGCAGTATTTTGGACAGGTGATCCAAGGCAATACTGAGGGAGGCATGGCACGCAGGATACTGATTAAGTTCAGTTGACGATACAGTCTAAGAAGTTTGGATTTGGAGTTCATTTATGAGCTATGTCCCATCAGACATCCAGGCACATTCTAAGACAGGTATTGCTCATTTCGGGAGATGGGTTTCTCCGCGAACTTGAGATATAGAGAGACATAGAAAGAAACAACTAAGCGGATCCACTCACTGAGGCTATTCCTCGAACGCAATAGTTCCGCAAACGAGCTTTGTGAGACTGACTAGTAGAGGAGTTGGATGTTCGGTATCACACGGGCTGTGAGTATGCGACATCGCAATAATTAGCCTTGAGTGCAAGTGGGAGATTGTTGGAGATAGTGCCCTCAAAGTCAATTATTAGGTCACAGGTACGTGATTGTAATGATTGAGGGAGGACCTATCCCGGTAGGACAGTCTTACTCGAGATGATAGTATGCTATCTGGTTTACCTTTATCATCGTATACTGCTTTAGGTGACATGACACGTCGCTATTACACGTTGATAGAGCCCCTAGGATTCTTGCTTGACCACCAGCAGTATGAGGGCGATCATATAAGTGGGAGCTGGGGGTCTACAAGCATATCCTTAAAAGGTCCCTAGTCGTGGGAGTTTCGAGACCGGGCATCGATACTCCATTAGTAGACTAGTGTATACAGTCGAGACCCCGACGAGGGGCGGTGGCTGGTCTCACAAGCCACTGGTGTCAGTTGGATCACCTAAGATGTATACAGGTGCTCATTAGGTTATGAGTACACCGGACAGGACTCGCCGGGAACATGCTAGTTGGTCATATACCAGACGTCAGATGGCAGTTCCCTGGTGACATGTGTGCAGGTTAGTTCATCGACCTGGGGATCGTCATTTGTCTCGTGTGAGTTCCCACTGTACTTTGATTACTACCCTACCACGGCTCAAAGGAGTCGTGCAAACAGGTTTTAGTTGGGTACAGTCCCGAGCCACATGGAGGCAGTGAGCGTATCTTCAGGGGTTCGTCTCTCCCGGTATTGGGGGTGAGATCGTGCTGTGTCTAGGAGAGCCATTACACAAAGTCCTTGGCCAAGGCAAGGAGATTTACTGGTAGGTATTCCAGTAGTATCTCAGGGTGTTCTGGGCTACACTCCGACACGACTTGTACCGCTTTTGGGGGTCTGACTTTTACCAACCCCCTAGGCCCGCCATGCGATACTCATAGACGAACGGACCGGACTGCACGGATATTGTCACTGACAGGCTCAGTAGGGTGTCAGGATGAGTTCGCTCATCGACGTCCCTTTTAGTCGATAGCTGGTGGCCCGTCACGTATTGGCTTATACCTCTGACGTGCTAGTGGTTAAATCCACAGCCATAGTATTGACGAGTCTTTAGAGTCCACCACACTTTTCAGTTACTCAAGTTTCGGGCGAAACGCTGTAGAGGCCGTATGGAGATATGGCAAGGTCCGATCAGATACGTGCGGTATTGCACGGATCAGGATCGGACAGTTTTGTACTAGTGGCCGTATAGTTATATGGCAGGGTTTGATCTGATACGTGCGGTATTGTACGGATCAGGATCGAACGGATTTAACTAGCCGGCTTTGGTTTAAGCCGGTCCTAGTTTAGTACAGTGTAGATTTTGTCTCATTGCATTTGTATTTCGGTCGGAATACAGATGCGGGTGTGTATGCACAGTATTGGGGTTTTCCTGTAATTTATTACGGGACCAGTTTTCTGGAGTTGCCAGTTTGCATTCCGTTCCGGCCGGTTTTCCTTTGTTCTTTCCCGGCCGGACTTTTCCGATGGAGGGGGTAATTTGCAGTTTTGCAAATTACAATTGTGGAGGGGTTTTCTTGTAAAAGATTGATATGATAGCTTTCATATTTTTTTGCACCATTGACTTGCTTTTTATTGTGATTGAAAGGGTATGGGTTGAATAGTAGAACAAGCATGGTTCATGTTTGTTTGTGGTCACCTCTTGACTTCTCCTACACTCACCTCCCTTCTAGCTTCATATGGTTTTTTCTCCACCCTTTATTCTCACTTGATGAATAAGTCTTTCATGGTTGTGAGAAGAAGAAGAGAGAGCTTCATTCATGAGAGTTTTCTTTCTTGATCTAGTTTTCATGCTAGAAAAATGCAAGCACCATTTTTCTAATCCTTGTTTCCTCCATCATCCTCATTGGCAACAACATAACCCCAAAGAGACAAGCATCTTCTACACTACATTCTACAGCATATCTTGAGCATGTCGAGTTGCCGGCTTCATGCTCGAGTTGCCTCGGTATTGAGGCGGGAGCCCGTAAAAGACGCAGGCGATGTGGTGCCCCTTTCCGACGAGGAGGAGACGGACGGAGATCCCGCAAGGAGATCGGAGTGGAGATGAAGACCGGAGGACTTGGATCGTCGGTATATCTCTATTCCCATTCTTGTAGATAGCTTAGACTAGTTAATGGTTCGATCCGGAGTTTAGTGCGCGGTGGTGCCGGTTTGCAAAGTCCGCAAAATTTTAGTTATTCACCGCTTCCGCATTCCGGCGTCGGATTGACGGCCGGGGCGCCGCCGTGCACTTACACATTGAGCCGCTTTCATTCTATCTCGTATTAATTGAATCTTCTCTGTAGTTTCCTGTACTATCTGCGGTCCCAATATACCATTCTCACTAAGTTCCGTCCAGCAAACTGGTGACCTACATTTCCTTCCATACAAGACTTCAAAGGGTGCCATCTGGATCGTCTCTTGAAAACTGTTGTTATATGAGAATTCCACCAAAGGTAGGTGACGATCCCAACTACCACCAAAATCTAGGCTACAAGCCCGAAGCATATCCTCTAGTATCTGAATGGTCCGCTCCGACTGACCATCTGTCTGTGGGTGGAAGGCTGTACTAAAACTCAGTCGTGTACCAAGAGCGTCCTGAAGTTTCTGCCATAGCCTGCTCGTGAACTGGGTACCTCGATCTGATACTATGCATGTTGGCACTCCATGTAAACGTACAATCTCATCGATATAAACCTGTGCATACTGAGCAAATCCATATGTCGTCTTTACTGGAAGAAAATGAGCGGCTTTTGTCAATCTGTCTACAATCACCCAAACGGAATCGTACCCTCTGCTAGTCCTGGGTAGACCCACCACAAAATCCATGGAAATCTGTTCCCATTTCCACTCTGGAATGGGTAAGGGTTGCAGCTCTCCAGCTGGCCTCTGGTGTTCTGCTTTAACTTGCTGACAAGTCAAGCATCGAGAAACAAAATCCGTAACATCCTTCTTCATTCCTTCCCACCAATAATTTTCCTTCAAATCACGATACATTTTGGTGGAACCAGGATGAATACTGTATACTGATCTGTGGGCATCCTCCAAAATATCACGCCTCAATCCGTCAGAATCTGGCACACAGAGACGAGTCCTAAAATGTAATACTCCATGATCATCAATCACGAACTCCGTCTCCTTGCCCTGCCTAACATGATCCATAATCTCCATCATGCGAGTATCTGTAGGCTGCGCATCTCGAATACGATCCAATAGCTGAGGTCTGGTGCGAACATGTGCTAGCTGACCTCCTGCCGGTGTGAACTCAAACTGTATACGACTATCACATAAGATCTGCCAGTCTGTAGAAGACTGTCTCTGCAAAATACTCAAATGAGATAAATTACCTTCAGGCCTCCGACTCAAGGCATCTGCTACAACATTTGCTTTGCCTGGATGGTACAAAATCTCACAGTCGTAATCTTTCACCAACTCCATCCATCTACGCTGCCTGAGGCTCAGATCTTTCTGCTGAAAGATATACTTTAAACTTTTATGATCTGTGAAGATTTGACACGTTTCTCCATACAAGTAATGTCTCCAAATCTTCAATGCGAATACTACAGCAGCCATCTCTAAATCATGGGTGGGGTAGTTTTGTTCATGCCTCTTCAACTGTCGAGAAGCATACGCTATAACCTTGCCGTGTTGCATCAACATACAGCCTAAGCCCACTCTAGAAGCATCGCAATATACGACAAAACCCCCTGACCCGGAAGGTAAAGATAATACAGGTGCAGTAGTCAAACGCGTCTTCAACTGTTGGAAACTCTGCTCACACGCATCTGTCCACTGAAAAAGAACTTCCTTCCTAGTCAATCCTGTCAAAGGTGCCGCTATCCGTGAGAAATCCTGTACGAAGCGTCTGTAATAACCTGCCAGACCTAAGAAACTCCGAACCTCCGTAACAGACATAGGTCTGGGCCAGTGTTGTACCGCTTCAATCTTCTTTGGGTCTACACTTATACCTTCTCTCGTAACTATGTGACCCAAGAACTCCACACTATCGAGCCAAAAATCACACTTAGAAAATTTGGCATACAGCTGATGCTCTTTCAAGGTCTGCAACGTGATACGTAAGTGCTGCTCGTGCTCCGTCTGACTCCGAGAATATACAAGAATATCATCTATGAATACTATAATAAACCGATCAATAAATGGTCTAAAGATACTGTTCATCATATCCATAAAAGCTGCTGGAGCATTGGTGAGTCCGAACGACATCACCAGAAATTCATAATGCCCATATCTCGTACGAAACGCCGTCTTCGGAATATCGTCCTTCCGAACCCTCAACTGATGATACCCTGACCTCAAGTCAATCTTTGAGAAAAATCCGGCTCCTTGCAACTGATCAAACAAGTCATTCATTCGTGGTAATGGATACATGTTCCTCACAGTGACTCGATTCAGCTGTCGGTAGTCGATGCACATTCTCATACTACCGTCCTTCTTCTTTACAAATAACACCGGTGCTCCCCACGGTGAAACACTAGGACGAACAAGTCCTCTATCTAACAACTTTTGCAACTGGCCCTTGAGTTCCTTCAATTCCGTTGGTGCCATCCGATAGGGTGGTATAGAAATAGGCCCTGCACCCGGAATCAAATCGATACAAAATTCAATATCTCGATCAGGTGGCAATCCTGGTAACTCAGCAGGAAATACCTCTGGAAATTCTCGTATGATCGGGATTTGGTCCAATGGAACTTCAGCGACCTCTGCGTCCTGAATAAAAGCCAAGAACCCAATACAACCCTTCTTCAAGAGCCGCCTCGCACTAAAAGCAGAAATCATGTTGACAGGGGTTAACTTGTAATCCCCTGCACAACAAACACCGGTTCACCTGGAAAACAAAATCTAACCGCTTTTCCTCTACAATCTACATAGGCATGACAAGCGGCTAACCAATCCATCCCAAGAAGTTTATCAAAATCCAACATGTCCAGGAGAATCAAATCAACAAGTGAATCTCTATTACCAATACGCACCGAACACGATCTGAATACGTGCCGGGCTATAAAGGAATCTCCAACTGGAGTAATCACTACCAAAGGTAACTCTAACAATGACGACTCCTTTCCCAACAAAAGTGCGAATCGTGAAGATACATAAGAATGTGTAGAACCGGGATCAAATAAAACATGTGCCTCTACTGAGCATACAGTAAGAGTACCTGTCACGACTGCATTTGATGCCTGGGCATCCTGTGGAGTCAGCGCAAAAACCCGAGCCTGGTCCCTGCCCGCATCCTGTCGTCCTCTACCTCGATCTCCTCTACCTCTCTGAGCACGTCCTGCATAGCCTCGACCTCGTGGTGCAACTGCCTGGCGTGTAGCGCCAACTGGGGGAGGAAGTAAAGCCATCGGTGTAGGAGGTGGAAGGGGTAAAACAGCCTGTGGAGCAACGGTCCCGCCCTGAGATCTATAATCTCGCGCAAAGTTTCCGGGAAGTCCACAACTATAACAAGTAGATGGAGGTCTCTGATCACCAGGATAAGAACTGAACATCTGATCCTGTGTCCAACCTCGCCCAACACTGCTGGCTGGAGTATATCTACCTGGATAGGACCCTCTACCTCGGCCAAACTGTCTATTTGTCGGCACGACTGGTCTACTCCTCTTTGGCTCTGGAACAACTCCTGACTGGCTCAAACGCTCCTCTACTCGAATCGCCGCATCCATGGCCTGTGCATATGTATCAAAATGCTGGGAGCCTATCGCCAGATACAACTGTGTATCCAAACTCCTTAGGAACCTTTTCACCCGAAGCTCCTCTGTAGGTACTAAGTATGGGGCATATCTCGACAGCTGGGTGAATCGCAAGTCATAATCTGCTACTGACATACTTGCTGATTTCCTCAACGCTTCGAAACTGCTAGCTCTAGCATCCCTCACACTCTGGGGAAGAAATCTGGCAAGAAAGACTGTAGAAAACTCGGTCCACGTCATTGGAGGAAGATTCGTAGCTCGCCCTCTTTCCATCGACTCACACCACTCCTGTGCAAGTCCCTCTAAACGAAAGCTAGTCAGCTCAACTGACCTCGCATCAGAACATCGCAATGATCTGCCAATTCTCGCCATTCTATCAAGAAAAGACTGAGGATCTTCCGTCACATCGGTCCCTGTAAATACCGGGGGTCTCAATCTCATAAACTCTGCCAAAGATACCTCCATCACTCGTATCTACTGGCGCTACCGTCTGTGTAGGCTGTACCTCGGACTCTGCTACGGTCGGTGCAGGATCTGATCTCAAAGCTCGAGTGGTCTCAGCTAACTGTCCTACCACTCGCTGTAATCCCAACATACCCTCCTCAATCCTAGTCATACGATCTGGAGGAGGAGGATCCACATGCTCATGCACCTCCTGCACGTCCGGTGTACCAGTCGTCACCACAGGCGGACTCGCCCTAGCTGCATTCCTGGCTGCGGCTCGTCTAGCCCGCGTAGCCATAGCAACTGGAACAAGAAACGAGAGTCGATAAGGTGTGGGAACAGAAGCAATCAATAACAGAGAATCAACGAAGGAATCGATCAAGATAAACATCCTAAGGTTGGTTAGGCTGAATACGATAACGTAAATATGCCGCGGAACATACGTACGGTACTGCATTCGTCCTAATTCACCTACTCCATCAAACCAAAGGTCATCCTAACTCTCAAACTTACTCCAACCTATTGAAATCCCTTACTGAATTCCGTAAGGTTACTCCTAAGCTTTGATACCAACTTTGTCACGAACCAAGTTTGGATGTGACAGGCACTTAGATTGTATCATATCTAAAGATATGCACAAATCCAAGTAAGCCAAAAACCAAGATCAAATACCTTATTTCGGAATTATTTATGAAAATTTAGTTTTTAAGTAGAAATCTCAAGTTATGAAGTTAATTCATTAAACAATAATAAAGGTTAAGTTTAGTTGCATTCCGAGTTGGAATCAACAATATCAACAATGAAACATGAATAAAACATATAGAACATCCCTGAATCTCATAAAGAAAGAAGCTATGAAATTGATCAACAGATCTCAACTGTACATATATATACCATCTCTCTTTCTAAGTCAAAATACAATCTGATGGAGTCTTTCTAGATACAATATACAAAATGGAAGGTTACTACACACGTAACCTACCTATCAAAAGATGGAATACAACTGCAAAAGTGATCCTGCCTCGCAGCTACCCGTCCACTCTATCCCTGCAAGGAACTGTGGCACAACGGGGATGAGTTGCCAACTCAGTGAATACGACTAACATATAACGACGAATAAAGTAAATATGGTAATCATGCTAATGAACATGAATCAATATGATATATGAGTATATGTGAAATCCAACAATAAATCCCATCATACTTCTGAAATCACAACTCAATATAAATCATCTCTCGGTGTCTATCAACGACACAAAACTTTCATTTCTTATAGGCATCATTCCCCGAATGATCCTATACCCATAATATCGGTCGTCATCCTCTAGATGCACGCCGCATATTTCTATAACCAATATCCGGAATCGAGTAACCTCGCTAGGCTCCCCCGTCTCAATACGGCTATCCTGCCCCTCGGTCTCGACCGGGTCCACCATGTATCCAACTGTATATCTTCCCCACTCAGTATGGATAACATAAATCCGCGACCGTATATCTCCCCCACTCGGTCCGGAATAAAACCAAAAACAGAAATCATCTCATGGTGGACATGTCACATCAATCATGAAAATACTGGATTTATGTAATAGTATTCAAAACTCAAAACCATAAATCCTCAAATCTGTGTCTATCTCATATCCAACATAGAAATACGTATAAAGCAACAAGATGTAAATAATGAAATCTACCAATATACTTGACATGTGAAATACGATGTAATCCATGTTAATAAATATGATATTTAAGTGTATGTGACATGGCAATATCGACGAGGTGTGTGTAGCATATAAAATGTGCACGTGGCATGACTCGTCGATAACTGTGAAGTGTTCTAACAACTAAGCAATATACAAGTAGTTTAATGAATGAAATTCTAACATTTAAACATGATGATATAATTATTGCATTAAGTAAAACCACGGGCGAAACACGCCATCTTTACAAAATTCCCCGGTAGATGTTTAGTCTACTCACCGGAAAAATCGAATTTACTCCGGAATCGCTAATCCTTTCCCTTTCCTCGCGGCTTCCGTACTTCTCGTATCCGCGTCTAAATATACCAAGTTTACATGTATAAGCAAAGCGACTATTCCGATATAACGGACATAGCAACAAGCTAACCCACATAAGTTATATACTATCTGATCTTTTCAAGTTATTAAACACTTAGTCTTGCTGGATTTTAACCCTAATCTGTACTGGTTCAGAAATTAAAACGCGACATGATTTCATCGTGTCGTATTAAGCGTTTTACGATTCCTTTTCCGATATATCATTCCAGATTTAGATTACAGTAAACTAAGTTAAATCAACAGTACCAAATTAGTCCAAATTGTATACTGTAAACACCCCAATTGACAAAACCCACAAAGCCATCAACATGGCCGGCGACGCCGGCCAAACTCCTTCTGTTGCCGGCCCAAAACCGGCCCCCTGCCTCCGTCTTCTGGCGGTTCATTCTAGTTGTTACCTACATCATTTCTACTCTGTTGAATTTATTTAATTATGTTCCAAATTATAGCAGATTCTAACAGACTCTTATTTGAACTAAAATACGATATTATGTGACTTGATTAACTTTACACTAATTAGGCTACAGAATCTAATCCCTACTGAGTTTAAGAGTTTTACCCTCCTATGTTGCTGTAGGAATAACCCTCCAAAGATCTACAAGCTCCTCTTAGCTTGATGATGATCCAACTCAAGAACAAGCTCCTTCTTCTTCCTCTTCTTCCTCTTGTTCTTCCTTCTTTCTCTTTTACTTTTCTTTTTCTTTAATTCAATTCAGTTTGATTCTGTATTTTAAACTGAAATGAGCTATTTGTATGTGAGAAGGAAGGGATAAGGTAAGGTGGAGGTGTCAAGTGAAGGAGTGTGGGTGTTTCATGCAAGAAGGAGGTGGAGAATGAAGGTGGCAAGAAAGCAGGAGGTGTTTTGGTGATTATCTTCTCATTTTTCCTTTTTCTTTTGTTTTATTTTGAATTTCATTTCAGAACTGAATTGATAACCCTTTATTCACTTAAACCCTTGACAATCTTGTATTAGCATAAAACTCAACTTTACAATTTAACCCCTCACAACTTACTTATTATAAAACACATCTTTTGTTAAAATGAAGCTAAAATTATCATTAAAACCCTTATAACTTATTTAAATTACATTCTAAAATTCTAATATAATTTGTATTACAATTAACTTATGAAGATTAACATATTTGATTTTAACCATTTTGTGATTTATCAGCTTATTCTAAATTTAATTAATTTTATTTATTTCTAGCTTTTTCCTAATTGTTACAGGTGACTGGGTACACTGGACGGATTCACCGAGAACTCCTATATGGAATTATATCTATCGTCGGATAGCAGTTCTTAGGTGACACTGGTGCAGGTTAGTCTGTAGACCCGAGATCATCATAGAGTCTTGTGTGTTCTCCCACTGTACTTTGATTACCACCCTACCACGGCTCTACTGAGTCATGCAAATAGGTGGCCGTTGGGTACAGTCCCGAGACACACGAAGGCGATGAGCGATAGGAGGGGTTTCTTCTCTCCCGGTATTGGGAGTTTATGCTGTGCTGTGCTCGACTGGCTATATCAGTAAGTCCCTGGCCAGGGCTGTTGAGATTTGCTGATAAGTGTTATCAGTAGTTTCTCGATCTGTTATAGATCATTCATCGGCACGACTTCTTGAGTTATTGGGGTCGACGTTACCATCCCTAGACTCGATATGCAGCATATCTGACGAAGAGACCGGACTGTACGGTAGTGTTGCCGGTTGGCTCGACGGGAGTTGTAACAGGTTCGCTTGTTTTCTTCTGATCGCTTAATACCCGGGTGGACGTTACGTTTAGCTGACCGCTTGCGGATTATAGGTATTTGATATGATCATTACCTACTGCCGGCGTATTGACGAGTCTTAGAGTCCCACAATGAACTTTCCTGGCTCAGGCGAAAAGATGTGGTGTGCATATGAGATATGCATGGGGACCCGATTAAATACGGATATGTGATACCGTATATTAATCAGGCATTTTCTATTAGTCGGGTCGTATGTGATATGACCGGTTTGTAAAATCAAGTGTTGATTTAACAAATGACTTTTAGATTAATTCTTTAATCAAACTCTCTTTCTATTTATGTATGCATACATGTATGCACATGATGATGTGCATGGATACATACATACATACATTGTATCATGGTTGTTGATACAAGTTTGGTGGCAATGCAAGACTTACATGGTAGAATTATCTATTTATTTATCATTTTGTAAAAAGGAAAGGATAATTCACAAGAGGTTAATGTTTATCATCTTTGACCATGATTCAACCACTTCTTAACCTTGAGTTAATTATCCTTTTTCTTTTTAACTCATTTTGAAAAAGATCTAGATGATTTTAACCATGGTTGAAGTGAGAAAGGATTAAATATATATTATTCTTTTCTCATTTCAATAATTGATTCACTCTCATTTTCTTTTTCCTTTTGTGAGAAAAAGCTTAGCCACCATCTTCTTCTTCCTCTTTTGATAATTTCCTTTAAGTGCGGTTGATAAAAGAAAGAGTTTTGATTATAGAAAACAAACCACATCATCATACTACACACATCTAGCCCATTTGTGTAGGGTGTTTGCTCTACTTCAATCACATATCGAGTAAAGCAAGGAGCTTTGGGCAAAGGAGCTTCGGGTGGATTGTCGTGGACTTAGAAGACCTCAAGCGAACCTTTTTCCAACCCTCAAGTAGCCAAGGAGTCTAGCGTAGGGAGCTACAAAGGTTGTACTCTCAAAACCCTAGCCTTTATTACTTGTGATGTTGTCTTTGTAATGAAACCCTAATTTTCTAGTGATGATTCTTTGTATGTTCACTTAGCACCTTAAAAATTTGATTTTGTGACATGTTATGTTTCCAAACCCTTCATGAGGTGCTAGGTAAACCTAACAACCCCCAATACCGGGAGAGACGAATCCCCTGCCGATCCGCTCACTTGCCTCCATGTGGCTCTGTAGGGTTCCTAGGCACACACATGAGGTTCTACAACAGATCAAACATGTCCAATTCAAAAATTTCATGTGCCGAGATGTTGGATATGTATGCCCTAGAGGCCTGTATTGTATAGGATACTAGACATGTATATGTACAGAAACAATCTTTGCTCGAAATGATAGTATGCTATCTGGTTTATCTTTATCATAATATGTGATGTGTTGATAAAGCCCTTAGGACTATGCTTGACTACCAGGATTATGATGAGATCATACTGGTGGGACCCGGGCAGTCTATAAGCATATCCTTCAATAGTTCCTAGTCGAGGGTATATCGAGACAGGGCATCGGTATTACCAGATTAGACTAGTGTGTACGTTTCTTGACCCTGGGGGCAATGATTGATTCCACAACCATTAATGTTTGACATCAAAGATTGTACACAGGTGCTCATTGGAGAATGGGTACACCGAACAGGACTCGCTGAGAACTCCTAGATGGTATATATACCTATTGTCAGATAGCAGTTCTCTAGTGATACTTGTACAGGCTAGTCTGTAGACCCGAGATCGTCATAGAGTCTTGTGTGATTCCCACTGTACTTTAATTTCCTCCCTACCACGGCTCTACTGAGTCGTGCAAACAGGTGGATTTTGGGTACAGTCCCGAATCATATGGAGACAGTGAGCGATAGGAGGGGTTTCGTCTCTCCCGGTATAGGGAGTTGATGTCGCGCTATGTTTGATCGGCTATAACACCTAAATCCCTGGCCAGGGTTCTCGAGGTTTACTGATAAGTGTTATCAGTAATTTCTCGAACTGTTATAAGCCATAAATCAACATGACTTATAAAGTTACTGGGGTCTGACATTTACCACCCCTAGACTTCATATGCGACGTATCAGACGAAGAGACCGGACTGTACGGTAAGTGTTGCTTGCAGGCTCGTAAGGGTTGTGATGGGTTCGCTCATCGGCCACCTTTTCGTCAAGTACCTGGGTAGCCGTTACGCACAGCTAGTGCCGCTGACGTGCTTGTGGTTAAACCCACTGCCAGCGTACTGTCGAGTCTTTAGAGTCCCACACAGAGGGTTCCCTCGTTCAGGCGAAATATGTAGAGGCTGTAAGTTGTTATGGCAGCCGTAAGCTGTTACGGCAGGGTTTCGATTTTATTCATGTAAATGTTACAGGAATAATAATCGGAAGGATAATACTGGTGGGCTTTGGTTTAAGCCGGATACCGGTATTATATTATTGGATTAATGGTATTCGTATTTTTCGGAATTCGGATACAGTTATACAGTATACGGTATACGGTATACGGAGGAGGGGTATTTTTGTAATTGTTACAAGAATACCTTCTAGAAGGTGCCACCTCATAATGACATAATAATGACATCATTTATGAAAAATAAAATGAGGTGGAAAATAAAAGGTGCAAGCATGATGAGGTTGTTGTTATGGAGTTACTATTGAAGCATGATACTAATTTATATAATGCATGCTTCAATTAATTCTCTTAGTGCTATATTTTTATTCATCATGCTTGAACACTTTCATTATGATAAACACTTAATCCTTCTCATCTCCTCCTTCTCCTTCTTCTTATAAATAGCTTCACATAAGATGTGAATGTTAAGTGAATCAAGAGAAGGTTAAGAGAAAGAAATGCTATAGATTTCTAGCTAATCCAATACATTCATCTCTACATAATCCTAGTGATCTATTCTAGCAAAATTGGTCTCTAGGTTAAACTCTTGTGAAGAGTTTCAAGCTTGCACGAAAACTCTCGGGTGGATCATCTAGGTCTTGGGTGGCCGGAGATCGAAGACATCGGCAACGTCAAAAGGAGCTAAGGATTTCATCAAAGAGAAGACCCGAAGGACCGGATCATTGAGGTATAATCCCTAACATAGTAGATAAGATCTCTAGTTAGGTTTTTCTAGTTGTGGTTTAGACAAGATCTTCGGTTAAGTGCGTGTTGTATGCCAAGAAAATTTTTGTTCTCCGCTTCCGCCGCGCCACAAGAGTTGTGGGAGCATGCAACATAAACTAACACGAGAAACCCTAAACTAGATCGTTAACTAGAGGTAAAGGCGAAACTATGCAAGCAAACTACTTTGCTACAAGTGAAAGTGAATACAACCTTTGTAGATCCGGTCCTCCACTTCTCTAGCTCCGTGATGACGTCCCTCCGCTGCGATCATCGGATCCCGTACTCTAGCGTCGGTTTCATCGGAGAAATGGGCGGGCTAGGTCGTCGACTTCGATGCCGAAGATGATCTACGTCGAGGCAACTCAAGATCAAGCTCCATCTTCACTTGGTCATAAAACTTGTGAAGATAACACACTCTACTACATGGCAAGTGGTAGAGAATGAAGAAATAGGAAGTGGGTTCACTTTAGAATTGGATTTCTCACTCTTTTTCTCATGGCACCATTGGAGCTAGCAAGCTTTGATGAAGCTTGATGAAGATGAAGAAGAAGAAAGAATTAAAAGGATAATGAAATAAGAATGAGACTTATCCTTTTAATTATGGTACCATGGTTAAGTTAAGCCCTCATGCTTAACTTGTGTAGAGAATTGACCAAGGTATTAGGTTAAAGGTTAGGTTAAAGAATTATCAAAATAAATGACAAAAGAGTGGACTTTGAAAAGGTTTCTCCAAGCTTCTTCAAGCTTGACAACTTTGACCAAGTTCATTTCTTTTGTTAATTCTCTTGATAAAACAATACCTTAATCTTAAACTTAATCTTGATATAATTCTCATACACACAACTTGTATGTATCATCAAACATGATACAAACATATGTACACAAATATATATCATATATACACTTATGCACAAACTAGTGAGAAAACAATCTTAAGTGAACCAATACTAGTTAATGTAAAGTAATATATCAAATATATAATTATACATTAAATCATTAAATCGATACTTGATTTAATGATCCGGTCATATCGCATATAACCGACTAATATCAAGTGTATCAATGTATCGAATCAACACTTGATTCGGTAACCCGGCTATATCACATATAACCGTCCGATGATACAAATCGCGAGAATAGAATACAGTATCACATACTGGTATTATTCTCGGTCCCGCACATATCTCATATGCGCTCCTATTTCGTTTCGCTTGAGCCAGGAAACCTCTGTGTAGGACTCTAAAGACTCGTCAATACGCCGGCAGCAGGTGATGATCATATCAAACACCCACAAGCCGCAAGCGGTCTGCTAAACGTAAAGGCCACTCGGGTATTGAGCGATCAGAAGATCAACGAGCAAGCCCGCTCACACTCCTGTGAATCCAACCAGCAACACTTACCATACAGTCCGGTCTGTTCGTCTGATATGTCGCATATCTCGCCTAGGGGTGGTAAACGTCAGACCCCAGTAGCTTGATAAGTCATGCCGATGTAAGGTCCATAACAAGCATGAAACTACTGATAACACTGACCAGTAAATCAGTGCAACCCTGGCTAGGGATTTCCAGTTATGGCCAGTCGAGCATTGTTAGTGTATATGCCCTAGAGGCCATTACTGTATCATACTAGTTTGTATATTACTTAATGGAAGCTTGGGATATTCACCATGTATAAACAATCTTGCTCAATATAGTAGTATGCTACTTGGTTTGTTTCTACTTCAATGTGTACATGTGTTTATTTTAGTATATCACCTATACACATTAGTGGAGCCCTTAGGATCTTTGCTTGATTACCAGCGTTGTGATGGCAGTCACACTAGTGGGGGCTGGGTAATCTATAAGCACATCCTTATACAGGTCCCTAGTCGCAGGACTATCGAGACAGGGCATCGATACTCCGGAGTAGACTAGCGTATGCGCTTCTCATCCCAGTGTGGGAGATGGTCTGTCCCACAGCCATCAGTACGTCGTACTGGAGATAGTATACGGGTGCTCGTTAGGTTACGAGTACACTGGACAGGACTCGTCGGGAACTGACCGGTTGGTACTATACCTATCGTCAGTTATCAGTTCCCAGGTGACATGAGTACAGCTTAGTCCGCTGACTTGACACTGTCACTTTGCCTCGAGTGTGTTCCCACTGTACTTTGATTACTATCCTACCACGGCTCAAAGGAGTCGTGCAAACAGGTGGTAGTTGGGTGCAGTCCCGAAGCACTTGGAGGCAGTGACGGTTAGACAGGATTCGTCTCTCCCGGTACTGGGGGTTGACATCGCGCTGTGTCTAGGAGAGCCATTACACGAGTAGTCCCTGGCCAGGGCAATCGAGATATACTGGTAGGCTTCAAGTATTATCTCAGGGTGTTTTGGGCTTCACTCCGACACGTCTTGTACAGCTATTAGGGGACTGACGTTTACCGCCCCCTAGGCCCGCCATGCGATGTATCAGACGAACAGACCGGACTGTACGTAGACTGTCACATTCAGGCTCAGTAGGAGTTCAGATGGGTTTCACCTCGTCGGTCTTCTTGTCGGCTTCTACCTGGGGACCGTTACGCACAGCTAATGCCGCTTGCGGTCTGTGGTTAAACCCACTGCCAGCGTAGTGTCGAGTCTTTAGAGTCCCACACAGAAAGCTATTCGCCTTTAGGCAAAAGAGTAGAGGTCACATGGTTTTGCGACAGGTCGCATGGTTTTGCGACAGGGTTCGGTCATATCCGTGCACTCATGCACGTACAGTGTCCGGACAGTTAACACTAGCGGGCTTTGGTTTAAGCCAAATCCTAGTGTACGTTTTAGGATTGGATTTATCCAGTATGTATTCGTGTTCCTCGGAACGCGGATGCGGGTGTGTATGCACAGTTGACGGAGAGACAGAGGTAGAGGATTCTCATTAGGGCTGTTGACCGTTGACTGTTGACTATTGACTTTTTGCTCAACCCTAATTAGAATATGATATATGATTAATTATAATATTAATTAAGTATTATGGTGACATGGTTGTTGAGGGGTTGATTTTGTTGACTTGTTGACTTTGTTGACCGGTTGACTAGGTTTGACTAGTCGACCATCATGATGACAATGGCTATCATTTCATGGCAAAGACTTTTTACTTGCTTGTTTCTCTTGTGAGAAATGAGTTCATGAAATGATATGGCTATTGTAGCTTAAACCATTTACACAATACTTGATTACTATTTTTTTGATGGTGGCTTTGGATTATGAGAGCCAAGAGAGAAAAGTCTTTCTCATTCTATCATTTCCATTCTCTCTCTTGAGTTCTTGAGCTCTCATCTTCTTCCTCTTGCTCTCCCTCTCTTAGTCTATGGTTCACTTGTCTCATGTGTTGAGAACCAAGAACCATAGAGAAAATCCCAACACACTCTTCTCTACTCACTCTAGTTCACAAGGTTTAGCAAACCAAGTGAACTAGTTTCTTCAAAGATTGAAGAAGAAGCCAAAGGTAGAAGCTTTCGAGGTGGATCTATCTTCGGCGCAAGGTGACGACGGAGTGAAGCCGATCCGGACAACCATCAAGGCTTGAAGACGAAGGAGATCAAGAAAGAAAGGTATAACCCCCTAACCGAGTAGTTAACAACTCCTAGTTAGGTTGTTAGTTAGATGTTTAACAAAGATCCGGTTTTGAGTCCATGTTACCACCTCTAGAAAAATTGTTTTTCACCAAATTCCGCATGCCCGAAAGTACCGGGAGAGGTAGCATGGATTTACAGTGGTATCAGAGCCTAGTTAAACTCTATCTAACATGTTAGCAAAGTAGCTAGAAGATCGATCAAAGAAAAAGTCACAAAACGAACCCGAGTTGTCAAGTTTCTGCCGATTTTTATTCTGTTCAAAAGTTGATAATTTTCATCTTAAAAATCGGGTCAGTCTTTTGTTTGAATAACCACCAAATTTGGTCCCACGAACCGTTCAAAGAGCCGCGTAAACGCGGCGGGAGCGGTTCCGCGGCCGAGGTCCAACTTTGGTGCAGTGTATTTCTGGGGTTGTTTTGGGATTTTTGGAATATGTATTTTCTGCCCAGATTTTCCAGAACGAAAATTTTGTGTTTGGGGCCTATAAATCCATATTTTTGATCGAACTTCTAAAAGACTTAAGCTTACGGGTTTTTCTGTGATGTGATATTTGTATTGAACGTCTGCTAATCGATATATGTCGATTAGTGGGGGTTATACAAATCTGTGATCTGTAATGTTATTGGTTTGTGTATATGAATTCATTGGATTGTCGCGGGTGAATAGCCGGGGGTTGTGAGACGAGAGTTTTCTTTTCTTTCAATTCATGTAAATTTGTAAATTGATGTAATAATTATTTGTATGGCCGCACAACCGGGTCGGGGTTGTAGCCGTCATTGTATAATTTCTTTTTACTGTTTTTGCTCCTAGGATAGACCCATGGAAAGGGTGCACAAACTACCGAGTATGCCGAAGTGCCGAGTGGCCTACTCACGGGGTTGAGGGAGGTTGCTTCGCTTCGGGTACTTGGCGGGTATTTTGCCGCACCCGTAGGGGTCTTGGGTGGGGTTTTGGCTATTCACCGCGACCGTGTAATCTGCTTTTCGTTACAGGCTCGTACGAATTGCAGGTTTCTAGTATATCCAATGTTTTCATCTGTGATCTGAAATGGCTATCATTGCAATATATCTATATATGATATTATTTAGGCGTTGCTTATGTTTTACAGCCGCGCTAGCCCAGCCCCCGCTCTGTCGTTAGTTAAGTAACCTAACGGGTAATGACGGGGCCCCGTGGCGAATGCGAATGGCATAAGCGTACGTCATATTTTGGTTGTTTTCTGCAATGGTAGGTTTAAATGATGGGACGCATTAAAAGAACTAATGCAAGAATATCACGCATTAAAAGAACTAATGCAAGAAAATAAACCAAGTAAAAGTTGTTGGAACACTTTCGAAAAACCACTCGGTTCTTTTCAAAACCAACTTTTAAAATACGGAGTTTGAGCCACTCCTTTTAAAAGCTATCTCGTTCCATCGATTATATCAAGTTCTCTACGTTCACGGTTTCACCAAAACCATTCGTAGCCCTCCGTCGTTTCACATGAATAGTCAATAGTATTCAAGCTGTGTTTGTTGGCCAAAGTCAAGGCATAGTGATTGGTAGCTATTGGGTATTCATGTGCAGCATAGATAGATGCGTTGGTTTGGAACAGTCGTACTGCCTTGTTGGCCAAAGTCAAGGGTAGGTACGGGTGGATTCAAATTAACCTGGAGAACGACAGGTAGAACTTGACATGTGACTTATGATTTGTTGGCCAAAGTCAAGGTCATAAGAGCATGGGGCAAAAATCCACATCGGGAGTTTCAAAAGAACTGAAACTTGCTAGTGTTGCATACCATTTGGAGTGTGATGATTCTGGTAGGATTCCTTCAGTTTCGTCACGCGATGATATTTGGATCCCGATCCTACTGTGAGTATATGCTACTCCTCGGGAAATTTCTCACTTAACGATCAATGCTATAAACCTAGTAGGTGTCTAGAAAGGTGTTAGCGGGGCTACGCCCCCAGGAAAAAGAGGTTCTTAAATTAAGGAACTTCGCGAAAGCGTTGGAAAACCTCCCTCGAAGTACCGACACCAGCCTGGCCGAACGGTTAAGCAAGTATTGTACGGTGAGATTGATCCTGACTAATTCTTCCTTTTTGGTTTGAGGAGGGATTCGAGAAACAGTGGGAGCCATCCTGTTTAGACAAATTAAAAACCACTCTAAACTTGCAAGAGCATCATGCTGAGTGTTTCTTCTTCTCTCTCCTAATTGCAGCGACCAATCGATATGACTGGACTTAAGTTACTTCTAGATAAAAACATACTGACAGGGCCAAACTACAAAGATTGGCTCAGGAATGTCAAAATGGCAATCACTTACGACAAGCTGGGGTATCTTCTTACCACCAAAGCTCCCCCTGTCCTAAGTCCCACCTCCAGCGTCGCGGATAAGGAAATCCGTAAGACTTGGGAGATTGATAGCGCGAAGGCCAAGTGCCCCGTACCTGCCTATATGGACAACGAACATCAGAGGAGGCACGAGAATATGGACCTCGAGTCTATATTTCTCCATACAAAAGAACTGTATGGAGAACAATCTCGTATCGCAAGATACGAAGTGTCGAAAAAGTTATTTTCGACAAGGTTGGCCATCGAATCATCGGTAGCGGAACACGTGCTTAAGATGATTGGCTTCATTGAGGAGCTCGCGGAACTTGGGACCACGTTGGAGAATGAGCTCTATACTGACTTGATTCTCCAGTCTCTTCCTTCCACTTACGCCCAGTTTATACTGAACTTCAACTTACAAGAAAAAGAAGTTGAACTTTCAGCACTCCTCAACATGCTGAGGAGTGCAGAGGGCACCCTACAGAAAGGTAGGGAAACATCCACATTGTTTGTAGGAAGATCTTCCTCTTCTAGGTCCAAGGCGAAAGCCAAGGGAAAGAAGAAGAAAGCCTTCGCCAAACTAAGGGGCGGTGTGAGTAAAGTGGATATGAAGGGAAAAGCAAAGGCAACAAAGAAAGCGGGGCAGCTTGTGGACAAAGAAGAATGCTTCTATTGTCATAAGAAAGGACACTGGAAGAATGATTGCAGGGCTTGGAAAACCAGGATACAGGAATTGAAGCAAGTTGCGGCTTCAGCTTCAGGTGTGTATGTTATTGAAAACTGTCTTTCAATAAACTCTACTTCCTGGGTATTGGATACCGGATCAAGATCTCATATCTGTAATTCTTTGCAGGCGTTGAGAAACCGTAGGGTTTTGAAGGCAGGTGACATGACCCTCAAAGTTGCAAACGGAGCTAGCATGGATACTAAGGCCGTGGGGGACTATCACCTTGGAATGTCAGATGGACATATTTTGGTTTTACGTAATTGCTTTTTTGTACCCAACGCAACTTGTAATATCATTTCTGTATCTTTGGTTTCTAAAGAAGGTTTTGAATTTGCGTTTGTAAGTAATGTTGTAAACATTCACCTTGATCAAGTTTTGATTGGGTCAGGTACATTGAGCAATGGTATATACGTATTAAACCAACCACAGATTTTCAATGTCCCGAATACACACAAAAGAAAGTCTCCGGAAATAAATCAGACTTTCTTATGGCATTGTAGACTAGGTCACATCAATGAGAGAAGGTTGATGAAGTTACATACAGAAGGATATTTGAATCCGTTCGAATATCAATCGTATGCCACTTGTCAATCCTGTCTCAAAGGAAAGATGACAAAGACTCCGTTCACTGGACACGGAGTAAGAGCGAGCGAGCTCTTGGGACTCGTACACAGCGACGTGTGCTGTCCAATGTCTACACATGCGCGAAGCGGTTATTCTTACTTCATTACTTTCACGGATGACTTTTCAAGGTACGGTTATGTATTCATAATGAAACATAAGTCCGAAGCCTTTGGAAAATTCCAGGAATATAAGAATGAAGTAGAAAAACAAACCGGCAAAAGTATTAAGATTCTAAGATCGGATCGAGGTGAAGAATACTTGAGTGCCGAGTTCCTGGACTATTTAAAAGAGAACGGAATTCTCTCTCAGCTTACTCCTCCATACACTCCGCAACATAACGGTGTATCGGAGAGACGAAACCGAACCCTATTGGATATGGTACGGTCCATGATGAGTAACGCTGAGTTACCGCGATCATTCTTGGGGTATGCGCTAGAATCAGCTGCATACCTTTTGAACCGAATTCCAACTAAGACTGTGCCTACTACACCATATGAGATGTGGTGTGGGAAGAGACCCTATCTTAAGCACATTAAGACATGGGGATGTCCAGCTTTTGTTAAAAAGCAGCATGCGGACAAGCTCGAGGCACGCTCAGTACAGTGTAAGTTCGTGGGATATCCAAAGAACTCCAATGGATATTTCTTCTACTGCGAAGAGGAACAAAAAGTTCTTGCTTCTCGTCATGCCTACTTCTTGGAAACTGAGTTTTTGGAAACCCAGATAAGTGGGAGCACAGTAGAACTGGAAGAAATTCCAGAACCATGAGCTATTACTGAAAGCTTAGTGGAACCAGAGGGTTCAAAAGAACATGACATTCCTACGCCGCTCCACAGAAGTAGTAGGCAGTCTCATCCGCCCGAGAGATGATACGGTTTTCTCATAGACGGGGATAGAGAGGATTGCATCATAGATTATGATGAGCCTACTAACTTCCAGCAAGCCGTTCAGAGCGTCGACTCGGTAAAATGGCTGGATGCAATGCGGACCGAAATGGAGTCCATGTATACCAACAAAGTATGGACGTTGGACGTTGCTCCAGACGGGGTAAAACCCGTAGGATGCAAGTGGATCTTCAAAAGGAAGATTGGTGTAGATGGACAGGTTGAGACCTATAAAGCTAGACTGGTTGCAAAGGGTTTTCGTCAGAGGCCTGGTTTGGACTATGACGAGACCTTTTCTCCAGTAGCTATGCTGAAATCCATTCGGATCCTTCTTGCCATTGCTGCCTTCCACGATTATGAGATTTGGCAGATGGACATAAAGACCGCTTTTCTAAATGGAAATTTAGAGGAGTGTGTCTATATGGACCAGCCAGAGGGTTTCATTCAGAGTGGGAGCAGCGGAAAGGTGTGCAAGTTGCTTAAGTCCATTTACGGACTAAAGCAGGCATCGCGGAGTTGGAACATCTGTTTTGATGAGACGGTCAAGGAATTTGGCTTTATCAAAAATCCAGATGAACCATGCATCTATAGTAGATTTGTAGCGAGAACTGTAGTATTCCTCATTTTATACGTGGATGACATTCTCTTGATAGGAAATGACATTCCTATGCTACAATCTGTCAAGGGGTTCTTGTCACACAGGTTCTCGATGAAAGACCTGGGTGATGCCTCATACATCCTGGGGATCCGGATCCATCGTGATAGATCCAAGAGGATATTAGGACTTTCTCAGTCCAAGTACATCGACACCATACTGAAAAGATTCAGTATGGAAGATTCCAAGCGCGGTAATCTACCGGCTTGTCATGGGATCACCCTCTCCAAAGAGATGTCTCTCAAGACTGATTTGGAAAGGGATCACATGTCTATTATACCCTACGCTTCTGCGGTAGGCTCTATAATGTATGCGATGTTGTGTACCAGACCGGATGTAGCTTATGCACTGAGTGTAGTAAGCCGGTATCAGTCAAATCCAGGGAAGAAACACTGGATAGCGGTAAAGAACATTCTCAAGTACCTGAGAAGGACTAAGGTGATGTTCTTGGTGTATGGCGGAAAAGACCTCCAGATCGAGGCCTTTGCTGACTCCAGCTTCCAGAGTGAAAGCACGAGTGGAACGGCTTTAGTGTCATCAGTCGGAATGCATCATATAATGATCATCGAAAGTCGATTTGCCTTTGAAAAGTCAAAGGCAAAGTCGACGTTTTAAGAGGGGCAGTGATTGGTCCCATTCAGCATGCGCACGACTTTCTTTCATCCATTCTCGGGGAGGATGATGTTCAAGTGGAAGACGATCATGAAAACAGCCGGGCCCAAGGATGATTCCAAGTCCATGTCGGGTTTTGTCTTTACCCTCAATGGAGGGGCGGTGGGTTGGAAGAGTTCCAAACAGGAAACCGTTGCAGACTCGACGATGGAAGCGGAATACATCGCTGCATCTGATGCCGCAAAAGAAGTTGTCTGGATGAGGAAGTTCTTGAAAGAACTTCAGGTGGTTCCGTCCATTGTTGATCCAATACCTCTGTATTGCGACAACAACGGGGCTATAGCTTTAGCGAAGGAACCCAGGTCCCATCAGAGATCCAGACACATCTTGAGGCGGTATCACCTGATCAGGGAGATCGTGGATCGCCAGGAGATCGAGGTTCGGAGGGTCGCTTCAGAAGATAACACTGCAGATCCATTCACCAAGGCCTTGCCCCAGACTCAGTTCGAGCGGCTGATCGAGATGATAGGTCTTCGATACGCCAGTACATGGCCTTAGTGCAAGTGGGAGATTGTTAGTGTATATGCCCTAGAGGCCATTACTGTATCATACTAGTTTGTATATTACTAATGGAAGCTTGGGATATTCACCTTGTATAAACAATCTTGCTCAATATAGTAGTATGCTACTTGGTTTGTTTCTACTTCAATGTGTACATGTGTTTATTTTAGTATATCACCTATATACATTAGTGGAGCCCTTAGGATCTTTGCTTGATTACCAGCGTTGTGATGGCAGTCACACTAGTGGGGGCTGGGTAATCTATAAGCACATCCTTATACAGGTCCCTAGTCGCAGGACTATCGAGACAGGGCATCGATACTCCGGAGTAGACTAGCGTATGCGCTTCTCATCCCAGTGTGGGAGATGGTCTGTCCCACAGCCATCAGTACGTCGTACTGGAGATAGTATACGGGTGCTCATTAGGTTACGAGTACACTGGACAGGACTCGTCGGGAACTGACCGGTTGGTACTATACCTATCGTCAGTTATCAATTCCCAGGTGACATGAGTACAGCTTTGTCCGCTGACTTGACACTGTCACTTTGCCTCGAGTGTGTTCCCACTGTACTTTGATTACTACCCTACCACGACTCAAAGGAGTCGTGCAAACAGGTGGTAGTTGGGTGCAGTCCCGAAGCACTTGGAGGAAGTGATGGTTAGACAGGATTCGTCTCTCCCGGTATTGGGGGTTGACATCGCGCTGTGTCTAGGAGAGCCATTACACGAGTAGTCCCTGGCCAGGGCAATCGAGATATACTGGTAGGCTTCCAGTGTTATCTCAGGGTGTTTTGGGCTTCACTCCGACACGACTTGTACCGCTATTAGGGGACTGACATTTACCGCCACCTAGGCCCACCATGCGATGTATCAGACGAACAGACCGGACTGTACGGAGACTGTCACATTCAGGCTCAGTAGGAGTTCATATGGGTTTTACCTCGTCAGACTTCTTGTCGGCTTCTACCTGGGGACCGTTACGCACTGCTAGTGCCGCTTGCGGTCTGTGGTTAAACCCACTGCCAGCGTAGTGTCGAGTCTTTAGAGTTCCACACAGAAAGCTATTCGCCTTTAGGCAAAAGAGTAGAGGTCGCATGGTTTTGCGACAGGTCGCATGGTTTTGCGATAGGGTTCGGTCACATCCGTGCACTCATGCACGTACAGTGTCCGGACAGTTAACACTAGCGGGCTTTGGTTTAAGCCAGATCCTAGTATACGTTTTGGGATTGGATTTATCCAGTATGTATTCGTGTTCCTCGGAACGCGGATGCGGGTGTGTATGCACAGTTGACGGAGAGACAGAGGCAGAGAATTCTCATTAGAGTTGTTGACCGTTGACTGTTGACTTTTTGCTCAACCCTAATGAGAATATGATATATGAATAACAATAATATTAATTAAGTATTATAGTGACATGGTTGTTGAGGGGTTGACTTTGTTGACTTGTTGACTTTGTTGACCGGTTGACTAGGTTTGACTAGTTGACCATCATGACAATGGCTATCATTTCATGGCAAAGACTTTTTACTTGCTTGTTTCTCTTGTGAGAAATGAGTGCATCAAATGATATGGCTATTGTAGCTTAAACCATTTACACAATACTTGATTACTATTTTTGTGATGGTAGCTTTGGATTATGAGAGCCAAGAGAGAAAAGTCTTTCTCATTCTATCATTTCCATTCTCTCTCTTGAGTTCTTGAGCTCTCATCTTCTTCCTCTTGCTCTCCCTCTCTTAGTATATGGTTCCCTTGTCTCATGTGTTGAGAACCAAGAACCATAGAGAAAATCCCAATACACTCTTCTCTACTCACTCTAGTTCACAAGATTTAGCAAACCAAGTGAACTAGTTTCTTCAAAGATCGAAGAAGAAGCCAAAGGTAGAAGCTTTCGAGGTGGATCTATCTTCGGCGCAAGGAGACGACAGAGTGAAGCCGATCCGGACAACCATCGAGGCTTGAAGATGAAGGAGATCAAGAAAGAAAGGTATAACCCCCTAACCGAGTAGTTAACAACTCCTAGTTAGGTTGTTAGTTAGATGTTTAACAAAGATCCGGTTTTGAGTCCATGTTACCACCTCTAGAAAAATTGTTTTTCACCAAATTCCGCATGCCCGAAAGTACCGGGAGAGGTAGCATGGACTTACAAGCATAGCGCAACATCAACCCCCAATTGTAACGTTTTAAAAATAATTAAATAAATAATTAAATGAATAAAATTGTTTAAGTGAATTTTATGATTTTCGGTAAAGTAAAATGTATTTTTCGTAAAATCAAACCGTGATTGTTTTTCATTATAATTTTAAAAATATCCATTTTAATTATGAAATTACTATTAAATGGTGTTTATTTAGCCACTTATAAATTTTTAGTTTAATAAAATATTTTTCCTAAATTAATTATTTTAAATATTAACATAAGCTTTATTTTTACACTAAATTAGTGTAAATTACAAATTTAAATGGTTTTAATTTGTAAAAATGAACCATGGCATGTTAGAATTTAGTATGTATCATGCAAAAATTATTTGCAAATTTTTTCTATTTTCTAGAGCTTTCTTGAGTTGCTATAGTAAATAAATAAATAAATAAAGCATGAAAAGACCTTTATGTGATATCTCTTCTCTTGAAACTTCTACACTTTTCATCACTCATTTCTTTCTCTCCCTCACTCCCTCTCATGGCCGGCCACAACCCCCCATGGCTGGCCCCCCCTATTTCCCACACCATTTTTATTCAAAAATTCATCAAAAACACATCAAAAATTCCATTAAAATTCCACAAAATCCTATCCATTTCATACTCTTTATTCCTTGCTCATTTTTATATGAAATTTGGAGATGGAAGGCATGCATTTTGGAGGCTCATTTCTTGTTTGGATTTCATATTTTGGGAGGTATAATTTCTTTCTTTTGATTTATTGTTTTAGATGTTCATTTAAGCTTAATTAGATTTAATGAATTAATTCTATGTTTTTTTTTAAAATTCAAGTTAGGGTTTGTAAATTCAAGTTATGATTTTTGTTAATTATTTAGGGTTATAATAGTTAGTTTAACACTTTTAGAATTGGAAAATATTGCATGGTTGTTGAATTGTAAAATTTTCATTTAAAATTGTTTTAAATTAGGAATTTAGTTAACTAGGTTTTTGCAAAATGTGTTTGTGGTTAATATAAAATTCTAATTTGGGTTGTTATCATTGGATTATAGTTTTAGTGGAAATATTAGCATGTTAATGGAAAGAAAAACTTAGTTTGATTGCTAGTTTCTATGATTAATTGATAAATTGTGATAAAAATTGCTAATTTTGTAAACTAGATTTTAGAAATTCCTATATAAATGAGATTAAAAATATAATTATGGTTTCATTATATCATTATCATCATGAATTGTGGTTTAAGTCATTAATTTATGCAAAATCATGTTTTGTGGTGGAATTGTGGTACCTTGCTTGAAAAATGTTGAAAATTGTTAAAGGGTGCAAACTAGAAATTTCAAATTTATACAAGTTTGTGTAATAAAAATATAGTAAGGGGTTGTATAGTCTAGTTATGCTATTTGATGAGTTTTATCTCCATTGGTTTCATTTAAATGTCAAGTTCTGATGAAAAACGGTAAATTGGCATTTTCGGGTTTTACGAAATCGGGTGATTTGATGGATTTCAGTGTTTCGATGAATTAAATCATGCTTTATATTATAAGTAACGAGTTTTCTAAACTACAAGTTGTTTGTTAATATTTATCTCGATCTATCGGAGTTTGTACACCGATATTGAGCGATATTTGGTTCTGTTGCGTGGACGGGACATAGGTTTTAACATATGCTTGTTCCTTGCATCGTTTCGACTTTAGTATGTGATTCCAGTTTACGATGCTATTTATATGTTTGCGTTTAGGTACCCCTCACGTGGACTGCGGGCGATGAAGAAGAGGATGGAGACACCGTCTTCGGCAGACATGGACCAGGTGAGTAGATGTATATCTACGGGGGGAAGTCGGGTGGATGGCGTTTAGCACCCCCGCACGTAGAATAGGAACAGTACTTATTGTCATTAGGGAACCAGACGTGACCCTAGATTCTTAATGCGTAGGACCCTAGTAATGACCCTAGGCTGGACTGGACTGATTTAGGAATACCATATCAGAGGATGAATACCTTGGATGAGGTTCGTAGGTTCCGGGTAGAAACACACACACGCACACACTGAAACACGACATGGTGTATACGTGCATGTGTATATATATATAGGACGTGGTATAGGTATATATATATATATACAACACGTATATGGGATTCATTGATTTGATATGATATCTGAGGTATGATGAGACAGTATAACTGGGCTTGATGCCGTGATTCTTGACTATACAGTCGTATTAAAGTGTTAGCGGATCATTAGAGAATGAGATAATGAACATGAATATATAAATTATAAAGGGTGGTGGTGATATGGAGGTACATGGGACGCTAAAATAGTACCTGGGCTGTAGCTTGTGACTGATCACGATATGATATATGTATGACTTAATCACAATATGACACATGTGACATGATATTTCTGAGGATAAAATAAGGATTATTCTATGATGGCAATGATATATGATTGATGTATGCGATTATAGTTTAGCACCTTGATCATGAGATGTGTTGATGATGACATTATACGAATGAGGAGACACCTAGGAGATACTTGACCGTACCCCGATATTGGGATGTCGTACGATGGATTTTACCGTACGAGGCTTAGATTTGATGATTGATCCGCACTCTTGATTCGAGGAAGCCGTACTACGTACGTGACGCTATTGAGGTGGGATCGCCGACCATTAGAGATATTGATTCAGACCTTAGGTAGACTCTAGTTTCTTACTGACTAGTCTATTAGGTTTAGTTCCTTAGGATGTTAGATGGACACTGGTTTAGGTTCGACTCATATAGTGGTAGTTGTACTCGTATATCGCAGAGGAGTGGATAATGCACATCTGTCTTGCATTCATACTGTAATCATCATGGTGCATGTTCTTTTATATGTTGCTATAATCAGTATAAACTTTACCAGTTAGGACACCAGCACTATTACCGATGATGCGCATATTCCACGCACACTTATTTGCCGGCTCACACACATCATCATCGGTAATTGCTATGTCACGTACACTTTAGATCATATTGTCTTTTATGGATAGAATCGGTAAACAACTAGACCGATATAACATTGTGATTATTCTCTGACATTAGTACAGACATGATATTTATTGCTTAGACATTCATGCATTCATATTTTCATGTTATCCTGCAGTATTATGGGCATATGCCGACACTTATCATATACTTACTCATGATTTTAAGATTTGGATTTCTATGAGATTTCTGGATTTTTGGGGAAAACCGCAAGAAATTATAAAACCTTCTCTCTCTCTCTCCTCCTCTCTTTTTAAAATAAGATGCGGTTTTCTCGTGATGTATGTGTCGTCCACCATGAGATTTCATGTTTTCTATTGGATTTCGAGACCCGATTCGAGGAGTGGATGAACCGTCTCGGGTACATGGTGGGCCCGGTATGGTACCCCGGGGCAAGAAGATTGAGTTGTAGACGATGAGCCTGGCAGGGGAAGACTACCTACCGGTGATGTCTGGCGCGGCGAATATCCGGGGGATACCGACCGTTGTCGTGAGATTTGATGATATGGGCCGATCCGGACTGACGGAGCCCGACATATTGAGACTTGAGATTACATGTGTTGTGTCGATGCTTGACACGGATTTCCATGGATTTCATTGTTGAGATTTCAGATGCTTATACACACTTTACTATGATAACAGCTAAAGAGTTCTTATACATGTATACCTGGATTTCAGGATTTGTTACTTTACATTCATGGTGCATGCATTTCATTTCATATGACATAGTATTATATGAGGCACTGACACAAACACGGAGTATCTGCACTTACACGTAGTATTACCCTGCTATTACTAGATGTTTGGGAAATAATAGTGTATTATTATGACCTAGGATAGCGTCGTTCATTCGATTTCTTTTCGTAGATGTATTCTATTCACGAGTTGGTAACTCACCCCCGTTGTGCCAAATTCTTTACAGGTTCGATGTACAGGTTTCCCTGGCAGCTTGCTGGCACATCTATTCTTTCAGGGTGATTTGCACGGTAGGTTGGTTCACTTGTATCTGAACTACCATTGTATTTTATTCATTTATTTGTATCTAGTAAGCTCCATCAACCATACTTGTATTACTTGATAAGTTTATTGGACCAGACTTTTATTTCGACCTTAGAGTCGCGCATGTATTATTCTAATCTGGTGGTTTTGTTTTCTTTTGAGTTTTGAGCCTCGCCCTTTGGCGTTGTATATTATTGTGCCTGTTGTGGTTGATTCCGCCTATTGGCGTTGATGCTAGCTCCCGTTTGGGGATGCTTTTTATTGTTTATCTATATTATACTTGTTGTACCCGTTTGGGGGCCAGTTTTTACAGAGGAGACTCTGCCGAAATTTTTGAGAAAATTTGCTGATGCTTTTAAACTTGTTTCTTTTTTTCTTCTTCTTCTTTTTTTTGGTTTAGATTTCTGGGCTTCGGCTTACTTAGGTTACGTGGCGCCTCTAGACGCTTCGTAATCTAAGTGCCGGTCACGTTCCGTACTTTCGGGTCGTGACAAAGTTGGTATCAGAGCGCTAGGTTTAACCTTGTATAAGTCTAGGTGACCCTTGGTTGATGCAGTAGGCGATTTAGGTAGAGTAACGTACCATGGGTATGGTCCGCGGCATACTTACGATACGCTACTCTGCTTAAGGAGCCTTAGGATGTACATTGTTTGCAGCGTATTTCATTCGTTCCTTTGATCTGTCTTCGTCGATGTCGGATGGTGGTTTCTGTTACCACGGGCAGAGGGAGCTGCGGCTCGAATGCGATAACCATTAGAGTATTGGTTTTTATTGAGGATTGAAGCATTGTTTAGCGTGCGGATGAAGGGTATTCACATGCCGTCCGGATGAAGTTAAAGGGTTCGAACGATTATCAGAAAACCATTTTCCCAAGTTTAAAGTATTCGGAAGAACATGCAGGTATTTCGATAGACCCTCTAGAAGAATGAAACCCTAACTCGACATAATGACCACGAGAACGCCCTTGAACCTTAGGGTTTATGGCAGTTCCGCGATGCCATTAGTGAGGCTTGAGTTTGCCCTTCTACGGCTGGATCATCGATGCTGGGGTATGTACCGGATATTTTTAAGCTGTACTTAAGTGTTGAGCTCTCGGGGAATTATGGGATTTTGATGGATCGATCGAAAAGTTTAATGTAGTCCGGATATCAAGTGAAGGGATCGACTACGTGGGAGACTCTAGATATGAGTATTGCCGTGGGTAGCACAGTCAGCACAGTTACGAAGAGACGAGTTCGAAGCAATCGACATCAGAGGAAAGAGGCGCACATTGACGATAGTGTTTACGATTGTTATTTGGTGATTTGAATTTCATATTTTCGTGGATTGGATTTTGGTATTTGGAGGACTTTGTTCTACGATTGGTATTTCATGTGTATACCTTCATTACACTCTATTTGTGTTTCATATATCAGTTGTATTGATGCTGTTTAGTACACACCCAGTACACTTGATTTGGTTTTATATATTTTGAGATTTTTGATTTGATTTCATGCATAGGGGTTACCCATGATCTTGACATATGTTTCGACCTAGTTTTCATGCATTTTTGTACTGTGATTTTGATTTTGATATTGGATATATGCTTTCTTGAACCATGTGCACCTTATTAGGGTTCTTGCGCATACTTGGCGCACTTAATACGATTTTGTGCACACCAGATGCACTAAATCGGGGTTTTGTGCAGATTAGATGCACCTGATAATGAGTCGTGCACGCCTGTTGCACTTGACAGATGTTTTTGGTGCACACCTGTTGCACTTAGTTTTGTTGTTGTGTGTATTCGAGGTATCTGTATTTGGTTTCGATTTCAGTGCGCACCGGACGCACATGATATTTTATTGATGTGATTGGGATTGATTTCAGTTTGAGCAATGTGTTTTTTTTATAATCATTACTATTTGATTTAGTAACCAGGCGGGACGTGTATGTTAAATAAAAGATATATATATATATATATAGCTATTTTTTTAGATTAAATTAAACGTCCGCTACTTATACAGTGACACGTGCATTGCACGGCGATTTTCAAGAGAGGTTTTTGTATGCTTCTTTATTATGATGTTTAGACGATTTTATTAGGATGCGAACTATATATAAGTTATAGATTGATGAATATTATGTTGGTTTTCATATTGGGTTTTGATATTTTATTCTCGCCATAACTCCAATGATTGCGTTATGCTTGACGGAGTTGATTTTTGTTGTGTATTGATGATTTCGGAGCCCCGACGATTTGAGTGTTTTGCTAAATGTTTTAGTATTTGGAAGGAGAGTTTTAATTTAAATTCGGGGACCGAATTTCTTAAAGGGGGGAAGATTGTAACGTTTTAAAAATAATTAAATAAATAATTAAATGAATAAAATTGTTTAAGTGAATTTTATGATTTTCGGTAAACTAAAATGTATTTTTCGTAAAATCAAACCGTGATTATTTTTCATTATAATTTTAAAAATATCCATTTTAATTATGAAATTACTAGTAAATGGTGTTTATTTAGCCACTTATAAATTTTTAGTTTAATAAAATATTTTTCCTAAATTAATTATTTTAAATATTAACATAAGCTTTATTTTTACACTAAATTAGTGTAAATTACAAATTTAAATGGTTTTAATTTGTAAAAATGAACCATGGCATGTTAGAATTTAGTATGTATCATGCAAAAATTATTTGCAAATTTTTCCAATTTTCTAGAGCTTTCTTGAGTTGCTATAGTAAATAAATAAATAAATAAATAAATAAAGCATGAAAAGACCTTTATGTGATATCTCTTCTCTTGAAACTTCTACACTTTTCCTCACTCATTTCTTTCTCTCCCTCACTCCCTCTCATGGCCGGCCACAACCCCCCATGGCCGCCCCCCCCCCCATTTCCCACACCATTTTTATTCAAAAATTCATCAAAAACACATCAAAAATTCCATTAAAATTCCACAAAATCCTATATATTTCATACTCTTTATTCCTTGCTCATTTTTATATGAAATTGGAGATGGAGGGCATGCATTTTGGAGGCTCATTTCTTGTTTGGATTTCATATTTTGGGAGGTATAATTTCTTTCTTTTGATTTATTGTTTTAGATGTTCATTTAAGCTTAATTAGATTTAATGAATTAATTCTATGTTTTTTTTAAAAATTCAAGTTAGGGTTTGTAAATTCAAGTTATGTTTTTTGTTAATTATTTAGGGTTATAATAGTTAGTTTAACACTTTTAGAATTGGAAAATATTGCATGGTTGTTGAATTGTAAAATTTTCATTTAAAATTGTTTTAAATTAGGAATTTAGTTAACTAGGTTTTTGAAAAATGTGTTTGTGGTTAATATAAAATTCTAATTTGGGTTGTTATCATTGGATTATAGTTTTAGTGGAAATATTAGCATGTTAATGGAAAGAAAAACTTAGTTTGATTGCTAGTTTCTATGATTAATTGATAAATTGTGATAAAAATTGCTAATTTTGTAAACTAGATTTTAGAAATTCCTATATAAATGAGATTAAAAATATAATTATGGTTTTATTATATCATTATCATCATGAATTGTGGTTTAAGTCATTAATTTATGCAAAATCATGTTTTGTGGTGGAATTGTGGTACCTTGCTTGAAAAATGTTGAAAATTGTTAAAGGGTGCAAACTAGAAATTTCAAATTTATACAAGTTTGTGTAATAAAAATATAGTAAGGGGTTGTATAGTCTAGTTATGCTATTTGATGAGTTTTATGACCATTGGTTTCATTTAGATGTCAAGTTTTGATGAAAAACGGTAAATTGGCATTTTCGGGTTTTACGAAATCGGGTGATTTGATGGATTTCAGTGTTTCGATGAATTAAATCATGCTTTATATTATAAGTAACGAGTTTTCTAAACTACAAGTTGTTTGTTGATGTTTATCTCGATCTATCGGAGTTTGTACACCGATATCGAGCGATATTTGGTTCTGTTGCGTGGACGGGACATAGGTTTTAACCTATGCTTGTTCCTTGCATCGTTTCGACTTTGGTATGTGATTCCAGTTTACGATGCTATTTATATGTTTGCGTTTAGGTACCCCTCACGTGGACTACGGGCGATGAAGAGGAGGATGGCGACACCGTCTTCGGCAGACATGGACCAGGAGAGTAGATGTATATCTACGGGGGGAAGTCGGGTGGATGGCATTTAGCACCCCCGCACGTAGAATAGGAACAGTACTTATTGTCATTAGGGAACCAGACGTGACCCTAGATTCTTAATGCGTAGGACCCTAGTAATGACCCTAGGCTGGACTAGACTGATTTAAGAATACCATATCAGAGGATGAATACCTTGGATGAGGTTCGTAGGTTCCGGGTAGAAACACACACACGCACACACTGAAACACGACATGGTGTATACGTGCATGTGTATATATATATAGGACGAGGTATATGTATATATATATACAACACGTATATGGGATTCATTGATTTGATATGATATCTGAGGTATGATGAGACAGTATAACTGGGCTTGATGCCGTGATTCTTGACTATACAGTCGTATTAAAGTGTTAGCGGATCATTAGAGAATGAGATAATGAACATGAATATATAAATTATAAAGGGTGGTGGTGATATGGAGGTACATGGGAAGCTAAAATAGTACCTGGGCTGTAGCTTGTGACTGATCACGATATGATATATGTATGACTTAATCACAATATGACACATGTGACATGATATTTCTGAGGATAAAATAAGGATTATTCTATGATGGCAATGATATATGATTGATGTATGCGATTATAGTTTAGCACCTTGATCATGAGATGTGTTGATGATGACATTATACGAATGAGGAGACACCTAGGAGATACTTGACCGTACCCCGATATTGGGATGCCGTACGATGGATTTTACCATACGAGGCTTAGATTTGATGATTGATCCGCACTCTTGATTCGAGGAAGCCGTACTACGTACGTGACGCTATTGAGGTGGGATCGCCGACCATTAGAGATATTGATTCAGACCTTAGGTAGACTCTAGTTTCTTACTGACTAGTCTATTAGGTTTAGTTCCTTAGGATGTTAGATGGACACTGGTTTAGGTTCGACTCATATAGTGGTAGTTGTACTCGTATATCGCAGAGGAGTGGATAATGCACATCTGTCTTGCATTCATACTGTAATCATCATGGTGCATGTTCTTTTATATGTTGCTATAATCAGTATAAACTTTACCAGTTAGGACACCAGCACTATTACCGATGATGCGCATATTCCACGCACACTTATTTGCCGGCTCACACACATCATCATCGGTAATTGCTATGTCACGTACACTTTAGATCATATTGTCTTTTATGGATAGAATCGGTAAACAACTAGACCGATATAACATTGTGATTATTCTCTGACATTAGTACAGACATGATATTTATTGCTTAGACATTCATGCATTCATATTTTCATGTTATCCTGCAGTATTATGGGCATATGCCGACACTTATCATATACTTACTCATGATTTTAAGATTTGGATTTCTATGAGATTTCTGGATTTTTGGGGAAAACCGCAAGAAATTATAAAACCTTCTCTCTCTCTCTCCTCCTCTCTTTTTAAATTAAGATGCGGTTTTCTCGTGATGTATGTGTCGTCCACCATGAGATTTCATGTTTTCTATTGGATTTCGAGACCCGATTCGAGGAGTGGATGAACCGTCTCGGGTACATGGTGGGCCCGGTATGGTACCCCGGGGCAAGAATATCGAGTTGTAGACGATGAGCCTGGCAGGGGAAGACTACCTACCGGTGATGTCTGGCGCGGCGGATATCCGGAGGATACCGACCGTTGTCGTGAGATTTGATGATATGGGCCGATCCGGACTGACGGAGCCCGACATATTGAGACTTGAGATTACATGTGTTGTGTCGATGCTTGACACGGATTTCCATGGATTTCATTGTTGAAATTTCAGATGCTTATACACACTTTACTATGATAACAGCTAAAGAGTTCTTATACATGTATATCTGGATTTCAGGATTTGTTACTTTACATTCATGGTGCATGCATTTCATTTCATATGACATAGCATTATATGAGGCACTGACACGAACACGGAGTATCTGCACTTACACGTAGTATTACCCTGCTATTACTAGATGTTTGGGAAATAGTACTGTATTATTATGACCTAGGATAGCGTCGTGCATTCGATTTCTTTTCGTAAATGTCTTCTATTCACGAGTTGGCAACTCACCCCCGTTGTGCCAAATTCTTTACAGGTTCGATGTACAGGTTTCCCTGGCAGCTTGCTGGCACATCTATTCTTTCAGGGTGATTAGCACGGTAGGTTGGTTCACTTGTATCAGAACTACCATTGTATTTTATTCATTTATTTGTATCTAGTAAGCTCCATCAACCATACTTGTATTACTTGATAAGTTTATTGGACCAGACTTTTATTTCGACCTTAGAGTCGCGCATGTATTATTCTGATATGGTGGTTTTGTTTTCTTTTGAGTTTTGAGCCTCGCCCTTTGGGGTTGTATATTATTGTGCCTGTTGTGGTTGATTCCGCCTATTGGCGTTGATGCTAGCTCCCGTTTGGGGATGCTTTTTATTGTTTATGTATATTATACTTGTTGTACCCGTTTGGGGGCCAGTTTTTACAGAGGAGACTGCCGAAATTTTTGAGAAAATTTGCTGATGCTTTTAAACTTGTTTCTTTTTTTTCTTTTTTTTTTTTTGGTTTAGATTTCTGGGCTTCGGCTTACTTAGGTTACGTGGCGCCTCTAGACGCTTCGTAATCTAAGTGCCGGTCACGTTCCGTACTTTCGGGTCGTGACAAATACCGGGAGAGACGAATCCCCTCCTATCGCTCATTGCCTCCATGTGAATCGGGACTGTACCCAAAAACTACATGTTTGCACGACTCAATAGAGACGTGGTAGGGTGGAAATCAAAGAACAGTGGGAGACACACAAGACTCTATGACGATCTCGGGTCAACAGACTAAGCTGTACCAGTGTCACCAGAGAACTGCCATCTGACGTGAGGTATAATACCATCTGGGAGTTCTCGGCGAGTCCGTTCAGTGTACCCAGTCTCCACTGAGCACCCGCATGCCATCTCTGATGTCAAACACCAATGGATGTGGGATCATCCATCGCCCATCACATGGATCGAGAAGATATACGCTAATCTACTCTGGAATATCGATGCCCCGTCTCGATATTCCCACGACTAGGAACATTGAAGGATGTACTCATTGACTACCCAGGCCCCACTAGTATGATCTGCATCATAGTCCAGGAAGTCGAGTACACGTCCTAAGGGCTTTATCAACATGTAACAGAGAGACTGCAAGTATACATGTTAAGATAAAGAGCAACCAGATAGCGTACTATCATGCCGAGCAAGAAAGTCTTACCTATATATGTCCTAGCATCCACTACAATATACATCTCATGTACAGTAATGGCCTCTAGGGCATACATATAACTAACAGGCTCGGGACTGTACCCAACTAAAACCTGTTTGCACGACTCCTTTGAGCCGTGGTAGGGTAATAATCAAAGCACAGTGGGAACTCACACGAGACAAATGACGATCTCAGGTCGATGAACTAACTTGTACACATGTCACCAGGGAACTGCTATCTGACGCTAGGTATATTACCAACTAACAGATTCCCGGCGAGTCCTGTCCGGTGTACTCATAACCCAGTGAGCACCTGTATATATCTTAGGTGATCCAACTGACACCAATGGCTTGTGAGACCGGCCATCGCCCCTCGTCGGGGTCTCAACTGTATACACTAGTCTACTCCGGAGTATCGATGCCCTGTCTCGAAACTCCCATGACTAGGGACCACTTTTAAAGATGTGCTTATGGACTACCCAACTCTCATGTATATGATCGCTATCATACTGTTGGTAGTCATTCTAAGGGCTCTATCAACGTGTAATAGTGATCATGTCACCTAAACTTGTACACGACTGATAAAGGCAAACCAGATAGCATACTATCATCTTGAGTAAGATTGTCCTACCGGTATAGGTCCTCCCTCAATCATTGCAATTACGTACCTGCGATCCAATAATTGACTTTGAGGGCACTACATCCAACATCTATACATGCCAGGGATGGTCATCGTACTTCATTACATTCACCGACGATCACTCAAGATACGGACATGTGTTCCTGTTGAAACACAAGTCTGAAACTTTTGAGAAATTCAGAGAATATAAACACGAAGTAGAGAACCAAACGGGTAAAAGTATAAAATTCCTTCGATCAGATCGAGGAGGAGAATACTTGAGCAATGAGTTTCGGGATTATCTAAAAGAGAATGGGATTCTCTCTCGGCTTACTCCTCCATATACACCACAGCACAACGGTCTATCGGAGCGGAGGAATCGCACCCAATTAGATATGGAGCGCTTTATGATGAGCACCGCTGAGTTACCTATTTCCTTTTGGGGGTATGCGCTTGAGACAACCATATACTTATTGAATAGAATTCTAACCAAATCAGTACCTACCACTCCATATGAGATATGGGAGGGGAAAAGACCGTGTCTTAATTTTGTTAAGATATGGGGTTGCCCGGCCAATATCAAAAGGCACAATCCGTACAAGCTCGAGGCAAGATCTGTTCTGTGCAAGTTTGTAGGATATCCCAAGCATTCGCAAGGACATATCTTCTACCACCCTGAGAAACAAAAAGTGTTTGTTGCTCAACATGCCACCTTTTTAGAAAAGGAATTTCTTGAGAAAGAAATTAGTGGCAATGAGGTAGAAGTGGAAGAAGTTCCAGCAGCACAAACTGCAACTGAAGAATTAGTGGACCAGAGGATTCGGTGGTTCCCAACGAACCCCAGCCGCTCCACCGATCTAGTAGGGTTTCTCATCCACCTGAGAGATACTACGGTTTTCTCATAGACGGTGGGAGCGAGGATTGCATCATGGAAGATGATGACCCGACTAGCTTCGAGCAGGTCATCACGAGTGGAGACTCTGTGAGATGGCTGGATGCAATGCGATCTGAGATGGAATCTATGTACACCAACAAAGTATGGAGTTTGGAAGTTGCTCCTGAAGGGGTAAAACCCATTGGGAGCAAATGGATGTTTAAGAAGAAACTTGGTGTAGATGGAAAAGTTGAGACTTTCAAAGCTAGACTTGTTGCAAAGGGTTTTCGTCAACGAACATGTGTAGATTATGACGAAACCTTTTATCCAGTGGCTATGCTTAAGTCCATCCGGATCCTACTTGCCATTTCTGCATACCATTACTACGAAATCTGACAGATGGATGTTAAGACCGTCTTTCTAAATGGTGATTTAGAGGACTGCGTGCACATGACTCAGCCAGAGGGCTTCGTAGATAGTGGGAGCAGCGGAAAGGTGTGTAAGCTGCTTAAATCCATCTACGGGTTAAAACAGGCATCGCGGAATTGGAACATCTGTTTTGATTTTGTAGTCAAAGAGTTTGACTTCATCAAAAACGTAGATGAACCTTGTAGTTACAAGAAGGTTGCAGAGAGTAAGATTGTCTTCCTTGTATTGTACGTAGATGACATACTCTTGATAGGAAATGATGTTCCTATGTTGCGCTCAGTCAAGCTCTTCTTATCACATAGATACTCAATGAAAGATCTAGGTGATGCCTTCTGCATTTTGGGGATTAGGATCTATAGAGATAGATCTAAACGAATACTGGGACTGTCCCAATCTAGGTACATTGACACCATACTAAAGAGGTTTAGTATGGAAGAATCCAAGCGTGGGAATTTACCCACGATCTCTGGACTCACTCTCTCCAAAGAGATGTCTCCCAAGACTGATTTGGAGAGAACTCGCATGCAATGGATACCCTATGCTTCGACAGTAGGCTCTATCATATACGTGATGCTATGTACCAGACCCGATGTAGCATACTCACTAAGTGTAGTGAGTAGGTATCAAGCAGATCCAGGAGAGAGTCACTGGATAGTTGTGAAGAACATTCTCAAGTACTTGAGAAGGACTAAGGAGATGTTCTTGGTGTATGGTAACGGAGAACTCCAGGTGGAGTCCTTTACCGATTCGAGCTTCCAGAGTGATAAGAACGACTATAAGTCGCAATCGGGATTTGTCTTTACCCTCAATGGAGGGGCGGTTTGTTGGAAAAGTTCCAAACAGGAAACCGTGGCAGACTCGACGATGGAGGCTGAATACATCGCTGCCAACGATGCTGCCAAAGAGGTTGTCTGGATGAAGAAGTTCATCACTAAACTTGGAGTGATTCTGTCCATTGAGCATCCAATACCTTTGTATTGTGATAACAATGGAGCTGTGGTTTTGGCCAAGGAACCCAGGTCCCATCAGAGATCTAGGCATATTCTGAGGCGGTGTCACCTGATCCGGGAGATAGTTGATCGCCATGAGATCGAGGTCAGGAGAGTTGACACGAAGGACAACACTGCGGATCCACTCACGAAGGCCATACCCCAGATACATTTTGAGAGACTTTTCGGGTTGTTGGGTATGAGATACTACAACAGCTGGCCTTAGTGCAAGTGGGAGATTGTTAGTTATATATATGCCCTAAAGGTCATTGTTGTACATATAATGTATATTATAGTGGATGCTTGGATATATACAGAGAGGACTTTCTTGCTCGATATGATAGTATGCTATCTGGTTTTACTTTGTCTTAACATGTTGACTTGTATTGATTTACTGTCTTGCTCTCACATGTTGATAAAGCCCTTAGGATTTGTACTCGACTACTTGGACTATGATGCAGATCATATTAGTGGGCCAGGGTAGTCTAAGAGTACATCCTATAACTGTTCCTAGTCAAGGGCGTATCGAGACAGGGCATCGATACTCCAGAGTAGACTAGCGTATACGCATCTTGACCCATTTGATGGGCGATGGTTGATCCCATATCCATTGGTGTTTGACATCAAAGATGGTGTACGGGTGCTCAGTGGAGACTGGGTACACTGAACGGACTCGCTGAGAAATCCTAGATAGTATTATACCTATCGTCAGATAGCAGTTCTCTGGTGACACTGGTACAGGTTAGTCTGTAGACTCGAGATCGTCATAGAGTCTTGTGTGATTCTCACCGTGCTTTGATTTCCACTTTACCACGTTCAAGAGGACGTGCAAAACGGTGGCTTTTGGGTACAGTCCCGAATCACATGGAGGCAATGAGCGATAGGAGGGGTTTCGTCTCTCCCGGTATTGGGAGTTGATGTTGCGCTGTGTTCGATTGGCTATAACTGGAAGTCCCTGGCCAGGGCTAATATGGAGATTTACTAGTATCAGTAGTTTCTCGACCCGTTATGAGCCTCACATCGACACGACTTATCGGTTACTGGGGTCTAACGTTTACCACCCCTAGACTAGATATGGGACATATCAGACAAAGAGACCGGACTGTACGGTAGTGTTACTGATTGGATTCACAGGAGTGTGTACAGGCTTTCTTATTGATCTTCTGATCGCTCAATACCTAGGTGGCTGTTACGTTTAGCTGACCGCTTACAGCTTGTGGGTGTTTGATATGACCATCACCTACTGCCGGCGTATTGACGATTCTTTAGAGTCCTACACAGAGGTTTCCGGGCTCAGGCAAAACGGAGTAGGAGCACATATATGATATGTGCGGGACCGAGAATAATACGAGTATCTGATACCGTATTCTATTCTCGCGATATGAGATATCGGCCGGGTATATGTGATATAGCTGGGTTATCGGACCAAGTGTTGATTCGATAAAAAGGTACATATTATATTAGTCGGTTATATATTAAAATAGCCGGGTTATTAAATCAAGTGTTGATTTAATAATTTAATGTATAATTATATATGTGATATATTACATTACATTAACTAATATAAGCTCACTTATATGATTCTTTTTCTCACTTGATGATACATTGATATATATGTGATATATGTTAATTGAATTATTTTCTTTTATTACATTATATATTATATATGTGATATATGTTAATTGAATTATTTTCTTTTGTTACATTATATATTATATATGTGATATATAATATTGTAACATGTTAAGGTTAAACTTGCAACTAGAGTTTATGAGATTAAACCATGATTAGGGTTAAGATTAGGGTTCACTTTTTATTTTGGATAATTCAATTATGGATGAACTTTGATGAAGGTTCATGAAGCTTTGACTAAGTCCACCCTTTTGGATATTTCTAAGATATTTTGTTAACCCAATCCTAACCCTAACCCATGGTCAACTCTCTACAAGGGTTAAGCATGACATGCTTAATCCTTGGTTGCATTTTCTAACCTCAAACAATAATTCATTTTCATTCATCACAACTTAATATTCTTCTTCCTCTCTCCAAAAGCTTTCTAGCTTTTATTTTGTGATGATTGTTTTGTGAGAAAAAGAAAACAAAAGAGAGCAAAATTTCTACTTCATCATCCTCATCTATTCTAGCCACTTAGATTAGGGTGTTTGCTTCACTAATACTTTATTAGTGAAGTGAGAGCTTAGGTTTATGATTCTTCAAGGTAGATCATCTTTGAAAGTGAAGCCTTCAAGCTAGCATGGATCATTCATCTCATGGAGCCTCTCTAGAGTTCGGGAGCTTGATGATCGCAGCGAAGGGATCTCAACTCGGAGCTTATGAAGTGAAGGAACGGACTACAAAGGTTGTAATCCCTAACTCTTAGAAGTAAAGTAGTTTACTTGTTCATTATTTACCCTAATTCTCTAGTAAAAATCCTTGCTTAGGTTGTTCGGCACTAGAAATTTTTAAATACGGCATGTTTGATGCCTTGTGAAACCTTGTCCTAGTGCCTAATAACCCTACAGATATATCTGTAAGCAAGTTCGGCCAGTTGAAGTGCAAGGTGGATATATGAAAAATAACTTGTTTATACAATTATTTTCCCCCCAAATATTCTCTCATTCCTTTCTCTCCATATATCCCAAGTAATCCCCATAATAATTATGTCCCAATTCCGCTTATTAGTTCCGCTCCTAAAATTTTCCTCCAAATTCCCCATACATCCATGACCGGTGTAGGTAATAGCAAAATGTTATTCTTAACGTAAAAATGTGACCACACCTTTTTGGCAAAGGAGCAAGTGAAGAATAGGTCATCCGCCGTTTCTTCAAAACTTTTTGCAAAGCTCGCAAACAGAAGGATCTTGCCACTTGCTTAATCAAATTATCTCTTGTTAGAACTGCTCGCTTATTAACCAACCAACTGAAGACTTTTATCTTGCTCGGAACTCTAGCCTTCCAAATATGACTTGTATGCCCTCTCATTTCCCCCTTCCCATTTATAATCTTGTATAGTGACTTAACAGAGAATTTCATATCACAATTCCATTTCCATTTCGGTCGGTCCCTGCTCTGGCTATTCGGACGCCAGTCGTTCAAGAAAGTTTCAAGTTCCATCAATTGTTGTCTTTCCCTTGCAGCTAGAGTTCGTATGAAGGTTGGTCGACACCCCTGTCCGTTCCAGACTTCCATCACCTTAACGTATCTATCTCTCGCTAAGCCGTATAGTTTAGGAAATTTAAAGCGTAGTGACACCTCGCCACACCAAAGTTTTTTCCAGAAGTTAATATTCTTTCCTTCTCAATAATGAAAGTTAATCCAAACAAAAAAATCTTTTTTCTCTTATATACTCCTATTCAGAACCCAGAGCAAGTTGAAGCATTCTTCAGTTTTCCTCTAAGGTCGTTTCTCGTTCTCCTTAATTAAACTCCTCCAATTGCTTGAACTATCTTCATACAATTTCCACCACCATTTAGCAAGCAAAGCTAGTTCATGTCTCTCAAGTTAATCGCCCACAAATCCCCCAGTTCTTTAGGCTTGCAAACAGTCATCCATTTCACCAGAGAGTAACCGGTGTCCCTGTTGCCCCATATCCATAGGAAATTTCTTCGTATTTTATCTATGTGCTTCTCAATATTCACGGGCATGTCGAAAACTGCTAGGTAGTACAGAGGGATCGCAGTGAGAACAACATTCAGCAAAGTCACCCTTCCTCCAATAGCCAGCAGACGTTCTTTTTAACCTTCCAATCTACTTGTCATTCTATCGATCATCGGCGTCTAATCTGAGCTCTTTAATTTCTTCGTTCGCAGTGGTAGACCTAGTGTCACGACCCGAAAGAGCACGTGACTGGACCTTGAACCATATGAAGTCTATAGGACTCCATCTGATCCAAGTAAGCCAAAAGCCGAGAAATCTAAAACCATTTTAAGAGTAAAGAAACATATTTTGTAAATTATTTTCCATTGAGGCATTTTATCAAACACTTACTACTTATAAACAAAGAGCACAACCCACACAAGAAATATAACATACAACGCCGAAAGGCTAGGATCAAAACCCAAGAGAATCTCCAATAAGCAAGAAAATCGTAATACTACTGAGCGCGACTCTAAGGTCGAAATAATATATCACTAGTGTCTAAGTCTGAAACAGTATATAAGTTTTGGTTGATGGAATTTCTAGATACAATGAATAATACATGTACAACTGCGGTTCTGATAAAAAGAACCCACCTACCAAGTGTTGGATAAATGTATGCCCTAGAGATCATTATATGATAGTGGATGTATTTATACATGTGTGTGTGTGTGTGTGTGTGTGTGTGTGTGTGTGTGTGTGTGTGTGTGTGTGTGTGTGTGTGTGTGTGTATATATATATATATATTCAGTGTACATTTTTGCTCGTCATGATAGTATGCTATCTGGTTCTTTTTTATTTAACATGTTGATTTGATCATGCTTCTATTCATTCATACATGTGGATAAAGCCCTGAGGATATAGGCTTAACTACTGTGATTATGATGGAGATCATACTAGTGGGACATCTGTAGTTTATAAGCATATCCTGGAATGTCCCTAGTCGTAGGTGTATCGAGACGGGGCATCGATATACCAGAGTAGACTAGCGTATATGATACTAGACCCTTATGATGGGCGATGGATGTTACCACATTCATCGATGTTTGACATCGAGATCGTATACGGGTGCTCAGTGGTGACTGGGTACACTGGACGGACTCGCCGAGAACTCCTATATGGAATTATATCTATCGTCGGATAGCAGTTCTCTGGTGACACTGGTGCAGGTTAGTCTGTAGACCCGAGATCGTCATAGAGTCTTGTGTGTTCTCCCACTGTACTTTGATTACCACCCTACCACGGCTCTAATGAGTCGTGCAAATAGGTGGCCGTTGGGTACAGTCCCGAGACGCACGAAGGTGATGAGCGATAGGAGGGGTTTCGTCTCTCCCGGTATTCAGAGTTGATGATGTGCTGTGCTCGACTGGCTATATCAGTAAGTCCCTGACCAGGGCTGTTGAGATTTACTGATAAGTGTTATCAGTAGTTTCTCAATCTGTTATAGACCATTCAACGGCACGACTTATTGAGTTATTGGGGTCGACATTACCATCCCTAGACTTGATATGCAGCATATCTGACGAAGAGACCGGACAGTACGGTAGTGTTGCCGGTTGGCTCGATGGGAGTTGTATCAGGTTCGCTTGTTTTCTTCTGATCGCTCAATACCCGGGTGGCCGTTACGTTTAGCTGACCGCTTGCGTCATGGGGGTGCTTGATATGATCATCACCCATTACCGGCGTATTGACGAGTCTTAGAGTCCCACAATGGAGTTACCTAGTCCAGGCAAAAAGTTGTGGTGCGCATATGCGATATGCGCGTGGACTCGGTTAAAATGCGCGTATGAGATACCGTATATTAATTGGGCGGCTTGCTTTTGGTCGGGTCGTATGTGATATGACCGGGTTGCTAAATCAAGTGTTGATTTATCATTTGACCTTTAGTTTCTCACTAGAAATCATTTCTTGTCTTTTTGGGCGTACACATGCATGTATGCATTCATTCTTGTTCATGCACATATGGATGTGCATGCACACATACATACATACATCATTCTATCATGGTTGTATATATAGTGGATGATGGCAATATAAGACTCACACCTTATGTAAAATTATATATGGATATATATTTGTATTTTTGTTAAAATAAAAGAAAAGAAAAAGATTAATTCATGGTTATCTTCCACACTCTTCTTGGAACCAACCTTGGTTCACCCACTTTTTAACCATGAGTTAATTTTCCTTTTGTCTTTTAACTCAAATGCAATAATATCTATATTTTTTAACCATGGTTTGAGATGAAGAGTAGAAAATATATATACTTATCTTTTCTATTTTTCATATTAGGCTTATCATTATCTTGAGCTTAGAAAGCCATCATCTTCTTCCTCCTTTCTCTCTTGCTCTCTAGTTCTTTCAAGTAAGCAAAAGAGTAACCAAGTTAGGATTTTGAAGTGAGAAAATCAACCACAACACGATTCTACACTAGTCTTGCCAATTAGTGAAGAGTGTTAGCTTCCATTTCTTCTCTTGATCTTGTGAAGTTTCTAGCTTGGACAAAGACGACTCCGGGTGGATCATCATGGACCTAGAAGGATCTCAAGCGGACCTTTTCCATCCCTCAAGTAGCCAAGGAGTCTAGCGTAGGGAGCTACAAAGGTTGTACTCTCAAAACCCTAGTTTTTCCTACTTGTATTGTTGTCAATGTTTTGAAACCCTAAAATTCTAGTGATGATTCTTTGTATGTTCACTTAGCACCTAAAAAATTTATTTTTGAGACATGTGATGCTTCCAAACCCTTTATGAGGTGCTAGGTAAACCTAACATTGATATCAGAGCCGACCTAGAACTTTAGGCGACACTTTAACGAAGTTAAAACTCCGATCGAACCAAAAATACGACTTTTTGAGCCTTCTCTGGATATTTTTTCAAAACTGTGTTTTTTCAGTATTAAAAATCCTTAAAAAATTCAACAGGGAAATCTAAGCACCACTGTAAAAAACGAAGCCATGAACAGTAAATTCCACCGCGGAACCGCGGCCATAGCTTTCTTGGGCCGCGGCTCCGCGGCCGTACAGATGAGTCATTGCTTGGGGTTTTTATACAGTGATCTTCTTACCTGCTTATAGATGTTTTTGGGTATTTTTAATCTGGTTTCAGTGATATATGTTCTGGAGATTGTTTTGGATTCGGTGATTCGATCAGAATTTTAATTTCGTGTTTTTTTTTCCCGGGTAATTAAGAAAGTATTAAAATGTTCGAACGAGTATCATTAACTCATTTTTTCTTGGGTTTAAATCTTTCGGAAATAGTGCAAGTTAAGTGGTGGACCCTCTAGAAGACAACAAACCTTAACTCGATTATGTGACCGTCTTGAACTGCCTTTTGAACCTTAGGGTTTGGGGCAGTACGGCGTGCCACATGTGAGGCGTTGGCTTGACCCTTCTACGGCTGGACCGCTGCTACTGTGACACATTCCGGATTTTTTGAACTCCGCTCAAGTGTTCAGCTTTAGGAATTTTGGGTATTTGATTATTCGATCGAAATGTTTAATACTGTCTATTTATCTGGAATGTGATACAATATGTGGAATTCGTATAGTTAGGCATGAAATGCGAAGTATGTGATATTTCGGATTTACGATGTCTAAAGAGAATGCGGATTCCAAATGTTGTAGTTTTACACTTTCTTTTCTGTGACCGTAAGTGTAGTATGTCGTTTATCGCCGGTTTCGTTGGTATACATCAACGACAATCGGGGTACGCATACTTACTTACGTTGATGATATATGTTATTATGTGTTGCTGAGATATGATGTGCAGGATTGTCGCGATTGAATAGCCGGGGGTTTTATGTGAGATGAGAGTTTTATTTTCATTCATGTAAAATTCAAATGTAATGTAATATTATTTTATTTGGGGCACTTCCGGGTTGAGGTTGATGTCACCAGTGTTGTATATTATTTACTTTTCCGCATTAGGATAGACCCAAGGAGGGGAGCACAAGTGACCGGGTTCTGGGGTTCAGTGGAAGGCCATCTCGAGGAGTCGAGACCGGGTCTCCTAAACTCCAGGATTGGTAGGGTCGCTTGCCGCTCTCGTAGGGGTCTAAGGGTATGGGCTTGGCTATTCATCACGACTGTGGAATCTGTATTTTCTATTGTTGGCTAAATACTAAATACGGACGTCCTAGTATATCCCACATTATATCTATGTTTCTGTTGCCTGTGTTCTATGATATCTGATACGAATGATATATTATATATGAGATATATAGTAGACGTTGCTTATGTTTTACACCCGCGCTAGTCCCGTCCCGGTATGCCGTTAGTTAAGTAACCTAACGGTGCATAACAGAACATTGCGGCGAATGCGGATGGCATAAGCGTACGTTGTATTTTCGTTTCTTTTCTGTGATTGGCTTAAGGACTTAAATGATGTGACTACATTAATATGATTAATGTAAAGAAAATAAACCTAAAAAGATGTTGTAGAATCGGATTTCAAAACCACTCGGCTCTTTATGAAAAAGCTATATTTCAAAACCGCGGAGCTCAAGCCACTCCTTTTGAAAACCATTTGATTCTACAACGATATCAAGTTCAAAGCGTTAAAGATTTTCTTAAAAATCATCCGCAACCCTCCGTCATTTTAGGAAGTAGAGTACTTAGTATTCGTGCTACGTTTGTTGACCTTAGCCAAGGCGTAGTGTACAGTAGCTAAGTGATGTCTTCCTACAATTCATATGATGCAGATTAATTAGGACGGGCATATGACTTTGTTGACCTTAGCCAAGGGTCATGTAAACGGGTCTAATTGATCAAGAAATGACGGGTATAACTTGACTGGTACTTATGATTTGTTGACCATAGTTAAGGTCATAGGTATTAGGGGTAAAAACCGAATCGGGAATTTCAAGTGTTGAGATTTGCAATGAGATTGCATACCTTCCATATGATGGTTGGATCCCGATCCCACTGTGGGCAATAGTTGCTCCCAGGAGAGTTTTGCAGTTTACATTTAGCTAACTCATTAGGTGTCTAGAAAGGTGTTAACGGGGCTACGCCTCTGGGAAAACGAGGTTTACTTTAATTAGGTCTGTGCGAAAGCACGGGGAACCTCCCTCAAGTACCGACACTTACCTGGCTGAACGGTTAGCGAAGTTGTAGACTGTAATTAATCCTGGCTAGTTTTCTTTTTAAGGTTTGAAAGAAAAACTTGATTAAAGCAGTGGGAGACATAGATTAGACAAGATAATAACCAATCTGATCTTTGCAAGAGCTTTCGCTGAGTGTATTCTTTTCTCTCTCTTAATGGCAGATACCAATGACTGGACTCAAGCTTCTACTAGATATAAACAAACTGAATGGGACCAATTATAAAGACTGGCTAAAGAATCTGAAAATAGCCTTGACTTATGATAAAGTATCATATGTCCTCACGGCTTCAGCCACGCCCACCCCAGGTCCAAAATCCTCAGTTGCGGATATTGAAGTCCGCAAGACATGGGACGCTGACTGTGCCAAGGCCAAATGCCTCGCCCTTGCATCGATGGACAATACACATCAAAAGCAGCACGAGAATATGGACATTCAAACCATATTTCTCCATACAAAGGAGTTGTACGGAGAGCAATCCCGCGTATTACGATACGAAGCATCAAAGAAATTGTTTCAGATGCGAATGGCCCCTGGCACACCGGTAGGAGACCATGTTCTGAAGATGATAGCTCTCATAAAAGAGCTTGAGGACCTTGGATGGATGATGGACAATGAACAATATACAGATATTATTCTGCAGTCCCTCCCCTCCACCTTTGCTTAATTCATTGTTAACTTCAACATGCACAACATGGAGAGGGAACTACCTGAACTCCTTAATATGTTAAGGAGTGCAGATAGCACACTGAAATCAGTGAAAACTCCCGTTTTGACTGTTGGACAATCTTCCTCTTCTCGCCCAAAGGCTAAGGCCAAGGGAAAGAAAAAGAAGAAGCCCACCAATCCTAAGGGTGGAGTTAAAAAGGTTAAGGGGAAGGAAAAGTCCAAAGCTGGAGAATCGGGGAAAGGGGAATGTTTTCATTGCCACAAAACAGGACATTGGAAGCGCAACTGTATCGAGTACTTAAATCTCAAGAAGAAGCAAGGGGATGCTTCCGCTTCAGGTGTGTTTGTGACAGAAAACTGTTTTTCAATAAACTCTGCTTCCTGGGTATTAGATACCGGTTCAGGTTCTCACATTTGCAATTCTATGCAGGGGCTAAGAAATAGCAAGGTTTTGAATACAGCTGACCATACTCTCCGCGTTGGAAATGGTTCCAATGTACATACAGTCGCAGTGGGAGAGTATCACTTGGGTTGCCATCTGGGTGTATATTGGTTTTTAACCTATGTTATTTTGTACCAAGTATGCTTTGTAATATAATATCTGTTTCTTTGTTAGACAATGAAAGATATAACTTTATATTGCAGAACAATGTTATGAACATTCACCTGAATCAAATGTTGGTTGGGTATGGTACACTTGATAACGGGATATACGTCCTAAATCAACACATAGTTTTCAGCATACAACACTGTTGGGGTAAAAATTTACACCCTGGTTGACCGAGTCTAAGTCAAGGTCAACCCCCAAGCTAGGTGGGCCGAAGCCCAGGTCATGTGGGCCCATGCCAAAGTCGAGCCCGCGGCCAGCCTTCCCATGCCAACAACAAAATCATGTAATAAATAATTTTTATGTAATTTTTTATACATGAATGTATGCAAAATGGGCATAAAGCCAATATTTTGTAAGCCCATGGCTTATGTGCAAAAATGAAATGGCACATGAGCCATGGGATAGGCAAAATGCCATTTTTGTGAAGCCCAAGGGGCTATATGTAAATATGTAAGCCTATAAAAGGCAACATGATGATGAATAAAGGGGACTTTTTTGAATCTCTCCACAAAAATTTTAGATCTGAGATCTTTTGTGCCTCCTACTCCTTCTCCAAGGTTCTAAACCTTCTCATTTCTTTTGAATTAAATCAAGAGTTTTACTCTTTCTTTTCAAAAACTAAGAAGTCTTCCACCACAAAATCCACAAAGGGGAACTTGGATCTACCATTAGATCTCAGAAACGAGAGATTTTTAGATCTCACATCTCTTGATCATCAAGATCCAGCCAACAGAGGAGGAAGAGGAAGAACCCCTTTCATCAACCAAAACATTTTAGGAGTTTAACTCCATATATTTACATATATATATATATATATATATATATATATATATAATAAATATTTCCTTTCTAAAGCATAGCTTCTGGTTCTGGGACTAAAAGTCCCTTTGTCTCGCCAGCGCCCAGCTCTCGAGCGCAAAACGCCCGCGTGCCGACACGTGGCGCGCTTCCGCTCAGGCGCACTGCGCTCGAGCGCAAAGTGCCCACGTGCCGACACGTGGCGCGCTTGCGCTCAGGCGCGCTTGCGCTCGAACGTAAAGCGCCCATATGCCGACATGTGGCGCGCTTGCGCTCGAGCGCAAAGCGCCCACGTACCGACACGTGGCGCACTTGCGCTCAGGCGCACTGCGCTCGAGCGCAAAGCGCCCACATGCCGACACGTGGCGTGCTGCGCTCAGGCGCACTACGCTCGAGCGCAAAGCGCCCACGTGCGGACACGTGGCGCGCTTGCGCTAAGGCGCACTGCGCTCAAGCGCAAAACGCCCACGTGCCGACACGTGGCGCGCTTGCGCCTGAGCGCACAGCGCTCAAGACGCTGGCCCCACGCATCCTTTGGATGCCTTTTCCCCCTCTTTCTTTTAAATATATATATACATATATACATATATATATACATACACATATGTATACATATTTACACACACATACCCCCGTAAAAACTCTGCGTGGCTCCCGATATATCCAAACCCCCCTTTCAAAACACAACACACGTACACTGCACATTGAGTTCGCATGACCATTTTAACCCGTTAATCGGAGGTTCCCTCGCCCCAAAGGCGAGGGGTAATTAACGACGGCTTAGTCCGCGGCTGCCGGAGATTTGGATCCCCACAATCAATAAACCACGGCCTACCCTAGGCGGGAGGAATCTGTAGTATACGCCTGACAAGCGCGTGTATTCCCATCTCAATGGGGTGACGAAAAACACCCTACAGATTTTGGCACGCCCGGTGGGACCAATCTCTCCTCCCATATTTTGGGTTAAGCGTTCATGCGAACTCAATCAATATACATACCTGTATTTATACTAAAAATAATGCTTTTTCATGCAGATTTTCAAGCAATCACCTTCCGACGATGTCTTCGATGATGAACTCGGCTCCCGTCTCCTACACGATGAGGATAGACTCTAGGACGGTCCTTCCGGCCAGTCTCGGGCGATAATGGGAGGAGTCGCTGCTACCATTCGGCTCTATTATGTTCATGCCAGTTGGCGCCATCCCAGCTCCTCAAGCCCCCGTGGCAGACAAACCAGTCTCGAAAGGCAGGAGACCAAATATGGTGATCTCAAAGGTGCCCCAACCCAAACGCAAGTCGGTATCTGAACGACTTTCCTTGGCCCCAGCTGGGGGCAAGGCCATCAACACCAACAAAGCTACAACGCGTCCCGAGCAAGCTCCAGTGGTGCCCCTGACAAATGCTCGATCGGGTGTCTTCTCTAAGCTCCCCGCTGGTCAACTCACAATGGCTTCCCGGGTAGCGGATGCCCGCCAAGCCTTCAAAATCGAGAAGCTGAGGGAGAAAAGGCTCAGATATAGAGCCAACAAAAGGGCTAGGGCTCCTGCCAGGCTGAACCTCATGAGGTTCGAAGAACAGGGTTACCCCGCCGAAGATGAGGAAATGGCTGGGTATGTGGTCCACACTGTCTACACGGTGAGCACGCGCAGCAAGAGCAAGGACGGGGCTACCACATCTCAAACCCAATCTTGCTTGAATGTGGTGGCCGCTTCCTAAGAACAGCCGCCTCTGCTGGGTGATGAAAACCCTCTTGATGAGGATGATAGGCGGAAAGACCCTTCGGTCCATGAGGAGTCGGGCTCGGAAAGTGAAGAAGAGCCGACTTTCCGCCACAGGACCGCGGAGCAAGAGCTGATTCAAGAGCTCCGAAAGCAGCTCAGAAACAAAGACAAGGAGATGGAAAAACTTTACTCCAAAATCGATGACTTGACGAATATCGTGATGCAGCTCACGGCCCGACTTGCCTCTCAGCCGCCCAATCAAGCGGAGGGCTCTGCTCGTGAACCGGGAAATGGTGTCCCAAAGCAGCCGACACCTATTCCCTCAAATCCAAAAGTGGGCGAACTACATGAAAACCAGTTGCATCCTATCTCGGGAAATGTCTTGGCTACCGATGACAGTAGCCCGCTAACTAAAGATCAAATCATGGATTTGGTTGCCAGCAAAGTCAAAACATTGGTGGCCGAAGCCGAAGCGCAAAAAGATATCAGCAGTAGTGGGAGACCATATCCTGCTCAGTATGATCTGGTAGAATTTCCTAGCGGCTATGTCATCCCCAAATTCGGAAGATTCGATGGGACGAGAAATGCGAATCAGCATATCGCCCACTTCAAAGCCTCATGCGGGAATACTGGGGGGCAATGATGCGTTTCTCCTCCTCCAGTTCGTTAATAGCTTGACCGATGTTGCTTTCGACTGGTACGCGAGCATACCGGATGGCTCCGTCACAACTTTTGTCCAAATGGAATCTCTGTTTCGGCAGAGGTTAATGAGCGTCAGCGATAAGATTACCATTGCCGAGCTCGTAAGGACCAAGCCCAAGAGCGACGAAAGCAGCACGGATTTTATAACCCGATGGCGCAATCTCTCCGTCAAATGCGAACCGCCGATAGAGCAAGACCAATCTGTCAGTCTCCTCGTCGGAAATCTCAACAATTGGATGGCCTCGCTTTTATGTACCGCGGGTCTCAAAACATTCCAAGAGCTGACCAGGAAAGTCCAGATGCTGGAGCGCTCAAAACAGGAGTCCTCCTTGGATTCTCAAAATAACAATAGGTCCTGGAGAAACCGGAAGGACGATAATCGCAAAGGCGGAAACTCCGATGATTCTGAATCTTTCAACACTTCGGCTAACCGAAATAAGCAAGGGATGAGCGGACCTAGTGCCAACTAGCCTCGGAAGCCAATGTTCGGAGAGGGAGGAGAATCTCCACTGAAAGAGAAGCTGGATAAGGTCTATTCCTTCAGAAGGGACAAAATCCATAAAATATTCAAAGACGCCCTGAAGAACGGTCTACAACTGCCAGAGTCAAAAAGACCGCAGGAAGCGAATAGGACCGACGACCCCAAATACTGCCCCTATCACATAGTGATAGGTCATGCCATTGAGGACTGCTTCGTCTTCAAAGATTGGGTCGAAGAGCAATACAAGGCAGGAGAGATAGAACTGTCCAAAGGCGTGTTAACAAACAGTCAAGCTGCAACCGCCAATTTCATACAAATGGAGACCGAAGTTCTTCGTGAAACCGATTCTCTCAGACATCTGCCTTTCTCTGAAAACAATCGACCACCACGTCATTAAACTGGGAACAGTCGACCACCACGTCATTAAACTGGGAACAGTCGACCTCTAAGTCGTTAAACTGGGAATGTAAAAAAAATGTAAAAAAAAAAGTGTAAATAAAAGGAAAATAAAGAAAAGCCGAAATGATGGGGCAACTCGCAATAAAAATCAGCGAGTAAAATAAAGATGAAAATAAAGCCGAAATGATGGGGCAACCGCGAATAAAAGACGAAATGATGGGGCAATCGCGACCTTCGCGATAAGAAAAGCTGAAATGATAGAGCAATCGCGGTAAAACAAAAAATGCAAAAACAAAAAAAAACGGCGAATAATGAGTCGCTCCTGGTACCATATTCCAGTGCAGCGATGCAGACGCCAACCAAAATCCAATTTCCCAAAATTCTTCCAGCCCTACGGTTAGTCCCCAAATTGACTACCGTATACAATCCACGGGCTCAAATAATTCTCATCACCCTCATACCCCACCGTAATCACCAGTTACGCGGCTGGTCTTCGCCTTTGGAATTATGCTCCATTAAAAAGACCCACTCATGTGTCCTCACGATATATGAGGAGAACAAATCTTTGTGGGATCCTTACGACTCACGAAGGAAGAACACACTTAGGAGTCCCCACGACTCCTAAGGAGAAAATACACCTATGGGATCCTTACGACCCGTAGGGAGAATTTGCTTTTATGGGACCCTCACGGCCCATAAAATTGAAAAGACTTAGGTGATAGGGATCTAAACCTGTCTCCTAAGCCATCGCTCCCCAACCCCCAAGTGGCGAATGATGAGTCGCTCCTGGTACCATATTCCAGTGCAGCGATGCAGACGCCAACCAAATTCCAAATCCCATACCCCAAGTGGCGAATGATGAGTCGCTCCTGGTACCATATTCCAGTGCAGCGATGCAGACGCCAACCAAATTCCAAATCCCATACCCCAAGTGGCGAATGATGAGTCGCTCCTGCTACCATATTCCAGTATAGCGATGCAAATGCCAACCAAATTCCAAATCCCATACCCCAACGGCGAATGATGAGTCGCTCCTGGTACCACATTCCAGTACAGCGATGCAGACGCCAACAAAGTCCTGAAATTTTTCCGGCCCTACGGTCTGGATCATACATCCTGCAAAACTGTATACAATCCACGGGCGTAAAACAATCCCAATCTCTCAAAAAAAATATATAATAAAATAAAAAAAAGGTATGTCCACAAGCAAGATGGGCATGGATGAAAACCCGAAAGGGCTCCGTGAGTAAAAACAGCAGGACTGCTGGCGAGTTTGTGAAAACCCGAAAGGGCGCAAACTCGTGAGAAAAAGATGAAATGCACTCACAAGGTCCTCTCGACTTTGTGAGGAGAAAATTCCCGCGTGAGATCCTTACGACTCACAAAGGAGCAACACACTTGGGATTCCCCACAACTCCCAAGGAGAAAATGCACTTACGGGATCCTTACGACCTGTAGGGAGAAAATGCTTTGTGAGACCCTTACGGCTCACAAAGTTGAAAAGTCTTAGGCGATAGGGACCTAAAACCTGTCTCCTAAGAAATTGTTTCCTAATAAGCAAACGCAAATGATGATTCGCTCCTGGTATCATATTCCAGTGTAGCGATGCTGATGCCAAACAAAAAAAAAAAACCAATCCCCAAATCCTCTCATGACAAATGATGATTCGCTCCTGGTACCATATTCCAGTGTAGCGATGCTGATGTCAACCCAAATCAAATCAAACCAACAACCTCTACGGCGTAATCATGCTCCGTCCCAGAATTTACCCCGTGTCGAAATCATGCTTCGCCTTGGGATATCTACCTTCCCTGCCGGAACTATGCTCCGCCTCGGAATCAAATCAACCAACCAGCTCTGCGTCAGAATCAAGCTTCGTCTCAGAATGTGCACCCCGTGTCGAAATGATGCTTCGCCTCGGTGTACCTTCCTTCCCTGTCGAAATTATGCTTCGCCTCGGAATCAACTCAACCGACATGCTCTGCGCCGGAATCATGCTCCGTCTCAGAATGTACCCCATGTCGAAATCATGCTTCGCCTCGGAGTATTTGCCTTCTCTATCGGAATTATGCTTCGCCTGGGAATCAACCTCCGTATCGAAATTATGCTTCGGTTAGAATGTCTGCCGCTCTTCAGAATGATGCTCTGAATCCTGGAATGATGCTCCGCTCATCGGAATGATGCTCCGATCCCTGGAATCATGCTCCGCCCTTCGGAATGATGCTCCGATCCCTGGAACCATGCTCCGCTCATCGGAATGAAGCTCCGATCCTTGGAATGATGCTCCGCTCATCGGAATGATGCTCTGATCCTTGGAATCATGCTCCGCTCTTCGGAATGATGCTCCGACCCTTGGAATCATTCTCCACCCTTCGGAATGATGCTCCGAACCCCTGGAATCATGCTCCGCTCTTCGGAATGATGCTCCGAACCCCTGGAATCATGCTCCGCTCTTCGGAATGATGCTCTGAACCCCTGGAATCATGCTCCGCTCTTCGAAATGATGCTCCGACCCTTGGAATCATGCTCCACCCTTCGGAATGATGCTCCGAACCCCTGGAATCATGCTCCGCTCTTCGGAATGATGCTCCGAACCCCTGGAATCATGCTCCGCTCTTCGGAATGATGCTCTGACCCCTGGAATCATGCTCCGCCCTTCGGAATGATGCTCCGAACCCTTGGAATCATGCTCCGCTCTTCGGAATGATGCTCCGAACCCCTGGAATCATGCTCCGCTCTTCGGAATGATGCTCCGAACCCCTGGAATCATGCTCCGCTCATCGGAATGATGCTCCGATCCCTGAAATCATGCTCCGCCCTTCAGAATGATGCTGCGATCCCTGGAACCATGCTCCGCTCATCGGAATGATGCTCCGATCCCTGGAATCATGCTCCGCCCTTCGGAATGATGCTCCGATCCGATCCCTGGAATCATGCTCCGCCCTTCGGAATGATGCTCCGATCCCTGGAATCATGCTCCGCCCTTCGGAATGATGCTCCGATCCTCTGGAATCATGCTCCGCCCTTCGGAATGATGCTCCGATCCCCTGGAATCATGCTCCGCTCATCGGAATGATGCTCCGATCCTTGGAATTATGCTCCGCAAATTAGAATGATGCTCCGCTCATCGGAATGATGCTCCAATCCTTGGAATCATGCTCCGCTCTTCGGAAAGATGCTCCGAACTCTGGAATCATGCTCCGCTCTTCGGAAAGATGCTCCGAACTCTGGGATGATGCTCCGCCCCTCGAATGATGTTCTACCTCGAAGTCCAACTTCAAGATCCATCAATTTCAAGCACACAACTCAAATGTGCGGTGTGCATTTATTGATGGGGGGCACTTTGTTGGGGTAAAAATTTACACCCCGGTTGACCGAGTCAAAGTCAAGGTCAACCCCCAAGCTAGGTGGGCCGAAGCCCAGGTCAAGCGGGCCCATGCCCAAGTCGAGCCCGCGGCCAGCCACCCCATGCCAACAACAAAATCATGTAATAAATAATTTTTATGTAATTTTTTATACATGAATGTATGCAAAATGGGCATAAAGCCAATATTTTGTAAGCCCATGGCTTATGTGCAAAAATGAAATGGCACATAAGCCATGGTATAGGCAAAATGCCATTTTTGTGAAGCCCAAGGGGCTATATGTAAATATGTAAGCCTATAAAAGGCAACATGATGATAAATAAAGGGGAATTTTTTCATTCTCTCCACAAAAATTTTAGATATGAGATCTTTTGTGCCTCCTGCTCCTTCTCCAAGGTTCTAAACCTTCTCATTTCTTTTGAATTAAATCAAGAGTTTTACTCTTTCTTTTCAAAAACTAAGAAGTCTTCCACCACAAAACCCACAAAGGGGGACTTGGATCTACCATTAGATCTCAGAAAGGAGAGATTTTTAGATCTCGCATCTCTTGATCATCAAGATCCGGCCAACAAAGGAGGAAGAAGAAGAACCCCTTTCATCAACCAAAACATTTTAGGAGTTTAACTCCATATATTTACATAGATAAATATATATATAATAAATATTTTCTTTCTAAAGCATAGCTTCTGGTTCTGGGACTAAAAGTCCCTTTGTCTCGCCAGCGCCCAGCGCTCGAGCGCAAAATGCCTACGTGGCGCGCTTGCGCTCAGGCGCACTGCGCTCGAGCGCAAAGCTCCCACGTGCTGACACGTGGCGCGCTTGCGCTCAGGCGCACTGCGCTCGAGCGCAAAGCGCCCATATGCCGACACGTGGCACGCTTGCGCTCAGGCGCACTGCGCTCGAGCGCAAAGCGCCCACGTACCCACACGTGGCGCGCTTGCGCTCAGGCGCACTGCGCTCGAGCGCAAAGCGCCCACATGCCGACACGTGGCGTGTTGCGCTCAGGCGCACTGCGCTCGAGTGCACTGCGCTCGAGCGCAAAGAGCCCACGTGTCGACACGTGGCGCGCTTGTTCTCAAGCGCACTGCGCTCAAGCGCAAAACGCCCACGTGCCGACACGTGGCGCGCTTGCGCCTGAGCGCACAGCACCTAAGCGCACAGCGCTCAAGGCGCTGGCCCCACACATCCTTTGGATGCCTTTTCCCCCTCTTTCTTTTATATATATATATATATATATATATATATACATATATATATACATACACATATGTATACATATTTATACACACACATACTCTGTGGCACTGTCCCTGTTAGAAAAAAAATTCTAACGGGGCGCTGACCCGCACCCCACAAGGAGGCTGCTAGCCCCCTTCACCCCAGCCCGCTATCCAGGTAGCGGGACCCCCGTAAAAACTCTGCGTAGCTCCCGATATATCTAAACCCCCCTTTCAAAACACAACACACGTACACTGCACATTGAGTTCGCATGACCATTTTAACCCGTTAATCGGAGGTTCCCTCGCCCCAAAGGCGAGGGGTAATTAACGGCAGCTTAGTCCGCGGCTGCCAGAGATTTGGATCCCCACAATCAATAAACCCCGGCGTACCCTAGGCAGGAGGAATCTGTAGTATACGCCTGACAAGCGCGCGCATATTCCCATCTCAATGGGGTGACGAAAAACACCCTACAAACACACTAATAAAAGAAAACTTTCAGAAATAAATGAAGCTTTTCTTTGGCACTGTAGACTTTGTCATATTAATGAAACAAGACTAAACAAGTTATACAAAAATGGATATTTAAACCCATTTGAATATAAATCTTATGCGACTTGCCAGTCTTGTATCAAGGGTAAAATGACCAAAACTCCGTTTACCGGACACGGAGAAAGAGCTACCGAGCTCCTAGGACTCATACATAGTGATGTATATGGGGCCAATGTCTACACAGGTTAGAGGCGGTTTTTCTTACTTCATTACATTCACTGAAGATTTCTCAAGATTCGGTCATGTATTTTTATTAAAGCATAAATCCGAAGCTTTTGAGAAATTCACTGAATATAAGCAACAAGTAGAAAAACAAACCGGCTTGAGTATAAAGATACTTCGATCTGTAAGTCTACGCTAGCGCCCCGGCCGTCTACAGACGCCAAAATGCGGAACAAAAACTTTTAACTGGCGCTATCGTATACTTTAACCCGGATCTGCCATTATTGCTAAACTAACAAGCTGTAAAGAGTGTAGAAAGGTTATACCGAACGATCCGAGTCCTTCGTTCTTCAACCATCATCCCACGCTCCGTTGCGGCTGCTCCGATCTCGTCGATCTCCGATCTCCTCGTCGAGGTGGCACCACATCACTGATTCTTTAAACGGGCTCCCGCCTCTGACTTGAGGCAACTCGATCGTCAAGTTTGCTAAAAGAGACGATCAAGAATGATGTAAAGAATGAGTAGATGACTTTGTCTCACTTCGTCCAAGTCCGTGGACGATCGGTTAATGAAGTTGCCGAGGGAATTGGATGATGGAATTAAATGAACTGTAAAATTCCATGCACCCCAAATACTATCATATCTTTTTACAACCATGAAAAAACTCAAGTGAGAGTGAGTAGGAGAGAGAGGGGGCCGGCCTCATATATGGAGAGGGGGTGACCGTAGGAGAGGGGGGGTGACCACAAGAGAAAGCTTCTCACTCAAAATATCCTTAAGAAACAAGAAGCTTTAATGCTAAAGCATGAATCACTAATACACCTCATCTAGCCTTTAATGCAACCAATGAAAACACAACACCAATTAATCCTAGTCACCTCATCTAGAACCTTCTAGAACCTTCTAGAAGCATGACTCACTCTCATCCAAGAAAAGATAAATCCGTCTTTAACCGAATATTAAAAGACGGCTGATAGAAAACTGGAAACTGGCAACTTCCAAAAGTAATCCTGAAACGACTTTCAGGATAACCCCGAAACTGTATAAATATACCCGCATTTGTATTACGACCGAATACAAATGCAACTGAGACAAAGATATTATACCTACTCAATATAATACTCGGATCCGGCTTAAACCAAAGCCGACCAGTATTATCTGCCCGGAAAATAACACGTGCGTAAACGCACGTGCATTTTCCGAACCCTGCCATAAAACCATACGGCATCTACAACGTTTCGCCCGAACTTGGGAAACTGTCTGTGGGGGACTCTAATGACTCGTCAGTACCCTGGCAGTGGGTTTAACCACAACCGTCAGCGGCACTAGCAATGCGTAACGGCTGCCCACGGACTGACCTCAAGGGAGGCCGATGAGCACACTCAAGGGAGGCCGATGAGCGAACTCATCCAGAAACCCTACTGAGCCTAACAGTGACAATGTATATACAGTCCGGTCCGTTCGTCTATAAGTATCGCATATCTGCCTAGGGGGCTAGTAACGTCAGACCCCCAATAGCAGTATAAGTCGTGTCGGAGTGAAGCCCAATAACACCCTGAGATACTACCGGAGTACCTACCAGTAAATCTCCTGCCATGGCCATAGACTTTGTGTAATGGCTCTCGTAGACACAGCACGACCTCGCCCCCAATACCGGGAGAGACGAATCCCCTGCCGATCCGCTCACGTGCCTCCATATGGCTCGGGACTGTACCCAAAAACTACCTGTTTGCACGACTCCTTTGAGCCGTGGTAGGGTAGAAATCAAAGCACAGTGGGAACTCACACGAGACAAATGACGACCTCAGGTCGATGAACTAACCTGTACACATGTCACCAGGGAACTGCTATCTGACGATAGGTATAGTACTAACTAGCAGATTCCCGGCGAGTCCTGTCCGGTGTACTCATAACCCAATGAGCACCTGTATACATCTTAGGTGATCCAACTGACACCAGTGGCTTGTGAGACCGGCCACCGCCCCTCGTCGGGGTCTCGACTGTATACACTAGTCTACTCCGGAGTATCGATGCCCTGTCTCGAAACTCCCACGACTAGGGACCACAATTAAGGATATGCGTATAAACTACCCAACTCTCACGTATATGATCGCCATCATACTGTTGGTAGTAAAGCAAGATCCTAAGGGCTCTATCAAAGTGTAACATGCAATCAGTCACCTGAACATGTACACGACTGATAAAGGCAAACCAGATAGCATACTATCATCTCGAGTAAGACTGTGCTACCAGGATATGTCCTCCACAATCATTGCAATCACGTACCTGCGATCCAATAATTGACTATGAGGGCACTATCTCCAACACGATCATATCGAGGTGGGGAGTACCTCAGTACAGAATTTGCAAACTTCCTAAAAGAGAATGGGATACTCTCTCAACTCACTCCTCCTTACACACCACAGCACAACGGTGTGTCTGAACGACGGAATAGGACCCTATTATATATGGTCCGATCCATGATGAGTGATGCTGAGCTACCTGTCTCATTTTAGGGGCATGCATTGGAGACTGCAGCGTTTCTGCTGAACAGGGTTCCAACCAAAACCGTGTCTACCACGCCATATGAGATATGGCATGGGAAGAGACCATCTCTTAAGAGAATTAATATTTGAGGTTGCCCGGCCTATGTTAAAAAGCAGAATCCGGACAAACTCGAGACACGGTCGGTCATGTGTAACTTTGTGGGATATCCAAGGAACTCTTATGGATATCTATTCCACCACAAGGAGGAACAAAAGGTGTTTGTTTCTCAGCATGCCACATTCTTCGAAAAAGAGTTTTTCACAGATAAAGATGATGGCAATGTGGTGGATCTAGAAGAGGTTCTAGAGACACAAACTACAAATGACAACTTGGTTGAACCGGCTGTTGCAATAGAAACTGAGGAACCTCGTCCACTTCGTAGGTCTGGTAGGACTTCTCGCCCACCGGAGAGGTACTACGGTTTCCTCATTGATGGTGACAGAGAAGACTGCATCATAGAGGATGATGATCCTACCAGTTTTCAGCAAGCTATCACGAGTGGAGACTCTGTGAAGTGGCTGGATGCCATGAGATCCGAAATGGAGTCTATGTACACCAACAAAGTATGGACTTTGGACGTTGTACCCCTAGGGTAAAACCTGTGGGGTGCAAATGGATCTTTAAAAGAAAGATTGGTGTAGATGGGCAGGTAGAGACCTATAAGGCAAGACTTGTGACAAAGGGTTTTCGTCAAAGACCAGGTTTGGACTATGACGAGACTTTTTCGCCCGTAGCCATGCTTAAATCCATTCGGATCCTACTTGCTATTGCTGCTCACTACGACTATGAAATCTGGCAGATGGACGTTAAAACGGCATTTCTAAATGGGGATTTAGAAGAATGCGTTTATATGGATCAGCCAGAGGGCTTCATTGACAGTGGGAGCAGCGGGAAAGCATGTAGATTTCTTAAATCCATATATGGGTTAAAGCAGGCATCACGGAGTTGGAACATCTGTTTCGATGATGTTATCAAAGAGTTTGATTTTATCAAAAATCCAGATGAACCTTGTGTTTATAAGAAGGCTGTAGGAAGAGCTGTCACATTCCTCGTATTGTACGTGGATGACATTATTCTGATAGGAAATGATATTCCTATGCTACAGTCGGTCAAATCTTTCTTATCACTAAGGTTCTCCTTGAAGGACCTGGGTGATGCCACATAGAATCTGGGTATAAGGATCTATAGGGATAGATCCAAAAGGTTATTGGGATTGTCCCAAACCAGGTACATCAACACCATCCTAAAAAGGTTTAGTATGGAAGACTCCAAGTGGGGTGCCTTACCCGCTTGCCATGGGGCCACTCTCTCCAAGGACTCTTGCCCAAAGACCGATAAAAAGAGAGCTCGCATGAGCATTATACCCTATGCTTCGGCAGTAGGATCTATAATGTATGCGATGTTATGTACACGCCCAGATGTAGCTTATGCACTTAGTGTTGTAAACATGTGTCAATCCAAACCAGGGGAGAATCACTGGATAGCTGTGAAGAACATTCTTAAATACTTGCGAAGGACTAAAGAATTGTTCTTGGTGTATGGTAATGGAGATCTCCAAATGGAGGCCTTTACCGATTCGAGCTTCCAGAGCGATAAGGACGACAGCAAATCTATCTCAAGGTTTGTATTTACCCTCAATGGAGGGGCGGTAAGTAGGAAGAGTTCCAAACAGGATACCGTTGCAGACTCTACGATGGAGGCTGAGTACATTGCTGCAAATGATGCCGCCAAGGAAGCTGTCTGGATGAGGAAGTTCGTCTCGGAGCTAGGAGTAGTTCCAACCATTTTTGATCCAATACCTTTTTATTGTGATAATAATGGGGCTATGGCGTTAGCCAAGGAGCCCAGGCCCCATCAGCGATCCAGACACATCGTGAGGCGCTTTCATTTGATCCGGGAGATAATAATGGGGCTATCGGGCATCCGTCAGTCCGGGTAAACCCCCATTCTCATATATCGGGCATCCGTCAGTCCGGGTCAGCCCCCACTCTCATATATCGGGCATCCGTCAGTCCGGGTCAGCCCTCACTCTCATATATCGGGCATGTATATATAAGTTTGCATAGATCATCATGATGATATATTAAGTAGGCGAATATATATATATATATATATATATATATATATATCAGCGTCCCATACCACTAATATATATATACTCTATGGGTATACATATATATTTCAGCGTCCCATACCACTGATATATATACGCAGGAGTAAAACAATCTAGAATCATCATATGCAACCATATCACAGTGTGAAATCCATGAATTATAATACATGCAACATGAACACTAATATGAGCATGCAACTATGTAAAGGCATATGCCCAGGGAATATGAATCAATAACATATAAGCATGCAATGCAATGCGAGCCGTAGAGTAAATGGTAAATGAATAGTAATGCAGCTTGCCATTCGAAATAAGACAAATCAGGGTTTAGTAAACTAAGGGCTATAGTGTTTTTAAAATATTCCCGATTCGTTAGTTTTTTGAAATAGGTATGACTCGGGTCTAGTCTAACATCTACTATGCAAACTACAGATCTAAGTATCACGTCAACCGGGAGGGATATGGAATTCACCTAAATCTGAGTCGATACATATATATATATAGTCGGTGATCCCGCCTCAATAGTATTGCGTACGATACAGTATGGCATATGGCATCCTCAAGTCATGAGTGCGGATCTATCATCAGTATAAAGCTAGTACGGTAAATCGTCGTACGGCATCCCAATAGCTGGGTACGGGTAAATATCACATTACTCTCATCAAATATCAGGTATCATTATCATCATATCACATAATCTAGGGTACTGATCTAAGTCTAGTACAACTGATACCATCTATATACTGCGTGTGCAAGCACACGTCCAAAGGCCCGCTAAAGATCACATGTCGTATCCCAAATACGAATCATATCAAATCACCGATCTCGCGGCACAATGCCCAAAATCTTTGACTCATCTCCAATGTCATCCATTATCACCATCAACACCGTGTAAGTATAAAGAATATGCAAGGGTGTGCGTGTGGGTGTAAATTTATTCTAGGGTTCGCGACTATGAACTACACTAGTTTACTTCTAACCCTAAACTATCCATAATACACCTAACACAATATCCATGACACACTATAACTATCATATAATATAGTATATCAACTACGGACTGCGGGGGTGCTATACGCCATCCACCCGACTTCCCCCTGTAGATATAATCTACTCATCTTGCGTCTTCATTTGTGGACGTCGCCACGCGCTTGCTTGTCGTCCCGGAGTCTTCATTTGGTACCTACACATTAACATATCGCAAATGCGTATCAAAACCACTTACAAACTAAAACGACATACGAATCCAAAAACGATACGCTATGATCTATAGGTTAGAACCTATGGACAACGCCTATCAAAACCATCAACAACCCTCGATATCGTCGTATAAACGCCAAATAGTCGAGGTAAAACACAATACACAAATTCAGAATTAAAATACGGAATACGGAAACACGAACCCAAAACAACAACTAAGGAAATAGGCTCCAGATTTCACCCTAGGTCAAATTAGACAAATCTATACATGCCAGGGGCCTAATCTACACATGTAGGAGCTACAGAACCAGAACGAGGTAAAATGGTGGGGTCCAGGCCGCAATTTGCGGCCAAACAGAATAAATCTGCGGCCTGAAGAAGGAGTTGGGGGCTGGGGTTTTGTGTGGTGGTTCCTGGGTGCCCGCATATCTCACTGTCCAATCAATTTTATTTTAGGATGTCTCGGGTGATAGCAGATCTCATATAAGCTTCCCAGATTTCATAACTTTTCCGATATCGGTTTCTAATTCCGTATTTTGGGTTTCAACTCTCAGGTTGGGGTCTCAATTCATGCACTAGGATGTTTATCTAACTTCTACTGAGCTCAATCTCATATTACAACACAAATTTTCCCCAAACCCTAACTAATTTTCCTCAAGTCCACAAAAACACACAATATCGATATGAAACTTGGACCGAAGCTTAAGCACAAGAAATACCACTCTAATTGTGAATGAATTACCTTATAAGACCCCCAAGAATCCTCAACAGCGCCAAAATGAAAGCTTTCTTGGTCCATCCTATAGCTTGCAAGCTTGTGCACACTTTTTGTAAAAAGGAAGTGAGGTTTTGATGAGTTTATCATGGTGTTTTGGAGGCTTGAAGAAGGAGGATGAAGTGAGGGAAGAGGCAGCAGCAGCAAGCAAAGAAGTGGGAGAGAGGAATGGTGAAGAAAATGGAGGAATGGCTAAGTCTTAGTCAAAGGTAACCCTTTCTCTCTCTCACCCATACCTCAATATAAAAATCCTTTTCCATTTCTTTTTCTTTTCCCTCTAATTCCTTCTCACTCAAATAGTAAATCCAAAAGTAACATGGTGGAAAAATGCACAAGTGTAAGAAAAGATGATATGTGCATGATTTGCACAAAATGCCAAAAAATCCGATTAGCGATTTTTAATCGCGATTAGCACTAAATTATCATATAACTAATCATAAAAACTTAGAAATGGTATAATTCTCTAAAATACTCTATTTTAGAATTTTCCATAATTTTTCCAAAAATTTTCCCATTTTTTTGTATTTAATTATACCAAAATATTAAAATATTCAATAAAATAATATTAAATTATAAAAATTCCCAAAAAGTAATATTTTATTTTTTAGATATGTTACTATCTACCCCCTTAAATAAATTCGGCCCCCGAATTTAAATTTAAACCCCCAAATTCTAAAACATTTAAGCAAAAATCCAAATTGTCGGGGCTCCGAAAACATCAATCCTAAAGCGTATATAAGAATACACCGTGTGTCGGGTGCGCATGGAAAACAGAATCCACATAAGTACCATTCAGGTGCAACGGGTGTGTACACAACATCTGTCATAGGCAACGTGTGTGCCTGACAGCAAAACCAAGTGCATCTGACATGCACAAGGAAACCCGATTTAGTGCATCTGGTGTGCACCAAAATCGTACCTCAAAACACTAAGGGTGCATCCAATGCTAGCAGCGCAAGATATCTACTTGCCTCTTGGTAACAGTCTGGCGTCCTCTGCCTCTGGGTCCTTATTTTCTCTGTGGATTACCAATCTCACAATCAATCGGCTCATCGGCCCTGTCAGGTGTGCTAACGGGGACGATTCCGTTCTAGCACTTCTCTGGTCATCTCTCGGTCAATCCTCATGACCACTCATAAAGCAGCATGTCCTGGTGTCGACCTCTGATTGTTTGAATGCATATCACATCTGATCCTGGGTGCAAATATCATCGCAGCAGTGTCCTGAAGGAAACCCGTTCAAAGTCTCTTCCGATCTTGCCTATGCCGGTTTGTACGGAGGCTGGTACTCTTGCATAATCTCTTCTCGCTCGATGGACATCTGCGTCCTCAGCACAGCATTTTCTCGGAAATTGGTCGCATCCCAACGCCTCTGTAAGCATATCAGGTCTCTAGTCTCGACGGGAAGTAATGACAGCTCATCAGCGTCTCGTACGAACCTCTGGTTCCACTTGCCTCTATCGCCGTCCACTATGACGTCACGCCATGCTATCTACGCACTGCACTGTTCCCGGCCACGGTCAATCCGAAGTCTCTCGCACGGACTCAAAATCGCATACTCTGTAGCTTCATTATTCTGTCGAAGATGTCTGGCCAAACAGGTCCTCGGGAACGCGTCCCAACCATCGGAGGAATACTCAATACTCGTCCGTCCTCGATCAACTCGCAACGCATCTGGGTAAGGTCCCTTATCCGAACCTGGTCAACTACCTCGTCGACGATGCCGAACTCTGGCCTGCTGGGTGTGCACAACATGACCTCTCTTGGGTCCAGTTCTTCTCGTATAGTATTCCAGAAAGGTCATGTCGAGGTCTCTCTCAATTCTCATTCCTGCCGAATTGCCCGGAAGTCACCGTCCATTGCTGAAGCTAATTTTTTGTTCCGGAACGGCTACATACTCGTCGTAACTCCTTCTAGAAGGTATATCCATATACAATGCCTCTGCGTGCGTATCGCATCTTTGATGTCAGCGGAGTGGAACGTCACCTCGTCTCTGGCGAACTCTTTACTTCACTCTGCTTCAATATCGACTGAATCGGACTCAACTCATCGTGGCTACACGGACCGCGCTCCAACGGCTATCCTCGTATCAGGAGTCTCCCAAGAAATGCATCTCACCACTTAGCATCCGAAGGAAGTCGAACCATTCGATCGATTCGTCAAAACCTCTTAATCCCTCAAGAGCTCAACATCTTGGGTATAGTTTAACAGCATCGAGTACATACCACAGCATCAATGATCCAGCCGTATAAGGGCAAACCCAAGCCTCACTAATAGCGCCGCAGAACTTCCACAAACCCTAAGGTTCAAAGGCTTTCACACGGTCATTATGTCGAGTTAGGGTTTCATTCTTCTAGAGGGTCCATAGAATTTCCTGCATGTCTTTCCGAATACATTAAACTTAGAATAGCAGGTTTCTGATATTCGATCGTCTCTGTCGACTCTCAACGTCTCCGCGTGAAGTCGTCTCTAGCTGGAAGCAATCTATCTGATGACCTCGCATCGGTAAGCGAACGAACCACACGTCCTAGTCCTTCATCCTTAGTGACTAGCGACCTTCCATCATATCTCTAAGTGTATACTCATGTCGCAGTAGCTCCAATCATCTGGGAGATATCTCGTCAATTGCAGCAGCAACTGGCTCATTCGTCTGTACGCTGAACAGCGCCTCAATCCTCCAGGAAAGGCAATACATTGGAGGTCATCTCTAAATCGGTCTGCTCTATATCCGAGTAAGACTCTCCACACTGGAAATCTTTAACTCAACTGGGCCTGCTCCGGCGCATAAATCGGACGAATCACCTTCGTCTCTCAAATCGGGTAGACTAGCTATCATCTGTCTCATATCTGCCTGGAAGCTCCGGCGATCTCAGCTCGTAAGCTCCAGAAGCGACATCCTGTCAATCTCAGCAACAGCCGTTTCATCTGTCTGCACGGTAGGCGACATCATAATTTCTGAGGTATGCTGTACATCAACAGTCCTCACTCAACTGGCAGCTCTAACAATGGCCCGATCATCCGGGGTAAAACCAAGCACTCACCTCCACAAGAGGTCACAATCATCAATACTAACTCGAGACGTTCCCATGTCGCCAGAAAACACAATGGTCGGCCCTCGTACCAAACGAGCTCGCCCTTACCGTAACACTAGCAGCAACTCAACTGCGCTCAAACAATGGCGACAGGAACCTCAATCGAGTATCGAAGAGAGCAGATCAATGGCAAGAAAGAAAACAACAGATCTAGAATGGATACATGATCACAAGAAGGAACAGCATCAATGAAGGTATGATCATGAAACAAATAGAATCGAGGATCTCAAATGGATGTATAATCATGGATATGAAGAGAATCACTGCTCTCGAAAATATGTACATCCTAAGGTTCCTTAAGCGGAGTAGCATATCGTAAGTATGCCGCGGAACATACCCACGGTACGTCACTCTACTTTAGTCACCTATTCCATCAACCAAGGGTCATCCTATGCGACGAAAGTTCGGGTCTAATACCCCCTCGACTAAGTCTAAGTTCTGTAAGGTCAAGCCTAAGTTCCGTATATATATAGACGCCCTAGGCTCCACATAGTCAATCTTAGACTCGAACCAAGGTTAACCCAGCGCTCTGATACCAACTTTGTCACGACCCGAAAGAGCACGTGACTGGCACTTGAACCATATGAAGTCTATAGGACTCCATCTGATCTAAGTAAGCCAAAAGCCCAGAAATCTAAAACCATTTTAAGAGTAAAGAAACATATTTTGTAAATTATTTTCCATTGAGGCATTTTATCAAACACTTACTACACATAAACAAAGCGCACAACCCACACAAGCAATATAATATACAACGCCGAAGGGCGAGGATCAAAACCTAAGAGAATCTCCAATAAGCAAGAAAATCGTAATACTACTGAGCGCGACTCTAAGGTCGAAATAATATATCACTAGTGTCTAAGTCTGAAACAATATACAAGTTTTGGTTGATGGAATTTCTAGATACAATGAATAATACATGTACAACGGCGGTTCTGATACAAAGAACCCACCTACCAAGCAAATCACCCGCAAAAGAAAGCAGTGTGCCAGAAATGCCGCTATGGAACCTGTACGGCAAACCTGCAAGAACTGTGGCACAACGGGGGTGAGTTGCCAACTCGTGAATAGAAAATATCTACAAGCAGAAATTGGAAGTGTTTCCTGATTTAAAATCAGAAAAGCTTATGGAAAAAGCTTCAGAAGAGGGTCACGTGCTTACACGTGACCAGCAGTCACGTGTTGGCACGTGACACCTAAAAGTATCGGCAAGGCAAGTTCAGTTTCCCAACTACATTAAAGAAAGGGGCTTCAGTAAGGGTCACGTGCTCCCACATGACCTGGGTCATGTGTCGGCACGTGACATTTAAAAGCAGCGGCAAAGACCCAACGGTTCCCTGAGCAAATCAAGAAAAAGGCTTCAGAAGAGGTCACGTGCTCCCACGTGACCAGGGTCACGTGTTGGCACGTGACACTCAAAACATCAGACTCATTCTCCGGTTAAATCAAGAAGAAGGCTCCATGCCAGGGTCACGTGCTTACACGTGACCAGTTGTCACGTGGTGGCACGTGATAGCTAAGCAGCAACCAGAAGACAGAGCGTAAAAAGAAGGAAGAAGGCTCGTTCCAAGGGGGTCACGTGCCCACACGTGACCAAGGGTCACGTGGCCACACGTCACCGACTTCAAAGCCCATTTGTTAACAGAATTAAATTCTGAGAAAAGAACTCTCAAATCTTTCCAAAAGCAACCGATTAAATTAAAGATTCAGAGGTGATTAAATATCATCTATCTATGGGAAAATCTCGAATTTGGAAAGATTTCCCCTTCAAATCTAACAGAAATAACAAAGGAGAATCCCTGGATTTGAAATCCAATGGTGAATAAAATTCACCTAATAATCCAATGGTCCAAAACGAATGATGGATGCAAATCAAATCTCTCAATGAAGATTCACCGAAAACTAATTGACTCGGCTGCTTCTCCTATAAATAGGAGCCAAGAGACATACAAAAAAGATATATACGCAGAGGGAAGAAAAGGGAGAGAGCCTTGATACTTTGAGGAATTTGGATCTTCTGCAAAAGAAAACCCTAGGTAAGAAAGGGAAGGCTCCTTGAAAGAAAAGAGAATTTAATTCTCAACAGAGTTCAACTCTGATATAAAACAGAAGAACATATTTCTTCTCTTTTTGATAGAGGATCTGTAAAGCGCACATCTCCCCTTGAAGTTGAGAATTTAATTCTCAATGGGTTGAGATCCTGCCATGCAGATCCAAAGCATAGAGAGGGAATGGAAGCACGAGAATTTAATTCTCACAGAACTATAGGAATTTAATTCCTTTAAAATAAAATTAGGGTTTGACCCTGTGTTATGGGAATTTAATTCCTTCAGAATGAAAAGAATTAGGGTTTAACCCTAGTTAAGAACTTAGTTCTGTTGAAACAACGGGAATTTAATTCCCTTAATCATAATTCTTTAACAGAGAGTGGGAGTTTAATTCCTTAAAGCTTTTATTAGGGTTTAACCCTATTCAGTTCTTCACATATATGAGGAATTTAATTCCTACAGAAAATTCAGAGTTCAACTCTATCCCAGAATATAAATCTTCAAAAGGAAGTAGGAATTTAATTCCTCTGAAATTATTGTCAGGGTTCAACCCTACGAGGAATTTAATTCCTGAAAGGGATTAACAGATCTTCTAAACAACTACAGAAAAGAAGGGTCACGTGTCACCATGTGACCCCCCCAAAAGATCTACAGAGAGCCCCTTTGAGGCAGTGCCTCACGTGACCCACGTGATCCTTGACAGAAGCTTTAACACACAAGCGCTTGAATGCCCATCACGTGATGGCACGTGATACTCTAGAAGATGCAATAGTCTCAGAAGAACAAATGAAGGGAGGGCGCTCTCACGTATTGCCACGTGACCCCTCCTGCCTTAGTGTTTAACACTAAATTAGAACCCCTGAATTCAGTATTAAAACATTGTTTGGTCTTAGTGTTCAATACCAAGCAAAGAACTTTATTTGCAGTGTTCAATACTGATTACCTTAGTGTTTAACACTAATTTGAGATCTCTGTTGCCAGTGTTTAACACTGATCTGTTTTAGTGTTTAACACTAATTTGAAAGCCTTGTTGCTGGTGTTTAACACCAATTATCTTTTAGTGTTAAACACTGACTTATCAATCTCATTCCCAGTGTTCAACACTGATTGGTCTTTAGTGTTTAACACTAGGCATTGGCCCAATTGGCTAAATGGCCAGAGGCAAAGCCTCTCCTTCAAGGGACCAACAGGAGGACCGATGCCCCAGACATGATTGGACTTAGCCTAAGCTGGCCATAAGTCCTCAATTCGTAATTAACTGGGCTAATGGGCTCATAACATAATTAATTGGTCTTGATCCCAAATTGGGCCAAAGACTATTTAATCCACTCTGGTTCCAGGGTACATCTCTTCACTCCTTTGATACTTGGCGTTGTAATCCCTCAATGTCTTCAAAGAGGTGACGGGTCCCGATGACCACACATTGATATGGACTGTGGGGTCCTTAAACCCATGGACTACGACGTCCTTAACCTCGACCGAGATGTCTTAAAACTAACAATGGACTGTGGGGTCCTTAAACCCATGGACTACGGCGTCTTTAACCTCGATCGAGATGTCTTAAAACTAATAATGGACTGTGGGGTCCTTAAACCCATGGACTACGACGTCCTTAACCTCGACCGAGATGTCTTAAAACTAACAATGGACTGTGGGGTCCTTAAACCCATGGACTACGACGTCCTTAACCTTGACCGAGATGTCTTAAAACTAACAATGGACTGTGGGGTCCTTAATCCCATGGACTACGACGTCCTTAACCTTGACTGAGATGTCTTAAAACTAACATTGGACCGCAATGTCCTTAAACTACCCATGGACCGCAATGTCCTTAAACTAGCAATGGACCACCACGTCCCTAAACTGGAACAATAGAGCCCCGCATGCTCTTTTTTCGGATCTAAACGGTCCCGTTTAAGTTGATCTTAGCCTCAAAGATGGCTAACGTATCCTTAAACCTTCAAATAGACTGGACTATGAATCTCCCCCAATTAACTCTGGTTCGAGGGTACATCCCTGAACTCCTCTGACATCTGTCGTTGTAATCCTTCAACGTCGTCAGAGAGGTGACGGGTCCCGACAGCCATACATACGATGGACCACTATGTCCCTAAACTGGAACAATGGAGCTCAAATGCTCTTTTGTCGAATCTAAACGATCCCGTTAAGTTGATCTTAGTCTCAGGCCAGACTAACGTATCCTTAATAAACGTTTGAGTTGATCTTGGCCTCAAGTTTGGCTAACGTATCCTCAAACCAAACCCCCAAACCCAAATCTAAGATAATACGGATTTGGACTAGTCCACGCCCTACGGGCGACGACATAACTCGGTCTCCGTAAACAATCCACGGGCAACAAAACACAAAACAAACACACACGACATGAAGTGACCATCTGGAGAAGGAGAAAGTTGTTACCGCGATGCGGTAACGTAATTAACTGCAGGGAAGAGCGTCCCCACAATCAAAAACCCCTCAAATGAGGGGGAATCTGACGAGTCTGCTACATCGGCCGCATCCGTTTAAACCTTCGATACATGGTGTCATGAGTCAACTTGGCATCTTCGGAGAGGTGAACGGATAGCACCAATTAGCATCTGCCCTGAATCTCAGGCGAGACAGCCCGCGTCTCGGCCGCCGTTCGGAGGGGAACAGATTCTGGCACGCCCGATGGGACCTTTTCCTCTTTCCACTCCACACTTCGTGTGTCGTGATTTGCGAACCAATCGCGGTTCGCTAATGGTTGCCCTTGGGTTTCAAGATACTAAGAATTGGCGTCTTGCTTATTGCAGAAAGCAAAGGATCAATGGCTTCTACTTCTGTGAAATTCTCCAACTGCTCAGACTGCAATTACGACCAACGCTTTGCCTCGCCAGGAGGTATAGCCTACGGACCCCAAGCTGCTTCGTTATTCATAATGCTGGTGGACCAGGTGACTCAGGCCACTACCGGATTGTTCTTTGGGACTATACTCCCACCAACAAGCTTCACGGCGCCGGTGCTGACAAAGAAAGCTCCTAAGAAGTCGGTCTTTGATCGTCTTACCCCTGCCGTGGCTCCTCTCAACGGGTCGCCCAACATCAGCGCCTCGGTCTTCTCTAGATTGGGCCAGAAATCCGGTGGACCCATCATAGGGCCTACAATCCCAGAGAAGGCTGCTTCTAAGAAAGTGACCGGTCCTGCTCCTGAAGTCATCAAAGCGACTTCACCTGCCACAAAGTCGGTCTTTACAAGATTGACGGCTCCAGCTCCCGCTCCTGCTATCCAAATGACGTCGATCTTTGACAGGCTAACACCAGCAACGACCCCCCACCTACACAGGGGACAAGATGAAGCTATTCTCACCGCTGAACCAACGCCGTCCGCTCGGCACGCTCGACGTCGCCACTGGCGCCGAGTAAGGAGGGCTGGGGGCAACTCCCCCTCAGGGCTAACTCCACCAGCCCCGATGGTAGAAGTTAATGCTGCTGTTCCAACGGGGAACAGCTTCGAGATGCTAAATAAGGTGCGAAGGAATTCTCCTACTGCAGTGCTAAAGAGGTCTCTTCCCCCATTAAAAAAGGTTGTGGAAATAAAATCAGAACAGCCCCGATCCCCTCAACGGCTGTCTTCCAAAATCTATAAGGTTTGGCGGCAGGCCCGAGACTCGATCATCGATCCAAACTTCTCCCACCAGCACAAGAAGCTGAAAATCCAACCGGAAGCTGGTCACCAGGCTAAACCCCGAAAGGCTGTCTGGACGCCCACCTCAACGGCCCCCTCAACCTCCATGGCTCATAAAAGGAGGAAGCCAGAGAAGATCCCCCAGCCTGCAACGACAGCTAATAGCACTAAGCCCAGACGCCCTAAGTCTGGGGGCATGATGGTCCACACCGTATACATGGCGTCAGGAAAAGAAGACAGCCGTGCGTCCACGGGTCATAGACCGCTTACACGATCAGTGACCAAAGCTCAGGAGCAACAGCAAAAGGTCCAAGAAATGATGAATGCTATGGCCGCACTTACCGGGCCAAAAGAAAGCCCAGAAACGTCCTCAGACGCACGCCAGGAGGAAGAAACCGACGCTGAATTTCTTCGCCGGATACTGGAGAAAAAGGACAAAGAGGTTGCTGAACAAGCGGCCAACATACAACGTATGGGCCTTCTCTTCCAAAATATGATAGGAATGATGATCCAGCAGGACCCACCCGCCGAGGATCCCCCAATCGTTCTTGAAGACGACCGAGGAGAAACGTCAAATCCACCACCGGCCCTCTCAACGGCCAAAGTGGAGACAATCTCTAAGGCTGATTTGGTCGACTATATAGCCCAGCAAATCCGGGTTCATCATGCGACTGAGGCAGCTGGTCAAGTTGTAAAAATGGGGCGGCCGTATCCAAGCTGGTACGAACAAATCAAATACCCGCCAGGCTATACGATACCAAAATTCCACGTGTATAAGGGGACCGGCAATCCCCATCAACATGTTGCCCAGTTCCGGGCCCTCTGCGGTAACACTGGCGGTGATGATAAACTGTTGCTTCGCCAGTTCGTGGGCAGCTTATCAGAAACAGCGTTCGAATGGTATTCGGAACTCCCGAACGATTCTATCAAGACGTTCGCTGAAATGGAGTTGTCATTCACTCAGCGATTCACAAGTGCCAGCGAACGCACTCCAATAACAGCATTGATTAACGCCAGGGTAAAACCAGGCGAAACCTGGGTCCAGTATGCTATACGTTGGCGGAATTTGTGGTCGAGATGCGAACAACGCATTGAGGAGGCACCCGCAGTGGGCATGTTCGTGGGAACCCTAGACCCCCACGCAACTATCTCCCAGTTTATGATGTTCTTTAAACCAACCACATTCCAGGCTTTAATCGACAAGTTGGCTCAGATGGACCAGATGGGTCATAGACCACCTCCCCCGAAGTCGGAACCTCGGAATGACAAGGGTAAAGGAAGGGCAACCTTTGTCGCGAATGCCCAACAGCAACCTAACGCCCCGAAACCGGCAGATCAACTGGAAGAAAGACACCGGTATTATAATGAGAAGATGAAACGTCCCTACTCGTTCTCACGAGACAAGACGAAACGGTTATTCGAGCTGGCGGTACGCAACAGACTTATAAACCTACCAAATCCAAGGAGACCGCCGCAACCCACCGAGGTGAATAACCCTAACTATTGCCCTTACCATCAAACGGTAAGTCATCCGATTGAAGATTGCTTCGTCTTCAAAGGATGGATTGAAGATCAGTACCTCCAGGGGAAGTTTATACTGTCCGAAAAGTGGAAGGTGAACCCACCACAGCCGCATACTCCTAAGAAAGCAGATACACCGGGGGCAACCTGTTCCTTTATCGAAGAAGCTCTATGGGAGGTCGTGCTATCAACTAAAACCAAAAGAATGCTGAGAGACCTTCATGCGTGCCCTGCGATCGAATGGGAGGACCCTCTTGAACCTCAAATTATCGAAGGGATGCTGAAGCCCCGCCCAACTACGAAGACTCGTGATAGTGGCCCAAATACTCACGCCCAACCGTCAAAATCTTCGAAGAAAAAGAAGAAAAGATCCAAGAAGCCCGTGAAGCCTGGAAACGAGCACACGAACCTGCAGAAGCAAATCGACGCGCTGGAAGAGTACAATCAAAAGGCGCGAACTCCTGTCACACTGCAAGAGTTCCTCAACCACATCTTTCAAGAGGGAGATGATAGAGAGAGTTCGTCGGATGAATCCGAGGGATATGTGGGGAGTTGTAACGTTATCTCCCACTCGTTTACCGACGATGAAAAGACTCCTGGCACTAAGAAGCTGGGGACAGAGCCTGAACTAGAGCGTGTGTGGCCAACAGATGAAATGATCAACGCCTTTCTAGACGAGATTCGTCTAAAGAGTAAAGCGGATCAGGAGCGTGAGATGGCCGCATCGGAAGGAACCAAATGCAGACGACCGAATGAAAGAGTTGAACTACCCCTGCCAGAGCGAAAGGCATCCGAAGTAGACAAGAAGATATTCAAGACGAGGAAAAGGTTTGCCAAAGTCATGTTAATGGGAATGAAGCTACCACCCTCGGAAGTAAACACACACGATGGGGTGGAGAGGCACCCTGATTATTGCGCTTATCATCGGAAAATTTCACACCCCACAGAGGAGTGCGACGCCTTTAAGATATGGTGGCAAGGATATGTTGCTCGTCGGCAACATTTTAAGCGCATGAAACGCAAGATCCGTCGGGAACGAAGAAGTACTGTCGATGGGCACAACGGAACTACTGATAACTTTTACATGGTTAACGCCGGGGGGTCACAAGTTCTCACCTTTGGGAGCGACTCCGATGAAGAAATGGCTCAGGGCCCTCTCTTTAAAGAATTCGTTTTAGGGAAAGAAGAGAGATCGGAGGCCTGCGAGAACATTCAGCTGCACAATCGCACACTCCCAGGAAAGAATCTCGGGCCCGCGAGTGGAAAAGATAAGGGAAAGGAAAAGGTCACTGAGGATATCACTTTAGATGACCAGGTCATGAAAGAACTGACTACCAAAGACCCTCCCAGGAAGGGTAAGGTGGACTACAATATCCTAGTGCACCTAAGAAAGCTACCTTCTCAGCTTAGCATTCTCGATGCCCTCCTGTTATCAAAAGAGGCGCGCGACTCACTAATTAAGGCGTTACAAGAACCTGAGCAATTCCAAGCCTTCCTCGCCACTGAAAGGATGAAGGATGAACTGGAGGAAGTGCATACGGCCGACATCACTTTCGATGACGAAGACCTCCTTCTCGGGACGTGCGACCACAACCGTCCCCTATATGTCTATGGATACTGCCATGATATCAAGATAGGCAAGATCCTGGTGGATAATGGATCCTCCGTCAATATCCTTAATGTTCGGGTGTTGAAGGAAATCTGCATAAGTGTGCAACACCTCGCTCGTGACAAAATTACTATCTCCGGTTTTGATTCACAATCGTCACGGACTCTCGGATCTGTGATACTAACATTACGCTTCGGACTTCTCGTCACAGACATCAAATTCCATGTCATTGACGCCAAGACCTGCTACAATGCCTTGCTCGGCCGTCCTTGGCTACACGAGTACAACATCATCCCTTCTACGCAACATCAGTGTATGAAGTACTTTAAGGATGGTTTCGAGTATACCGTAACAGGTGAGTTGAACCTATTTTCCGTGAACGAAGTCCGCAAATACGAAGATGCAAAGTACTTTTTGCCAGATTTCGAGGATACAGAAAGGTGTCGCAACCCGGAAAACAAAACCGCCGCCACCATCCCTGTTTTCGGGAGCGATACCGAAGAAGAGGAAGAGATAGTTTATGCAGGGCCATCTCAACGCAACAACCTGGGGACGCCCGCCCCCATGTTGGTCTTCGGAAGTGATTCAGAAGATGAAGTTAATGCCGTGTTCTCCAATCGGCTGTCAATACAAGCACCCCCTGGCGATGACTATAGTTTGCAAACCACCATGGTACCGCGAGAACATTACAAGGATCTCGACACACTTCAAACTCACAATGTGCAGGACCTGCGAACATTTTACGTCCCTCCCAGGCAAAGGGGTGAGAAGTTAATCCTATTCTACCGATCCTCAGAGTCGAAAATAGAGAAAGAGATCTGGCATGGCACGGATGTTACACTCGACAGGCTCCAACCTATCCGTTTGCCCAGATACTACACAAATGGACTAAAGAGGCTATTGAAGCGCCAAGGAGTACCCTTAAAACAGACTGTTCGACAAGCTCGGTTCTACAACAGGATTTGGGATGTCCCTGGGACTCAACGCAAATTGCCCAACGGGAAAATGGAAACACTTGGGCTTGGATACGTGAGAGCCGGAAAACGGGAACGGGCCCACAGTAGCTACGCTATATATACCTTTGATGAAGAAGAGGACGCCCTGTCAGGAAATGCCAACCCCTCATCAAAACTAGACCCCGCGATTGAAGTGCCGAGTCCGTCGTTTGAAGAACGAATGGACAAGCCTATCAGGAAAGTGGGTCAGAAAGCTCGGGAAGACCACAACCGCGGGATGGCCATCTACGAGAAGGCCAAGACGCAGCGTCTATTTCAACAGGCTGCAAAAGACAAAGATGGTCATCCTCGTCAACCCGTTGTACGAAAGGCCCGACGCAGAGACGGAAATAAATCAAGAAGCGGAAAGAGGAGCCGACAACAACGACGCAGGATTAGGGGGTTACGTGATCGGGTATTGCACGGCTCGGATTTGTCCCTCATGAAGAAGACGAGTCGAGCGTACTCCTTCCCCCGAGACAAGACGGAGAGGTTACTCAAGCTCGTTTTAAAACATCAAATGATCGCGCTTCCAGAGCCTAAGCACCCTGAGCAAGCTAACAAGGCTTCTCATCCGAGCTATTGCTCTTATCACCGAGCCATAGGACACCCTATCGAAGACTGCTTCACCTTCAAGAACTGGATTGAGGACCAGTACCAACAGGGCAGATTCACTTTATCCAACAGATGGAGGGTAACGCCACCACAAAAGCATGAACCCAAGGCCGCAAGAGCAGAACCGGATCCACCTCAGTCCTGGGAGCGGATTCGCACCTGTTATACGATTACGATATTAAAAGAAGAGCCCGTGAACATAGATGACCTTCCCTGGTGCTTTGAAAACAGCGATGATGAGGTGGTCTCAGAATTGCCGCCAGCTCCAAAAGAACTGGAAGATGGTATACATACTACTGCAGATAACCTCAAGAAGATTGAGTTGGGATCGGCAGATGACCCGCGGCCGACATTTGTCAGCGAGCTGCTATCTGAAGAAAGGGTGGCTGCGTTAAAAAACGTGCGTCTACGGCATAAAGACTGCTTCGCGTGGAACTACTCCGAGATGCCAGGATTAGATCCGGAGATTGCTGTGCATAAATTAGCAATATCCCCAGATATCAAGCCAGTCAAGCAGGCGCCAAGAAGGATGCGACTCGAGCTTGATATGAGCATCAACGCCGAAGTCAAGAAGCTGATCGATTCTGGATTTATCCAAGAAGTCCAATATCCCGACTGGATCGCCAATATCGTCCCGGTAATGAAGAAGAATGGGACGGTACGCATATGCGTGGATTTCAGGGATCTCAATAAAGCCTGTCCAAAGGACGATTTCCCGGTGCCGGTAACCGAGCTAATGATAGATAACACGTCCGCTCACGAGGTTTTCTCCTTTATGGACGGTTCATCAGGATACAATCAGATAAAAATGCATCCCGAAGACCAGAAGCACACCGCTTTCCGGACCCCTTTAGGCATATTCTGCTACAGGGTTATGCCCTTTGGTCTAAAGAACGCCGGTGCTACCTATCAAAAGGCCATGACAAAGATCTTCGACGATCTAATACATGACATCGTCGAGTGCTATATCGATGACCTTGTAGTGAAGAGCATGTCATACGAAGAGCATTTAAAGCATCTGGAGACTGTATTTCAACGCCTTCGGCAATATAATTTGAAAATGAATCCCCTTAAATGCGCGTTTGGAGTCTCCTCGGGCAAATTCCTGGGATTCATCATCCGACATCGAGGTATCGAAATAGATCCATCTAAGATCAAGGCGATCATGGAAATGCCTCCGCCAAGAACCCTCAAACAGTTGCGGTCTCTCCAAGGGAAGCTCGCATACATCCGGCGGTTTATCGCTAATCGTTCAGGCAAATGTCGTCCTTACAGTCACCTGATGAAGAAAGGAACCCCATTCGTCTGGGATAAAAAATGCCAAAGCGCTAGACGAGATCAAGCAATACCTGCAGAACCCGTCGGTGTTGGCTGCTCCGGTTAAAGGAAAACCTCTCATTCTTTATACAACCGCCCTCGAAGGTTCTTTAGGCGCATTGTGGGCACAAAAGGACGATCAAGGGAAAGAAAGAGCACTCTACTACTTATGTCGAGTTCTACTGGGGGCAGAAAGCAACTACTCTCCCATTGAAAAACATTGCTTGGCGTTAATCTTCGCGATAACAAAGCTCAGGCACTACGCGTTGGCACATGAAGTCCGTCTCATCTCGAAGGTGGACCCTCTTAAATATCTGATGTCAAAGGCTATATTGACGGGTCGACTCGCTAAATGGGCTCTACTCCTGATGGAGTTCTCAATAGCGTATCGACCTCTTAAGGCAGTGAAAGGCCAGGCCATTGCCGACTTCCTCGCTGAGCATCCAGTACCTGCCGGTTCTCCTCTGAACTGCGAGTTGCCGGACGAGCATGCATTTGATGCGATTGGCGGCGGTAGTACCCGATGGGAACTCTATTTCGATGGAGCATCCTCCGTAAAGAAACAGAAACAAGGTATCCCAATGATCAAATCGGGGATAGGCCTCATCTTCGGAACTCCACAAGGAGGAATAATGCGCTTCGCCTTCTCCTTAACAGAGCCGAGGACAAACAATGAAGCTGAATACGAAGCTCTGATAGCAGGCCTCGAGATCGCCATCGACATGGGAATCGAAAATCTCCTTATATACGGGGATTCTCAATTGGTCGTTAGTCAAGTAAATGGTGACTACCAGACGTGCAAACCAGAGTTGGTGAAGTACGGCAAAAAGGTGCAACAACTATTGACCCAAATTCCCTCCTACACTTTGGAGAACATACTGCGCGCGGAAAACAGCAAAGCAGACGCGTTGGCCAAACTTGCTAAAGAACTGGCTGACGAGAACCTCGATGACGTCAGAATCGTGGTATAAAGCCGTCGAGTGGTCGCCCCGGCAGAAATATCTCCGGAATTATATAAAGAAAAGGGAGCGACTGAGCAGACGACCCTACAAATAAAAGACCGTGAGAAGGCTGAGGACTGGAGGGAAGTCTTCATAGACTACTTTAAGTCCCACCGAATGCCCGAAGAAGCGTCCTCAAGACATCAGCTCATGAAACGAGCTCTATCTTTCGCTTTCGTTAACGATATTCTATACAAGAGATCGTTTGATTCTCTATGGCTGAGATGCTTAGGACCTGACGAAGCAGAAAGAGTCGTTCAGGAAGTTCACGACGGACTTTGCGGTTCTCACCAAGCAGGCCCAAAGATGAAGTTAAAAATTAAACGGATGGGTTACTACTGGCCCACAATGATCCAGGACTGCCTCGAGTATGCGAAGCAATGCCACTCGTGCCAGATTCATGGAGACTTTATCCACCAACATCCGAATCCACTACATCCAACGGTGGCTAGCTGGCCATTCGAAATGTGGGGGACTGACATAGTCGGCCCCATCGAGCCAGCATCGTCCTGGGGACATCGTTTTATCCTGGCAACAACTGATTACTTCTCCAAATAGGCAGAAGCAGTACCACTGAGGGAAGTGAAGACGGAGAATATCCTCTACTTCTTCAAGACGCACGTCATCTATCGGTTTGGAACCCCATGGCGGATTATCTCCGATAATGGGCCAGCCTACAGAAGCCATAAGATTAGCCGCTTCGCGCAGCAGCACAATATAGACTGGAGATATTCTTCAGTTTACAACCCACGAGCTAACGGTCTGGCCGAGGCCTTCAATAAGACCTTGACGAAGATCATAAAAAAGACCGTTTTCAGGAATAAGAGAGACTGGCACGAGAGGCTGCAAGAAGCCCTTTAGGCTTATCGAACTACATTCAAGACGGCCACGAACACAACGCCATACGCGTTGATATTTGGGACGGAAGCAGTGCTCCCCCTCGAGATAGAGTTACCCTCTCTACGAGTGGCAGTCCACTACGAGCTGACGGACGAAGAAAATGCTCACCTTCGGCTTGAGGAGCTTGATGCCCTCGATGAAACCCGGCTCATAGCGCAACAACATCTAGAAGCCTACAAAGCAAAGATGACGCGCTCGTACGAAAGATCGACCAGGCCGAGGACATTCCGCCAAGGCGAACTCGTACTAGTGGTCAAAAGACCTATGATCCCCAATCGTGCCAAGCGGGAAAATTTGAGCCAAACTATGAAGGCCCGTACATCATAGACAAGGTCTACCAGGGTGAAGCCTATCTTCTCATAGACGTGCACGGTGAAAGGCCTTTTAGGCCAATAAACGGCCGCTTCTTAAAGAGGTAATATGCTTAATGAGCCATAGCCTGGGTCAATGATAGATGACGACGACTATGTCCGCTTGCTATCTTCCTAAGCTCAGACTTTACAAGCAGTAGCCGGCCCTCCCCTGAACGACGGACCGAAATGTCCTTAAACTAATAACGGACCGAAATGTCCTTAAACTAATAACGGACAGAAACGTCCTTAAACTAACGACGGACCGAAACGTCCTTAAACTAACGACGGACCGAAACGTCCTTAAACTAACGACGGACCGAAACGTCCTTAAACTAACGACGGACCGAAACGTCCCTAAACTACTACCGCAGCATCCTTAGGCTGACGAGATAAAAAAAAATAATAATAATATATAAAATAAAAAAAACGGTATGTCCACAAGCAAAATGGGCACGGATGAAAACCCGAAAGGGCTCCGTGAGTAAAAACAGCAGGACTACCGGCGAGTGTTTGTGAAAACCCAAAAGGACGCAACCTCGTTAAAAGAAACTTATAGGGTCCTCTCGACCTTGTAAGGAGAAACCACCTGCGCGAGATCCTTACGACTCACAAAGGAGCAACACGCTTAGGGATCCTCACGATTCCTAAGGAGAAAATACACTTACGAGATCCTCACGACTCGTAAGGAGAACTCTCTTATGGGACCCTCACGACTCATAAGATTTGAAAGTCTTAAGTTACAGAGACCTAAACCTGTGCTCAAGCAATCTTCCACAACCTTCGATATTGCCCTACAAGCGGCTCATACTGACCCTTGTATACAATCCACGGGCGCGAATAAACATTTCCCCAGCAAAGTCACACCCGTGACTAGGGACATGTCCATATGGTGAACAACCCTTGTAATTCCTCTCGACTTATAAGGAGAAAACCCTCTTGTAGGATCCTTACGACTTACAGAGCAACATACACTTAGGGATCCTCACGATCCCTAAGGAGAAAATACACCTGCAAGATCCTCACGACTTGTAGGGAGAAATACCTTTGTGAGACCCTTACGGCTCATGAAGTCAAAAGCCTTGGTCGACAGGACCCTTAACCCTGTTTACTAAGCCCCTTTTGTTCAACATCGACAGAGGCAAATGATGATTCGCTCCTGGCAACATCCCAGTTGTAGCGGTGCTGATGCCGAAATCGGTGTCTAAAATCCAAGCTTGCGGCGAAAAAGCTAGCAAGCCACACATGCCTACAAAATAGCCGAAATGATGGGGCAACTTGCAATAAAAAGCGGCAAGTAAAAATGAAGGCGTGAAAAATAGCCGAAATGATGGGGCAACTCGCAATAAAAAGCAGCGAGTAGAAAATAAATAAATAGCCGAAATGATCGGGCACCGCGAAAAATAGCCGAAATGATGGGGCAATCGCGACCTTCGCGATATAAAAGCTGAAACAATAGAGCATCGCGGAAAAAGAAATAAAATAAAAATAAAATTTATGCCCTACAGGTGATGTTCCATCATGCCCTGTACACAATCCAAGGGCGTAAACAAAAAGGGAACATACTTCCACCCCAGGTTTCACCCAAGCAAGAAGCTAAGTCTCGACGGGCCACAAGCGACCTAGAGATCATCCCAACATTCGTCCCGTAACGACGGACACAACTTCAAGCTAAGCGGAATAGCGGCAACTCCCAGTTCCATGGCTCGGTGGTATACATATCGCCAACAGTCAAACCTCCATCCCGTGAAATGCGGATACAATCAGCAAAATTCCTGGTTACGTGGAACGCGGATAACGTCACTCTTTGACCCCGTGGAAAACGTCCAGAGCGGAGCCTAGTCCTCGCCAAGCACGGCAGTGAACCCGTGTGAAGCATCTAGTGCAAAATTCCAGGTTACGTGGAACGCGGATAACGTCACTCTTTGACCCCGTGGAAAGCATCTAGAGCGGAGCCTAGTCCTCGCCGAACACGGCAGTGAACCCGTGTGAAGCATCTAGTGCAAAATTCCTGGTGACGTGGAACGCGGATAACGTCACTCTTTGACCCCGTGGAAAACGTCCAGAGCAGAGCCTAGTCCTCGCCGAGCACGGCAGTGAACCCGTGTGAAGCATCTAGTGCAAAATTCCTGGTTACGTGGAACGCGGATAACGTCACTCTTTGACCCCGTGGAAAGCATCCAGAGCGGAGCCTAGTCCTCGCCGAGCACGGCGGTGAACCCGTGTGAAGCATCTAGTGCAAAATCCCTGGTTACGTGGAACGCGGATAACGTCACTCTTTGACCCCGTGGAAAACGTCCAGAGCGGATCCTGGTCCTCGCAGAGCACGGCAGTGAACCCGTGTGAAGCATCCAGAGTGGAGCCTAGTCCTCGCCAAGCACGGCAGTGCACCCGTGTGAAGCATCTAGTGCAAAATTCCTGGTTACGTAGAACGCGGATAACGTCACTCTTTGACCCCGCGGAAAATGCCCAGAGCGGAGCCTGGTCCTCGCCAAGCACGGCAGTGAACCCGTGTGAAGCATCCAGAGCAAATATCGGACTGTGGAGACCTTAAAATCCACGGACTATGATGTCCTTAACCTCGACCGTGATGTCTTAAAACTAACGATCAACCACCCCGGTTCCCTACAGATTCTGCCTTGGTTTAAGGGTACATCTCTTCACTCCTTTGATACCTGGCGTTGTAATTCCTCAACGTCTTCAAAGAGGTGATGGGTCCCTGCAACCAAACATCGGACTGTGGAGTCCTTAAATCCATGGACTATGAGGTCCTTAACCTTGACCGTGATGTCTTAAAACTAACATCGGACTGTGGAGTCCCTAAATCCACGGACTATGAGGTCCTTAACCTTGACCGTGATGTCTTAAAACTAACGTCGGACTGTGGAGTCCTTAAATCCACGGACTATGAGGTCCTTAACCTTGACCGCGACGTCTTTAAACTACAATACCTGGAGAAACCCCTGACTCCATAAAACACGGACAAGGGTGACCGCATCCAGCACTTACAAGTCCTCACGACCTGTAAGCGAGAAAAACTTTCTTGTGGGATCCTTACGACTCTCAAGAGAAAACCCTCTTAAGAATCCTCACGATTCTTAAGAAGAACTTACACCTATGGGATCCTCTCGACCTTTAGGGAGAAAAACTCTTTACGAGACCCTCGTGGCTCATAAAATGCAAAAGCCTTAGGAAGCAGATCCTAACCCTGAATCCTAAGCCATCGCCGTCCTGCAAGGAGTTCAAGATAGAATATCCGCAGAATACATTCAATAAAAAGGGGATACACCATTGAGAGGAAAAATGTATCTTTTATTCATAAACCAAAACAGATACAAAGTACAATTCATGAAAGAAACAAAAAAAAAAGATACTCTCATTCATGAGTATATACAAAAAATGGAGAAAAGATACAAGTCCTCAAGCCGGCGGGCGGTGCAATAATTTTACCAGCTCATCGTTCTGTTGCTGAGCCACGGCTTCATGACGCAAGATCTCCAGAAGACGAGCCTCCGCCTGAGCTTGCTGAGCCTGATATGAAGCAAGCCGAGCTTCGAGCTCTTTCTCGGTGGCTTTATGAGCCTCGACCCTCTCACGAGTGAATGTGGCAGCCTTATCGAGAGCCACCACCTCTTTTATGGACTCTTGGAGCACTCGCCAGAGTTCGTATGCTTTGTTGGCCTTGGCTGTGAGGCTGGCATGAAGCTCGCTCAGCGCCTTAGAAGCCAGCTCCCTCTCCAAGAACTTGCGGCCAAGCCTCTTCTCGCATGACGTCATGTTGGCTGCACATCGTGCTATCAGACCCCGCAACTCCGCTTTTGCAGCCACGGCTTCCGAGGAAAGGCGAGAACATTCGAGAGCGTACAAACAAGCCTCCACCTTCCTACAGAACTCCACCCAGACCTGCACCACCTCCTCGCTATGATAGGTGGAGAGAAAAGGAAGAGAGCCGTTAGCTTCAGTGGCAAACGCTTCGGCTGTGGTCGCGCTACCAGCACGGAGCTCCTCGACGAAAGATGATAGGGAGACAAGGCTCAATTGGGCCAAGCGTTCTGAAGCCCGCAAAGCATAAGGACCGGGCAGCATCACGACGCGCGATTCCAAAGCCATGGAGACTGGCAGGGCTGTTCAAATTTGGGAAATGTTAGTAAAACTCTTAAACGCAGAACGAACGGGGCTATAATAAAATGTCACTCACCGACAGTCATGCAAGTAGGAGCTGAAGGTTCCTCTGGCCCTTCAACGACCTCAACCTCATCGTCAGCTTCCAAAACTATAAGAGACATCAACGTCATTTCGCGAAATAGTAACAATGCTATGGTAAAAAAATGGTGAATGACACTAACCTTGCCCAGAGGAAAGGACAATACGCTGAGGGGATATCGCCTGCGGAGCTGCCATCTCCAATAAACGCTGAAATGACTGTCGAGGCGACAGATCCGCGATAGTGGCCGCCAAACCGTGCAATTCTGGGAAAGATAAAAGAGTTCAGACTATGAAGGGGTTCCTAAATTAAAACGCAGAGGGATACCTTCAACACTCCTCCCATTCTGAGCCGGGGGGATAGCAGCTTCAACGGTCTCCGCCGTGACCTCAGGCTCCAACAAAGGAAGAGTAGTCCCGACTACCTCTCTTCCGGCCTCTGGGCCACCCTCAGTAAGAGTCATTGGGGCGGCGACCTCTAAAGGAGCCTCCCCCAAAGGGGCAAACGCTCCCTGATCAAGAACCGCCGCTGGAGGCTCTACCATGAGAGGAGCAGCCTCATCAGCCCCCTCCACATCAAGCAAGGCTTCATTGAGAATTTCGGCGGGCTTTAACTTTAATGGGCCCGTAGGGAGCTCCCCCAGCGTCGAAGGTTCTGCACGATTCAAATAAGAATAATGATACATATGCACAGGCATAAATAATCGGAAAGACTGTAAAAGAAACACAACATACCTATACGCAAAGAAGCCCTCAATATGGCTTCTTCAAGCCGCTGCTCCTTCTCAAGTAGGTGGGCTCGCCGGGGTTCAAGGGTAGACTCATGACCGCCGGTCCATAAAGAAAGCGAATCAGCGGCGTCTTCTGAAGCGGCCTGCTTCAAAGCCCTTTCCCCCCATTCCTCCAAAGGGCCGATAAATCGCCGCCGAATCCACGAAGGGTCTTCATAAAAAAAATTACAGCGGGATAAGACTTCTTCGGAACCTTGGCGTTATGAGACGCGTCTTTTGAACGCCGTATGGCCTCAGCCAACTGTGCGGCCTCCTCATCAGCCGAACTCGGGAAGAGAAGTCCAGCGTCTGACTCCTGCAGGGCCAATGGTTCGTCCTCAAGGATAGGCTCAGACTCCGCCACAGAATCAAGCGGGATGGTGGCCGCTTTCCTCCGCCGTTTGGACCCAGAGCCGGTCGCTGAGGATGACCGCTTCCTCCCTCGTGAAACCTTAGGGCGGCGCTGGCCTACATCGCCCTCAGCTCCCTCATCCCTGTTACTCTCGCTCGGTGCCACAACCGAGGATGACATCGCCATCGTCGACGCCACAGGGGGCGGTGCCGCAACCGGCAGGGGTGCTACTACTGGGGCCCGTTTACCCCGCGATCGGGAACCCAAGGGCATACCAGCTGTTGGAGTAAGGTCTACTCCTGACTCTCCTGGAATGAGTGCGGTGCCAATCTCCCTCAAAGGGAAGCGGACCGGAACCCTCGGTCGTAGCTTAGCCTTCGAAACCTGAGGAGGGGCGTCGTGACCAAGAAGCACCCATCTTTCTTCAAGAATAATTGGGCTGATCCGATGAAGATACCAGCCCGTAAATGCACCCACACACCGGGGCATGTACTTAGCCTCAGGGACCATGAAACGGGAGCCGGTGTTCAGCCTCATGAAATGATGAGCGGCGTCGCGAACAGCATCGAGCGAAGGGATTGGGGCGACTATAAAAGCCTCGAAAGGAACACCCTGGTCGTATCCAAGCTGCCGGGCGAATCGATGCGGATTGTACCGCATAAAAAGAGCTGCACTGTCCTGGCGAAACACCAATTAGCCCGGTCTAATTGTATACAAATGCGCGGCCTCCCGGGGCTTTAAAGAAGGTGCGTTGTCTTTCAACTGGTCCCAGAGTTGTTGAACGGGACCCGAAGGAGTAGACAAGACCCGATCATTAAAAACCAACCCGCCAGCGGCGGCATGAGGAGAAATCAGCACCCGAATAGCCCAGAATTGAGTCGGGTCAGCAGCAGAAGCACCCACCAGTCGCATAAGTCGCGGGAAGGGATAGGCGTCGTAAAAAGCGGGCCTCTGATGCATAGCGAAGCCCCCAGCACATGCATTTCGACCCAGGACATGAAATAATGAAGCAAAAAGTTCACTACGTCCACGCCGGGTGTAGAGGTGTTAGCTGCGGTGCCCAATCCATGATAGAGGTGCGCCAAGGCCGGGATGCCAATGGCCAACCGCGTCCCCTCAGCAATACGATGGGCCGGGTAGATGACCGAGGCTCTCATGAAGCGGCGATGCATGGGGATAACGAACCAACTGAGCCAAACACTAACAAACCCCACAAAGAACGTCTCCTCGTCCATGCCTGGGACAACAATGGATTCAAAAGATATCGGCGATATAATAGGGATGTAGTACTGAGGTAAATCTGATTCGGTGGTCGGCAACCTCTTCGGACCGAACCCAAAGGGGTCCCCAATGTTGGCAAACTTCGGGGCTGTCTTCGATAAGGCGTCCTCACGAAGGAAACGAGCAATGAAGCTCTTGAAAGTAACACCCTGCTCTTCCGATTCGGTGAATAATCGGTTAAAGATGCCTAGCGCCTTGATTAAATTGGGGTGCTTGTGGCGAACGACATTCTCAGCAGACAGGCCGTCAACCGGGGCGGGCTCGGGTTCAAAAACGTACTCGTCAGGAGGCAACAACTCCTCATACAAACTACCCCTGATTGGCAACCCCGAAATATCATAGAATTCTGCTAGAGAGATCGAGACCTCGCGATCTCTTAGGATGAAAGTGTTGGTGGGAAGATTCCATTGGTTTAAAAACGCCTTGACCCACCAGACATGCGGGGACTTATAATGGAATAGTGACGCGTATACGGCCTGATAAAGCCCGACTTTCTGCAACCGGGCACGATGGGCAGAAAGGATGTAGCGAGCCCAGAGAAGGTAGCCCGTAGGATGCCTAGGAGTGAGCCCTATCTTATAAATTTGCCCCCACGGGTGGGCCTCACCCTGGCAGATACGCCGTCCCAAGATGTCTATGGCCGGGATCGGATGGTTCGGAATACCGGTCGTCGAAGGTTCGAGCCTCCCCGTTGGAGTCCAGTTGGGCATTTCCACAACAAAAATCGTCCTCGGAGGATCCATCGGTAAGGATGGGAAAGTGGGCTCCATCGGTACCGCGCAAAGAAAACTCCGGCGACCCTGAACAATCTGACTATACCAAGATCCCCATTGAAGAAGGTTGGTACAGTTCGGGTCATGGGCCCGAATCATCGCCATCGCTTCCTCATCAAATGGCGACTGAGGAAAAGCAGCCTCCGAGTGAGAGAAGGGAAAGCACGGAACAGAAGCCATCGCACCTGAAATCCAATAAAAGGAGACCGTTAAAAGCAAAGTCGGCGATATAAATCCATACATGAACATGAAGACTAGTTAAAGAAAGCAACAACAGAGTTTTCTGGGACCATTAGCTACAAAACACATGGGCCCCACAGAATCAGGATGGCGGCTCATTAATAGTGAGACCAAATAATTACAATAAAACAAAGGGAATATCCTCATTTAATAAAGAATGGTAACCCTACACATTCCCCCCAACAGGATCTGCTTCGGGCTCTACAATGGATCCAACAAGATCAAAGGAATTAAATTCCCACAGAAGACATCATTACAAAGCTCCTATTGCATTGATTACAGAAGGACAACCTCGGGTCGAGAGCCCCCAAGAAGCCTCCGTGTGAAGAAACTGAGTTCTTCATTGGAATTAAATTCCTTATTAAGAAAAGGGAATTAAATTCCCAGAAACATTTTTGGATGGAATTAAATTCCATGGAGTTGAAACGCCATCATCATCTCCCCAAAGATCATCTAAACCCTAAGAGATCTACAGTTCGAAGGTTAGGCGGTTTCATGTTCTTATGGAAAAACTTGAAGAAAAATGGGTTCCTTGTTAAAAAGAGAGTAAAAACCCTTGTTTTGGATTTAAAATCCAAAGGAATGTGGAAGTTCGCTGTTTGTCCAAGAACATTACCTGAGGAAAAAGGGTCACCTGAACAGAGTTAAACTCTGAAAATTGTTTCAAGACAGAGAACTAAGCTCTGGAAGCGAGAATTAAATTCTCAAGGGAAAAGTTCTCAGAAGAAGAAGATGAGTAAAGTGAAAGCTCTTCTGAAGAGACAGTGGTATTTATAGAAGGCGATGGAAAAGTTTCATCTCCCCAAATCCCTAAAGGAATCCAACGGTCACAAAAGGCGACAGCGTTGCACTCACGTGCGGACACGTGAGAACAACGCTGTGGGGGCATTTGTTTCCTGATTTAAAATCAGAAAAGCTTATGGAAAAAGCTTCAGAAGAGGGTCACGTGCTTACACGTGACCAACAGTCACGTGTTGGCACGTGACACCTAAAAGTATCGGCAAGGCAAGTTCAGTTTCCCAACTACATCATAGAAAGGGGCTTCAGTAAGGGTCACGTGCTCCCACGTGACCTGGGTCATGTGTCGGCACGTGACATTTAAAAGCAGCGGCAAAGACCCAACGGTTCCCTGAGCAAATCAAGAAAAAGGCTTCAGAAGAGGTCACGTGCTCCAACGTGACCAGGGTCACGTGTCCGCACGTGACACTCAAAACATCAGACTCATTCTCCGGTTAAATCAAGAAGAAGGCTCCATGCCAGGGTCACGTGCTCACACGTGACCAGTTGTCACGTGGTGGCACGTGATAGCTAAGCAGCAACCAGAAGACAGAGCATAAAAAGAAGGAATTAGGCTCGTTCCAAGGGGGTCACGTGCCCACACGTGACCAAGGGTCACGTGGCCACACGTGACCGACTTCAAAGCCTATTTGTTAACAAAATTAAATTCTGAGAAAAGAACTCTCAAATCTTTCCAAAAGCAACCGATTAAATTAAAGATTCAGAGGTGATTAAATATCATCTATCTATGGGAAAATCTCGAATTTGAAAAGATTTCCCCTTCAAATCTAACAGAAATAACAAAGGAGAATCCCTGGATTTGAAATCCAATGGTGAATAAAATTCACCTAATAATCCAAAGGTCCAAAACGAATGATGGATGCAAATCAAATCTCTCAATAAAGATTCACCAAAAACTAATTGACTCGGCTGCTTCTCCTATAAATAGGAGCCAAGAGACATACAAAAAAGATATATACGCAGAGGGAAGAAAAGGGAGAGAGCCTTGATACTTTGAGGAATTTGGATCTTCTGCAAAAGAAAACCCTAGGTAAGAAAGGGAAGGCTCCTTGAAAGAAAAGAGAATTTAATTCTCAACAGAGTTCAACTCTGATATAAAACAGAAGAACATATTTCTTCTCTCTTTGATAGAGGATCTGTAAAGCGCACATCTCCCCTTGAAGTTGAGAATTTAATTCTCAATGGGTTGAGATCCTGCCATGCAGATCCAAAGCATAGAGAGGGAATGGAAGCACGAGAATTTAATTCTCACAGAACTATAGGAATTTAATTCCTTTAAAATAAAATTAGGGTTTGACCCTGTGTTATGGGAATTTAATTCCTTCAGAATGAAAAGAATTAGGGTTTAACCCTAGTTAAGAACTTAGTTCTGTTGAAACAACGGGAATTTAATTCCCTGAATCATAATTCTTTAACAGAGAGTGGGAGTTTAATTCCTTAAAGCTTTTATTAGGGTTTAACCCTATTCAGTTCTTCACATATATGAGGAATTTAATTCCTTCAGAAAATTCAGAGTTCAACTCTATCCCAGAATATAAATCTTCAAAAGGAAGTAGGAATTTAATTCCTCTGAAATTATTGTCAGGGTTCAACCCTACGAGGAATTTAATTCCTGAAAGGGATTAACAGATCTTCTAAACAACTACAGAAAAGAAGGGTCGCGTGTCACCATGTGACCCCCCCCAAAAGATCTATAGAGAGCCCCTTTGAGGCAGTGCCTCACGTGACCCACGTGACCCTTGACAGAAGCTTTAACACACAAGCGCTTGAATGCCCGTCACGTGATGGCACGTGATGCTCTAGAAGATGCAATAATCTCAGAAGAACAAATGAAGGGAGGGCACTCTCACGTGTTGCCACGTGACCCCTCCTGCCTTAGTGTTTAACACTAAATTAGAACCCCTGAATTCAGTATTAAAACATTGTTTGGTCTTAGTGTTCAATACTAAGCAAAGAACTTTTTTTGCAGTGTTCAACACTGATTACCTTAGTGTTTAACACTAATTTGAGATCTCTGTTGCCAGTGTTTAACACTGATCTGTTTTAGTGTTTAACACTAATTTGAAAGCCATGTTGCTGGTGTTTAACACCAATTATCTTTTAGTGTTAAACACTGACTTATCAATCTCATTCCCAGTGTTCAACACTGATTGGTCTTTAGTGTTTAACACTAGGCATTGGCCCAATTGGCTAAATGGCCAGAGGCAAAGCCTCTCCTTCAAGGGACCAACAGGAGGACCGATGCCCCGGACATGATTGGACTTAGCCCAAGCTGGCCATAAGTCCTCAATTCGTAATTAACTGGGCTAATGGGCTCATAACATAATTAATTGGTCTTGATCTCAAATTGGGCCAAAGACTATTTAATCCACTCTGGTTCCAGGGTACATCTCTTCACTCCTTTGATACTTGGCGTTGTAATCCCTCAACGTCTTCAAAGAGGTGACGGGTCCCGATGACCACGCATTGATATGGACAGTGGGGTCCTTAAACCCATGGACTACGACGTCCTTAACCTCGACTGAGATGTCTTAAAACTAACAATGGACTGTGGGGTCCTTAAACCCATGGACTACGACGTCCTTAACCTCGACCGAGATGTCTTAAAACTAACAATGGACTGTGGGGTCCTTAAACCCATAGACTACGACGTCCTTAACCTCGACCGAGATGTCTTAAAACTAACAATGGACTGTGGGGTCCTTAAACCCATGGACTACGACGTCCTTAACCTTGACCGAGATGTCTTAAAACTAACAATAGACTATGGGGTCCTTAAACCCTTGGACTACGACGTCCTTAACCTTGACCGAGATGTCTTAAAACTAACATTGGACCGCAATGTCCTTAAACTAGCAATGGACCGCAATGTCCTTAAACTGGAACAATAGAGCCCCGCATGCTCTTTTGTCGGATCTAAACGGTCCCGTTTAAGTTGATCTTAGCCTCAAAGATGGCTAACGTATCCATAAACCATCAAACATACTGGACTATGAATCTCCCCCAATTAACTCTGGTTCGAGGGTACATCCCTGAACTCCTCTGACATTTGTCGTTGTAATCCTTCAACGTCATCAGAGAGGTGACGGGTCCCGACGGCCATACATACGATGGACCACTATGTCCCTAAACTGGAAAAATGGAGCTCAAATGCTCTTTTGTCGGATCTAAACGATCCCGTTAAGTTGATCTTAGTCTCAGGCCAGACTAACGTATCCTTAACAAACGTTTGAGTTGATCTTGGCCTCAAGTATGGCTAACATATCCTCAAACCAAACCCCCAAACCCAAATCTAAGATAATACGGATTTGGACTAGTCCACGCCCTACGGGCGACGACATAACTCGGTCTCCGTAAACAATCCATAGGCAACAAAACACAAAACAAACACGCACGACACGAAGTGACCATCTGGAGAAGGAGAAAGTTGTTACCGCGATGCGGTAACGTAATTAACTGCAGGGGCTTGCGCCTACAAGGAAGAGCGTCCCCACAATCAAAAACCCTTCAAATGAGGGGGAATCTGACGAAGTCTGCTACATCGGCCGCATCCGTTTAAACCTTCGATACATGGTGTCATGAGTCAACTTGGCATCTGTTGGAATTAGTGCCCTCAGAGTCAATTATTGGATCACAGGCACGTGATTGCAATGATTGAGGGAGGACCTATCCCGGTAGGACAGTCTTACTCGAGATGATAGTATGCTATCTGGTTTATCTTTATCATCGTGTACTGCTTTAGGTGACCTGGCATGTCGCTATTACACGTTGATAGAGCCCCTAGGATTCTTGCTTGACTGCCGGCAGTATGATGGCGATCATATACGTGGGAGCTGGTAGTCTATAAGCACATCCTTAAAAGGTCCCTAGTCATAGGAGTTTCGAGACAGGGCATCGATACTCCATTAGTAGACTAGTGTATACAGTCGAGACCCCGACGAGGGGCGGTGGCCGGTCTCACAAGCCACTGGTGTCAGTTGGTTCACCTAAGATGTATACAGGTGCTCATTGGGTTATGAGTACACCGGACAGGACTCGCCGGGAGCCTGCCAGTTGGTATTATACCTGATGTCAGATGGCAGTTCCCTGGTGACATGTGTACAGGTTAGTTCATTGACCTGGGGATCGTCATTTGTCTAGTGTGAGTTTTCACTGTACTTTGATTACTACCCTACCACGGCTCAAAGAAGTCGTGCAAACAGGTTTTAGTTGGGTACAGTCCCGAGCCACATGGAGGCAGTGAGCGGATCTTCAGGGGTTCGTCTCTCCCGGTATTGGGGGTGAGGTCGCGCTGTGTCTAGGAGAGCCATTACGCAAAGCCCTCGGCCGAGGCAGGAGATTTACTGGTTGGTATTCCAGTAGTATCTCAGGGCGTTCTGGGCTACACTACGACACGACTTGTACCGCTTTTGGGGATCTGACTTTTACCAACCCCCTAGGCCCGACACGCGATGCTCATAGACGAACGGACCGGACTGTACGGATATTGTCACTGACAGGCTCAGTAGGGTGTCAGGATGAGTTTGCTCATCGACGTCCCTTTTGGTCAATAGCTGGTGGCCCGTCACGTATTGGCTTATGTTAGGTCCACGTTACCTCTCCCGGTACTTTCGGGGTTGCGGAAACGGTAAATCAAAATTTTTCTAAACTTTGTAACATGGACCGTAAAAGCCGGATCTTTGCTAAACTAAACTAGCATACTTGCAAAGAAGAGTTAACTACTCGGCAAAGTGGTTATACCTCAACTTGAACTCCTTCTCTTCTTGTTGTTGTTCTTCTTTGATGTTCTTCTCTTCTTGTTGTTCTTCTCATTGCTTGCTCAATGGTTGATCCGGACTTCGGTCACCTCCGCGGCCTCCTTGAGTCGAAGACGATCCACTCGAGAGATGTACACCGAGCTCCACCTTAAGCCGAGGTAACTAGGGCAAGGAGATAGCTAATCTAAAAGCCCTAGGATGTGTAGAGGAGATGTATGGATGTGTTTGTCAAGTGAAAACCTTTTTCTCTCAACACATGAGATCAAAGGAGAAATCAAGAGGAGGAAGAAGAAGGAGGTTTTCTTGCAACCATGGAGCTTCTCATTTTCTTCTCACTTAAAAAAATCAAGAGAGAGAAAGAGAATAATATTATGATACAAAAGAAAAGAACCATGGTTGCAAATAATGCAAAACATCATCATTACTAATTCCATCATGATAAAGTTGATGGCTACTTTGAATTGACCATTATCATAATCCAAAAGAAAAAGGAAAAGAAAAGAAGAGTGTGGAAACCTCTTGAAAGTCAATGGTCAACCCGGTCAACCGGTCAACAAAGTCAAGAGGGGTCAACGGGGTCAAATGGTCAATGCAATTAGCCATCATAAGATTATCACTAATAGGATTAGTAAATGAAGTTCGCGGCTCATAATGGTTTTGACCAAACGAACTGTCAAAACCCTAATGAGCCTGCCACATAGAGGTTTTGGCCGAACCAACTGCCAAAACCCTAAAGAGGCACCTCCTCCTTCATCGCTCCAAAAAACTGTGCATACACACCTGCATCCGTATTCCGTAGAATGCGGATGCGCAGAAGACAAATCCATCCATGCAATACTAGGATCCAGCTTAAACCAAAGCCCACTAGTATTGCCTGCCCGAACACCATGCGCACACAAGTGTACGTAAGTGATCGCAGCCCTGCCGTAAAACCATACGGCCTCTACACGTTTCGCTCAGTGCAGGGAAACTCTCTGTGTAGGACTCTAAAGACTCGACACTACGCTGGCAGTGGGTTTAACCACAGACCGCAAGCGGCACTAGTTGTACGTAACGGTCCCCAGGTAGATGTCGATAAGAAGGCCGATGAGGTAAACCCATCCGAACTCCTACTGAGTCTGTATGTGACAATCTCCGTACAGTCCGGTCTGTTCGTCTGATACATCGCATGGCGGGCCTAGGGGGCGGTAAACGTCAGTCCCCTAATAGCGGTACAAGTCGTGTCGGAGTGAAGCCCAGAACACCCTGAGATAACACTGGAACCTACCAGTATATCTCGCTTGCCCTGGCCAGGGACTACTCGTGTAATGGCTCTCCTAGACACAGCGCGATGTCAACCCCCAATACCGGGAGAGACGAATCCTGTCTAACCGTCACTGCCTCCAAGTGCTTCGGGACTGCTCCCAACTACTACCTGTTTGCACGACTCAGTAGAGCCGTGGTAGGGTAGTAATCAAAGAACAGTGGGAACACACTCGAGGCGAAGTGACAGTGTCAAGTCAGCGGACTAAGCTGTACTCATGTCACCTGGGAACTGATAACTGACGATAGGTATAATACCAACCATCAGTTCCCGACGAGTCATATCCAGTGTACTCGTAACCTAACGAGCACCCGCATACTATCTCAAGTACGACGTACCGACGGCTGTGGGACAGACAGTCTCCCGTGCTGGGATGAGAAGCGCATACGCTAGTCTACTCCGGAGTATCGATGCCCTATCTCGGTACTCCCATGACTAGGGACGTGTATAAGGATGTGCTTGTAGATTACCCAGCCCCCACGAGTGTGATCGCCATCACAACGCCGGTAATCAAGCAAAGATCCTAAGGGCTCTACTAATGCGTATAGGTGATATAATAAATAAACACACATGTACACATTAAAGCAGAGGCAAACCAAGTAGCATACTACTATATTGAGCAAGATTGTATGTACAACTGTGAATATCCCAAGCTTCCATCAAGTAATATACATACTAGTATGATACAGTAATGGCCTCTAGGGCATATACACCAACAATCTCCCACTTGCACTAAGGCCATGTACTGGCGTATCGAAGACCTATCATCTCGATCAGCCGCTCGAACTGAGTCTGGGGTAAAGCCTTTGTGAATGGGTCCGCAGTGTTGTCTTTTGTGTCCACTCTCCGCACCTCGATCTCCTGTCGATCAATGATCTCCCTGATCAGGTGATACCGCCTTAAGATGTGCCTGGATTTCTGATGGGACCTTGGTTCCTTCGCTAAAGCTATAGCCCCATTGTTATCGCAATACAAAGGTATTGGGTCAACAATGGACGGAACCACCTGAAGTTCACTAATGAACTTCTTTATCCAGACCGCCTCTTTTGCGGCATCGCTTGCAGCAATGTATTCAGCCTCCATCGTCGAGTCTGCGACGGTATCCTGCTTGGAACTCCTCCAACATACCGCCCCTCCGTTGAGGGTAAACACAAAACCCGAGACAGACTTGCTGTCATCTTTGTCACTCTGGAAGCTTGAATCGGTAAAGGACTCGACCCTGAGGTCTCCATTACCGTAAACCAGGAACATCTCCTTAGTCCTTCTCAGGTACTTGAGAATGTTCTTCACTGCTGTCCAGTGGTCCTCCCCTGGGTCTGACTGATACCGGCTTACCGCGCTCAACGCGTAAGCTACATCTGGTCTTGTACATAGCATCACATACATTATAGATCCTACCGCCGAAGCGTAGGGTATAGTGCTCATGCGAACCCTCTCCTCGTCAGTCTTAGGAGACATCTTCTTGGAGAGGGTAATTCCGTGCAATGCGGGTATGTTACCGTGCTTGGAACCCTCCATACTAAATCTCTTTAGTACGGTCTCTATGTACCTGGACTGTGAAAGTCCCAACAGTTTCTTGGATCTATCTCTATAGATCTTGATCCCCAGAATGTACGAGGCATCACCCAGGTCCTTCATGGAGAACCTTTGTGACAAAAACAGCTTGACCGATTGTAGCATAGGAATATCATTTCCTATCAAAAGAATGTCGTCCACGTACAAGACTAGGAATACGACAGTTCGTCCTACAATCTTCTTATATACACAGGGTTCATCTTCGTTCTTGATGAAATCAAATTCCTTGATTGCCTCATCAAAACAGATGTTCCAGCTCCGCGATGCCTGCTTTAATCCATAAATGGATTTAAGCAACTTGCACACCCTTCCGCTGCTCCCACTGTCTACGAAACCTTCTGGTTGATCCATGTAAACGCACTCTTCCAAACAACCGTTTAGGAAAGCCGTCTTAACATCCATCTGCCAGATTTCATAGTCATGGAAGGCAGCAATGGCAAGTAGGATCTGAATGGATTTGAGCATAGCCACCGAAGAAAAAGTCTCGTCATAGTCCAAACCAGATCTTTGACGAAAACCTTTTGCAACGAGTCTAGCTTTATAGGTTTCCACCTACCCATCTACACCAAGTTTCCTTTTGTAGATCCATTTGCATCCAACGGGTTTTACCCCAGGTGGAGCAATATCCAAGGTCCACACTTTATTGGCGTACATGGACTCCATTTCGGATTGCATTGCTTCCTGCCACTTATCAGAGTCCCTACTGATAATGGCCTGCCTGAAACTGGTAGGGTCATCTTCTTCCAAGATGCAATCCTCTCGATCCCCGTCTATGAGAAAACCGTAGTATCTCTCGGGCGGATGAGAAATCCTACCAGATCTGCGGAGTGGCTGAGGTTCGTCTGGGGCTATAGAATCTAGCGGTTCCTCCAAATTTTCAGTTACATTTTGTGGTCGCTGAATTTCTTCCAGTTCTACCGAACTCCCACTAGTTTCTTTTGCAAGAAACTCCCTTTCTAAGAAGGTGGCGTGGCGAGATACAAACACCTTCTGTTCCTCAGTGTGGTAGAACAGATATCCTAGTGAGTCTTTAGGATATCCCACAAATTTACAGAGAACTGACTGTGCCTCTAACTTGTCCGGTTTCTGTGTTTTCACATAGACCGGACATCCCCATATCTTAATAAACATCAGACATGGTTTCTTACTGCTCCATATTTCATACGGAGTTTTAGGCACAGATTTGGACGGAACTTGATTCAAAAGGTATGCCGCTGTCTGAAGCGCATGTCCCCAGAATGAAAGAGGTAACTCAGCACTACTCATCATGGAGCGAACCATATCCAATAGGGTACGATTCCTCCGCTCCGATACACCGTTGTGCTGTGGTGTATAAGGAGGAGTAAGCTGAGAGAGAATACCATTCTCTTTTAAGTAATCTAGGAATTCCGTGCTTAAGTACTCCCCTCCCCTGTCAGACCGGAGGATCTTGATACTTTTGCCTGTCTGGTTCTCTACTTCCTTTCTGAATTCCTTGAATTTCTCAAAAGCTTCAGATTTGTATTTCATCAGATACACATATCCGAACCTAGAGAGATCGTCAGTGAATGTGATGAAGTACGAGAACCCACCCCTTGCATGTATAGACATCGGACCACATACATCACTATGTACGAGTCCCAAGAGCTCTGCTGCTCTTTCTCCATGTCCGGTGAACGGAGATTTGGTCATCTTCCCTTTGAGACAAGACTGACAAGTTTCATAAGATGAAAACTCGAACGCATCCAAGAGTCCATCTTTATGCAACTTACTCAGTCTTTTCTCTCCGACATGACCAAGTCTACAATGCCACAAGTAGGATTCATTCGTATCTGAATTCTTCCTCTTGCGTGTGTTTTGTATATTGAGAACTGTATTCTGATTTAGAACGTAGATACCATTAAACAGTGTACCCTCTGCAACCAGTACCTTATCAAGGTAAATGTTCATGATATTCTTTTCAAGAACAAACTTATATCTATCTTTATCGAGTGAAGAAACTGATATGATGTTGCAAACCATGGAGGGTACATAGTAGCAATCGTTCAAAATCATAGTCTTGCCATTTGGCAATACTGGGTGATATTCACCGACGGCTGCCGCATTAACTTGTGCTCCGTTCGCTACTCTGAGTGACATATCACCCGGTGCAACTTTCCTACTTTTTCTCAGTCCCTGTAATAAATTACAGATATGAGATCCTGATCCGGTATCAAGTACCCAGGAGGTAGGGCTGACCGTAAAACAGTTCTCAATTACAAGAACACCTGAAGTAGATGCAAAACCAAGCTTCTTCTTCGACTGGGTATCCTGGAAATCCATACTTTCCTTTTTCCCATTCTCATACTCATGACTGTTGTCACAAGTTAGAGCTGAACCAACTTTCCCCAGTCCCGAATAAGAATTCGGATCGGTCAAGCGATACATTTTATTATCTTGATTAGGGCGTGAAAAGGTTGCTGCCTGGAGAGAGAGAAAAGAAACACTCAGCGTATGCTCTTGCAAGATTAGATTGGTTTGTTAATTTATCTAACCAGGATGTCTCCCACTGTTTCCTCAAATCCTTCTTAAAACCTTTTAAAAGAAGAACTAGCCGGGTTATAATTCACGTCACAATACTTGCTTAACCTTTCAGCCAGGCTAGTGTCGGTACTTCGAGGGAGGTTTTCCAACGCTTTCGCGAAGTTCCTTAATTAAAGAACCTCTTTTCCCTGGGGGCGTAACCCCGCTAACACCTTTCTAGACACCTACTAGGTTTATAGCATTGATCGTTAAGTGAAATAATCTCCCGAGAGTAAACCAACTCATCAGTGGGATCGGGATCCAACTGTCATTGTGTGATAACCTAGATGGAATCCACTCTAGTCACCACACTCCAGAAGGTATGCTAAATCTGCAAGTTTCAGTTCTTTTGAAACTCCCGATGTGGTTTTTGCCCCTAGGACCCAAGTGACCTTGACGAATAATCAACAAATCAAAAGGTCCTAGTCAAGTTCAACCCGTCGTTATCCAGGATTGCATTAGACCCCCCCGCATGACCCTTGACGAATAATCAACAAAATCATGCGACCGTCCTAACCAATCGCATCTATCAGTGCAACAGAGAATTATTACTCAGCTACCGTTCACTGTGTCTTGACGAATAATCAACAAACGCAGCACGAATACTAAGTATTAATTATCCGAAACGACGGAGGGCTACGGCTGGGTTTTTGGCGAAAAACCCGTTAACGTAATGAACTTAATATCGTTGAAGGAACCTAATATCGTTGAAGGAACCTGATAATCTTTTTGAAAATATAGTGGCGAAAACTTTTGCTAAAGAGGTCACTCCCTGCGAAGGGATCTCGGCTCTTTCCTCGTCGAATGAGGTGCAGGATATTCCAAACTGAATACCTCGATGTAAAGCAAGAATAATCGACTATAGTGAAGTTATTACCCTGACGCAAACTTTTGTCCAAGGGGTCACTCCCGGTGAAGGGATCTCGGCCCTTGCCTCGTCGACTGAGGTGCTGGGCATTCACAACCGAATACCGCGATGCAAAACAAAAATGAACGTCCTTGCAATAACAGCTTTTTGAAAAAATTGTTCCAACAACGTCTTTTAGGTTTATTTTCTTGCATTAGTTCTTTTAATGCGTCCCATCATTTAAATCCTACCATTGCAGAAAACAACCAAAATATGACGTACGCTTATGCCATATGCATTCGCCACGGGGCCCCGTCATCACCCGTTAGGTTACTTAACTAACGACAGAGCGGGGGCTGGGCTAGCGCGGCTGTAAAACATAAGCAACGCCTAAATAGAAAGCAATGATAGCCATTACAGATCACAGATGAATACATTGGATATACTAGCAATCCGCAATCATTTCGAGCCTGCAACGAAAAGCGGATTACACGGTCGCGGTGAATAGCCAAATACCCCACCCAAGACCCCTACGGGTGCGGCAAACTGCCCGCCAAGTACCCGGCAGTTTGTGCACCCCTTCGTGGGTCTATCCTAGGAGCAAAAACAGTAAAAAGAATTATACAATGACGGCTACAACCCCGACCCGGTTGTGCGGCCAAACAAATAATATTATTACATCAATTTACATTTACAAATGAATGAAAGAAAAACAAAAGCTCATCTCACATCCACCCCGGCTATTCACCCGCGACAGTCCAACACATTCATATACACATTCCAATATCAAACACAGATCATGTATAACCCCGGCTAATCGACTTATAGCGATTAGCCGACGTTCAATACATGCAAACATCACAGATATAACCAATGTAGCCAAAGTGTAGTGAAGTTCCGGAAAAATACGGATTTATAGGACCCCAAAAGCAAATTTCTGTTCTGGAAAATCTGGGCACATATAACATATTTTAAAAATCCCAAAACCAACACTGAAGAACACTGCACAAAAAATAATTACACGAAGAGCTTAAAGGGCGGCGGATCCGCGGCAGTGACAATAGCTGGGGCCGCGGATCCGCGGCTACATTAAGGATTCATGCTATCGTTTTTTGTTGGTGTTCTTAGAAAACCCTGAGCCGAATTTAGGTATATAAATGTTTTCATTTTGAGCCCAAAAAATTTCAACAGAAACTCAGGTTTTGTAAAAGTTTGGTTTTTGGATTTTTCCGGTTCCGAACTTCGTTACACTTCACTACCAAGCTAGTTTAAGTTTAGTTAGGCTCTGATACCACTGTTAGGTCCACGTTACCTCTCCCGGTACTTTCGGGGTTGCGGAAACGGTAAATCAAAATTTTTCTAAACTTTGTAACATGGACCGTAAAAGCCGGATCTTTGCTAAACTAAACTAGCATACTTGCAAAGAAGAGTTAACTACTCGGCAAAGTGGTTATACCTCAACTTGAACTCCTTCTCTTCTTGTTGTTGTTCTTCTTTGATGTTCTTCTCTTCTTGTTGTTCTTCTCATTGCTTGCTCAATGGTTGATCCGGACTTCGGTCACCTCCGCGGCCTCCTTGAGTCGAAGACGATCCACCCGAGAGATGTACACCGAGCTCCACCTCAAGCCGAGGTAACTAGGGCAAGGAGATAGCTAATCTAAAAGCCCTAGGATGTGTAGAGGAGATGTATGGATGTGTTTGTCAAGTGAAAACCTTTTTCTCTCAACACATGAGATCAAAGGAGAAATCAAGAGGAGGAAGAAGAAGGAGGTTTTCTTGCAACCATGGAGCTTCTCATTTTCTTCTCACTTAAAAAAATCAAGAGAGAGAAAGAGAATAATATTATGATACAAAAGAAAAGAACCATGGTTGCAAATAATGCAAAACATCATCATTACTAATTCCATCAAGATAAAGTTGATGGCTACTTTGAATTGACCATTATCATAATCCAAAAGAAAAAGGAAAAGAAAAGAAGAGTGTGGAAACCTCTTGAAAGTCAATGGTCAACCCGGTCAACCGGTCAACAAAGTCAAGAGGAGTCAACGGGGTCAAATGGTCAATGCAATTAGCCATCATAAGATTATCACTAATAGGATTAGTAAATGAAGTTCGCGGCTCATAATGGTTTTGACCAAACGAACTGTCAAAACCCTAATGAGCCTGCCACATAGCGGTTTTGGCCGAACCAACTGCCAAAACCCTAAAGAGGCACCTCCTCCTTCATCGCTCCGAAAAACTGTGCATACACACCTGTATCCGTATTCCGTAGAATGCGGATGCGCAGAAGACAAATCCATCCATGCAATACTAGGATCCGGCTTAAACCAAAGCCCACTAGTATTGCCTGCCCGAACACCATGCGCACACAAGTGTACGTAAGTGATCGCAGACCTGCCGTAAAACCATACGGCCTCTACACGTTTCGCTCAGTGCAGGGAAACTCTCTGTGTGGGACTCTAAAGACTCGACACTACGCTGGCAGTGGGTTTAACCACAGACCGCAAGCGGCACTAGCTGTACGTAACGGTCCCCAGGTAGATGTCGATAAGAAGGCTGATGAGGTAAACCCATCCGAACTCCTACTGAGTCTGTATGTGACAATCTCCGTACAGTCCGGTCTGTTCGTCTGATACATCGCATGGCGGGCCTAGGGGGGCGGTAAACGTCAGTCCCCTAATAGCGGTACAAGTCGTGTCGGAGTGAAGCCCAGAACACCCTGAGATAACACTGGAACCTACCAGTATATCTCGCTTGCCCTGGCCAGGGACTACTCGTGTAATGGCTCTCCTAGACACAGCGCGATGTCAACCCCCAATACCGGGAGAGACGAATCCTGTCTAACCGTCACTGCCTCCAAGTGCTTCGGGACTGCTCCCAACTACTACCTGTTTGCACGACTCAGTAGAGCCGTGGTAGGGTAGTAATCAAAGAACAGTGGGAACACACTCGAGGCGAAGTGACAGTGTCAAGTCAGCGGACTAAGCTGTACTCATGTCACCTGGGAACTGATAACTGACGATAGGTATAATACCAACCATCAGTTCCCGACGAGTCCTATCCAGTGTACTCGTAACCTAACGAGCACCCGCATACTATCTCAAGTACGACGTACCGACGGCTGTGGGACAGACCGTCTCCCGTGCTGGGATGAGAAGCGCATACGCTAGTCTACTCCGGAGTATCGATGCCCTATCTCGGTACTCCCACGACTAGGGACGTGTATAAGGATGTGCTTGTAAATTACCCAGCCCCCACGAGTGTGATCGCCATCACAACGCCGGTAATCAAGCAAAGATCCTAAGGGCTCTACTAATGCGTATATGTGATATAATAAATAAACACACATGTACACATTAAAGCAGAGGTAAACCAAGTAGCATACTACTATATTGAGCAAGATTGTCTGTACAACTGTGAATATCCCAAGCTTCCATCAAGTAATATACATACTAGTATGATACAGTAATGGCCTCTAGGGCATATACACCAACAGCTTATACCTCTGACGTGCTAGTGGTTAAATCCACAGCCATAGTATTGACGAGTATTTAGAGTCCACCACACTTACAGTTACTCAAGATTTCGGGCGAAACGCTGTAGAGGCCGTATGGAGATATGGCAGGGTCCGATCAGATACGTGCGGTATTGCACGGATCAGGATCGGACAGTTTTGTACTAGTGGCCGTATAGTTATATGGCAGGATTTGATCTGATACGTGCGGTATTGCACGGATCAGGATCGAACGGATTTTACTAGCCGGATTTGGCTTAAGCCGGTCCTAGTCTAGTACAGTGTAGATTTTGTCTCATTGCATTTGTATCCGGACGGAATACAGATGCGGGTGTGTATGCACAGTATCGGGGTTTTCCTGTAATTTATTACGGGACCAGTTTTCTGGAGTTGCCAGTTTGCATTCCGTTCCGGCCGGTTTTCCTTTGTTCTTTCCCGGTCGGACTTTTCCGATGGAGGGGGTTATAACACTTTGTGGAGGATTTATTTGCATAAGATTTGATATGTTAAGCATCTTTGCTTTTCATGCATTTATTGTGATAAGAATGGATTTGAGGTTGATTTGAGTTTTGGTTATGATTATGTTTTGGTTATGGTCACCCTCCACCTTTACACTACCATCACCTCCCTTCATGTTTCATATTCTTTGCTCCACCATTTTCTATTATGATAAGGTTTTCATGAGAAAAAAGAGAAGAACAAGAGAGGATCATTTTCATTCTTGAGAGAAAGAAAAGAATGAGAGAGTTCATCTTTGTTATGTGAGGAATTCTTCATCTCCTTCTTCTTCTTGTTTTGGAAAAATGAAAGCACCATTTTTCCTAACCCCATTCCTCCATCAAGGCAACTACAAACCCCAAATGAGACAAGCATCTTCTACACTACATTCTACAGCATATCTTGAGCATGTCGAGTTGCCGACTTCATGCCCGAGTTGTCTCGGTATTGAGGCGGGAGCCCATAAAAGACGCAGGCAATGTGGTGCTTTTCCGGTGAGGAGGCAACGATGTGGAGACAAGACTTTCCGCGGGAGATCGGGACGATGAAGAGAAGACCGGAGGACTCGGATCACTCGGTATACTTCTCACCCTATCTCTTGATTGCTAGCATTAGGTTAATGGTTACGATCCGGGTTTTCTTTGTCCGCGGTAGCGCCGGTTTCCGAGTAAGGAAAAAATTTTGATTCCGCATTTTGGCCTCGAGTACGAGGCCGGGGCACTGCCGTGGCGCAACATGGTATCAGAGCCACGCCATTAACCTTACCTAGCTTGTTCTAATGTGTTTTGCTTATCCGATCGACCGAAATTCCAAAAACCTCATTTTTATTCACATCAGTTTTCTGTTGGAATTTTTTGGTGTCTAAAAATTTTTCAGGTTGCAGAAAAATGATGTGCTGAAAAATATAAGGCTACTATAGAAAAACGATAAAGTGATTCTCTGGTTGGAGCGCGGAACCGCGGCCAAAACCCCCTTTGGGCCGCGGTTCCGCCGCACTATGGTGAGGTCACTTGTTCGTTTTTCTTCAGTTGCTTTCTGGGCTGAAAATAGGGCTTTTGGAATATAAATTTGGGCCCAGGTTTTCTGTGACTACTACAGTATTGGTTGGGGGCCCACTTGTTAATTATTTGATCAATCGGATATTTTTTAAACACATTATTTCACAGTATTTACATTATATCTGCGACCGTGAATGTCACTTAATCGGTAAATCCCGTCTAACTGCTATAGCCCGGTTAGACGGATTTGCGAACGTGACTTTCACGTTGATGTTCTATGTTTATGCTGTGTTGTTGCGGATCGGTCGTGGGGGATAGCCTGGATGCAATGCTAGTACAGTTTTGATGTATTATGTACATTTGATATTGCGGGGCGAGCGTCCGACATGTGGACTGCCGTCACTGCCTGTTTGTATTATTCTTTTAGGGCACGACCTGGTTGCGGTCGATATACCCGTTGTATGTATATTTTACTTTCTGTACTAGGATTACCCCGCGGAGGGGTGCACGGATAGCCGGGTTCTAGAGGGAAACGGGCCCGCATCTCATGGCATTGAGACGGAGGGGGCTTCACTCTAGGATTGGCGGGCTATTCGCCGCACTCGTAGGGGGTACAGGTTGACCCAGGAGGGGTGCCCAAGTTACCGGATTCCGTGAAGTGCTGGGTGGTCCATTCACGGTGCTGAAGGGGGCTGCCTCGCTTCAGGTTTTGGCGGGTGACTTGCCGCGCCCGTAGGGGTCTAGGTTTTCATTGCACAGGCTATCCACACGACCAGGGGAACGTCGGGTTTCAGCAGCGGCTCTGTGAAACCCGGGGCTTCCAGATATCTGTATTGTTCTGTGATGCTGTACATTTATGTGATGTTGCATTTCTTATCACGCCTTGAGCGAAATATAATATATTGGTATATATATTAGTAGATGTTGTATATGTTTTACATCCGCGCTAGTCCAGTCCCCGCTCTGCCGTTAGTTAGCTAACCTAACGGGTGATGACGGGACCCAGTGGCGAATGCGGATGGCATATACGTACGTCAGTATATTTTCGTTCTTTGTGGTGTGATTATTTGATGGGACTGCGTTGATTCGGATCAATGCAAGATAAACAAACCTATTCTGATGTTGTTGGAACACTTTTCAAAAAGCTGTTATTGCAAGGACGTTCACTTTTGTTTTGCATCGTGGTATTCATTTGGAATATCCTGCTCCTCAGTCGATGAGGCAAGGGCCGAGATCCCTTCACCAGGAGTGACCCCTTGGACAGAAGTTTGCGTCAGGGCATTAACTTCACTATAGCCGATTACTTTTGCTTTGCATCGTGGTATTCAGTTAGAATATCCTGCACCTCATTCTACGGGGAAAGAGCCGAGATCCCTTCACCGGGAGTGACCTCTTTAGTAAAGGTTTTCGTCACTATATTTTTATAAAAGTTATCATGTTCCTTCAACGATATCAAGTTCATTACGTTAAAGGTTTTTCGCCAAAAACCAGTCGTAGCCCTCCGTCATTTCAGATTAGTATTGCTTAGTATTCGCGCTACGTTTGTCGTTGCTATTCGCCGAGGCGTAGTGTGCGGTAGCTTTGTTGTGCTATTCTGTCGCATGGATATGTGGATTGGTTAGGACAGTCGTACGACTTTGTTGATTATTCGTCAAGGGTCGTGCGGGTGGGTTTAACGCAATCAAGATAATGACGGGTTGAACTTGACTAGGACCTTTTGATTTGTTGATTATTCGTCAAGGTCACTTGGGTCCTAGGGGTAAAAATCACATCGGGAGTTTCAAAAGTACTGAAACTTGCCAGGCATGCGCATACCTTCTGGAGTGTGGTGACTTGAGTGGATTCCGTCAAGTTATCATGCGATGATAGTTGGATCCCGATTTCCACTGATGAGTTGGTTTACTCCTCGGGTGATCCCGACTAATTCTTCTTTCAGGTTTGGAGGAGAATTTGAGGTACAGTGGGAGGTTTCCAGATTAGACAAAGTGATAACCATTCTGATCTAGGTTAGAGTGCACGCTGAGTGTTTCTTTTCTCTCTCTCTTTGGCAGCAACCATTGACCCGACCCTGGACTATGACTCAGTAACCAAGTTGACCGAACCTTCTTAACACTGGCTTTTGGATTGTCAGAGTTGCAGACCTCATTGCCACTCCTACTTTTACCCTTTTCTCCAGGACACCCCGCATTACTGCGAACGTCCACTTCCATTGGAAAAAACCATCGTATGGTTATATACGAACTCGAAGGACTTCGAGGATGGTTTCTGGTTCTGGAGAAAAACGAATAGGATTATTCAGTTGTCTTTTCTTTTCACCTTCTCTCATTGCGAGTACTCCTTGGTTTAGGAGATAGTACACCTATTACGCAAATTGGATAGTCTTCTTCCAAACCTTAGGCTGGTGCCGACCGGTAGGGAATGAAGAAAACCAATTAGCATAACGATGGTGTGCAGAAGGTATTAAGTTAAGACAAAGCAAGGGATCAGTAGGAGGGCAAAGTAAATTGCGACTGATATTCACGACCAAACCAAGTATTTCTTCGCCAATCCTAAATCACCTTTGTATTTCTCCAGGACACTCCGTATCACTACGAAGATCCACAGTTTATTGGATATTCCATCGTATTGTTATATACGAACTCGAAAGGAACTTGTTCCAGTTCGGGGATGGATTCTGGTTCAGGAGAAATAGGAATAAAGTACATTCAGGTGTCTTTTATCTTCACCTTCTCTCGCATTGCGAGTGCTCCTAGGATTAGGACAGTACACCCTTTATGCTTATTGGATAGTCTTCTTCCAAACCATAGGCTGGTGCCGAACGGTAGGGAAGGAAGAAAACCAATTGGCCTAAAGGGGTGTGCAGACGGTAATGACTAAAGACATATAAAGGGATTTGGACAGATGGCAAAGAGATATACGGTGACAGTTGTGAATCTGGATAATGGAAGAGGCATTTCTAGGAATACCAGGATACCCCAACGAAACATTTCAATGTTTCAGTTTCACTGTGTGCTGTTAAAAGAAAACTGATTTTCCGATTGGACACTTACTCCAGGGTATGTATTTACCAGGTATGATTCTCACATCTGTATGGTTTTACAGATGATGAGTGGGAGTAAGTCATTGGGAATAGGGTGATCATCCTCATTATATCGGGATTCGTTGTAATCGGTGATATTTGAGGAGATCATCTGGGCTGTTTGCCGGTCGGCAAATATTTGGTTTTGAATATCCGCTGTTGTGCACCAATTTCAAATTGATATATCTGTACGTCTATTTTTATAGAGTGAGATATACCTTTTGATATTATGTTGATGACATTTACCTATATCAGTGGATGGTTAGGTAAGGAGCATTAACAGCGGTGTAATTCTTCTTAGCCATAAGTACAGTTTTCAACCTACAACGCACAGTGAAAGAGTTGTAAGACTCAGCGGACTTATACAAAGTATTATATGTTGTCCAGTGTCCATTAGGACAGAGGGGTTGGTCCTCACACTATATTCTGTTTACTTTTAACTTCTCTAGTTCTTAGACATGTGTTTCGGAGAAACACAGGGTCTAAGTTTTGAGGAGTTATAGGTATTTGAATAGAGTAGAGAACCAAGTGTAGCAAGTATCGGGATTCTTCAAAGAGATCGAAGATGTAGATACTTGTGTATGGTATTCAGTTGATAGTAATGATAAAGAGAACCAGCTTCTCTTTCAGGTTACTCATAATTGGAAACATTCCTAAGTTGAGTAACGCTGATCGGCCTCCTTCCATTTAGTTGACATGCACTGGAGACAGCTGCATGATTTGAATCTGGTTCAATTAAATCAGTGCCTCTGTTTCTATATTGGATATAGAACAGTTCATATCTTGACATAGTTAAGGTACGGGGAGTTGTCCGGCTTATGATTAAAACCAGACACTGGACAACTCAAGGCACATTTCTGTAATGGCTGTTTGTGGGTTGACCCAGGCTATGACAAGGGTTGATTTTCTACCATCTGGATGAACAATAGCAATATTGTTCTAGACTCGCCACAGTTTTAATAAAAATGGATTTTTTCAGAAAACAGTAGTGGGAGTATGGTAGAACTGGAAGTAATTCCAGAACCACAAACGATTACTGAAGATTTGATAAGGAACCTAAAGATTCAATCTGATTTGACATTCCATTGGCCACTCCGCAGATATGATGGGTAACCTCAGGCACTCGAGAGGTACTTCGGTATGCTCAAGGACGGTGGCAGGGAGGTTCTTGCTTACCCAGACTTACCATTGCTGTTGTTCCAGACTGTGAGACCCGGCAGGAGGATGAGTATAGCGTCGTTCTAAACTAGCTTTAGAAGTGCACGTCTATATGACTCTGGCAGAGGGTTGTCGTAGTCAGTGGGAGCAGCGGAAGCATTGGTGGACATCAGGCTTATGTCTATTTATAGACTAAAGCAGATGTAGCGGAGATAGATCATCTATTTCTGATGTGACAGTCATAGGTTTGACGTCATCAGAATAGAGGGTGGATCTGTTGAGAAGGTAGTAGGAAGTGATATTCCTATACTACGATCGGTTATACTTTGGTCGTCACACAGTGGTTTCTCCACATAGGACTTGGATATTATACCAGACATACTGGTTACTAGATCTATGGTTTTAGATCTAGATTTGGGTGGTTTCCCAATCTGGGTACCTTGACAGTATTCTATGAGTATTTAGAATGGACGACTCCTGACACGGTAGTGTATCTGCAGTTGATGGAGTCACCCTCTCTAAAGGTGTCTTATAGACTAAAGGGGAGAGGGATACTTATGATTGGCAGATCACTTGCTTAGGCAATTGAGTCAATCATGAGATGTCAAGTACCACACCAGATGTTGTTCTTGCACTAGATGCAATAAGTTAATATTGATCCAATCCTGGAGAAACAGTCGGAAGCAGTCTTAGAACATAAGTGGATGTTCTAGGGATATGATAACGACAGCCTCATTTGGGAGACAGTTATCATTCCAGGCTTCCAAGGTGACATGGACGACAAGGAGGTTGTCAGAGTTATAGTTTTCCTTCTGACGAGGGGCAGTATTTTGGACAGGTGGTCCAAGGCAATACTGAGGGTGGCATGGCGCAGGATACTGATTAAGTTCAGTTGACGATACAGTCTGAGAAGTTTGGATTTGGAGTTCATTTATGAGCTAGGTCCCATCAGACGTCCAGACATTCTAAGACAGGTATTGCTCATTTCGGGAGATGGCTTTCTCCGCGAACTTGAGATATAGAGAGACATAGAAAGAAACATCACAGCGGATCCACTCACTGAGGCTATTCCTCGAACGCAATAGTTTCGCAAACGAGCTTTGTGAGACTGACTAGTAGAGGAGTTGGGTGTTCGGTATCACACGGGCTGTGAGTATGCGGCATCGCAATTATTAGCCTTGAGTGCAAGTAGGAGATTGTTGGAGTTAGTGCCCTCAGAGTCAATTATTGGATCACAGGCACGTGATTGCAATGATTGAAGGAGGACCTATCCCGGTAGGACAGTCTTACTCGAGATGATAGTATGCTATCTGGTTTATCTTTATCATCGTGTACTGCTTTAGGTGACCTGGCATGTCGCTATTACACGTTGATAGAGCCCCTAGGATTCTTGCTTGACTGCCGGCAGTATGATGGCGATCATATACGTGGGAGCTGGTAGTCTATAAGCACATCCTTAAAAGGTCCCTAGTCGTAGGAGTTTCGAGACAGGGCATCGATACTCCATTAGTAGACTAGTGTATACAGTCGAGACCCCGACGAGGGGCGGTAGCCGGTCTCACAAGCCACTGGTGTCAGTTGGTTCACCTAAGATGTATACAGGTGCTCATTGGGTTATGAGTACACCGGACAGGACTCGCCGGGAGCCTGCCAGTTAGGATTATACCTGATGTCAGATGGCAGTTCCCTGGTGACATGTGTACAGGTTAGTTCATTGACCTGGGGATCGTCATTTGTCTCGTGTGAGTTCCCACTGTACTTTGATTACTACCCTACCACGGCTCAAAGGAGTCGTGCAAACAGGTTTTAGTTGGGTACAGTCCCGAGCCACATGGAGGCAGTGATAGGATCTTCAGGGGTTCATCTCTCCCGGTATTGGGGGTGAGGTCGCGCTGTGTCTAGGAGAGCCATTACGCAAAGCCCTCGGCCGAGACAGGAGATTTACTGGTAGGTATTCCAGTAGTATCTCAGGGCGTTCTGGGCTACACTCCGACACGACTTGTACCGCTTTTAGGGGTCTGACTTTTACCAACCCCCTAGGCCCGACATGCGATGCTCATAGACGAACAGACCGGACTGTATGGATATTGTCACTGACAGGCTCAGTAGGGTGTCAGGATGAGTTTGCTCATCGACGTCCCTTTTGGTCAATAGCTGGTGGCCCGTCACGTATTGGCTTATACCTCTGACGTGCTAGTGGTTAAATCCACAGCCATAGTATTGACGAGTCTTTAGAGTCCACCACACTTACAGTTACTCAAGCTTTCGGGCGAAACGCTGTAGAGGCCGTATGGAGATATGGCAGGGTCCGATCAGATACGTGCGGTATTGCACGGATCAGGATCGGACAGTTTTGTACTAGTGGCCATATAGTTATATGGCAGGGTTTGATCTGATACGTGCGGTATTGCACGGATCAGGATCGAACGGATTTTACTAGCCGGATTTGGCTTAAGCCGGTCCTAGTCTAGTACAGTGTAGATTTTGTCTCATTGCATTTGTATCCGGACGGAATACAGATGCGGGTGTGTATGCACAGTATCGGGGTTTTCCTGTAATTTATTACGGGACCAGTTTTCTGGAGTTGCCAGTTTGCATTCCGTTCCGGCCGGTTTTCCTTTGTTCTTTCCCGGCCGGACTTTTCCGATGGAGGGGGTTATTTGCAAGTTTGCAAATAACACTTTATGGAGGATTTATTTGCATAAGATTTGATATGTTTAGCATCTTTGCTTTTCATGCATTTATTGTGATAAGAATGGATTTGAGGTTGATTTGAGTTTTGGTTATGATTATGTTTTGGTTATGGTCACCCTCCACCTTTACACTACCATCACCTCCCTTCATGCTTCATATTCTTTGCTCCACTATTTTCTATTATGATAAGGTTTTCATGAGAAAAAAGAGAAGAACAAGATAGGATCATTTTCATTCTTGAGAGAAAGAAAAGAATGAGAGAGTTCATCTTTGTTATGTGAGGAATTCTTCATCTCCTTCTTCTTCTTGTTTTGGAAAAATGAAAGCACCATTTTTCCTAACCCCATTCCTCCATCAAGGCAACTACAAACCCCAAATGAGACAAGCATCTTCTACACTACATTCTACAGCATATCTTGAGCATGTCGAGTTGCCGGCTTCATGCCCGAGTTGCTTCGGTATTGAGGCGGGAGACCGTAAAAGACGCAGGCAATGTGGTGCCCTTCCGGCGAGGAGGCGACGATGTGGAGACAAGACTTTCCGCGGGAGATCGGGACGATGAAGAGAAGACCGGAGGACTCGGATCACTCGGTATACTTCTCACCCTATCTCTTGATTGCTAGCATTAGGTTAATGGTTACGATCCGGGTTTTCTTTGTCCGCGGTAGCGCCGGTTTCCGAGTAAGGAAAAAATTTTGATTCCGCATTTTGGCCTCGAGTACGAGGCCGGGGCGCTGCCGTGGCGCAACAGCATCTTCGAAGAGGTGAACGGATAGCACCAATTAGCATCTGCCCCGAATCTCAGGCGAGACAGCCCGCGTCTCGGCCGCCGTTCGGAGGGGAACAAGAAGCATGACATAATCCTTAGTCAAAACGATCAGATATAATATAAACCTCAAATGAATAAGTCTGAAGGTATCACAAATGAAGTGATCAAAAAATCAGTGTCGAGCATCGATACAAATATATATATCTCAATATCAAGTAAATCCCATATATCATGTATCCGATATGAATGCAACATCCATGAAGGTACTCTATCAGGTACTACTAATACATGATGCAATGCATATAAAATAAATGTGGGGTAGGGGAGATATAATATACCATAGACCATAAAGGCTTCTCTCATATCGAGCACATAGGCTCCTCTCATATATCGGGCATCCGTCAGTCCGGGTCAGCCCCCACTCTCATATATCGGGCATCCGTCAGTCCGGGTCAGCCCCCACTCTCATATATCGGGCATCCGTCAGTACGGGTCATCCCCCACTCTCATATATCGGGAATCCGTCAGTCCGGGTCAGCCCTCACTTTCATATATCGGGCATCCGTCAGTCCGGATCAGCCCCCATTCTCATATATCGGGCATGCATATATAAGTTTGCATAGATCATCATGATGATATATTAAGTAGGCGTATATATATATCAGCGTCCCATACTGTAACGTTTTCAAAATAATAAAATATGATTTTTGGGAATTTTTATAATTTAATATTATTTTAATGAATATTTTAATATTCTTGTATAATTAAATACAAATAAATGGGGGGAAAATATGGAAAATTCTAAAATAGGGTATTTTATGGAATTATGCCATTTTAAAGTCTTTAAGATTAGTTATATGCTAATTTAGTGTTAATCGCGATTAAAAATCGCTAATCGGATTTTTGGCATTTTTGTGCAAAACATGCACATATCTTTTTCTACACTTGTGTTACATTTTTCTTGCCATGGTTGTTCATTTGGGTTCACTATTGGGGTGAGAAGGAATTAGGTTTAAAGAAAAGAAAAGAAAAAAGGAATATATTATGAAGCATGGTGAGAGAGAGAAAGAGTAGGTGAGGTGTGTTGACTTGAACCATTCCTCCGTCATTCTTCAACTCATTTCTCCCTCCCTCTTCTTCAGCTGCTGCTGCTGCTGCTGCTTCCCCCTTTCTCTTCCTCCTCACTAAAATCATCTCCATCACACTCAAATCAACTCTAAAACCCCATCTTCCCTTCACTAAAAAGGTGCACGAGATCGAGAGGAACGCTTTGGACTAAGGAAGAGTGGATCTTGAGGACTTTGAGCAACTCAAGAGTTTTCTTGAGTTGCCAAAGGAGGTAATTTCTGCACCCTAGTGTAGTATTTCAATTTTCTTGTGCATCAATTCTAGTTTCATGTCGATATGGTGTAATTTGGTGGATTTGTGAAACTTCAAGTTAGGGTTATGTAACCGGTGATGGTTTGTCCGATGAAGAGGCTGCGCTTTACATAGCATTCTTTGCGCTGTACACCACTGGTGCAGATCCACTTAATTTTGAAGAAGCTGTGAAGAGTGAAAGATGGCGTAATGCCATGGATGCAGAGATTGAAGCAATTGAGAAAAATAGCACATGGGAATTAATTGATCGACCCAAAGGAGCTAAAACAGTTGGAGTAAAGTGGGTTTATAAGACTAAACTTAATGAGAAGGGGGAAGTTGACAAGTATAAAGCAAGGCTAGTAGTAAAGGGGTATGCTCAGCGGTATGGTGTTGATTACACAGAACTATTTGCTCCAGTAGCTCGCATGGAGACTGTACGTTTGGTGATTGCTTTGGCGGCACAAAAGGGGTGGGCTATACATCAATTAGATGTAAAGTCTTCTTTCTTACATGGAGAATTAATTGAAGATGTTTTTGTTGAGCAGCCCTGTGGTTACATTCAAAAAGGGAAAGAAGAGAAAGTGTACAGGTTAAAGAAAGCTCTTTATGGGCTCAAACAGGCTCCTCGTGCTTGGTACAGTCGTATCGAAGCATATTTTCTAAAGGAAGGCTTTAAAAAATGTGATTATGAGCATACGCTTTTTATTAAGCGGAACAAAGAGGGCAGCATGCTCATTGTAAGTTTATATGTTGATGATCTTCTCTTTACAGGGAACGATGAGCTGATGTTTACTGAGTTTAAGAACTCGATGAAGCTTGAGTTTGATATGACGGATCTCGGAAAAATGAAGTATTTTTTGGGTCTTGAAGTCTTACAGAAATCTAGTGGAATCTTTATTTGTCAAAAGAAGTATGCAGAGGAGACGTTGAAACGTTTTGGGATGAACGAAAGCAATTCAGTTCGAAGTCCAATTGTTCCTGGTTTCAAGCTTTGCAAGGATGAAGAAGGGACCAAGTGTTTTAAGCAGGTATATGGAGAGACCTACTCAGCTCCATTTACAACTAGCAAAGAGGGTGTTAAGGTATTTACGAGGAACAGCTGAGTTTGGAATTTTCTACAAGAAGGGAGGAAGTGATAAACTCAAGGCATATACTGATAGTGATTATGCGGGTGATCGTGATGATAGAAAAAGTACAACTGGAAATGTCTTCCTTTTTGCAGCTGGAGCTGTATCATGGTGTTCCAAGAAACAACCAATTGTAAGTTTGTCAACCACGGAAGCAGAATTCATAGCAGCAGCATCATGTTCCTGTCAAGCTATTTGGTTAAAGAGGTTGCTAATGACACTTGATCAAGAAAAGCAAGAGTCAATAGCTATTCAATGTGACAGTAGTTCTGCAATCAAGCTTTCAAGAAATCCAGTTATGCACGGACGAAGCAAGCATATTGATGTTCGTTTTCATTTTCTTCGAGAGCTCGCACGGGAAGGAGTAATAGAACTGATTCATTGCAATACTTCGGAACAGATTGCTGATGTGATGACAAAACCACTCAAGGATGATGTCTTTGTGAAGCTGCGTGCAATGCTTGGAGTTTGTGCAAGAAACAATATAAACTAATTTCTTTCAGTATTCAAGAATTTAGTTTAAGGGAGGAATTGTTAGGAATTAGTCAAATAAAATCCCATTAAGGGAGGAATTGTTAGGAATTAGTTAAATAAAATCCCATTTTATTTGGGACTCCTTGCTTTAGAATAGGTCTTCATTAGTTGGAAAATCCCTTATTTGTAGTATTTTCTGTTTTGATGTAAATGGCTATTTAATGGCCTAAATGCTTTCCATTCTATAGATGATTTTCCTCTCAAATTTCTTTATGTTCTTTATCAGAAAATAGGTTTCTAATTCAAACCCGACCATGAGTGGTTTTGGACCAATATTGGATCGGATAGGGTCAGGCAAAACGAGTAAAACTTCCAGACCTAGTCACTCAACCGCTAAATATGATATATAACTTTCAGGTTTGTACCACAACTAATGAAGTATATCACCTTTATCAAGGCATCAAGTAAGATTTGTTATCACATCACTGATGAAGTACATGCATTACCGCAGTTGTTGATTTTAAAAGTTCAGGGTATAAAATAATGCAAAAGAGTTCTCAATTTGTAAATGATGAATAGAATGAATAACATACCAGAGAAGCAGAGCATATCCCTACTTTATATGGCAGTCGCCGTGCCTGAGTACTAATTTGAAGACCTTTAAACATTTTAGATCGGGTGCCAGGCATTGCTAGACAAGATCTACTAGTTTGATGCCTCCTATCATTTGTAATCTTTGCATATCCTGCATCAAATACAAATCAGTAGTTTTAAAAGATAAATTTTTATTGAATCTAAATATATAAGAGTCGAGTTCAAGTGGAAACAAACATATAACAATCGAGCTAAAAGACTTAAACATAAGCTAACAGCAACTGTTCTGACCTTGTGTGCCCAAATTATTTTCAACGATACTTAGTGTTGTTCCTTCTTGGATATGTTCCCTTTTGCACTTTGCTACATTTATGCCTTAGAGTTGAACATAATTTCAAATAGCAAACATATTATAATTTTCTCTTATTTTAGACTTCTCCATAATCTATGAGAATTTGAAGGTTGCCAACTGGTCATCAAGGATTATGGAAAGACCCATTCTTGTCGTAGTTTTTTGAACTAGAAATTTGGCATTTATTTAGAGAGTGGTGACGTCAACTCGACAGCTGGTCATAAAAGTTTGCCACGTCTTTATGGAGGTTTGCTTCATAGCCGACCCCAAAACATTTGGATGGGAAAAGGCTTAGATGGTGTCGCGACAACTTAGTGTTCTTATGTGCAGGACCCACAAGTGTGGCCAGACAAATAAGAATAGGAAAGAGTAACTGTTTCAATCAAGGTTTGAACCTAGGAAACCCCTGAACATCTGATGTTGATTTTTGAGAGATCATATCAGATGACCTGATCAGTTTCCTTTACTTGTTAGATTTCAGGATAATGGATATACAGCCCAATGAAAGGGAAAAAACCATCTTTTGTTTATTATGATTATTTGATTGATAATTCAACAAGGCAATAAAAAAGGATCAACCAAATTATTATAACCTGGTATCTACCACATTGCAAGTTTGCAACCCTCCTGACTGATGATAACTTCCTATTTGAGACAAGAAGAGGAAAGAGAGTAGCCTCCCTACAAAGCCTAGACTAAGCAACCCTACAAAGATTTTCCCCTAGAAAAAGAAAAGCTAATACTCAAAGGAAAATTGTGGGTTTTGCTTAGTGGAATCGCATTCATTTCTGAGACATATGGCTCATAGATCCTTTATACCTCCACAGAAAACATTTGGTAGCCCTCCGGCCCCTCCCCAAAGTTGAATATGTTGGTGAGGCACAAGGCTTGTAATATTATTTTCCCTTGGTTCACTGCCTACGCAATACTAAAAGTTCATTATTTTTTCAAGAACGCTATGGTTTTATATATACTACAGCATGCTGAAGTTCGAAGGTAGGATCTAAGAGATGTTATAGGGAGCTGTGTGCTCCCAATTTGGCTGTAATTTATGCAATTTTAGTGTTTATAAGCTTAACATATTCATTATTCATACATATTTTTTGTAATGTCAGGAGATTATAAAGGTTAACCTATAAGGTCTATTTCTGAGCTAAGGGATGCAGCACTGAATTCTATTGGCCGTTGAAAACAATGAAGGTTCTAGTAGTTATCAGGTAGTCTAGCCAAAATGGCAGAGGCCAAGATGGTGGAAGCCAGCGCCAAAGTTGGAACTGAACCATAACTTTGTTGGTTTCTAAAGGAGAGAATCATTACAAAAATATACACCGCAGGGGCATGAATAGGCACTTGGTTACTAGAGGAAAGAATCTGTTGGCTATAGTGCCCTCAAGTCAATTATTGAATTGCAGGCACACGATTGTGATGATTGAAGGAGTACCTATACGGGGAGAACAGTTTTACTCGAGATGATAGTATGATATCTGGTTTGTCTTTATCCTCATGTACAGTATTATGTGGCATTACAGATCACTATTACATGTCGATAGAGCCCATAGGATTCTTGCTTGACTACCAGCATTATGATGGCGATCATATACGTGGGAGCTGTTAGTTATATGTATGTCCTAGAGGCCATTATTGTACATATGATATATATTATAGTGGATGCTTGGATATATATAGAGAGGACTTTCTTGCTCGACATAATAGTATGTTATCTGGTTGTTCTTTGTCTTAACATGTAGACTTGTATTGTGATACTGTTTAGCTCCCACATGTTGATAAAGCCCTTAGAATATGTACTTGACTACCAGGACTATGATGGAGATCATACTAGTGGGGTCAGGGTAGTTCACAAGTACATCTTTTAATTGTTCCTAATCGAGAGAATATCGAGACAGGGCATCGATATTCCAGAGTAGACTAGCGTGTACACTTCTTGACCCATATGATGGGCGATAGATGATCCCACATCCATTGGTGTTTGACATCAAAGATGGTATACGGGTGCTCAGTGGAGACTGGGTATACTAAACAGGACTCGCCGAGCACTCCTATATGGTAGTATACCTATTGTCAGATAGCAGTCCTCAGATATTTAAATAATTACAAATCACGTCGTGTTTTCCATAAGTCCTTATTCACCCCCTCTAAGGCTGTTTTCAGGTATCCTTCAAATTCTTAGATTACATAGGAGTTTAAAAGAAGGGAAAAAGATGATATATTTACTATATGGAATTATATTCAACTCTAAGGTATATATATAGCCAAGAATGAAATGAAACATATTCCATTATATTTTAGGAGTTTCAAATTATAAAATCCAGTTAAAAATATGCTATAACAAGTTTTTCTCTTTATTTTTTAAAGAGAACTTTTGGACCTCAAGAGATATAAATGGGCAAGATATTGCTGCTTATCTCCTTATTGTAAAGGATATTGGCTAAGATATGTGTTGTCAATTTCCATGATAAACATGTGTGCCAATATCATAGGACTGCCATTAATCAGGGGATTGCTAAAATCATGGGATCTCATTTATTACCACATATGTGCTATTGTCAAGGGATCTCCTCTTTGTATTATTCCTTATAAAATGCCATGTAATATGTCATGCTCTTGTATATATGGAGCCTCAATGTTTTCAAACAAATACACAAGGAAATATAATTTTCTACACATTGTTCAAAACCTTTTATGGTATCAGAGCCTTTCAGCTCTAACAAGCATTGATTCATAGCGTCCGAAGATGCTTCCACTGTAGCCGCTGCAAGTTTAAGTTCATCGGCATCCATTCCTGTTATTTCTCCATTTTCACTTGTGTCGATCAACTCGGCAGCCCAATTTTCTTCCAAGCTCACAATGAGCGATTTTCCAGCATGGAGAGCACATGTTCAAAATATTCTTGAAGGTTATGATCTTTTAGGTTTCATTGATGGTTCTTTTTCTTGTCCATCTGAAACTACACAGGCAAAGGAAGCAGTTTTGTGGCGGCGTCAAGAAAAATTGGTCCTTGGTGCCCTTGTTTCCTCTTGCACTGAAGCCGTTGTTCAGCCAGTGGCCTCCTCCACATCTTCGTGTATGGCATGGCAACGGTTGACTCACTTGTTTGCCAGTCGATCTCGCTCAAGAGTTGTCTCTGAAGGAACGGCTTATCAACAATACAAGAGGTTCCCGTTCCATCATTAAATATCTCAACGACATGAAGTTCATCTCCGACGAACTGGAGCAGGCAGATCATCCAGTCTCTGATGAATACTTCATTCTTCATTGTCTTCATGGTATTGGACACGAATTCAGAGGAGTAGCAACTATTATAAAGAACCTCCCCAACACTGTCACTTTTGAGGAAGTTCAAGAAAAGCTGCTGGATTATGAATATACTATTTTGAAGGATGAAACATCATCCGATCTGCCAGTTGTTACAGCAAATTTTACTAAGAAAAATGTCTCCTCTGACAACAACTTCATGTTTGGTCATAGGAACTCTAGGAGCCAGTCCAACCTATAAAATTCTTTTCCATCCGGCGGCAACCCTTCTTCTAGGAATAGATTCCATCAGCAGAAACGTCGGCAAGGTTACAAGTCTCCACTTCTCTGTCAGATTTGTGAGCGTACGAGATACTCTGCTCGTACATGCTATCAATTGCAAAAATTTGCTTATGAGTAGCCAGTTTCAAATGCCACAACCAAAACCCATGAGTCTAGTTGGTTGGTTGATTCTGCTGCTTCACATCGTGTAACATCTGACCTCAACAATTTGACTCTCTATTCTAATTATGGTGGTCCAGACGAGGTACTAGTTGGCGATGGGTCAGGTTTGAAGATTTCAAATATCGGTTCTACAACTCTTACTTCCAAATCTAAGTTATTTACACTCAATAATATGTATCAGGTTCCTTCTTTTAAAAATAATTTGATTTCAGTTACCAAATTTTGCAAAGCCGATAATGTCTCCATTGAATTCTTTCATTTGCATGTACTGGTGAAGGACCTAAGCACGGGGGGTAGCTTTTCTGCGAGGGGAAACCAAAGATGATGTCTACAAATTGCTCATTCCTTCTCAAAAGTTGTCCCCTCCACCCTTTGCAAATGTGGGAATCAATTCCGCAATCCATTATCCGTTAGCAGATCAGCATCTAGGCCATCCTTCTCTTAAAATTTTGTATGTCATTCTCTCCTCTAATCGCTTATTATCTCATTCTAAATTTCCTAACCATTTGTCTTGTAATTCATGCTCGTGCAATAAAAGTCATAAACTCCCATTTGCAAAAAAACTCTCTTGTTGGTTCCAGGCTCTTAAAATTAATTTATACCGATGTTTGGGGTCCAGGACCGGTTATTTCTATTGAAGGCTTTCGATATTATCTTGTGTTTGTGGATCATTTCACTAAATATGTCTGGTTATATCCCATGAAAAAAAGTCATATGTCTCGAACATTAGTCATAAATATAAAGCATTAGTGGAAAACTTTTTCAGCACTAAAATTGTCAACTTATTCTCAGATAATGGGGGTGAATATCTAAAACTTTCTTCTTTCCTCATTAATTATGGCATTTCTTACCTCACTTCTCCACCTCACACATGGGACTCCACCTCACACACTCGAACACAATGGCTCGGCTGAACACCGTCATCGGCATATTGTTGAAACTGGCTTAACTCTACTTCATCAAGCTTCAGTGCCTCTATGTTTTTGGTTCTATGCTTTTCAGGTGGCTATCTTTTTGATTAACGGAATGCCCTCCCTTACCCAACTTCTAAACACCACTACAAGCCTTGTTCCAAGTTTCCCCGGACTACCACAAGCTCAAAGTCTTTGGATGTCGATGTTTTCCTCGGTTACAACTATATGCTGCCAATAAGTTGTCTCTAAAATCGAGACCATGCATCTTTCTTGGCTATTCCAGCACTCAAAGTGCTTACAAGTGATTTACTCAACTTCCAAACACCACTGCAAGCCATGTTCCAAGTTTCCCCGGACAACCACAAGCTCAAAGTCTTTAGATGTAGATGTTTTCCATGGTTACAACCATATGCTGCCAATAAGTTGTCTCTAAAATCGAGACCATGCATCTTTCTTGGCTATTCCAGCACTCAAAGTGGTTACAAGTGTTTTGATCCACAAACAGGCAAAGTTTTTCACTCTCAACATGTTAAGTTTGATGAGGACATTTTTCCTTTTGCTACTGCTACATCTCATGTTCAAGAAAATAGTTTTTCCAATTGGTCATTTGATAATCTATTCTCCGGGGTTACTTTTCAAAATTGTTTTTTTCTTCCTATCGACAGGTTAGTTGATTCCAATCGAAATTATGAGCAATATACAAGTCTTCCCCCCTCTGCAGCAGCCGCATCTCAAAATGGGTCTTCTCCAATAGCAACAACTCAAATCACCACTGAGCCTACCCTACCAATGCAACAAACAAATCCCGACATCACCCTCACAAATCCACCACCAATTCCTAATACTCGTGTCATCACAAGATCCTAAAACCAAATATTCAAACCCAATCCCAAGTACAAGAATTCTATCACACTCAAACACCCAATTCAATCTCCTATGGAACCGACTTTTGTTTCTCAAGCTCTAAAAGATCCTCTTTGGCGTGGAGCCATGTCTGCTGAATTTACCGCTCTTATTAATAATGGAACATGGGATCTGGTTCCGGCAAAACCCATCTCAGAATATTGTTGGGTGCAAGTGGGTTTTTCGCATCAAACGGAAGTTAGATGGCACTATCGATTGATACAAGGCTAGGCTTGTCATCAAAGGCTTTCATCGGCATCCCGGAATTGATTATCATGACACATTCAGTCCAGTTGTGAAGCCCCTATAAGTCAATGTCGTACACCCCGCGGGTTCGTGGGGAGGCGGAATATTTAAAAAACGATTTTACAAAGCTCGCAACATCGACTTGAACTCCAGGATCGATATTAAACCCTAACTAGCAAACATGTATGAGGTTAACTACTCGGAAAGAAGTTTATACCTCATGTTACATGTTCTTCGGGTCTTCTTTGTTGCCCTCCTCCTCGTCATATGCTCCAAGAATCATAACGGTTCGAGCCTCCTCGTCGGTCCTCTCATGTCAAAGATGATCCACCCGAGAGTCTGTAGATCGATCTCCCACCTCAAATCTGAAGTAACTAGGGCACTTAGTTTGCTACACTAGATGACCTAGATGATGTAGAGAATATAGATGGAATGGTTTGTCTCACATAGCCTTAGCTTTCTCAACACATGAGACATGAAAGGCTAAAGGTAGAAGAAGAACACTTTGAGGAAAAAGCTAGTGAAGTTTTTGCATAGCAAAAAGAATGAACTCCCTTGTGTAAAACTGAACCATACCCTCTTTTTCACTAGAATAACTCTAATTAGAAAATCAAATATGGTTCAGATTTCAACTTGGTGAGTCATGGCTTGAAAACCCTTCATGTCTCACCAAGAGCCATGCTCCAAATTATGCAAAAATCCACCTCATTTCCTCCACCTCATAATGCAATAAACATTTAACCTAAAATGTTTAATACATAATATGATGTGTCTTCTTCTGGAAGTATCTTTGAACAAATTACAAAAATGCCCCCCAACCGTGTATACATAACCGTATCCGTAATCCGAAAAATACGAATACAAAAGAGACGAAAATAATCCATCAGTATAATACTAGGATCCGGCTTAAACCAAAGCCCACTAGTATTATCTGTCCGAATCATCATCCGTGCACAAGTACACGCACGTGATCAAACCCTGTCGTAAAACCATAAGACCTCTACATCTTTTGCCCGATGCAGGGAAACCCTCTGTGTGGGACTCTAAAGACTCGACACTATGCTGGCAGTGGGTTTAACCATAAGCCGCAAGCGGTACTAGCTGCACATAACGGCTACCCAGGTATATGTCTATTAGTAGAGCCCTTAGGATCTTTGCTTGATTACCAGCGTTGTGATGGCAGTCACACTCGTGGGGGCTGGGTAATCCACAAGCACATCCTTATGCAGGTCCCTAGTCGTAGGACTATCGAGACAGGGCACCGATACTCTGGAGTAGACTAGCGTATGCGCTTCTCATCCCAGCAAGGGAGACAGTCTGTCCCACAGCCGTCAGTACATCGTACTTGAGATAGTATGCGGGTGCTCGTTAGGTTACGAGTACACTGGACAGGACTCGTCGGGAACTGTTGGTTGGTACTATACCTATCGTCAGTTATCAGTTCCCAGATGACATGAGTACAGCTTAGTCCGCTGACTTGACACTGTCACTTCGCTTCGAGTGTGTTCCCACTGTACTTTGATTACTACCCTACCACGGCTCAAAGGAGTCATGCAAACAGGTAGTAGTTGGGTGCAGTCCCGAAGCACATGGAGGCAGTGACGGTTAGACAGGATTCGTCTCTCCCGGTATTGGGGGTTGATATCGCGCTGTGTCTAGGAGAGCCATTACACAAAGTCCTTGGCCAAGGCAAGCGAGATATGCTGGTAGGTTTCCAGTGTTATCTCAGAGTGTTCTGGGCTACACTCCGACATGAATTGTACCGATATTAGGGGACTGACGTTTACCGCCACCCTAGGCCCGCCATGCGATATTCTTAGACGAACAGACCAGAATGTACAATGATTTTCACATTCAGGCTCAGTAGGAGTTCAGATGGGTTTCACCTCGTCCGTCTTCTTATCGGCATCTACCTGGGAGGCCGTTACGCACAGCTAGTGCCGCTTGCGGTCTGTGGTTAAACCCACTGCCAGCGTAGTGTCGAGTCTTTAGAGTCCCACACAGAGAGCTATTCGCCTTTAGGCAAAAGAGTAGATGTCGCATGGTTTTGCGACAGGGTTCGGTCACATCCGTGCACTTGTGCACGTTTAGTGTCCGGACAGTTAACACTAGCGGGCTTTGGTTTAAGCCAGATCCTAGTGTACGTTTTGGGATTGGTTTTATCTCGTTTGTATTCGCGTTCCTCGGAACGCGGATGCGGGTGTATATGCACAGTTGACAGAGAGACAGAGGCAGAGGATTCTCATTGGGGTTGTTGACTGTTGACTTTTGCTAAACCCTAATGAGAATAAGAAATATGATTAACAATAATATTAATTAAGTATTATTATGATATGGTTGTTGAAGGGTTGACTTTGTTGACTTGTTGACTTTGTTGACCGGTTGGACTAGTTGACCATCATCATTACAATGGCTATCATTTCATGGCAAAGACTTTTACTTGCTTGTTTCTTTTTGCAAAATGAGTGCATGAAATAATATGGCCATTTTGACTTGAACCATCACATAATACTCAATTACTATTATGGGTTATGATTATTTTGGATTATGAGAGCAAGGATGGCAAAAGTCTTGCTCATTCTTTCATTTCCTTTCTCTCTTATGCTTGAGCTCTCCCTCTTCCTCTTGCTCTCTCTCTAGTCTATGACTCACTTGTCTCATGTGTTGAGAAGCAAGAACCATAGAGATAAAACCCAACACACTCCTCTACTCATCCTAGTTCAAAAGGTTTGGCAAACCAAGTGTTCTAGTTTCTTCTAGTTTGAAGTGAAGCCAAAGGTAGAAGCTTTCAGGTGGATCCATCTTCGGCACAAAGAGACGACGAGGAGAGAACCATCCGACCACCTCAAGGAGACCAAGAGAAGGAGTTCAAGTTAAGGTATAACCCCTAACCGGGTAGGTAAAACTCTTGTTAAGTTTGTTAGATAGTTGTTTAACAAAGATCCGTATTTTGAATCCATGTTACCACCAAAAGAAAAATCATTTTTCATCATTTCCGCAAGCCCGTAAGTACCGGGAGAGGTAACGTGGACTTACAGTGGTATCAGAGCCTAGTTAAACACTATCTAATATGTTAGCAAAGTAACTAAAAGTTCGATCGGAGAAAAAGTCACGAAACACGCCCGAAAAGTATAGTTTCTACCGATTTTTTTCTTGTTCAAAAATAATAAATCTGACACTAAAAATCGGCTCAGGCTTTTTATAACACACGGTAGAAAATTGGTCCAGGGACTCGGTCAAAGCACCGCGGAACCGCGGCAGGAGCATGCTCCCACCGCGGATTCGCGGCGGAGTTGACTCGGTCGTGGGCGAATTTTCTTGCAGTGTGTTTACTGGGGTGTTTTGGGATTTTTACAATGTGTTTTTTCTGCCCAGATTTTCCAGAAAGCAAAATTTGTTTTTGGGGCTTAAAAATCCGTATTTTGATCGAACTTCTAAAGACTTAAGCTCACGGGTTATATCTGTGATGTGTTATATGTATTGAACGTCTGCTAATCGCTATACGTCGATTAGTGGGGGTTATACATATCTGTGATCTGTAATGTTGATGGTATGTGTATATGAATTCATTGGATTGTCGCGGATGAATAGCCAGGGGTTGTGAGATGAGAGTTTTCTTTTTCTTTCAATTCATGTAATATTATTTATATGGCCGCACAACCGGGATGGGGTTGTAGCCGTCATTGTATAATTTTTTTTACTGTTTTTGCTCCTAGGATAGACCCAAGGTGGGGTGCACAAACTACCGGGTATCTCGAAGTGCCGAGTGGCCTACTCACGGTGTTGAGGGAGGTTGCTTCGCTTCGGGTACTTGACGGGTAGTTTGCCGCACCCGCAAGGGTCTAGGGTGGGGTCTTGGCTATTCATCGCGACCGTGTAATCCGCTCTTCGTTACAGGCTCGTACGGATTGCGGATTCCTAGTATATCCAATGTGCTCATCTGTGATCTGGAATGGCTATCATTGCATGTGACGAATGTGTATATCTATATATGATATCTATTTAGGCGTTGCTTATGTTTTGCATCCACGCTAGTCCAGCCCCCGCTCTGTCGTTAGTTAAGTAACCTAACGGGTAATGACGGGGCCCCGTGGCGAATGCGGATGGCATAAGCGTACGTCATATTTTCGTTTTTTTCTGCAATGGTAGGATTAAATGATGGGACGCATTAAAATTAACGCAAGAAAATAAACCAAGTAAAAGTCGTTGGAACAATTTCAAAAACCACTCGGTTTTTTTTCAAAAACAACTTTTAAACGCGGAGCTTAAGCCACTCCTTTTAAAAGCTATCATGGTTCCTTCGATTATATCAAGTTCACTACATTCACGGTTTTGCCAAAACCATTCGTAGCTCTCCGTCGTTTCGTATGAATATTCAATAGTATTCAAGCTATGTTTGTTGACTTTCATCAAGACATAGTGATTGGTAGCTGTTGGGTATTCATATGTAGCATAGATAGATGCGTTGGTTTGGGACAGTCGTATTACCTTGTTGACCTTCGTCAAGGGTATATATACGGATGGGTTCAAATTAACCTGGACAATGACGGATAGAACTTGGCATATGACTTATGATTTGTTGACCTTCGTCAAGGTCATAAGAGCATGGGGCAAAAATCCACATCGGGAGTTTCAAAAGAACCTAAAACTTGCTAGCGCTGCATACCATTTGGAGTGTGATGATTCTGGTAGGATTCCTTCAGTTTTATCACACGATGATATTTGGATCCCGATCCTACTGTGAGTATATGCTACTCCCCGGAACTTTCTCACTTAACGATCAATGCTATAAACCAAGTAGGTGTCTAGAAAGGTGTTAGCGGGGCTACGCCCACAGGGAAAAGAGGTTATTTAATTAAGGAACTTCGCGAAAGCGTTGGAAAACCTCCCTCGAAGTACCGACACTGGCCTGGCTGAACGGTTAAGCAAGTATTGTACGGTGAGATTGATCCCGACTAATTCTTCCTTTTTGGTTTGAGGAGGGATTCGAGAGACAGTGGGAGCCATCCTGTTTAGATAAATTAAAAACCAATCTAAACTTGCAAGAGCATCATGCTGAGTGTTTTCTTCTCTCTCTCTTAATTGGAGCGACCCAGTGACCACACATAGGTTACATCTAGATAATAAAATGACTGAACCTGACTGTTATGATTGGCAAAGGTCTGTCCAGATGTCCATTACCCATGACAAGCTGGGACACCTCTTAACTAATCAAACCCTTGCCGTCTCAGGACCAGTTTCCCCTGTCATGGACATTGACATCCGTATGACATCGGAAAAAGACTGTGCGATAGTTAAGTGCCTCGTGTTAGCCTCAGTTGATGGTGCAAACCAAAGGCAGCACGAGAAGATGGACTCAGTTTATATCTTCCTCCATAACAAAGATTTATATGGAGAGCAATCTCGTATCGCAAGATATGAGACCTCGAACGAATTTCTTCAAGCGAGGTTGGCTGTCGGGTCATCTATAGAGGCAACGTCCTTACAGAGACCAGCTATTTTGAGCTCACGGACCTGAAGACCACGTTGGAGAACGGGTCAAATACTGACTTGATTCTACATTCCCTGCCCTCTGCTTATACCCTGAAGGAAACCAGGGAAGAAGAAGGAAAGGGAAGGGCAAAAGTTTCGGGACTGGATGTAGTAAAAGAGGGAGGTTCCTATTGTTACGGGAATGAACATTGGCAGAAGGATTGCAGGGCTAGCAAAGCCAGTAGCCAGAATTCGAAGCATGTTGTGGCTTCGGCTTCGGGTGTGTTTGTGATAGAGAACAGTATGTCAGTTAACCCTACTTCCTGGGTATTGGATACCGGATAAGGATCTCACATCTGTAATTCATTACAGGCTCTGAGAAACCGTAGGGTTATCAGGAAAGGTGATATAACTCACAGGGTTGCTAACGGAATGAGCATGGATGCTGAATCCGTAGGGGAATATCATCTTGGACTGACAACTGGGCAGATATTGATTCTGCGTAACTGTTTGTATGTACCAGGTGCGACTTGTAATATCATATCTGTATCTTTACTTTCTAAGGAAGGATATGATTTTACTTTTGTAAGCGATGTGGTTCACATCCACCTAAATCAAGTTCTGATTGGATCAGGTACATTAAATAACGGGATATACGTATTGAATCAAGCTCAGATTTTCTGTGTCCAGAACACACTTAAAAGAAAGTCTCCGGAAATAAATCAGTCTTTCTTATGGCATTGTAGACTTGGTCACATTAATGAGACACTATTAACTAAGTTACATAAAGAGGGATACTTGAATCCGTTCGAGTATCAGTCTTATGCCACTTGTGAATCTTGTCTCATGGGAAAGATGACAAAGAATCCGTTCATTGGACACGGAGTAAGAGCGAGCGAGCTCTTAGGACTCATACACAGTGATGTGTATGGTCCAATGTCTACACATGCGCGAAGTGGTTATTCATACTTCATTACTTTCATAGATGATTTCTCTAGGTATGGACATGTCTTCTTAATGAAGCACAAATCCGAGGCCTTTGAGAAATTTCGGGAATACAAGAATGAAGTTGAAAAACAAACAGGCCAAAGTATAAAGACACTAAGATCTGATCGAGGTAGTGAATACTTGAGTGCCGAGTTTCTGGACTACTTAAAAGAGAATGGAATTCTCTCTTAGCGTACTCCTCCATACACACCACAATACAACGGTGTATCTGAAAGGCGGAATCGAACCCTATTGGATATGGTTCGTTCCATGATGAGTAAGGCTGAGTTACCGCAATTTTTCTGGGGTTATGCACTAGAAAAAGCTGCATATCTCTTGAACAAGGATCCAACCAAGACTTTGCCTTCCACCCCATATCAGATGTGGAGTGGGAAGAAAGCCTGTATTAAGTATCTTAAGACATGGGGATGTCCAACTTTTGTAAAAAAGCAGCATGCGGACAAGCTCGAGGCACGCTCAGTACTGTGTAAGTTTGTGGGATACCCAAAGAACTCCAGGGGGTATCTTTTCTATTCCGCATAAGAACAAAAAGTTTTTGTTTCTCCGCATACCCACTTCTTGGAAACTGAATTTTTGGAAAATCAGATAAGTGGGAGCGCAATAGAACTGGAAGAAATTCCAGAACCACAAGCTATTACTGAAAGCTTGAAAGAACCAGAAGTTTTAGGAGAACCGGACATTCCTGCGCCGCTCCGCAGGAGTAGTAAGCAGTCTCATCCGCCCGAGAGATACTACGGTTTTCTTATAGACGGGGATAGAGAGGATTGCACTATTGATTATAATGAGCCTACTAGCTTCTAGCAAGCCATTCAGAGCGGTGACTCAGTAAAATGGTTGGATGCAATGCGGACCGAGATGGAGTCCATGTACACCAACAAAGTTTGACTTTGGACTTTGCTCCAGAAGGGGTAAAACCCGTAGGCTGCAAATGGATCTTCAGAAAGAAGATTGGTGTAGATGGGCAGGTTGAAACCTATAAAGCTAGGCTTGTTGCAAAGGGTTTTCGTCAAAGACATGGTTTGGACTATGACGAGACCTTTACTCCGGTAGCTATGCTCAAATCCATTCGGATCCTTCTTGCAATTGCTGCCTTCCACGATTATGAAATCTGGAAGATGGACGTAAAGACGACTTTTCTAAATGGAAATTTAGAAGAGTGCGTCTATATGGATTAGCCAGAGGGATTCATTCAGAGTGGGAGCAGCGATAAAGTGTGCAAGTTGCTCAAGTCCATCTATGGACTGAAGCAGGCATCGCAGAGTTGGAACATCTGCTTTGATGATACTGTCAAAGAATTCGACTTTATCAAAAACCCAGATGAACCATGCATTTACAGTAAGATTGTAGGGAGAAATGTGGTATTCCTCGTCTTGTACGTCGATGACATTCTCCTAATAGGAAATGGTATTCCTATGCTACAGTCAGTCAAAGGATTCTTGTCACAGAGGTTCTCCATGAAGGACCTGGGCGATGCCAACTACATTCTTGGGATCCAGATCTATCGTGATAGATCTAAAAGGATGTTGGGACTTTCACAGTCCAGGTACATTGACACCATACTGAAACGATTCAGTATGGAAGATTCCAAGCGCGGTAATCTACCGGCTTGTCACGGAATCACCTTCTCCAAAAAGATGTCTCCCAAGACTAATTTGGAAAGGGCTCGCATGTCATCAATACCCTACACATCTACGGTAGGCTCTATTATGTACGCGATGTTGTGTACCAGACCAGATGTAGCATACGCATTGAGCGTTGTAAGCCGGTATCAGTCGGACCCAGGGGAGAAGCACTGGATAGCGGTAAAGAACATTCTCAAGTACCTGAGAAGGACTAAGGAGATGTTTTTGGTGTATGGCGGAAAAGACCTCCAGATCGAGGCCTTTGCTGACTCCAGCTTCCAGAGTGACAAGGATGACTCCAAGTCCATGTCGGGTTATGTCTTTACTCTCAATGGAGGGGCGGTTTGCTGGAAGAGCTCCAAGCAGGAAACCGTTGCTGACTCAACTATGGAAGCGGAGTACATAGCTGCTTGCGATGCCGCAAAGGAAGCTGTCTGGATGAAGAAGTTCCTCACGGAGCTTCAGGTGATTCCTACCAGTGTTGATCCAATACCGCTGTATTGTGATAACAACGGCGCTATAGCTTTAGCGAAGGAACCGAGGTCCCATCAGAAGTCCAGGCACATTTTGAGGCGGTACCACCTGATCAGGGAGATCGTAGATCGCCGGAAGATCGAGGTGAAGAGAGTAAATACGGAAGATAACACTGCTGATCCACTCACGAAGGCCTTACCCCAGACTCAGTTCGAGCGGCTGATCGAGATGATAGGTCTTCGATACGCCAGTACATGGCCTTAGTGCAAGTGGGAGATTGTTAGTGTATATGCCCTAGAAGCCATTACTGTATCATACTAGTTTGTATATTACTTAATGGAAGCTTGGGATATTCACAGTTGTATATACAATCTTGCTCAAAATGGTGTTGGATATATGTATGCCCTAGAGGCCATTATATGATAGTGGTTGTATCTATACATGTATATATATATATATATATATATATATATATTCAATATGCATTCTTGCTCGACATGATAGTATGCTATCTGGTTCTTCTTTATCTGACATGTTGATTTGATCATGCTTTTATTCATTCATACATGCTGATAAAGCCCTGAGGATATCGGCTTGACTGCTCTGATTATGATAGAGATCATACTAGTGGGACCTCTGTAGTCTATAAGCATATCCTGGAAAGTCCCTAGTCGTAGGTATATCGAGACGGGGCATTGATATACCAGAGTAGACTAGCGTATATGATACTAGACCCATACGATGGGCGATGAATGTTCCCACATTCATCGATGTTTGACATCAAGATCATATACGGGTGCTCAGTGGTGACTGGATACACTGGACGGACTCACCGAGAACTCCTATATGGAATTATATCTATCGTCGGATTGCAGTTCTCAGGTGACACTGGTACAGGTTAGTCTGTAGACCCGAGATCGTCATAGAGTCTTGTGTGTTCTCCCACTGTACTTTGATTGCCACCCTGCCACGGCTATACTGAGTCGTGCAAACAGGTGGCCGTTGGGTACAGTCCCGAGACATACGAAGGCAATGAACGATAGGAGGGGTTTCGTCTCTCCCGGTATTGGGAGTTGATGCTGTGCTGTGCCCGACTGGTTATATCAGTAAGTCCCTGGCCAGGGCTGCTGAGATTTGCTGATAAGTGTTATCAGTAGTTTCTCGATCTGTTATAGACCATTCACCGGCATGACTTATTGAGTTATTAGGGTCGACGTGACCATCCATAGACTCGATATGCAGCATATCTGACGAAGAGACCGGACTGTACGGTAGTGTTGCCGGTTGGCTCGACGGGAGTTGTAGCAGGTTCGCTTGTTTTCTTCTGATCGCTCAATACCCGGGTGGCCGTTACGTTTAGCTGACCGCTTACGGCTTGGGGGCACTTGATATGATCATCACCCTCTGCCGGCGTATTGACGAGTCTTACAGTCCCATACAGGAGTTGCCTAGTCCAGACGAAACGTTGTGGTGCGCGTATGCGATAGGCGCATGGACCCGATTAAAATGCGCGTATATGATACCGTACATTGATCGGGCGGCTTGCTTTTGGTAGGGTCATATGTGATATTGCCGGATTGATAAATCCAGTGTTGATTTATCATTTAACCATTAGTTTTCTCACTTAAAACCTTTTCTTGGATGATGGATGTGTACATACATGTATGTTTTTCTTTCTTTCTTTCTTACTAGTTTCTTGCACATATGGATGTGCATACATACATACATACACCCATCTATCATGGTTGTTTACACATGAAAATGGTGGCAATATAAGACACACACCATGGATAAATATATGGATTATTATTTAATTTTATGTTTAAAACAAAATAGAAAAGGAAAGGATAATTCTTGAGTTGTTTCTACACTCTTCTTTAACCTAACCATTCTCACCTACCTCTAACCTTGAGTTATCCTTCTCTTTGTGTTCTAAAACTCAAGTTAAATAATATCTCCATCATTTAACCATGGTTTGTAGTGAGAAGAAATAAAATATATAAAGATATATTTCATTTCTTTTCATGGTTATCATTTTACTCTTGTTAAAAAAGAAAGCCTCCATCTTCTTCCTCCTTCACCATTTGCTCTCTAGTTTTTTCTAGTGAGTAAAACACACATAAAAAAAGGTTTTTGAAGTGAGAATCTAAACCACAACATCATTCTACACAAGTTTAGCCAACTTGTTTAGAGTATTCTCTTCGATTCTCATCTTGATAATCGAAGTTGCGAGCTTGGACGAGGAACTCCGGGTGGATCGTCGTGGACGTGAGAGGACTTTAAGAGGACCTTCTTCCAACACCCAAGAGACCAAAGAGTCCAGCGAAAGGGAGCTACAAAGGTTGTAGTCTCGAAACCCTAGTTTTTATTCGCTTTAACTTTCGAAACCCTAATTTCCTAGGATCGATTCCTTTGTATGCTTGTTTAGCACTATAAAAATTTAAACTTTGGGACATATGATGCTTCAAAACTCTACATAGGGTGCTAGACAAACCTATCATTGGTATCAGAGCCGACCTAGAATATTAGGCGATACTTTTACGAAGTAAAAACTCCGATCGGACAAAAATACGATATTTTAATACCCTCTCTGGACAAATTTTAAAATCTGACGTTTTTCAGAATTAAAAATACTTAAAAAATACAGCAGGAAATTATAAGAATAACAGTGAAATTCGATGACCTGAAGAGCATAAACCGCCGTGGAACCGCCGCATTTCCTGGCTTAGGCCGCGGTTCCGCAGCCGTACATAGGCATCATTGGATAATTTTTCCACTGTAATTCTTATATCTTCTTGTACAGTGTTTTAGGTATGTTTAATCTGAAAATAGCACTGCATTTTCTGGAAATGGTTTTGGACGCGTAGATTTGATCGGAATTTTCATTTCGTTGCTTTTCCGGGTAAATTAGAAAGTATTGAAGTGTTTGAACGAGTTTCATTTACTCACTATTCACGGGGTTTAAATACTTTGGAGATACGTGCAAGTCTTTTTGTGGTGGTCTCTCTAGAAGACAACAAACCTTAACTCGATTATGTGACCGTCTTGAACTGCCCTTTGAACCTTAGGGTTTGGGGCAGTACGGCGTGCCACATGTGAGGCGTTGGCTTGACCCTTCTACGGTTGGACCGCTACTACTGTGTCACACTCCGAATTTTTTGAACCCTGCTCAAGTGATGAGCTTTAGTGAATCTTGGGTACTTGATCGTTCGTTCGAAAACTTTAATACTGTCTGTTTATCTGGAATGTGATACAATATGTGGAATTCATATAGTTTAGGCATGAAATACGAAATATGTGATATTTAGAATTTATGATGTCTAAAGAGAATGTGGATTCCAAATATTGTAGTTTTACATTTTCTTTTCTGTGACCGTAAGTGTAGTATGTTCGATATCGCCGGTTTCGTTGCTATATATCAACGAAAATTGGGGTATGCATACTTACTTACGTTGTTGATATGAGATATTATGTGTTGCTGGGATATGATGTGCAGGATTGTCGCGATTGAATAGTCGGGGGGTTTATGTGAAATGAGAGTTTTGTATTTTCATTCATGTAAATTCAAATGTAATGTAATATTCTTTTATTTAGGGCACTTCCGGGTTGAGGTTGTGTCACCAGTGTTGTATATTATTTACTTTTCCGCATTAGGATGGACCCAAGGAGGGGAGCACAGGTGGCCGGGTTCTGGGGTTCAGTAGGAGGCTATCTCGAGGAGTCGAGACCGGGTCTCCTAAACTCTAGAATTGGTAGGGTCACTTGCCGCTCTCGTAGGGGTCCAGGGTGTGGGATTGGCTATTCATCGTGACTGTGGACTCCGTATTTTCTATTCTGGCTAAATACTAAATACGGACGTCCTAGTATATCCCACGTTATATCTATGTTTCTGCTGCCTGTGTTCTGTGATATCTGAGACGAATGACATATTATATATATGATATTTAGTAGACGTTGCTTATGTTTTACACCCGCGCTAGCCCCGTCCCGATATGTCGTTAGTTAAGTAACCTAACGGTGCATAACGGAACATTGCGGCGAATGCGGATGGCATAAGCGTACGTGTTATTTTTGTTTCTTTTCTGTGATTGGCTTAAGGACTTAAATGATGGGATTACATTAATGTGATTAATGTAAAGAAAATAAACCTAAAAAGATGTTGTAGAATCGGATTTCAAAACCACTCGGCTATTTATGAAAAAGCTATATTTCAAAACTGTGGAGCTTAAGCCACTCCTTTTAAAAACCATTTGATTCTACAACAATATCAAGTTCAAAGCGTTAAAGATTTTCTTAAAAAAATCATCCGCAACCCTCCGTCATTTTAGGAAGTAGAGTACTTAGTATTCGTGCTACGTTTGTTGACTATAGTGAAGGCGTAGTGTACGGTAGCTAAGTGATGTCTTCCTACATTGCACATGATGCAGATTAATTAGGACATTCTTATGACTTTGTTGACCTTAGTTAAGGGTCATATGAGTGGGTCTAACTAATCAAGAAATGACGGGTAGAACTTGACTGGTACTTATGATTTGTTGACCATAGTTAAGGTCATAAGTGCTAGGGGTAAAAACTACATCGGGAATTTCAATAGTTGAAATTTGCAATGAGATTGCATACCTTCCATGTGATGGTTGGAACCGATCCCACTGTGGGCAATAGTTGCTCCTAGGAGAGTTTTACAGTTTACAATTAGCTAACTCATTAGGTGTCTAGAAAGGTGTTAACGGGGCTCCGCCTCTGGGAAAATGAGATTTACTCTAATTAGGTCCATGCGAAAGCACGGGGAACCTCCCTCAAGTACCGACACTGGCCCGGCTGAACGGTTAGCGAAGTTGTAGACTGTAATTAATCCTGGCTAGTTTTTCTTTTTAAGGTTTGAAAGAAAAACTCGATAAAAGCAGTGGGAAACATCAATTAGACAAGATAATAACCAATCTGATCTATGCAAGAGCTTTCGCTGAGTATTCTTTTCTCTCTCTTAATGGCAGATACCCATGACTGGACTTAAGATTCTACTAGATAAAAACAAACTGAATGGGACCAACTATAAAGACTGGCTGAAGAATTTGAAAATCTCCTTGACTTATGATAAAGTATCATATGTCCTCACGGCTTCAGCCCCGCCCGTCCCAGGTCCAAAATCTTCAGTTGCGGACATTGAAGTCCGCAAGACATGGGACGCTGACTGTGCCACGGCCAAATGCCTCGCGCTTGCATCGATGGACAACACACATCAAAAGCAGCACGAGGACATGGACATTCACGGTATATTGCTTCATACAAAGGAGTTGTATGGAGAGCAATCCCGCGTATTACGATACGAAGCATCAAAGAAATTGTTTCAGATGCGAATGGCCCCTGGCACACCAGTAGGAGACCACGTTCTGAAGATGATAGCTCTTATAGAAGAGCTTGAGGACCTTGGATGGACGATGGACAATGAACAATATATAGATATTATTCTGCAGTCCCTTCCCTCCACCTTTGCTCGGTTCATAGTGAACTTCAACATGCATGGCATGGAGAAGGAACTCCCTGAACTCCTTAATATGTTAAGGAGTGCAGAGAGCACTATGAAGTCTGCAAGAACTCCCGTTATGACTATTGGACAATCTTCTTCTTCTCGTCCGAAAGCTAAGTCCAAGGGAAAGAAAAAGAAGAAGCCCACCAATCCTAAAGGTGGAGTTAAAAAGGTGAAGGGAAAGGAAAAGTCCAAGGCTGGAGACTCGGATAAGGGCGAATGTTTTCATTGCCACAAGACAGGACATTGGAAGCGCAACTGCACGGAGTACTTAAGTCTCAAAAAGAAGCATGGGGATGCTTCTGCTTCAGGTGCGTTTGTGACAGAAAACTGTTTTTCAATAAACTCTGCTTCCTGGGTATTGGATACCGGTTCAGGTTCTCACATTTACAATTCTATGCAGGGGCTGAGAAATAGCAAGGTTTTGAAGACAGGTGACCATACTCTCCGCATTGGAAATGGTTCCAATGTACATACAGTCGCAGTGGGAGAGTATCACTTGGGGTTGCCATCTGGATGTATTTTGGTTTTGAATCCATGTTATTTTGTACCAAGTATGCTATGTAATATAATATCTGTTTCTTTGTTGGACAATGAAGGATATAATTTTGTATTGCAGAACAATGTTATGAACATTCACCTGAATCAAATGTTGGTTGGGTATGGTACGCTTAATAACGGAATATATGTCATAAATCAACACACAGTTTTCAGTATACAACACACTAACAAAAGAAAACTTTCAGAATTAAATGAAGCTTTTCTTTGGCACTGTAGACTTGATCATATTAACGAAACAAGACTAAACAAGTTACACAAAGATGGATATTTAAACTCTTTTGAATATAAATCTTATGCGACTTGCCAGTCTTGTATCAAGGATAACATGAACAAAACTCCGTTTACCGGACACGGAGAAAGAGCTACTCAGCTACTAGGCCTCATACATAGTGATGTATGTGGGCCGATGTCTACACAGGCTAGAGGCGGTTTTTCATACTTCATTACATTCACTGACGATTTCTCAAGATTCGGTCATGTATTTTTATTAAAGCACAAGTCCGACGCTTTCGAGAAATTCATTGAATATAAAGAAGAAGTAGAAAAACAAACCGGCTTGAGTATTAAGATGCTTCGATCAGATCGACGTGGTGAGTATCTCAGTACAGAATTTGCAAACTTCCTAAAAGAGAATGGGATTCTCTCTCAGCTCACTCCTCCTTACACACCACAGCACAACGGTGTGTCAGAACGACGGAATAGGACCCTATTAGATATGGTCCGGTCCATGATGAGTGACGCAGAGTTACCAGTCTCGTTTTGGGGGCATGCATTAGAGACTGCAGCGTTTCTGCTAAACAGGGTTCCAACCAAAGCCGTGTCTACCACGCCATATGAGATATGGCATGGGAAGAGACCATTTCTTAAGAGAATTAAGATTTGGGGTTGCCCGGCTTATGTTAAAAAGCAGAATCCGGACAAACTAGAGATACGGTCGGTCATGTGGAACTTTGTGGGATATCCAAAGAATTCTTATGGATATCTGTTCTACCACAAAGAGGAACAAAAAGTGTTTGTTTCTCAGTATGCCACATTCTTGGAAAAAGAGTTTTTCACAGATAAAGATGATGGCAAGGTGGTGGATCTAGAAGAGGTTCTGGAGACACAAACTACAAATGACGATTTGGTTGAACCGGCTGTTACAACAGAAACTGAAGAACCTCGGCCACTCCGTAGGTCTGGTAGAACTTCTCGCCCACCGGAGAGGTACTACGGTTTCCTCATTGATGGTGACAGAGAAGATTGTATCATAGATGATGATTATCCTACTAGTTTTCAGCAAGCTATCACGAGTAGAGACTCTGTGAAGTGGCTGGATGCCATGAGATCCGAAATGGAGTCTATGTACACCAACAAAATATGGACTTTGGACGTTGTACCCCCTGGGGTAAAACCTGTGGGGTGCAAATGGATCTTTAAAAGAAAGATTGGTATAGATGGGCAGGTGGAGACCTATAAGGCAAGACTTGTGGCGAAAGGTTTTCGTCAAAGACCAGGTTTGGACTATGACGAGACTTTTTCTCCTGTAGCCATGCTTAAACCCATTCGGATCCTACTTGCTATTGCTGCTCACTACGACTATGAAATCTGGCAGATGGACGTTAAAACTGCATTTCTAAATGGAAATTTAAAAGAATGCGTTTATATGGATCAGCCAGAGGGCTTCATTGACAGTGGGAGCAGCGGGAAAGCATGTAAATTGCTTAAATCCATATATGGGTTAAAGCAGGCATCACGGAGTTGGAACATCTGTTTCGATGATGTCATCAAAGAGTTTGATTTCATCAAAAATCCAGATGAACCTTGTGTTTATAAGAAGGCTGTAGGGAGAGCTGTCACATTCCTCGTATTCTACGTGGACGACATTCTTCTGATAGGAAATGATATTCCTATGCTACAGTCGGTCAAATATTTCTTATCACTGAGGTTCTCCATGAAGGACCTGAGTGATGCCACATACATTCTGGGCATAAGGATCTATAGGGATAGATCCAAGAGGTTATTGGGATTGTCCCAAACCAGGTACATTGACACCATCCTAAAAAGGTTTAGTATGGAAGACTCCAAGCGGGGTGCCTTACCCGCTTGCCATGGAGTCACTCTCTCCAAGGATTCTTGTCCAAAGACCGATGAAGAGAGAGCTCGCATGAGTGTTATACCCTATGCTTCGGCAGTAGGATCTATAATGTATGCGATGTTATGTACACGCCCAGATGTAGCTTATGCACTTAGTGTTGTAAGCAGGTATCAATCCAACCCAGGGGAGAATCACTGGACAGCTATGAAGAACATTCTTAAGTACTTACGAAGGACTAAAGAATTGTTCTTGGTGTATGGTAATGGAGATCTCCAAATGGAGGCCTTTACCCATTCGAGCTTCCAGAGCGATAAGGACGACATCAAATCTATCTCTGGGTTTGTATTTGTTAGTTATATGTATGCCCTAGAGGCCATTACTGTACATAGGATGTATATTGTAGTGGATGCTGGAACATATATAGGGAGGACTTTCTTGCTCGACATGATATATGCTATCTGGTTACTCTTTACCTTAACGTGTACACTGATTGTCTCTCTGTTACATGTTGGTAAAGCCCTTAGGATGTGTACTTGACTATATGGACTATGATGCGGATCATACTAGTGGGGACATGGTAGTCCATAAGTACATCCTTCAAAGTCCCTAGTCGTGGGTGTATCGAGACGGGGCATCGATATACCAGAGTAGACTAGCATGTAGCTTCTCGACCCATACAGATGGGCGATGGATGATCCCATATCCATCGGTGTTTGACATCAGAGATGATATACGGGTGCTCAGTAGAGACTGGGTACACTGGACGGACACGCCGAGAACTCCCAGATGGTATTATACCTCACGTCAGATGGCAGTTCTCTGGTGACACTGGTACAGAGTAGTCTGTTGACCCGAGATCGTCATAGAGTCTTGTGTGGTTCCCACTGTGCTTTGATTTCCATCTTACCACGTCCAAGAGGGCGTGCAAAACGTTGGTTTTTGGGTACAGTCCCGAGTCACATGGAGGCAATGAGCGATAGGAGGGGATTCGTCTCTCCCGGTATAGGGAGTTGATGTTGCGCTGTGTTCGATTGGCTATAACAGGAAATCCCTGGCCAGGATTGCTGAGATTTACTGGTAAGTGTTACCAGTAGTTTCTCAAATTGTTATAGACCTTATATCGACACGACTTATCGAGCTATTGGGGTCTGACGTTTACCACCCCTAGACAAGATATGCGACATATCAGACGATCAGACCGGACTGTACGGTAGTGTTATTGGTTGGATTCACTGGAGTGTGAGCGGGCTTGCTCGTCGATCTTCAGATCGCTCAATACCCGGGTGGCCGTTACGTTTAGCAGACCGCTTGCGGCTTGTGGGTGTTTGATATGATCATCATCTGCTGTCGGCGTATTGACGAGTCTTTAGAGTCCTACACAGAGGTTTCCTGGCTCAAGCGAAACGAAATAGGAGCGCATATGAGATATGTACGGGACCGAGAATAATGCGGGTATGTGATACCGTATTCTATTCTCGCGATAAATGTATCGAATGGTTGTATGCGATATAACCTAGTTATCGATTCAAGCGTTGATTCGATAAGCCGATATATTGTATACTAGTCGGTTGTGTGCGACATAACCGGATCGTTAAATCAAGCGTTGATTTAATGATTTAATGCATATTTATATATTTGATATATTACTTTGCATCAATTAGTACCGGTTTACTTAAGATGGATTTTCTCACTCGGATTGTGCGCATTACATATGCGATATGATTTTGTGCACTTGATTGTATCATGTTTGATGATACATGATTACTTGGTTAAGTGCAAAGAATAAACCATGGTTAAAAGAATGGTTAGGGTTTCATTTCCTTTATTTATTTGTTTATTTATTTTGGAAAAGAGGAGAAAAGAATGGTGGCTTAATTTGGAGTTTAGTTGAAGCTTCATGAATCTTTGATCAAGTCAACCATTCTTATCTCATCCTTAACCCTAACCATTCCCACTAACCATGATTCATTCTCTACACTTGACTAGAGTTAATATTATGATGAGTATTGTTATTCTTTTCTTTTTTGGAGAATCTTATCATAATATTCATCTTCTTCTTGCTTTCTTCTTCTTCTTCATTTCAAAGAAGAAAGCTTCATGTCCATCAATGGTGATTGATGATTAAAAGTGAGAAATTCAATTCTAAAGTTTACCCACTTCCTATTTCTTCATCCTCTACCTCTTGCCAAGTAGTAGAGTGTGTTTACTTCACAAGTTTCATGACTTGGTGAAGTTGTGAGCTTGATCTAGCGATGCCTCGACGTAGATCATCTTCGGCATGGACATCGACGGCCTAGCTTGCCCATTCTCCGACGAAGTCGACTCTTGAGCCCGGATTTGATTTGGACAGCGGAGAGGACCTCGTTGCGGAGCTATGGAGGTGGAGCACCGGATCTACAAAGGTTGTATTTCCGTATTCCATTAGTTAAGTTGTTAACTAGCTTACTTTTCGCCTAGACATCTAGCAAACGATCCGTAGTTTAGGGTTTGTAGGCACCGTAAAATTTTAATATGGCATGTTCGATGCCTTGTGAGACCTCCTTGGGGTGCCTAAGAACCCTACAGTGGTATCAGAGCCTAGCTAGAGCCTTAGGCGAAGTCCAGACGGAGTTTGAAGTCCGAACGAACCCGAAAACCCATTTCTAACATGCTCTCTGTCCTTTTTTGAAAACAGTGAGTTTTTCCAAATTAAAAATTGCTAAAAAATTCAGCAGGGAAAAATAAGAATTACGGTGCAAAAAGTTTCTGGTGAACAGTAAATTTAGCGGCGGATCAGCGGTAGAATCATGGATTCTGCGGCTGATCAGCGGCCACTTGATGACGTCAGCCCACTTTGTTTGCACAGTAATTCCTGATAAATTATGCTGAGTTTTCTGGGAATTTTTAAAATTTATTCAAGAGTTGAATTTTCTGCAGTTGTTTTGGGGATTCGGTATTTCGATCGGAGTATCAAATTTTGTCTATTTGGCTTTCCGGATAAATTTTAGAATATGTTAAAAAGTTCGACCGGATATAAATACCCAATTTTTCCCCTGTCGGGAAATTTCCAAGTGTTGGATTTTTCCGTAGTTTAACGACGTTCTAAGTAGTGCAAGTAACTCGATGGTCCCTCTAGAAGACAACAAACCTTAACTCGATTATGTGATCGTCTTGAACTGCCCTTTGAACCTTCGGGTTTGGGGCAGTACGGCGTGCCACATGTGAGGCGTTGGCTTGACCCTTCTACGGCTGGACCGTTGGTACTGAGGCACGAACTGAATGTTTTTAGACTTGTTTCATGTGTTGATCTGTATTGGGAAAACTTGGGTGTTCGAATGTTCAATCGGAAAGTTTAACATTTTCTGTTTATCCGGAATGTGATACAATAATTGGAATTCACAAGAAGTTATGAGATAACTAAATGAATGTTATAAACATAGCAGTTTAGTCTCTCTTGATCGGTTGCCACGGAATTTTGATGTGATCAAAAGTCCGTCGCAATCACGTAGTGTACGCGGATACTCGCCGGGTAAACTTGATAGACAGCTTCACTCCATTGCCCCGACCAAGTGACTGTAGGAGAACCCCGTCGCCGAAAGCATCCGTTCGGGTGCTCGCGGTAGCGGTGTTCCGCTTTGGTGCACTTCGTCGGCGGTATTGGGGGTGCAGCCGTCTACTGAAGTTTGCGACGAGCATTCGATCAGGATGTCGGGAATCTTGTTGAATTGCCCGACTTGATATTGAAAAGAGTTTTCAATTTTGAGACTAAAATGCGGGGTTTATAATTGTTAGGCATGTGATGTCTAAGGTATTCATTTGATTAGGCATGCGATGTCTATGTAGATTGCGGATTCCAACTGTTGTAGTTTTATACTTTCTTTTCTGTGACCGTAAGTGTAATATGTGATATCGCCGGTTTCGTTGCTATATGTCAACGACAATTGGGATGCGCATGTTTACTTACGTTGATGACATGTGATGTTATGTGTTGCTGGATATGTTATATTGGATCGTCGTGTTTGAATAGCCGGGGGTTTTTATGTGAGATGAGTGTTTTTCATTTTCATTCATGTAAAAACTTGTATGTAATATTCTTTTATTGGGGCGCTTCCAGGTTGCGGAAGTTGTCACCGTTGATGTATATTATTTACTTTTCCGCACTAGGATAGACCCAAGGAGGAGGGCATAAGTAACCGGGTTCTGGAGTCCAGTGGGAGACCAACTCGAGGAGTCGAGTCCGGGTCTCCTAACTCCAGAATTGGTAGGGTTGCTTGCCGCTCTCGTAGGGGTCTAGAGGTGTGGGTTTGGCTATTCATCACGACCGTGGAATCCGTGTTTTATACTGGCTCGTATTGAAAACACGGACGTCCTAGTATATCCAATATTTCATATGATTCTTCTGCTGCGATATCTGTGATATGATCATGTGATGTTCTGTGATAGATACAGTATATAGTATATATGATATATTATATAGGCGTTACTTATGTTTTACACCCGCGCTAGCCCTGCCCTGCTCTGCCGTTAGTTACCTAACCTAACGGTGCACGAGGGGACATCGAGGCGAATGCGGATGGCATAAGTGTACGTCGTATTTATCTGTGATGTTTAGGTACTTAAATGATGGGACTTCATTAATGTGATTAATGAAATAAAAGAAACCTAAGATGTTGTAGAATCGAATTTCAAAATTAAAACAGGTAGCTACAGTTCTTGCTTTGCACAGCGGTATATATGATATATCCTGCACCTTATTCGATAAGAAAAGGACCGAGATCCCTTCACCGGGAGTGACTTCTTTAGCAATAACTGGCAGATGCTACACACTCGGTTTGTCTTTTGATTGCTTTTAAGTGTTTTTGCTTTGCACAGTGATATATATGATATATCCCGCACCTCATTCGACGAGGAAAGGACTGACGATCCCTTCACCGGGAGTGACTCCTTTAGCAAAACAAGAAAAGCCTCAAAAGCACTCCATTTCAAAATTCATTCGATCCTACAACGATATCAAGTTCATTACGCAATAGGTTTTCAGAAAAACCTGTCGTAGCCCTCCGTCATTTCAGATACGTACTAGTTAAGTATTCGTGATGCGGTTGTTTGGCCTCCATCAAGGCGTAGTGTACGGTAGCTAACTAGTGCTTATCTGCTAGCATATGATGCGATTGGATTAGGGTATTCGTACGGCGTTGTTTGGCCTCCGTCAAGGGTCGTGCGGGTGGGTTTAATTCAATCAGGAAATGACGGGTTGAACTTGACTAGCGGACTATGGGTTGTTTGGCCTCCGTCAAGGTCATAGCGAGCTATGGGCAAAATATTATCGGGAATTTCAAGTGTTGAAATTTGCAATGAGATTGCATACCTTCTATGAGATAGTTGGATCCCGATACCCGCTGCGAGTAAGAGTTACTCCTGGGAGAGTTTTATACATTACAATTAGCCGATCAAGTAGGTGTCTAGAAAGGTGTCAACGGGGTTACGCCTCTGGGAAAACGAGGTTTACATTAATTAGGTTCGTGCGAAAGCACGGGGGACCTCCCTCAAAGTACCGACACTGGCCTGGCTGAAAGATTGGCGAACTTGTAGTGTGTAATTAATCCCGGCTAATCTTTCCTTTTACGGTTTGAAGGAAGATTTGATAAAAAGCAGTGGGAGCCATCCTGATTAGATAAAATAAAACCAATCTATTCTTGCAAGAGCGCACGCTGAGTGTTTTCTTCTCTCTCTCCTGGTAGCGACCATATCACGCCTTAATCAAGATAATAAAACGGATATTTGACCGAACCCGCTTGTTATACTGAGCTGGGGAACGTTGGTCCCGCTCCAACTTATAATTGTTATAAGACAGAGCAGGAAATTAGCGGATACCAGAATTCCCGTGCCGCCCAAACGAAGAGAGTGCATGCTGATGCATCATCTTCGGGTGTGTTCATTATACAGAACTGTTTCTCAGTATCCTCCGCATCCTTGGTATATGATACCGGATCAGGATCCCAGATATGTAATCTGTTACATAGGGCTACAAAAGGGTAGAAAAACTGAGAACGGGTGATAAGTTTCATGAGGCAGAAAACGGGGCAAGTGTTGCAGCCAAGTCTGTTGGTCACTGTCACCCTGTATTGTAATACATTGATTCTGAACGAATGTTATTAGATACCGAACCTGATATACAAAATCATATCAGTCTCTTTATTAGTAAAGAAATGATAAAATTTTGTATTGCTGGATAATGTTTTGAACATTTCCTATATCAAAAGTTGATCGGATCAGGCACGTTATCTAAAAGCATTGATGTTCTAGATCAAACTACAGTTCTTTGTATACAGAACACACACGAGAGGAAGAGTTCAGAAATGAACGAATCCTTCTTGAAGTATTGTAGACTAGGTCAGATCAATGCGACCCGACTGGCTGAAGTTACATTTAGATGTATATTTAAATCAGTTTGAATTTACATCTTCTGAAACTTGCCAGTCATGTCACAAAGATAAGATGACCATAGCTCCGTTTACTGGAAACAGAGAAAGAGTTAGTGAACTCTTGGGATGATACATGATGATGTATGTAAGGTCCCCTGTCTACACATACGAGGATTAGTTCTTTATACTTCATTACGTTCTCTGATGATCTCTTTAGATTCAGACATATGTTCTTGTTGAAACACAAGTCTGAACCTTTTAAGATATTCACAGAATATAAGATAGAAGTAGAGAACCAATACAGGTATAAGTATTATGTCCTTTGATGTGATCGAGGAGGAGAATACTTGAGCACGGAAATCCTGGAATATTCTAAAGGAGAATGAGATTCTCTCTCAGCATTACTCCTCTGTATACACCATTGCACAATGGTATGTCAGGGCGGAGCAGATACACCCTATCTGATATGGTGTGCTCTATGATGAGTACTACTGAGTTACCTTTTTCCTTTTTGGGAGTTATGCACTTGAGAAGCTGCATACCTATTGAATAGGGTTCCAATCAAATCAGTTGCCTACCGCTTCATATGTGATATGGAATGGGAAGAGCGCATGTCTTAAGTTAGTTAAGATTTGGGGTTGTCCGGCCTATGTCTAAAAGCATGATCCGGACAAACTCGAGGCAAAGTCTGTAATGTAGAACTGGAAAGGTTCCAGCTATACAAAATACAGCAGATGATTTGGTACAACCAAAGGATTCAGTAGATGCCAACGAACCTCAGCCTCTCCGCCGATCTAGTAGGGTTCCTCACCCACATGAGAGATACTTAGGTTTCTCTATGACAGTGGGAGTGAGGATTGCATCATGAGATGATGACCCAACTAGCTTCGAGCTGGCCATCAGGAGTAAGACTCTGTAAGAATGGCTGGATGCTTAGTGATCTGAGATGGAATCCATGTACACCAGCAAAGTATGGACTTTAGTTGCTATATCTGAAGGGTTAAATCCCCATCAGGAGCAAGTATATCTTGAGAAGATTACTTGGTGTACATCGAAAAGTTGAGACTTTCAAAGCTAGACTTGTTAAAGGTTTTCTTCATTGACCAGGCGTGGATAATGACGAAACCTTTTCCAGTGGCTATGCTTAAGTCCATCCAGATCCTACTTGCTACGGCTGCATACCATGACTACGATATCTGGTGGTTGGGTGTCTTGACTGCTTTTCTAAATGATGATTTGGAAGAGAGCGTCTATAAGTACACAGCCAGAGGGCCTCGTAGACAGTGGGAGCAGCAGAAACGTGTGCAAGATGCTTTATAGGATTAAAGCAGGCATCGCGGAGTTGGAACATCTGTTTTGATGTGTTAGTCAAAGAGTTTGACATCATCAAAATGGTAGATGAACCTTGTATAAACAAAAAGGTAGTAGGGAGTATGGTGACGATCCTCGTAGAGTACGTGGATGACATACTCTTGATAGGAAAGGAGTTTCCTATGCTACGCTCGATCAATCTCCGCTTATCACCATGATTCTCCATATAGGATCAAAGTGATACCTCCTAAATCCTGGGTTTTTGGATCTATGAGATAGATCTAAATGGATGTTAGGATTCTCACTAGTTGTAGTGAGAAGGTATCAATCGACCCTGGGGAGAATCACTGAAAGGGTTCCAGGGTGATAAAGACGACTGAATGTCAGTCACAGGCATTGTCTTTACCCTCAGTGGAGGGACGGTATGTTGGAAGAGTTCCAAGCAAGATACCGTGACATACTAGACGATAAAGACAGGATACATCGCTACTTAAGATGCTACCAAAGAGGATGTTTGGGTGTATATTGGTTCATGAGATGAACTACGTTCCTACCATTGTGAGACAATGGAGTTGTGGCTCATGCCGAGGAACGCCGGTCACATCAGTGATCCAGACATATTCTAAGGCAGTATCACTTAATCATGGAGATGGTTGATCTCCAGGGAGATCGAGGTTAGGAGAGTAGACTCAGAGGACAACACAGCGGATCCACTCACAAAGGCCTGTTCCCAGAGAGAGACTTTTATAGGATGGTTGAGTATGAGATACTGCAACCACTGCTACAGATGGCCCTAGTGCAAGTGGGAGATTGTTAGTTATATGTATGCCCTAGAGGCCATTACTGTACATAGGATGTATATTGTAGTGGATGCTGGGACATATATAGGGAGGACTTTCTTGCTCGACATGATAGTATGCTATCTGGTTACTCTTTACCTTAACGTGTACACTGATTGTCTCTCTGTTACATGTTGGTAAAGCCCTTAGGATGTGTACTTGACTACATGGACTATGATGTGGATCATACTAGTGGGGACATGGTAGTCCATAAGTACATCCTTCAAAGTCCCTAGTCGTGGGTGTATCGAGACGGGGCATCGATATACCAGAGTAGACTAGCATGTAGCTTCTCGACCCATACAGATGGGCGATGGATGATCCCATATCCATCGGTGTTTGACATCAGAGATGATATACGGGTGCTCAGTAGAGACTGGGTACACTGGACGGACTCGCCGAGAACTCCCAGATGGTATTATACCTCACGTCAGATGGCAGTTCTCTGGTGACACTGGTACAGAGTAGTCTGTTGACCCGAGATCGTCATAGAGTCTTGTGTGGTTCCCACTGTGCTTTGATTTCCATCTTACCACGTCCAAGAGGGCGTGCAAAACGTTGGTTTTTGAGTACAGTCCCGAGTCACATGGAGGCAATGAGCGATAGGAGGGGATTCGTCTCTCCCGGTATAGGGAGTTGATGTTGCGCTGTATTCGATTGGCTATAACAGGAAATCCCTGGCCAGGGTTGCTGAGATTTACTGGTAAGTGTTACCAGTAGTTTCTCGAATTGTTATAGACCTTATATCGACACGACTTATCGAGCTATTGGGGTCTGACGTTTACCACCCCTAGGCAAGATATGCGACATATCAGACGATCAGACCGGACTGTACGGTAGTGTTACTGGTTGGATTCACTGGAGTGTGAGCGGGCTTGCTCGTCGATCTTCAGATCGCTCAATACCCGGGTGGCCGTTATGTTTAGCAGACCGCTTGCGGCTTGTGGGTGTTTGATATGATCATCATCTGCTGTCGGCGTATTGACGAGTCTTTAGAGTCCTACACAGAGGTTTCCTGGCTCAAGCGAAACGAAATAGGAGCGCATATGAGATATGTGCGGGACCGAGAATAATGCGGGTATGTGATACCGTATTCTATTCTCGCGATAAATGTATCGAATGGTTGTATGCGATATAACCTAGTTATCGATTCAAGCGTTGATTCGATAAGCCGATATATTGTATACTAGTCGGTTGTGTGCGACATAACCGGATCGTTAAATCAAGCGTTGATTTAATGATTTAATGCATATTTATATATTTGATATATTACTTTGCATCAATTAGTACCGGTTTACTTAAGATGGATTTTCTCACTCGGATTGTGCGCATTACATATGCGATATGATTTTGTGCACTTGATTGTATCATGTTTGATGATACATGATTACTTGGTTAAGTGCAAAGAATAAACCATGGTTAAAAGAATGGTTAGGGTTTCATTTCCTTTATTTATTTGTTTATTTATTTTGGAAAAGAGGAGAAAAGAATGGTGGCTTAATTTGGAGTTTAGTTGAAGCTTCATGAATCTTTGATCAAGTCAACCATTCTTATCTCATCCTTAACCCTAACCATTCCCACTAACCATGATTCATTCTCTACACTTGACTAGAGTTAATATTATGATAAGTATTGTTATTCTTTTCTTTTTTGGAGAATCTTATCATAATATTCATCTTCTTCTTTGTAACACCTTAGGATAAGGGTTAGTGAATAATTATAATTAATTAATGGTTTTTAATAAAAAGTTTACTAAATTGGGTTTTATATATTTTTCCTAATTTAATATATATTTTTCCAAAATTTTATCAGGCTTGCACAAACATGTGCATGTAAACTAGGGTTTTTAAATGAAGAAAATACCATAATTTTAACCATGGTGGGTTAATTGTGGGATTAATTCTTTTGGATTCTTAAATGAGTTTAATTAGCTAATTAGGGGGTTACTTTAATTTGAATTTTAGATCTAGTGTTGACTTGTGAGAAGGAGAGAGAGAGAGAGCATCATGGCTTAGCCCATGCTTGCCATTAATGAAGAGAGAGAGAGAGGGGTTGACCCTTGAGTGTAGATTGTTTTTTTCCTCTCATTTCTTTTGTTTGTTTCTCTCATAACCCTCACACTCACACACACACACACACTCTCAGCAGAACCCCAGCAGCAGCAATTGAAGCCACAGCAACAGCAGTAGCAGCAGCAGGGGCAGCAAGAAGAAGCAGCAGCAGCAAGGTTCAGCAGCAGCAGCAGTGGGCATCAGCAGCCCCAGCACCATGTGCAGCCCCTCCCCTTCACTTCTTCTCCTTCCTGCAGCTTCCTAGGGTTAAGTATGAGGTATATTTCCTACTTTAGTCCCTAGCTAGCTTGGTTAGTGTCGATTTGCATCGGTTAATGGATATTGGTGCGTTTTAGTGCGATATGGGATGTTTAGTGGGAACTTTGAGCATTTGGGATATGATTTGGTTTCAGTAGGATGCTTGAGGTCTGTTGAGGCCATTGTAACCTAGTCCAACCCCTATTACGCTAAAATACCACCAGTTTTCATATTGGATGCAAATGTCGTATTTGTGCACAATTTGAGCTTTCTGGATCTGCTATTGACCCGAGGTGATTTAAATGAAATTGAGTGGACTGTGGTATAGTGGAGTGGAGATGATACCATAGGTGAAACCCGACCCCCTAACTCCCCTTCCCGGCCGCCAAAACCGCCATTCTGGCCGCAAATTGCGGCCAGACAGGGGGTGTTTTGGTAATTTTTGGTTTCTGTAGGTGTGTTTTTGTGTGTAGGGTATTTTGGTATATATATTTTTTTAAGATCAATTCTGTAGGAAAATCTGGGACCAAATACCTGTTTTGCCGTTTTTCTAAACCTTCGCGACACGCGTGATACGTGAGTAGGTTTGGGTTCTGCGTATCGCCGAGCGTCGGGGTAGTTTCGTGGCGCGTGAGTACACGTTTTAGCGTATCGCGCACACGCGCGATTGGTTTGCGACACAGGTTTCTTGTTGGATTATAATGTCGCGTTTTGTGACTTAAGCTTATGTGTGATATGTGTATGTGATTCTAGGTTCGCAGGCCAGTGAGACGGACGCTGCGAAGAAGGGCAAGCAAGTGGTTGGATACACTTAGCGCGAGACACGGTGAGTAGATTTCACATCTACGGGGATATCGCCCGCATGGCGTTATGCGTCAGGGCTGATAGGACTTTGTTATTATATGTTTCATGCACCCCATAGACTGTCATTGCATATTGCATTCCTTGCTATACATATATACATATTGCTTAGAACTGATAGAACTGCCATGATCATACTATTGTATATTGTTGTAACTCATCTATATTTGATACCTATATCACGGTGGATCATTGCATTGTAGTTCTTTCTCATGTGACATGACTTGATATACACATTGATGCACCTATCACATCGCAGTTATTTGTATTATTGTTGGGATTTCATATGATTTATGGATTTAGGAACCGTGGCCTTTTCAAATAAGTAACCATTTAAAAACCCGGTTCCCTTGATATGATAATTTGGGGCGTCGCCCCGTGTTTTCTCGGTGCTTGAGGCACGGATTGATAGAGGGCTGACCCGGACTGACGGATGCCCGATGGGTTGATATAGGGCTGACCCGGACTGACGGATGCCCGATGGGTTGATATAGGGCTGACCCGGACTGACGGATGCCCGATGGGTTGATATAGGGCTGACCCGGACTGACGGATGCCCGATGGATTGATAGAGGGCTGACCCGGACTGACGGATGCCCGATGGATTGATTGAGGGCTGACCCGGACTGACGGATGCCCGATATATATTGAGAGAGGGATGACCCGGACTGACGGATTCCCGGTATATACGTGAGAGAGGGCTGACCCGGACTGACGGATGCCCGATATATATTGAGAGAGGGATGACCCGGACTGACGGATTCCCGGTATATACGTGAGAGAGGGCTGACCCGGATTGACGGAGGCCAATACAGGATGTTTTGCGTGTCGATGCTAGACACGAGTATTTATGATATTTGGGTGCCGATGTTGGGCACTCGGGATTTTCAGGGATATACAGGATATGAGGGCCGATGGAGTACCGGCGTTTGAGATGTTGGTACTTGTGGTGCATACATACTTATGTAGTCCACCTCGATACTTCATGTAGATACTATATCCCCATGCTCAGCATTCATTATCACATCTCACCCTGTAGTATATCACCTGATAGAGGACTGGCATTATTATTATGCATACTGCCACATCGCATTGATATTATCTGCCGGCATTAGTAGAGCCACGCTACATGTGCATGCTTGCGATTACCTTTATATGTTATCTCTATTCACGAGTTGGCAACTCACCCCCGTTGTGCCACAGTGCTTGCAGGTTGCCCTGGGGAGTAGTCACGGCTGGCTGTTACCGCATCTTTTGGCACAGATACCCCTTTTGAGCTGAGATAGCCCTTTTGCTGTTTAGGTGGGTTTGTACGGTATCTGTTATCTTTCTGTTGTACATTGATGTATCTAGTATTCTCCATCTACTTTTCTGTATTGACTTAGAGACAGTTGTGAGGACGATATGTATGATTTTATATTCTGGTGTCGAGCTCGCATATGAGCCGACTTTACTTTATGCAGTCTTATTTTTATGATATTGTCCTTGTTTTACCGTGTATTCTTCGCTACGGCGTCGTATATCATATTGTGATGCTTCATTCTTGTCACTTGTTATCTCTGCTACACCTTGTTTTTACCCGACTTTCGGGGCTAATGTTTTAAAAAGGGAAATGTTACCAAAATTATAAAACTTATAACCTTTGAACTTAAAAAGGTTTTCTACTAAATAAATGGAAGTTTTTCGGACATGTACGATTGTTTTACAAAATGTTTTAAAATCACTCTATATTTTTTTTGGTTTTGATTTCTGGGTTCGGCTTACTTAGCCGCGTTGCGCCTGTAGACGTTGCGTGGTTAAGTGCCGGTCACGAGTCGAATTCTCGGGTCGTGACATTCTTGCTTTCTTCTTCTTCTTCATTTCAAAGAAGAAAGCTTCATGTCCATCAATGGTGATTGATGATTAAAAGTGAGAAATTCAATTCTAAAGTTTACCCACTTCCTATTTCTTCATCCTCTACCTCTTGCCAAGTAGTAGAGTGTGTTTACTTCACAAGTTTCATGACTTGGTGAAGTTGTGAGCTTGATCTAGCGATGCCTCGACGTAGATCATCTTCGGCATGGACATCGACGGCCTAGCTTGCCCATTCTCCGACGAAATCGACTCTTGAGCCCGGATTTGATTTGGACAGCGGAGAGGACCTCGTTGCGGAGCTATGGAGGTGGAGCACCGGATCTACAAAGGTTGTATTTCCGTATTCCATTAGTTAAGTTGTTAACTAGCTTACTTTTCGCCTAGACATCTAGCAAACGATCCGTAGTTTAGGGTTTGTAGGCACCGTAAAATTTTAATATGGCATGTTCGATGCCTTGTGAGACCTCCTTGGGGTGCCTAAGAACCCTACAGTATTTACCCTCAATGGAGGGGCGGTGAGTTGGAAGAGTTCCAAACAAGATACCGTTGCAGACTCTATGATGGAAGCTGAGTACATTGCTGCAAATGTTGCTGCCAAGGAAGCCGTCTGGATGAAGAAGTTCGTCTCGGAGCTAGGAGTAGTTCCAACCATTATTGATCCAATACCTTTGTATTGTGATAATAATGGGGCTATAGCGTTAGCCAAGGAGCCCAGATCCCATCAGCGATCCAGACACATCCTGAGGCGTTTTCATTTGATCCGGGAGATTGTAGATCGCCGTGAGATCGAGATTAGGAGAGTAGACACAAAGAATAACGCCGCGTATCCATTCACCAAAGCCCTCCCTCAGCCGCAGCATGAGCGACTTTTTGAGATGTTGGGTATGAGATACGCCAATAACTGGCTTTAGTGCAAGTGGGAGATTGTTGGATATATGTATGCCCTAGAGGCCATTATATGATAGTGGTTGTATCTATACATGTGTATATATATATATATATATATTCAGTATGCATTCTTGCTCGACATGATAGTATGCTATCTGGTTCTTCTTTATCTGACATGTTGATTTGATCATGCTTTTATTCATTCATACATGCTGATAAAGCCCTGAGGATATCGGCTTGACTGCTCTGATTATGATAGAGATCATACTAGTGGGACATCTGTAGTCTATAAGCATATCCTGGAAAGTCCCTAGTCGTAGGTATATCGAGACGGGGCATTGATATACCAGAGTAGACTAGCGTATATGATACTAGACCCATACGATGGGCGATGAATGTTCCAACATTCATCGATGTTTGACATCAAGATCATATACGGGTGCTCAGTGGTGACTGGGTACACTGGACGGACTCACCGAGAACTCCTATATAGAATTATATCTATCGTCGGATAGCAGTTCTCAGGTGACACTGGTACAGGTTAGTCTGTAGACCCGAGATCGTCATAGAGTCTTGTGTGTTCTCCCACTGTACTTTGATTGCCACCCTACCACGGCTCTACTGAGTCGTGTAAACAGGTGGCTGTTGGGTACAGTCCCGAGACACACGAAGGCAATGAACGATAGGAGGGGTTTCGTCTCTCCCGGTATTGGGAGTTGAGGCTGTGCTGTGTCCGACTGGTTATATCTGTAAGTCCCTGACCAGGGCTGCTGAGATTTGCTGATAAGTGTTATCAGTAGTTTCTCGATCTGTTATAGACCATTCACCGGCACGACTTATTGAGTTATTAGGGTCGACGTGACCATCCCTAGACTCAATATGCAGCATATCTGACGAAGAGACCGGACTGTACGGTAGTGTTTCCGGTTGGCTCGACGGGAGTTGTAGCAGGTTCGCTTATTTTCTTCTGATCGCTCAATACCCGGGTGGCCGTTACGTTTAGCTGACCGCTTGTGGCTTGGGGGCACTTGATATGATCATCACCCTCTGCCGGCGTATTGATGAGTCTTAGAGTCCCACACAGGAGTTACCTAGTCCAGGCGAAATGTTGTGGTGCGCGTATGCGATATGCGCATAGACCCGATTAAAATGCGCGTATATGATACCATACATTGATCGGGCGGCTTGCTTTTGGTAGGGTCATATGTGATATGGCTGGATTGATAAATCAAGTGTTGATTTATCATTTAACCATTAGTTTTCTCACTTAAAACCTTTTCTTGGATGATGGATGTATGCATGCATGTATGTTTTTCTTTCTTTCTTTCTTACTAGTTTCTTGCACATATGGATGTGCATACATACATACATACATACACCCATCTATCATGGTTGTTTACACATGGAAATGGTGGCAATATAAGACTCACACCTTGGATAAATATCTGGATTATTATTTAATTTTATGTTTAAAACAAAATAGAAAAGGAAAGGATAATTCTTGAGTTGTTTCTATACTCTTCTTTAACCTAACCATTCTCATCTACCTCTAACCTTGAGTTATCCTTCTCTTTGTGTTCTAAAACTCAAGTTAAATAATCTCTCCATCATTTAACCATGGTTTGTAGTGAGAAGAAATAAAATATATAAAGATATATTTCATTTCTTTTCATGGTTATCATTTTACTCTTGTTTAAAAAGAAAGCCTCCATCTTCTTCCTCCATCACCATTTGCTCTCTAGTTTTTTCTAGTTAGTAAAACACACATAAAGAAAGGTTTTTGAAGTGAGAATCTAAACCACAACATCATTCTATACAAGTTTAGCCAACTTGTTTAGAGTGTTCTCTTCGATTCTCATCTTGATAATCGAAGTTGCGAGCTTGGACGAGGAACTCCGGGTGGATCGTCGTGGACGTGAGAGGACTTCAAGAGGACCTTCTTCCAACACCCAAGAGACCAAAGAGTCCAGCGAAAGGGAGCTACAAAGGTTGTAGTCTCGAAACCCTAGTTTTTAATCGCTTTAACTTTCAAAACCCTAATTTCCTAGGATCGATTCCTTTGTATGCTTGTTTAGCACCATAAAAATTTAAACTTTGGGACATGTGATGCTTCAAAACTCTACATAGGGTGCTAGACAAACCTATCAAATGGTAGTATTCTACTTGGTTTGTTTCTACTTTAATATGTGCATGTGTTTATTTTAGCATATCGCTTATACATATTAGTAGAGCCCTTAGGATCTTTGCTTGATTACCAGCGTTGTGATGGCAGTCACACTCATGGGGGCTGGGTAATCCACAAGCACATCCTTATGCATGTCCCTAGTCGTAGAACTATCGAGACAGGTCATCGATACTCCGGAGTAGACTAGTGTAAGCCCGCGGGGCGCCCCAGCCGTCGATCCGACGCCGGAAACGCGGAAAACAAAAACTTTGCGAACTTTGCAAAACGGCACCACCGCGGACTTTTTACCCGGATCGGGCCATTAACCTAGCTAACTAGCAAATAAGAAAAGAGTAGAGATGCTATACCAAGCGATCCGAGTCCTCCGGTCTTCATCTCCACTCCGATCTCCTCGCGGGAACTCCGGTCGTCGCCTCCTCGCCGGAAGGGCACCACATCGCCTGTAGCTTTTACGGGCTCCCACCTCAATACCGAGGCAACTCGGGCGCGAAGTTGGCTAGCCGACGCGTCTAAGGTTTGCTATAGATATAGTGTAGAGGCTTGTCTCTTTTGGGGTTATGAGATTGCCATGATGGAGGAATATTTGCACAAGGATTTTTCATGAAGGCTTGAAGAAAAATGGAGCTTGTCAAGAAGTGAGCTCGGCCAGCCATTCATATTGTGCTCACTGGAAAAAAAATGAAGAAGCAAAGCTCTCTCTCCATTCTTGCTGTGTAAAAAAGAGACTCTCATTTTCCTCAAAGAAATATGCACCTCACACAAATTAAAAACATGCAAAGGAAATTAATCACTTCACAGCACACACACACACAAAGAGGGGGGCCCACGAAATTAACAAAAAGGAAATCAACCACACACAAATAATTAAGCCTCATTCACACACCAAAGTGTGGCCGGCCCCACTCACACCACACACAGTGGCCGGCCCCTACAAGTGAGTGGGGAAGGAAAAATCAAATGGAGAAAAGGAAATATAGTCACCTCAAAGTCATTATCATTCTCATCTCACTCAAATCCCATAAATGCAAAAAGAGATGATAAGAAAAGGATCTCATGATGAAGCCACACTTTTACAATAAACCCCCTCCACAAAATATTATTTGCAAACGGCAAATAACACCCTCCAACGAAAAATCCGACCGGGAAGGAAAAAGAGAAAACCGGCCGGAACGGAATGCAAACTGGCAACCCCAGAAAACCGATCCCGTAATAAATTACAGGAAAACCCCGCTACTGCAAATACATGCCCGCATTTGTATTCCCACTGAACACAAATGCAAAGAGACAAAACTACACTATCAAATACTAGGATCCGGCTTAAACCAAAGCCGTCTAGTAAAAACCGTCCGATCATGATCCGTGCAATACCGCACGTATCTGATCGAACCCTGCCATATCTCGACCGGCCCGACCGATTTACTGCCTCCCAAGAATTCAAACTCCGGATGGCTAGGAATTCGGAAAATCACCTTCTTTGCCCTGCAATCTATGTGAACGTGAAAGGTGCCAGGAAAATCCATTCCTAACACAACGTCATAACGGCCGATATCGATCACCAAGAAATCCGCAAACAACTTCCGACCGCAAATAACAACAGAATACTCCTTGCATTCCCTACTAGATATAATCCTTCCATTCCCATTGTGTATGTCCCAACTACAAGATAAGGCCGTGTGTGGGATAGAGTGTGCACCAATAAATCTGGATGACATAAAACAATAGGATGCACCAGAATCGAATAATACTAATGCGGGAAAACTACAAACTAATAGAATACCTGTAACCACATCCTCTGAACCTTTTGCCTCTTCAGCCGTCAGGGTGAAGGCCCGTCCCTGATTAGGCACCTGAGTAATCTGTTTCTGTCCATACGCCTGCTTTCTGTGGTGCCTTATGAGCATCGCCATTCAACTGTAACCTCGAGGGACAATTGTTGACCTGATGGTCAGTAGCTCCGGAAATCAAGCACCGTCCAACCCTTCTCCGACATTCTTTCTAAGTATGGCCCGATCGCTGACAATCACAAATCGCATTCTTCTTCTGGGTTGCAACAGAAGGCCTCTTCATCGGAACCGTCCCCTGTCTTCGAATCGGAATATTCCTACACTCTGAAGATCTAGTAAATGCCTGAACTGTCTTCTGTGTCGAAACATTGTGCTGCTGTGTACCCTTTTCTCTCTCCGATAGCTTCTGTTGTTCCCTAGCCGTCGTGAGAACCTGAAACTGCCTAGGAACTGCCACCCTCTCAACTGCTGTAGTTGCAGTCTGTTAGGCCATCCTCAAGCCCTCCTCGAAAACATCAGCATGTCGCTAGTTCAGTTCATTCTGGCACTGTTGGTTCTCCAACATGCCATATATGATCCCCAGTAATACAGCATTATCAGTAGGTGGAGCAGGTTGATTCCTTCTAACCATATATCTGAATTCAAAACATGAACAAGGATCAGTAACGGAAACAAGATTCAATAAAAAACAAGAATTCAATAAACAATGGATTCAAGAATAACAAGACAGTATATATGACAAGACATGTTCCTATAAATCAAGAGTTTCAAGGCCAATGTATTGGATACAATACCCAACTACAAATTGAACCAGGCCCGATTAACCTAAACATATGCTCTGATACCAACAAAACCTTGTCCGCTCCGCTTCCCAATATACGCAAATACAGGAATGTAACAAATCCAGTCATGCTACCTACGGTAAGGAATCATCTTTCCATAATCACATTAAGGCTGTCAATCAGTAATCAAGAACAATAAAAATATATAACTATCACATATCCAATAGGCCACAATAAAACAATAACAATAATAACGAGTCAATAGCCGAAGCAATAAATAATGTTTAAGTCTCGAGATCCAAGAAAATAAGAATAGCGATATCCCAAACATGTCCCTTATGAGGTCACAATAAAATCCAATAAGAATGCAATACTAGAAAAGAAAACTAAATTATAACTAATAAACTATATTAATGGAATGCTCCTCATTGGTCAGCAACCTTCTCGAAATACTTGCGATCCTCTTGTGCTAAAATCAAGGTATCTGGACCATACAAAACCTAGACGTCGGTGCATCGTAAATAACTTACTAATAATTAAAAAAAAAGTGATATAGTATGCCATGTGCAAGAACGAAATGCTATGAGTATAAACAATAAACAATAGTAATGACATGTAATGTCGCAAGCAAGATATAGTGAATCAACCAATCCTGTGTATCCTATGGATCCACGTTGCTAAGTTATCTACCCTACGAGTATTTGAAAACAATTAAGGCAATTCTCACTATAACTCAACAGTATACCGTGTGTAGCCGGTACCACGGTCTCATGACTCTCGGGGCTAAATCCGACATGCACCGCTAGGCAGTAAAACAATATCAATATCTAGACGAATAATGTCGGCATCATCATTTCGGAGCCCGTAGCTCGTATCGACTGATCAGTCTCTAGCAATCAATCCCACTAAGTTACAATTCGGTTTCCATTATTGATTTCCCATTTTCTTCATGTTTCAATTCATGTCAAGTATCACTGGTATGTTACCTAATGCCAACACAATAACAATCAACAATTGCACAGGTCGTGTCAATGGATACAATTTGGTCAATCAATCAATAATAATGAATTTTGGCATTTCGGTAAATATAACAATTCAGGTATAATGTCACGGTAGCAATAATCAATAGTCCATCAATCATGGTTTCATAAAAACAATCAATGGCATGTATATGAATATCATGATCTAGCAATTAACGAACATATAGGCAATCAATTCATGTATACAATCAAGTTCAGGTCAAGTAGCATGTCCAGTCGATGTTAATCGTGTACTCATGAAATAAGTTAACTTGTTAGTTTTATTTCAGTTTTAAATATCGATTTCAGCAATTTGTTCACAAGACGTCAATAGAAGACGTCTGATCAATGTAAACTGACGTCTGGGGAGACGCCTGGCCCACCCCCAAACTCTATTCCAGACGTCTTCCCTACCACAATTTGCATGCCACATGTCTGTAGGAGACGTATGGTCCCTGTAGAAGATGTCTGGGATGACGTCAGTAGTGCAATTCACGTTCTGAAAACAATTACAGAGATGTCTTGTCACTTTAAACAGACGTCAGTAGTTCAATTTTAGTTTCAATAAAGTTCTCATACAGACGTCCGGTGACTATGGGCAGACGTCGGCATGGGATTTTCTTCAACTATTAGATTCTGGAAATTAGGGTTTCGATCTAATTGTTTAATATACTAATTTTAATAAGTATTAATCACGTAAATTTCTCGATTGCAATACAGTAAATTAGTTGATAAATAAGGTGGTAAATTCTTGGGTTAAACACGCATATAAAACCTAGATTATGTTTAATACCACATCACGATTCATCTTGACGTATATTCGATTTCGATTAAACCAACCTATATTAATTACTATTATAATTGTACAGCAAATTAATTTGTCGTACTAGCATGTTAAAGCAAATATTGGATACTTGCCTTCAAACCACGATCTCACGATGCGCCGATGTACACGACCTCTCAATTTGATGTGTTCCTTGTCGATAACCCAAACGCGAAGAAGAAAACAACCATGGTGACAAGACGATCACAACAACGATGTTGATGGAGATGGCCGGCCAGAACTAAGGTTAGGGTTTAGGTTTAGAGAAAATATGGAGAGTAGGGTTTTATTTTATGAATTGTGTGAAATATGAGAGTTGTGAATACTTATATAGTGTAATTATAACATGAGTCGGGTATGCCATTAACCCTATACCCACTAGGACTAAGAATTAAAGATAATCTAAAATATAATTATATGACGTATATCTTTACAATATTTTACCCATAATCTTTCACAATTAATTTATTTTCCATTAAATAAATTTTCATGACCAATAATAACAATAACCAATAAAACCCATGATAATACAAACCAATGCAATTTATCAATAAATCCCATAATACGATAAAATATTATGGCACACAATTCCATCCGTCAATCAAATAATTTTAATCAGCCATAAAATTAATTATCATAAATTTATTCCATCAAATTATCGTAAGGATTAGTTCGGGTGTTACACCAATCATTGTGAAAGTTGAACATAAAGGACCACAGGAAAACAAATGGCAATTTCACATAGAATCACCTGCACTGGTGGCCACCGGAGCTAACTGGAAGCCCTTTTTACTCTCTCCCCTAGCCAATGCTTCCAGGGGCTCATACAAGGAGATACCTGCAAGTAGGAACCCAAAAAATATAGTGAAATGAGAAGAAGTAATTCTGCTTTTGCTGAAACTAAAGATCAAAACAAATGTAGGGACATTTACAGGAGTAACTACAATAAGTCAATAGCGCATCTGTTAATAGTAATTGTAATATAGAAATAAACAAAATATGAAGGTACTAACAATTAGAGTGCATCTTTTACCTTTAACTATTGTTTGTGTCACAACTTTGGGAATTCTGATAGTTTACAAAGTTTAGAAGAATGAAAAAATAATCCCCGTGACTAGAAGGATAGCTGGCATTCATATCGCTGTGTTATCGTTCTCTGCATAAAGGATCATCTTCAATGTTTCATTATTGGTATCGTCCCAATATTTTCTATCAAGTGCCTATGGGTAAGCTATACTTCAAATGGTGCATATTTCAAACATGCATTTTACTTTTTCAAGTGCTAAATGGGTTAGCTTATTACTAACTCTTCCGCAGCGTAATCCACAACATGTGCTTTTTGTTTGACATTGCAAACATATTTCATAGAAATAGGTGAAGAATTTGTATACACTACACTGCTCAAGATGTACACATTAAATTATGCAATCCTTATTTAACTTTTGAGCCAGAGAGGTTATCACAACTTTTCATAAAGTAGAATTTTCAAAATTAAATATCAGGCTTCATGAGAAACATAAAAGGATACCCAGTTTTCCGTAAACTCAATTTCCAAATTTTTTGGCCCATTTCGGATTTTAAGAAATTAATTGCGGGAAATGCAACTGCGAGGTTCTTTTAGAAATAAAAACGCTTGTTTTTAGGTTTTAGTGAACCTGTGTTTGCTTGAAACCAAACAGTACTATGACTCTCCAAATATCATGGATGGTAATATAAATTGCACACCACAGTGCCAGACCATACACATACAAGAAATAATTATATGTATTTAACCTCTTTTCTTTTTTGAAAGGGAAAAAAATATCAATGAAGTGATTAATGCAAAAAATATGAATTGTTTATACGCAGATTATGCCAGAATTTGCACTTAAGAATGAATCCATACATGTGGGCTGCAAATGACTATATCAGTTGGAACAAAATAATTACTAGCTGAGGCCGAGTTATTTGTTAAGAACAAATATACACAAGATCTAGTTAATGTGGAATAAAAAAATGACATTCAAAAATATTAAATTGGATTGAATATTACCTCCAAAATTCTCCTCATGTTTCAAGGTAGCATCATCTTATTCCCAGCATAATGTCAAAAAATAAACAGAATATATCTGAGCTTACACTTTGACAAAGACCTTTCTTGCAAAATGCCCTAATGAATGAATCGAATAAAGAATGATGGAGAACAAATCCTCGTCCCAGCATCTCCTCAAACAAGTTTAGTAGTTCCTTGTTTTTCCCATCCTTTACCAACCACCGTATCGGACGAGTAATCAAACAAACTGAAAACCCTTTTCCGATAGATTCAAGAAAACAGCTAACAGCTTCTTGAAACCTTTTTTCTCGACAAAGGCTATCAATCATGATACTATGAGTAAATTCATTAAGGGTAATATTCTCCCCAACCAAGTTAAATAGTTGGTGAACTTCACTAAACTCACTTGCCCTGTTAAAACCCAAGAGCAGCGTGTTAAATGCCACAACATCAGCTTCAAAACCCATACTATAAAAAATATATTTAGCTTCCGCTAGCATCTTTTTCTTACAAAGGCTATGAATTATTATAGTGTATGTACAAATATCCAGCATCCCTCTCTTCAACATAGAGGCCAGAAGCTTAAGCAACGCCATCCAGCTACCATTTTGACAAAGTCTGCTCACCAATGTGTTATAAAAGAACACATCAACATCCCAACTCAACAAACTCACAACTTTCCACAAATTCTCGTCACTCAAATCACAAGACAAGCAATCAAAAAGTATATGCAAAGTCTCCATTGTCGGACCCAACCCCCGTTCGCTCATAACATCCAACATCCTAAAAGCCTCATCAACCCTCCCAAACTTACAAAGTCCATTCATATAAACATTATACGTAACCTCATTCGGCTTCCACCCTTTCAATTCACTCTCCCCCAAAACTTTCTCCACCTCTTCAAAATCTCCTCTTTTACACAACGCGTTGATCAAAATTGTACACGTCACAGTATCAGGAGCACACCCAAAACTCCCCATTTGATCAACCACCCCCTTCGCCTCATCGATCCTCCCCTCATTACAATACCCAAGAACAATTGAAGTATAACATCGAACAGTTGGCGGGTAATTCTCCTCCTCCATCTTATCCAAAACACCCCAAGCCTCCTCAATCCTACCGACCCTACAAAGCCCTGAAATCAAAGTGGAATACGTAATCACATCCGGCTTACACCCACACTTAACCATAGTCCCCAGAACAGCATAAGCCGCTTCCGAATCCATTTCCAATAAAAATTGAATCTTTATCAGAATCGAATAGGATGAGTTTGTGAGACCAATACCAGTGTGATTCCTCAAGTGATCGAAAGCGGCTCGAGCCTGAGAGCGGCATCTGGCGACTATGAAGGCGTTGATGAGGGTGTTGAAGAAGAAGACACTGGAGGTTAGCTTGGGGAAATGGTCGGCGAGGTCGAGAAGTTCGTCGGCGTTGCCGACACGGGAAAGGGGTTTTAGGGGTTTGGGGTCGCCAGAGATGGGCGGAGAGCGGCGGCGATAGGCGGCGGCGATGAGCTTGGAGAGGTTGTCGGTAGAGGAGAGGTTTGTTAGGGTTCTGCGGAGGTGGCGAGGTCGAGGCCATGGCATGGAGAGAGGGAGAGCATTAGGGTTTCTATGGTTTTTTTAGGGTTTAAGACAAGTTCGTTTGGTTGCTGTTGGTACTTGTGGTGATGGATCTTTCGGTTTGGGGATCCGATAGCTTGTTGGATCTTTGACGATCCGAACCCGATTACATAATCAATTTCGTGTGGCCTACTTCATTACGTTGGACTAACTATAGATGTTTATTCATAGAACAAAAAATTCATGGCATATGCATAAGGGTGAAAAATGATCTCTTTGATTGTTTTTCCTTTCCAATGCAATACAAGCTATATAGAGCAGCCGGATTAGCTTAAAATCTCTTTGTATATATGGTACGGAAATCATACGCGTAAAAACATAAATTTGCATCTTTTACGGTTCGACTTCAAAATTTCTAATGGATAATGGGGCATTTGTGACAATATGTTGTTGATAAGCAAACATATGGATTTGGTACTTTATATCCAAATGTTACTTTACATATTGGGTTTGGATTTCAAAAAGAACACAAGATTTCTTTTTTGATACCATTGTGTATGAATAGATCCTCTTATGAACCCATTTTCCTAACCGCGCTATTAACAATTAACAATTGAAGGAACTCTGTTTCATGGCCTCTTTAGAATGAATATAAACTACAAAATAAAGAATGGTTTAGTTAAAAATTACAAAAACTTTTTTTATTTTCTTTTAAGAAAGTATTTTTAGAATATTAATTTTATAGTATTTTTTTATTTTTAAGAGAGTGGTTCTGGGAAGATTACAATTGATTTTAGTTTGTGTTGTTTACTTTGGCAATTTTAGATTTTATTCCCTTTTTAAATATTTGAGTCATGTAGAGTCCTAAAAGGTTTAAGAATGTTTTGAAAGCTACAGAATAGTCCAATTATAATGTTTTCAATCCAAACTTTGATTTCTGAATGTATTATTTTGACGTATCTTAGTTTTGTATTGTTTGTGTAGAGTGAGCACCTACAGCGAATTAATTTGTCGTACTAGCATGTTAAAGCAAATATTGGATGCTTGCCTTCAAACCACGATCTCACGATGCGCCGATGTACACGACCTCTCAATTTGATGTGTTCCTTGTCGATAACCCAAACGCGAAGAAGAAAACAACCATGGTGACAAGACGATCACAACAACGATGTTGATGGAGATGGCCGGCCAGAACTAAGGTTAGGGTTTAGGTTTAGAGAAAATATGGAGAGTAGGGTTTTATTTTATGAATTGTGTGAAATATGAGAGTTGTGAATACTTATATAGTGTAATTATAACATGAGTCGGGTATGCCATTAACCCTATACCCACTAGGACTAAGAATTAAAGATAATCTAAAATATAATTATATGACATATATCTTTACAATATTTTACCCATAATCTTTCACAATTAATTTATTTTCCATTAAATAAATTTTCATGACCAATAATAACAATAACCAATAAAACCCATGATAATACAAACCAATGCAATTTATCAATAAATCCCATAATACGATAAAATATTATGGCATACAATTCCATCCGTCAATCAAATAATTTTAATCAGCCATAAAATTAATTATCATAAATTTATTCCATCAAATTATCGTAAGGATTAGTTCGGGTGTTGCACCAATCATTGTGAAAGTTGAACATAAAGGACCACAGGAAAACAAATGGCAATTTCACATAGAATCACCTGCACTGGTGACCACCGGAGCTAACTGGAAGCCCTTTTTTCTCTCTCCCCTAGCCAATGCTTCCAGGGGCTCATACAAGGAGATACCTGCAAGTAGGAACCCAAAAAATATAGTGAAATGAGAAGAAGTAATTCTGCTTTTGCTGAAACTAAAGATCAAAACAAATGTAGGGACATTTACAGGAGTAACTACAATAAGTCAATAGCGCATCTGTTAATAGTAATTGTAATATAGAAATAAACAAAATATGAAGGTACTAACATTTAGAGTGCATCTTTTACCTTTAACTATTGTTTGTGTCACAACTTTGGGAATTCTGATAGTTTACAAAGTTTAGAAGAATGAAAAAATAATCCCCGTGACTAGAAGGATAGCTGGCATTCATATCGCTGTGTTATCGTTCTCTGCATAAAGGATCATCTTCAATGTTTCATTATTGGTATCGTCGCAATATTTTCTATCAAGTGCCTATGGGTAAGCTATACTTCAAATGGTGCATATTTCAAACATGCATTTTACTTTTTCAAGTGCTAAATGGATTAGCTTATTACTAACTCTTCCGCAGCGTAATCCACAACATGTGCTTTTTGTTTGACATTGCAAACATATTTCATAGAAATAGGTGAAGAATTTGTATACACTACACTGCTCAAGATGTACACATTAAATTATGCAATCCTTATTTAACTTTTGAGCCAGAGAGGTTATCACAACTTTTCATAAAGTAGAATTTTCAAAATTAAATATCAGGCTTTATGAGAAACATAAAAGGATACCCAGTTTTCCGTAAACTCAATTTCCAAATTTTTTGGCCCATTTCGGATTTTAGGAAATTAATTGCGGGAAATGCAACTGCGAGGTTCTTTTAGAAATAAAAACGCTTGTTTTTAGGTTTTAGTGAACCTGTGTTTGCTTGAAACCAAACAGTACTATGACTCTCCAAATATCATGGATGGTAATATAAATTGCACACCACAGTGCCAGACCATACACATACAAGAAATAATTATATGTATTTAACCTCTTTTCTTTTTTGAAAGGAAAAAAAATATCAATGAAGTGATTAATGCAAAAAATATGAATTGTTTATACGCAGATTATGCCAGAATTTGCACTTAAGAATGAATCCATACATGTGGGCTGCAAATGACTATATCAGTTGGAACAAAATAATTACTAGCTGAGGCCGAGTTATTTGTTAAGAACAAATATACACAAGATCTAGTTAATGTGGAATAAAAAAATGACATTCAAAAATATTAAATTGGATTGAATATTACCTCCAAAATTCTCCTCATGTTTCAAGGTAGCATCATCTTATTCCCAGCATAATGTCAAAAAATAAACAGAATATATCTGAGCTTACACTTTGACAAAGACCTTTCTTGCAAAATGCCCTAATGAATGAATCGAATAAAGAATGATGGAGAACAAATCCTCGTCCCAGCATCTCCTCAAACAAGTTTAGTAGTTCCTTGTTTTTCCCATCCTTTACCAACCACCGTATCGGACGAGTAATCAAACAAACTGAAAACCCTTTTCCGATAGATTCAAGAAAACAGCTAACAGCTTCTTGAAACCTTTTTTCTCGACAAAGGCTATCAATCATGATACTATGAGTAAATTCATTAAGGGTAATATTCTCCCCAACCAAGTTAAATAGTTGGTGAACTTCACTAAACTCACTTGCCCTGTTAAAACCCAAGAGCAGCGTGTTAAATGCCACAACATCAGCTTCAAAACCCATACTATAAAAAATATATTTAGCTTCCGCTAGCATCTTTTTCTTACAAAGGCTATGAATTATTATAGTGTATGTACAAATATCCAGCATCCCTCTCTTCAACATAGAGGCCAGAAGCTTAAGCAACGCCATCCAGCTACCATTTTGACAAAGTCTGCTCACCAATGTGTTATAAAAGAACACATCAACATCCCAACTCAACAAACTCACAACTTTCCACAAATTCTCGTCACTCAAATCACAAGACAAGCAATCAAAAAGTATATGCAAAGTCTCCATTGTCGGACCCAACCCCCGTTCGCTCATAACATCCAACATCCTAAAAGCCTCATCAACCCTCCCAAACTTACAAAGTCCATTCATATAAACATTATACGTAACCTCATTCGGCTTCCACCCTTTCAATTCACTCTCCCCCAAAACTTTCTCCACCTCTTCAAAATCTCCTCTTTTACACAACGCGTTGATCAAAATTGTACACGTCACAGTATCAGGAGCACACCCAAAACTCCCCATTTGATCAACCACCCCCTTCGCCTCATCGATCCTCCCCTCATTACAATACCCAAGAACAATTGAAGTATAACATCGAACGGTTGGCGGGCAATTCTCCTCCTCCATCTTATCCAAAACACCCCAAGCCTCCTCAATCCTACCGACCCTACAAAGCCCTGAAATCAAAGTGGAATACGTAATCACATCCGGCTTACACCCACACTTAACCATAGTCCCCAGAACAGCATAAGCCGCTTCCGAATCCATTTCCAATAAAAATTGAATCTTTATCAGAATCGAATAGGATGAATTTGTGAGACCAATACCAGTGTGATTCCTCAAGTGATCGAAAGCGGCTCGAGCCTGAGAGCGGCATCTGGCGACTATGAAGGCGTTGATGAGGGTGTTGAAGAAGAAGACGCTGGAGGTTAGCTTGGGGAAATGGTCGGCGAGGTCGAGAAGTTCGTCGGCGTTGCCGACACGGGAAAGGGGTTTTAGGGGTTTGGGGTCGTCAGAGATGGGCGGAGAGCGGCGGCGATAGGCGGCGGCGATGAGCTTGGAGAGGTTGTCGGTAGAGGAGAGGTTTGTTAGGGTTCTGCGGAGGTGGCGAGGTCGAGGCCATGGCATGGAGAGAGGGAGAGCATTAGGGTTTCTATGGTTTTTTTAGGGTTTAAGACAAGTTCGTTTGGTTGCTGTTGGTACTTGTGGTGATGGATCTTTCGGTTTGGGGATCCGATAGCTTGTTGGATCTTTGACGATCCGAACCCGATTACATAATCAATTTCGTGTGGCCTACTTCATTACGTTGGACTAACTATAGATGTTTATTCATAGAACAAAAAATTCATGGCATATGCATAAGGGTGAAAATGATCTCTTTGATTGTTTTTCCTTTCCAATGCAATACAAGCTATATAGAGCAGCCGGATTAGCTTAAAATCTCTTTGTATATATGGTACGGAAATCATACGCGTAAAAACATAAATTTGCATCTTTTACGGTTCGACTTCAAAATTTCTAATGGATAATGGGGCATTTGTGACAATATGTTGTTGATAAGCAAACATATGGATTTGGTACTTTATATCCAAATGTTACTTTACATATTGGGTTTGGATTTCAAAAAGAACACAAGATTTCTTTTTTGATACCATTGTGTATGAATAGATCCTCTTATGAACCCATTTTCCTAACCGCGCTATTAACAATTAACAATTGAAGGAACTCTGTTTCATGGCCTCTTTAGAATGAATATAAACTACAAAATAAAGAATGGTTTAGTTAAAAATTACAACAACTTTTTTTATTTTCTTTTAAGAAAGTATTTTTAGAATATTAATTTTATAGTATTTTTTTATTTTTAAGAGAGTGGTTCTGGGAAGATTACAATTGATTTTAGTTTGTGTTGTTTACTTTGGCAATTTTAGATTTTATTCCCTTTTTAAATATTTGAGTCATGTAGAGTCCTAAAAGGTTTAAGAATGTTTTGAAAGCTACAGAATAGTCCAATTATAATGTTTTCAATCCAAACTTTGATTTCTGAATGTATTATTTTGACGTATCTTAGTTTTGTATTGTTTGTGTAGAGTGAGCACCTACAGCGAATTAATTTGTCGTACTGGCATGTTAAAGCAAATATTGGATACTTGCCTTCAAACCACGATCTCACGATGCGCCGATGTACACGACCTCTCAATTTGATGTGTTCCTTGTCGATAACCCAAACGCGAAGAAGAAAACAACCATGGTGACAAGACGATCACAACAACGATGTTGATGGAGATGGCCGGCCAGAACTAAGGTTAGGGTTTAGGTTTAGAGAAAATATGGAGAGTAGGGTTTTATTTTATGAATTGTGTGAAATATGAGAGTTGTGAATACTTATATAGTGTAATTATAACATGAGTCGGGTATGCCATTAACCCTATACCCACTAGGACTAAGAATTAAAGATAATCTAAAATATAATTATATGACATATATCTTTACAATATTTTACCCATAATCTTTCACAATTAATTTATTTTCCATTAAATAAATTTTCATGACCAATAATAACAATAACCAATAAAACCCATGATAATACAAACCAATGCAATTTATCAATAAATCCCATAATACGATAAAATATTATGGCACACAATTCCATCCGTCGATCAAATAATTTTAATCAGCCATAAAATAAATTATCATAAATTTATTCCATCAAATTATCGTAAGGATTAGTTCGGGTGTTACACCAATCATTGTGAAAGTTGAACATAAAGGACCACAGGAAAACAAATGGCAATTTCACATAGAATCACCTGCACTGGTGACCACCGGAGCTAACTGGAAGCCCTTTTTTCTCTCTCCCCTAGCCAATGCTTCCAGGGGCTCATACAAGGAGATACCTGCAAGTAGGAACCCAAAAAATATAGTGAAATGAGAAGAAGTAATTCTGCTTTTGCTGAAACTAAAGATCAAAACAAATGTAGGGACATTTACAGGAGTAACTACAATAAGTCAATAGCGCATCTGTTAATAGTAATTGTAATATAGAAATAAACAAAATATGAAGGTACTAACATTTAGAGTGCATCTTTTACCTTTAACTATTGTTTGTGTCACAACTTTGGGAATTCTGATAGTTTACAAAGTTTAGAAGAATGAAAAAATAATCCCCGTGACTAGAAGGATAGCTGGCATTCATATCGCTGTGTTATCGTTCTCTGCATAAAGGATCATCTTCAATGTTTCATTATTGGTATCGTCCCAATATTTTCTATCAAGTGCCTATGGGTAAGCTATACTTCAAATGGTGCATATTTCAAACATGCATTTTACTTTTTCAAGTGCTAAATGGATTAGCTTATTACTAACTCTTCCGCAGCGTAATCCACAACATGTGCTTTTTGTTTGACATTGCAAACATATTTCATAGAAATAGGTGAAGAATTTGTATACACTACACTGCTCAAGATGTACACATTAAATTATGCAATCCTTATTTAACTTTTGAGCCAGAGAGGTTATCACAACTTTTCATAAAGTAGAATTTTCAAAATTAAATATCAGGCTTTATGAGAAACATAAAAGGATACCCAGTTTTCCGTAAACTCAATTTCCAAATTTTTTGGCCCATTTCGGATTTTAAGAAATTAATTGCGGGAAATGCAACTGCGAGGTTCTTTTAGAAATAAAAACGCTTGTTTTTAGGTTTTAGTGAACCTGTGTTTGCTTGAAACCAAACAGTACTATGACTCTCCAAATATCATGGATGGTAATATAAATTGCACACCACAGTGCCAGACTATACACATACAAGAAATAATTATATGTATTTAACCTCTTTTCTTTTTTGAAAGGAAAAAAAATATCAATGAAGTGATTAATGCAAAAAATATGAATTGTTTATACGCAGATTATGCCAGAATTTGCACTTAAGAATGAATCCATACATGTGGGCTGCAAATGCCTATATCAGTTGGAACAAAATAATTACTAGCTGAGGCCGAGTTATTTGTTAAGAACAAATATACACAAGATCTAGTTAATGTGGAATAAAAAAAATGACATTCAAAAATATTAAATTGGATTGAATATTACCTCCAAAATTCTCCTCATGTTTCAAGGTAGCATCATCTTATTCCCAGCATAATGTCAAAAAATAAATAGAATATATCTGAGCTTACACTTTGACAAAGACCTTTCTTGCAAAATGCCCTAATGAATGAATCGAATAAAGAATGATGGAGAACAAATCCTCGTCCCAGCATCTCCTCAAACAAGTTTAGTAGTTCCTTGTTTTTCCCATCCTTTACCAACCACCGTATCGGACGAGTAATCAAACAAACTGAAAACCCTTTTCCGATAGATTCAAGAAAACAGCTAACAGCTTCTTGAAACCTTTTTTCTCGACAAAGGCTATCAATCATGATACTATGAGTAAATTCATTAAGGGTAATATTCTCCCCAACCAAGTTAAATAGTTGGTGAACTTCACTAAACTCACTTGCCCTGTTAAAACCCAAGAGCAGCGTGTTAAATGCCACAACATCAGCTTCAAAACCCATACTATAAAAAATATATTTAGCTTCCGCTAGCATCTTTTTCTTACAAAGGCTATGAATTATTATAGTGTATGTACAAATATCCAGCATCCCTCTCTTCAACATAGAGGCCAGAAGCTTAAGCAACGCCATCCAGCTACCATTTTGACAAAGTCTGCTCACCAATGTGTTATAAAAGAACACATCAACATCCCAACTCAACAAACTCACAACTTTCCACAAATTCTCGTCACTCAAATCACAAGACAAGCAATCAAAAAGTATATGCAAAGTCTCCATTGTCGGACCCAACCCCCGTTCGCTCATAACATCCAACATCCTAAAAGCCTCATCAACCCTCCCAAACTTACAAAGTCCATTCATATAAACATTATACGTAACCTCATTCGGCTTCCACCCTTTCAATTCACTCTCCCCCAAAACTTTCTCCACCTCTTCAAAATCTCCTCTTTTACACAACGCGTTGATCAAAATTGTACACGTCACAGTATCAGGAGCACACCCAAAACTCCCCATTTGATCAACCACCCCCTTCGCCTCATCGATCCTCCCTTCATTACAATACCCAAGAACAATTGAAGTATAACATCGAACGGTTGGCGGGCAATTCTCCTCCTCCATCTTATCCAAAACACCCCAAGCCTCCTCAATCCTACCGACCCTACAAAGCCCTGAAATCAAAGTGGAATACGTAATCACATCCGGCTTACACCCACACTTAACCATAGTCCCCAGAACAGCATAAGCCGCTTCCGAATCCATTTCCAATAAAAATTGAATCTTTATCAGAATCGAATAGGATGAGTTTGTGAGACCAATACCAGTGTGATTCCTCAAGTGATCGAAAGCGGCTCGAGCCTGAGAGCGGCATCTGGCGACTATGAAGGCGTTGATGAGGGTGTTGAAGAAGAAGACACTGGAGGTTAGCTTGGGGAAATGGTCGGCGAGGTCGAGAAGTTCGTCGGCGTTGCCGACACGGGAAAGGGGTTTTAGGGGTTTGGGGTCGCCAGAGATGGGCGGAGAGCGGCGGCGATAGGCGGCGGCGATGAGCTTGGAGAGGTTGTCGGTAGAGGAGAGGTTTGTTAGGGTTCTGCGGAGGTGGCGAGGTCGAGGCCATGGCATGGAGAGAGGGAGAGCATTAGGGTTTCTATGGTTTTTTTAGGGTTTAAGACAAGTTCGTTTGGTTGCTGTTGGTACTTGTGGTGATGGATCTTTCGGTTTGGGGATCCGATAGCTTGTTGGATCTTTGACGATCCGAACCCGATTACATAATCAATTTCGTGTGGCCTACTTCATTACGTTGGACTAACTATAGATGTTTATTCATAGAACAAAAAATTCATGGCATATGCATAAGGGTGAAAAATGATCTCTTTGATTGTTTTTCCTTTCCAATGCAATACAAGCTATATAGAGCAGCCGGATTAGCTTAAAATCTCTTTGTATATATGGTACGGAAATCATACGCGTAAAAACATAAATTTGCATCTTTTACGGTTCGACTTCAAAATTTCTAATGGATAATGGGGCATTTGTGACAATATGTTGTTGATAAGCAAACATATGGATTTGGTACTTTATATCTTTGTATATATGGTACGGAAATCATACGCGTAAAAACATAAATTTGCATCTTTTACGGTTCGACTTCAAAATTTCTAATGGATAATGGGGCATTTGTGACAATATGTTGTTGATAAGAAAACATATGGATTTGGTACTTTATATCCAATTGTTACTTTACATATTGGGTTTGGATTTCAAAAAGAACACAAGATTTCTTTTTTGATACCATTGTGTATGAATAGATCCTCTTATGAACCCATTTTCCTAACCGCGCTATTAACAATTAACAATTGAAGGAACTCTGTTTCATGGCCTCTTTAGAATGAATATAAACTACAAAATAAAGAATGGTTTAGTTAAAAATTACAACAACTTTTTTTATTTTCTTTTAAGAAAGTATTTTTAGAATATTAATTTTATAGTATTTTTTTATTTTTAAGAGAGTGGTTCTGGGAAGATTACAATTGATTTTAGTTTGTGTTGTTTACTTTGGCAATTTTAGATTTTATTCCCTTTTTAAATATTTGAGTCATGTAGAGTCCTAAAAGGTTTAAGAATGTTTTGAAAGCTACAGAATAGTCCAATTATAATGTTTTCAATCCAAACTTTGATTTCTGAATGTATTATTTTGACGTATCTTAGTTTTGTATTGTTTGTGTAGAGTGAGCACCTATTGCGAGTAAGCATAATGGATACATGTAATCCTTAGTCTTATTGACAAGAAAAATACTTAATCTACCGACTTGTAATTTCTATCAAACTCTATGCAAAAAATAAACACCTTAGGCCCAATGCTTGGCACTTATATCTAGATGTTGTGGGTCCCACTATTTTATTTCTTGGATAGATTTGGATAGGATTTCAAACCGGCAAGATGAAAATATTAAAGAAAAGAAATGGAGAGTCATCATTACTTGCAAAACAATCCGAGGTAGACTTGATGGGCATTCTATCTTTAAGTCTAGAGTCGCATTAATTTCTGAAAACAGACATAGAGGGGGGTTGAATAAGGCTATATGGCAAATGTTAGGAATTTGTATGCCGTAGAGGCCATTATTGTATATTATAGTGGATCCTTGGATATATATATATAAAGGACTTTCTTGCTCGACATGATAGTATACTATTTGGTTGCTCTTTATCTTAACATGTACACTTGTTTTAGTTTACTGTCTCTTTGATACATGTTGATAAAGCTCTTAGGATGTTGGCTTGACTACCAGGACTATTGCCACTTACCGGCAATGAACCTAGGTTCATCAAAAAAAATCTCCTCTTTTTTCTCTTTTGTTAGGACCGTACACAGCGGTCGCGGTTTCAAAGAAATTCCCATGTACCGTACACAGCGGTCATAGTATCAGTATGAAGTTAATGATATCACATATTTCCTTTTTAACTTTAGCAATACTTTGACGTAATATGCGCTCTAGACAATGATAGCGGGGAAAAAAGAGAGGGAGAAAGGACATTGGATTGAATTAAGACCTTGTATGAAAGACAGCCCCAATTTCCTAGCTTTGTTGCCTTCCTACTTCTCTTAGGCATTGCATTGCAAAACCCCAACCTTGCTATGACGGCGTAACTTTCACCATCTGGTGTCGTGAGTGTATTGATTGTCCTGGTCCTAACATTTTGGGTCAAAAGTTGAATGAGGGTTTGTCCAGTGCATTTTCCAATGTGCGTGATATAAAGTGCATGTGGTCATGCCTAACGCTCAATTGTTCAAAGAAAATTTCCAATTGGTTTACTTGAATGCATGCGAAAATTGTCCAGTAAATGATGTTAGCTTATGGTTTTTCATTGTATATCATTATCCATTCTCATTTTGTTTTGATGATAGCTAAAACATGAATAGTTTTTTGGTGTCACATGTTTTATCTTGTTTATACTATCGACACCAAACTTATATATACGTGTTCATTAGCTTGCATATAGTAGAACTTGTATATATCGAATAGTATATTAATATCTCATACTTTACATTTGTTATATACTTTAATATTGATATATTATTCGTATTCATTGTTTTGATGTTCAAAATATGAACACTTGTTTATGATGTCATATTCCGTTATCTTGCCTATTTGATTGGCATCATAAATATGTATACACACGTGTGTTCATTATCTTGGTTTTCATATATATATATATATATATATATATATATATATATATATATATATATATATATATACATCTCATGCCTTGCATTTGATTCATGTCTTAATATTGATGTGCTATTCTGTTTCATAGCTTTGTGATATCGAAACTATGAATGTTCATATACTTGTGTTCATTAATTTTTTACATTTCATAACATTGCATATGATGAGCTTGATTTATGAGATTATGTTTCAGGATATCTCGAGACGAAGCTCTATAATGGAGGATGGAGAAAATTGAGCTTAAACGACATATCTAATGGAGGTTAGAGGATACGGATGAGGGCTTCTCAAATTGTAATATTCAAGCTTCATGAAGCTAAGAAGCCGAAGTCCAAGTTTGAGACGTCAAGAGTCAAGTCCAATATTTGAATATCAAGATCGACTTCAAATCGCTCGTGAGTGGCGAAGTTCAAGCGAAGCGAAGCGCCAAAGTTCGAGAGCTCAAGATCGAAGAGTCAAAGATTCAAGATTCGAAAAATTGCGACATTGACATAGGAATCTTTGCAGGTACTCTATAGATTATGGACAATATCAATTAGTGCTCTTGAACACTTACACATACATGCACAAATGTTTTACATTGCATATATATCGAGGGTTTTGGTTTTAAAGTTGTAATCTATAATAAAACCCTAAATATATATTTTCTGTGCATGCTCAGACGTCTGATGCCTTGAGACATTGACATCTGCTGAAGGTTTTTCAAAACAGACTTTTTGTTCTTCAGTCTGCACTCATTGCTTCAGACGTCTAAGATCTCTCTGCTTTTTATCTGCATTATTTTTTAATGAGAGACAAACGTCTGATGCATGGTATTCGGATGTCTGATGAAGGTTTTGAAAATTGGTATTTTAAAACACAGAGATAAACTAGACGTCTGACGTTCAAAATGAAGACATCTGATGATATTTTTGGAAAATGGATTTTTGTTCTTCAGACGTCTGAATATTGTACATCAGACGCCTGCCTTCTCTCTGGACATCATTGCTATTTCTAACAGAGAAGGGCCAGACGTCTGATGCCTATAACTTAGACGTCTATGGCCGAAAGATTTTTAAAAATGTTAACCGTTTATAGCTATTGGGATTTTCATCGCATATACTCCAGACATTTGGACTTTCTTCATCAGACGTCTGTCGATATTTAATTTCTGTCGTCCCCACCAATAATGGCTAGTTTTTTATTGGGGGTATAAATATGTTTTGCCTTGGATTTTTCAGCTCTAACCACTTGAGCATTTTAACTTGCAGATTCCAAAAGTGAACTTGAAAATAAAATCTCATCTCTTGTGAGAGTAAAAAAGTTTTTCATTTGATTATCCAAATCACTCTTACACATAAAAGAATCAAGAGTTTCTATTTGCATATCCATACTTCTTGAGTATGAGAGAGCTTTGAGAGAAACACTCGAGTGTATTAAGCTTGTAATTTTCCTCTCCTTTTTTTTGTATGAGGACTCTTGAGTGCAAAGGTGTCTTTGTAAGAGTGAAGAGTGAGCTTGTAAAGAGAAGAGTCACTCGTGTGTCGAATGACGGTTGTTGTTCGTAGTGGTAAGCAACGTGTAGGTAGAAATTACAATTATCGGTGGACTAGGGAGGAGACGTGAGAAGATAAAGGGAACGGGCTTGCAGGCCTAAAGAAAGTGGACTAGAGACCGAGACGTTATCGGTGGCCGAACCACTATAAAAGAGCTTGTGTTTGAGTTTGCAATTTCTCTTTTGCTTGTCATTTATATTCATAGATAGAAATTACATGCTATATCTCTATTTCTATTTTTGCTTATTGCTCTTGCTTGCTATATACTCATTGTGCTTGTTTGATGCTTATGTTTCACAATTGTAGTTGTGCTTAGCTACTCATCTATATTGGTTTATCTTTTGCCTAACTTTGCAATTGTGAACTCGATTAGCAAGTGTTTAGAATTTTTAATTTGGGTATATTGATTGCATAGTCCTATTCACCTCCCCCCCCCCGACTATTTTCAAATGATTGTGTGCGTACATGCAGAAATAAGTTTAGGCATACATAGTCTAGGCATGTAGTTGACTCAGGTTATTAATGACGTACCCAAATCGAAATTGGTGCCAGTTTCAGAGTTTCACCCAATTTCCTATTAAGTAATTGTTCTGGTTACACCCAAGTCCTCTACATCACTCAGATTTGATGCCCCATTCATATATCAATATATTTTTAATCTTCTAGAAAATAAATTTAACGGCTAATGGTGCTAACCAAATTCAAAAGGAAAGATAAAGATACCATATTTTAGGATTAGCCCCCAATACTTATTTCTTGACAATTACAATATTAATTTTCTGAAACAGTGATGCTTTCTAACGAGCCAATTATAAGGGGTTTATGCACAGGCACGGTAATCAGATAGAGTATTCCATCATATCATATCAAGAAATAGAAAAATAGAAAAAACCATTATCATTAGATAAGTATTACTTGCATATACCAGTTTATCAAGTCAAATATAAAAGCTTTTCAATATCAATTACACTCTCCAAATGTCATGTCTAATTTAGTTGTTGGCTAATACAAGATAAATTGAACCTAAATTTCCAGATATATATACCGAGTTGGGTTGGGATTGGCTCAGGTATGCATAAGCTTTCTATGAGTCGAATTCGCATCCAATTTGCATTTAGTTCTCATGCATCAATACCTAACCTGAAAATACGTTTCTAATTCAAACCGGACCATGAGTGGTTTTGGACCAATATTGGATCGGATAGTGTCAGGCAAAACGAGTAAAATTTCCAGACCTAGTCACTCAACCGCTCAATATGATAAATAACTTTCAGGTTTGTACCACAACTAATGAAGTATATCACCTTTATCAAGGCATCAAGTAAGATTTGTCATCACATCACTGATGAAGTACATGATTACCGCAGTTGTTGATTTTAAAAGTTCAGGGTATAAAATAATGCAAAAGGGTTCTCAATTTGTCGAATTGTCATGTCTAATTTATTTGTTGGCTAATACAAGATAAATTGAACCTAAATTTCCAGATATATATACCGAGTTGGGTTGGGATTGGCTCAGGTATGCATAAGCTTTCTATGAGTCGAATTCGCATCCAATTTGCATTTAGTTCTCATGGATCAATACCTAACCTGAAAATGTTAGGAATTAGTCAAATAAAATCCCATTAAGGGAGGAATTGTTAGGAATTAGTTAAATAAAATCCCATTTTATTTGGGACTCCTTGCTTTAGAATAGGTCTTCATTAGTTGGAAGATCCCTTATTTGTGGTATTTTCTGTTTTGATGTAAATGGCTATTTAATGGCCTAAATGCTTTCCATTCTATAGATGATTTTCCTCTCAAATTTCTTTGTGTTCTTTATCATTTGGTATCAGAGCCAGGTCAAGAGGCTTTGTAGAAGCAGCAGTCTTCTAAGGATTTAAGCAGAGGCAATGACTACAGAAGGTGCTTTTGTTCAACCAGCAGTGCCGAGGTTCGATGGTCACTACAGTCATTGGGGGATGCTTATGGAAAATTTTCTCCGATCAAAGGAATACTGGGATGTGGTGGAGAATGGAGTTTCTGCAGCAGCAGAAGGTGCATCTGAGGTGCAAAGGAAAAACTATGAAGAGCAGAAATTGAAGGATCTCAAAGCTAAGAACTATCTGTTTCAGGCTTTAGATCGTACTATTCTGGAAACAATCGTTAACAAAGACACATCAAAGAGTATCTGGGATTCTATGAAGCAGAAATATCAAGGAACAACACGAGTAAAGCGTGCTCACCTACAGGCATTGCGAAAGGAGTTTGAAATGGCTCACATGAAAGAAGGAGAATCTGTGGACGAGTACTTTGCTCGTATTCTTGTCATTACTAACAAGATGAAAGCAAATGGTGAAGATTTGAAAGAAGTTGCTGTTGTGGAAAAGATTCTAAGGTCAATGATTCCAAAGTTTAATTATGTTGTGTGTTCTATTGAAGAATCCAAGGATACGAGTGTGCTTTCCATTGACGAATTGCAAAGCAGTTTACTTGTGCATGAGCAACGCATGAGTAATACTGTACAGGAAGAACATGCACTGAAGGTGACACATGGGAGCCAATATTCTGGACGAGGACGAGGACGTGGGAACTCTGGAGGTAGAGGCCGTGGAAGAGGCAGACAGAGTTTTGAAAAGGCAACAGTGGAATGTTATGCTTGTCACAGGCTTGGGCATTATCAATGGGAATGTAAGAGTAGAGTTGCAAATTTTGCAGAAAGTGAAGTAGAGAGTGAAGAACACATGCGGTTGATGGCTTATGTTGAAGAAAAGGAGCAAAAAACAACAGACATGTGGTTTTTGGACTCTGGGTGCAGTAATCACATGTGTGGAAAAAGAGAATATTTTTCCGAGTTTGATGAACAATTCTCTGATTCAGTGAAGTTGGGAAATAATTCAAACATGGTGGTTCATGGGAAAGGCAACATTCGACTTCAAATCAATGGAGTTGTCAGCATTATCTCAGGAGTTTTTTATGTTCCAGAACTAAAGAACAACTTGTTAAGCTTGGGACAGTTGCAAGAGAAGGGTCTAAGCATTTTGTTTCAACAAGGGCAGTGCAAAATATATCATCCTGACAAAGGTTTGATTATGAAATTAAATATGTCTGCAAATCGAATGTTTATCTTGCATGCCATCACTTTGCCTGCAGCACCCACTTGCTTTAACACGGTTACAGAAGATGTGGCGCAACTCTGGCATTGCAGGTTTGGGCACTTAAGCTTCAAAGGCTTACAAATACTGCAACAAAAACAAATGGTGGAAGGTTTACCATTGCTTAAGCCACCCTCAAAGCTGTGCAAAAATTGTCTTGTTGGGAAACAACATCGAGACTCGTTTCCAATGAAGAGTTCCTGGAGAGCATCACAAATTTTGCAGCTTGTTCATGCTGACATTTGCGGACCAATTAAGCCAGCCTCAAACAGCAAGAAAAGGTATCTAATTACTTTCATTGATGATTACAGCCGCAAGACATGGGTTTATTTTTTGGCAGAAAAATCAGAGGCCTTTGCTGTCTTTAAGAGTTTCAAGATACATGTTGAGAAAGCAACAGGTACATCTCTTAAAGGGTTGCGTACGGATCGTGGTGGAGAATTAACATCTCGAGAATTCAACGAGTTTTGCAATGCACATGGATTGCAAAGACAATTGACAGCTGCATATACACCGCAACAAAACGGCGTTGCAGAGCGGAAGAATCGAACCATCATGAATCTTGTCCGTAGTATGCTATCTGAAAAGAAAGTACCCAAAACTTTCTGGCCAGAAGCAGTAAATTGGGCTGTGCATGTTTTAAATCGCAGTCCAACACTAGCCGTGAAGGACAAAACACCTGAAGAAGCCTGGAGCGGAATCAAGCCAACAGTCCAACATTTCAGAATCTTTGGTTGTGTCTCATATGCTCATGTACCTGATAAATTGAGATCCAAGCTAGATGAGAAAAGCTTGAGGTGTGTTCTACTCGGAATCAGCGAAGAGTCAAAGGCATATAGGCTTTATGATCCTATCTCACAAAGGATTGTAATAAGCAGAGATGTGGTTTTTGCCGAGGATGAAGAATGGGAATGGGACAAGAAGCAAGAGTCAGCTGTTATGTGCGAGCTAGAATGGGAAAATAATGAAAGGGCTGTCAATGAAGAATATGCAGTAGAAGAAGATGATGTTGCCGCTGCACAACCGGAGGAGTCGATTAAGGAGTCGATTGTCACTAATCAAGAAGCTTCACCAGGTCATGTCGAAGGGAGGAGTAGGAAGCAACCAGCTTGGTTAAAAGATTATGTAACCGGTGATGGTTTGTCCGATGAAGAGGCTGCGCTTTACACAGCATTCTTTGCGCTGTACACCACTGGTGCAGATCCACTTAATTTTGAAGAAGCTGTGAAGAGTGAAAGATGGCGTAATGCCATGGATGCAGAGATTGAAGCAATTGAGAAAAATGGCACATGGGAATTAATTGATCGACCCAAAGGAGCTAAAACAGTTGGAGTAAAGTGGGTTTATAAGACTAAACTTAATGAGAAGGGGGAAGTTGACAAGTATAAAGCAAGGCTAGTAGTAAAGGGGTATGCTCAGCGGTATGGTGTTGATTACACAGAACTATTTGCTCCAGTAGCTCGCATGGAGACTGTACGTTTGGTGATTGCTTTGGCGGCACAAAAGGGGTGGGCTATACATCAATTAGATGTAAAGTCTTCTTTCTTACATGGAGAATTAATTGAAGATGTTTTTGTTGAGCAGCCCTGTGGTTACATTCAAAAAGGGAAAGAAGAGAAAGTGTACAGGTTAAAGAAAGCTCTTTATGGGCTCAAACAGGCTCCTCGTGCTTGGTACAGTCGTATCGAAGCATATTTTCTAAAGGAAGGCTTTAAAAAATGTGATTATGAGCATACGCTTTTTATTAAGCGGAACAAAGAGGGCAGCATGCTCATTGTAAGTTTATATGTTGATGATCTTCTCTTTACAGGGAACGATGAGCTGATGTTTACTGAGTTTAAGAACTCGATGAAGCTTGAGTTTGATATGACGGATCTCGGAAAAATGAAGTATTTTTTGGGTCTTGAAGTCTTGCAGAAATCTAGTGGAATCTTTATTTGTCAAAAGAAGTATGCAGAGGAGACGTTGAAACGTTTTGGGATGAACGAAAGCAATTCAGTTCGAAGTCCAATTGTTCCTGGTTTCAAGCTTTGCAAGGATGAAGAAGGGACCAAGTGTTTTAAGCAGGTATATGGAGAGACCTACTCAGCTCCATTTACAACTAGCAAAGAGGGTGTTAAGGTATTTACGAGGAACAGCTGAGTTTGGAATTTTCTACAAGAAGGGAGGAAGTGATAAACTCAAGGCATATACTGATAGTGATTATGCGGGTGATCGTGATGATAGAAAAAGTACAACTGGAAATGTCTTCCTTTTTGCAGCTGGAGCTGTATCATGGTGTTCCAAGAAACAACCAATTGTAAGTTTGTCAACCACGGAAGCAGAATTCATAGCAGCAGCATCATGTTCCTGTCAAGCTATTTGGTTAAAGAGGTTGCTAATGACACTTGATCAAGAAAAGCAAGAGTCAATAGCTATTCAATGTGACAGTAGTTCTGCAATCAAGCTTTCAAGAAATCCAGTTATGCACGGACGAAGCAAGCATATTGATGTTCGTTTTCATTTTCTTCGAGAGCTCGCACGGGAAGGAGTAATAGAACTGATTCATTGCAATACTTCGGAACAGATTGCTGATGTGATGACAAAACCACTCAAGGATGATGTCTTTGTGAAGCTGCGTGCAATGCTTGGAGTTTGTGCAAGAAACAATATAAACTAATTTCTTTCAGTATTCAAGAATTTAGTTTAAGGGAGGAATTGTTAGGAATTAGTCAAATAAAATCCCATTAAGGGAGGAATTGTTAGGAATTAGTTAAATAAAATCCCATTTTATTTGGGACTCCTTGCTTTAGAATAGGTCTTCATTAGTTGGAAAATCCCTTATTTGTAGTATTTTCTGTTTTGATGTAAATGGCTATTTAATGGCCTAAATGCTTTCCATTCTATAGATGATTTTCCTCTCAAATTTCTTTATGTTCTTTATCAGAAAATAGGTTTCTAATTCAAACCCGACCATGAGTGGTTTTGGACCAATATTGGATCGGATAGGGTCAGGCAAAACGAGTAAAACTTCCAGACCTAGTCACTCAACCGCTAAATATGATATATAACTTTCAGGTTTGTACCACAACTAATGAAGTATATCACCTTTATCAAGGCATCAAGTAAGATTTGTTATCACATCACTGATGAAGTACATGCATTACCGCAGTTGTTGATTTTAAAAGTTCAGGGTATAAAATAATGCAAAAGAGTTCTCAATTTGTAAATGATGAATAGAATGAATAACATACCAGAGAAGCAGAGCATATCCCTACTTTATATGGCAGTCGCCGTGCCTGAGTACTAATTTGAAGACCTTTAAACATTTTAGATCGGGTGCCAGGCATTGCTAGACAAGATCTACTAGTTTGATGCCTCCTATCATTTGTAATCTTTGCATATCCTGCATCAAATACAAATCAGTAGTTTTAAAAGATAAATTTTTATTGAATCTAAATATATAAGAGTCGAGTTCAAGTGGAAACAAACATATAACAATCGAGCTAAAAGACTTAAACATAAGCTAACAGCAACTGTTCTGACCTTGTGTGCCCAAATTATTTTCAACGATACTTAGTGTTGTTCCTTCTTGGATATGTTCCCTTTTGCACTTTGCTACATTTATGCCTTAGAGTTGAACATAATTTCAAATAGCAAACATATTATAATTTTCTCTTATTTTAGACTTCTCCATAATCTATGAGAATTTGAAGGTTGCCAACTGGTCATCAAGGATTATGGAAAGACCCATTCTTGTCGTAGTTTTTTGAACTAGAAATTTGGCATTTATTTAGAGAGTGGTGACGTCAACTCGACAGCTGGTCATAAAAGTTTGCCACGTCTTTATGGAGGTTTGCTTCATAGCCGACCCCAAAACATTTGGATGGGAAAAGGCTTAGATGGTGTCGCGACAACTTAGTGTTCTTATGTGCAGGACCCACAAGTGTGGCCAGACAAATAAGAATAGGAAAGAGTAACTGTTTCAATCAAGGTTTGAACCTAGGAAACCCCTGAACATCTGATGTTGATTTTTGAGAGATCATATCAGATGACCTGATCAGTTTCCTTTACTTGTTAGATTTCAGGATAATGGATATACAGCCCAATGAAAGGGAAAAAACCATCTTTTGTTTATTATGATTATTTGATTGATAATTCAACAAGGCAATAAAAAAGGATCAACCAAATTATTATAACCTGGTATCTACCACATTGCAAGTTTGCAACCCTGCTGACTGATGATAACTTCCTATTTGAGACAAGAAGAGGAAAGAGAGTAGCCTCCCTACAAAGCCTAGACTAAGCAACCCTACAAAGATTTTCCCCTAGAAAAAGAAAAGCTAATACTCAAAGGAAAATTGTGGGTTTTGCTTAGTGGAATCGCATTCATTTCTGAGACATATGGCTCATAGATCCTTTATACCTCCACAGAAAACATTTGGTAGCCCTCCGGCCCCTCCCCAAAGTTGAATATGTTGGTGAGGCACAAGGCTTGTAATATTATTTTCCCTTGGTTCACTGCCTACGCAATACTAAAAGTTCATTATTTTTTCAAGAACGCTATGGTTTTATATATACTACAGCATGCTGAAGTTCGAAGGTAGGATCTAAGAGATGTTATAGGGAGCTGTGTGCTCCCAATTTGGCTGTAATTTATGCAATTTTAGTGTTTATAAGCTTAACATATTCATTATTCATACATATTTTTTGTAATGTCAGGAGATTATAAAGGTTAACCTATAAGGTCTATTTCTGAGCTAAGGGATGCAGCACTGAATTCTATTGGCCGTTGAAAACAATGAAGGTTCTAGTAGTTATCAGGTAGTCTAGCCAAAATGGCAGAGGCCAAGATGGTGGAAGCCAGCGCCAAAGTTGGAACTGAACCATAACTTTGTTGGTTTCTAAAGGAGAGAATCATTACAAAAATATACACCGCAGGGGCCTGAATAGGCACTTGGTTACTAGAGGAAAGAATCTGTTGGCTATAGTGCCCTCAAGTCAATTATTGAATTGCAGGCACACGATTGTGATGATTGAAGGAGTACCTATACGGGGAGCACAGTTTTACTCGAGATGATAGTATGATATCTGGTTTGTCTTTATCCTCATGTACAGTATTATGTGGCATTACAGATCACTATTACATGTCGATAGAGCCCATAGGATTCTTGCTTGACTACCAGCATTATGATGGCGATCATATACGTGGGAGCTGTTAGTTATATGTATGTCCTAGAGGCCATTATTGTACATATGATATATATTATAGTGGATGCTTGGATATATATAGAGAGGACTTTCTTGCTCGACATAATAGTATGTTATCTGGTTGTTCTTTGTCTTAACATGTAGACTTGTATTGTGATACTGTTTAGCTCCCACATGTTGATAAAACCCTTAGAATATGTACTTGACTACCAGAACTATGATGGAGATCATACTAGTGGGGTCAGGGTAGTTCACAAGTACATCTTTTAATTATTCCTAATCGAGAGAATATCGAGACAGGGCATCGATATTCCAGAGTAGACTAGTGTGTACACTTCTTGACCCATATGATGGGCGATAGATGATCCCACATCCATTGGTGTTTGACATCAAAGATGGTATACGGGTGCTCAGTGGAGACTGGGTATACTAAACAGGACTCGCCGAGCACTCCTATATGGTAGTATACCTATTGTCAGATAGCAATCCTCTGGTGACACTGGTACAGATTAGTCTGTAGACCCGAGATCGTCATAGAGTCTTGTGCGGCTCCCACTATGCTTTGATTTCCTCCCTACCACGCTCAAAGGAAACATGCAAACAGGTGGATTTTGGGTACAATCCCGAGTCGTATGGAGGCAATGAGCGATATGAGGGGTTTAGTCTCTCCCGGTATTGGGGGTTGATGTTGTACTATACTCGATTGGCTATAACTGGAAGTCTCTGGCCAGGACTGCTGTCGAGATTTACTGAAAAGTGTTATCAGTAGTTTCTCGAACCATTATAGGACAGACATCGGCATGACTTATCACATTACTGTGGTCTAACGATTTCCATCCCTAGACATGATATGCGACATATCAGACGAAGAGACCGGACTGTACGGTAGCGTTACTGATAGGCTTCATGGAAAGTATGGACGAGCTTGCTTGTTGATCTTTATATCGCTCAATACCCGGGAAGCCGTTACGTCCAGCTAGTACCGCTGACGGCTTGTAGGTGACTGTTGTGATCATCATCTACTGCCGGCGTATTGACGAGTCTTTAGAGTATCACACAGAAGTTTCCTGGTTCGAGCGAAATAAAGTAGGGCACATATGTGATATGTGCGTGGGCCTAATTAAATACGTGTATGTGATACCGTATTGTAATCTGGCAGTTATCTGGGATCGATTAGGTCATATGTGATATGACCAGATTATCGAATCAAGTGTTGATTTGATAATGTGATATTCAAATAAATGATATTAGTTGGTTATATATGATATAACCGGATTATTAGATCAAGTGTTGATTTAATAATGTGATATATATTATATGTGATATAATTATATCCTAACTAATATCATTAGCTCACTAATTGCTTTATTTATATATATATATATTAATGTATATTTGATATATATAAATATATATATATATATATATTATATGAAGCATGGCATGTTTTTCTATTTTTAGAAAATGGAAAAATGAGGTGTAAATTGTGGAGATATTTTGGGTATGGATGAGCCATGGGCTTATATGGGTTTTTATTATTCTTTACTCACTATTCAAGCATGGTTGCAATTTAGAATTGCTATTTATTCCATGCTTGAATGAGTGAGGAGAGAGATGATTCATATTATTGTTTCTACACTTGCTTCATGCTTAATACCTTAACCATTTTCCTTGAGCTTCTTCTTCCTCTTGATCTCTATAATTTCTTCATCTCACCTCCAAACTTAAACCCTCACATGAGATGTGAATCATTGAGCTTATGAGTAACCTGGTGAGCTTATCGTATTCCCTACTTTATCATCCCACACCAAACTAGAAATTTAGCGTGGTGTGTTTCATACACTAAAGATGTTTAGTGTAGATTTACCTTGATCTAGAGGAATTTCGGGTGGATCGTCTTTGACGTGAAGATCATGAAGGAGAGTCGTTCAACTCGAAGAGGAGCCTTGTAGAGTCGTGTGGACTTCAACCCGGAGCTTTAGAAGAGAAGGGCTAGAACTACAAAGGTTGTATTCTTGTTCTCTAGAAGTAAAGTAGTTTACATTTGGTACTGTCTGAATCTCTAGTTAAAGATTCTAGGATTAGGATTGTTTAGCATGACAATTTTTTGAAAACATCATGGACAATGCCTCCCGAAACCTTGCTGTCGTGCTAGGGAACCTTACAGTGGTATCAAAGCCAAACTAAAGATTTAAACAATGTTTGTTAGATTACGAAACCGAAAATGTTCCTAAACTTGAAACACTAAAACACAGTTTCTGCCAATTTTTAAAGTCGTCGAAATTTTTTTTAAACAACTGCAGAATATTGTATGAGATATGACATGAACACAGAAGAAATTTGAACTCATTTGGCCGGTTTTTGGCCGAGCACTTTGCCCTAAAATCCGAGCAGGCCGACCCCTTAAGGGAATTTTGGGTTCAAATTTTTTTTTGTTCAAGGATCTGGGTTTTGGTGTTTCAGGTGCTATTTATTTTTGCTAAAAATTTCATGAGATGTTGATTTTCTATAAAGGCATTTCGGAGTGTTTCGTAGTCGTAATTCTAACTATATTTCGGGTTATTTAGACGGTGTTAAAAAGTTCGAACGGATATCAAATACCCACTTTAACGCTCGCTGGAAAATTTTCCTAGTGTTGGATTTTTTCATAGTTAAAGAACACTCAAATATCATGCAAGTGATTCGATGGACCCTCTAGAAGAACGAAACCCTAACTCGATTCTATGACCGTAAGAATCGCCGCCAAATCCTCGGGTTTGCGGTAGTTCCGCAGCGCCATAGGTGATGCAAGGGTTGGCCCTTCTACGGTTGGTCCATAGGTACCGCGGCATGTTTTGAGTATTTTTAAACTGCGCTCAAGTGTTGAGCTTTTTGGGAAATTTTGGGTGTTTGATTAATTCGATCGGAATGTTTAACATCGTCTAGCTGTTTTATGGCATGAGATGTTATGTGTTGTTTAGATATGTTATATTGGATCGTCGTGTTTTGAATAGCCGGGGGTTTTATGTGAGATGAGAGTTTTTATTTTCATTCATGTAAAATTCATTGTATGTAATATTCTTTTATTGGGGCACTTCCGGGTTGTAAAATTCATGTTTTGAATAGCCGGGGATTTTGATGTCACCATTGTTGTATATTATTTACTTTTCCGCATTAGGATAGACATAAGGCGGGGAGCATAAGTAACTGGGTTCTAGAGTCCAGTGAAAGACCATCTCGAGGAGTTGAGTCTGGGTCTCCTAACTTTAGAATTGGTGGGGTTGCTTGCCGCTCTCGTAGGGGTCTAGGGATATGGATTTGGCTATTTATCACGACCGTGGAATCCGTATTTTATACTGGCTTAATTTAAAACACGAAATTCCTAGTATATCCAATATTTCATATGTTATCTTCTGCTGCTGATATTCTGTGATGTGATCACTTTATATGCGTGAGATGAATCCTTTATTATTGTATATATGATATATAATAAATGTTGCTTATGTTTTGCATCCGCGCTAGTCCCGCCCCGCTATGACGTTAGTTAAGTAACCTAACGGTACATAACGGGACACTGTGACGAATGCGGATGGCATAAGCATACGTTGTATTTTCGTTTCTTCTGTGATGCTTAGGAAGCATAATTGATGGGACTTCATTAATGAGATTAATGAAAGAAAAGAAACCAAAATGATGTTGTAGAATCAAATTTTCAAAAAGGGTGGCTCTGGTTTTTGCTTTGCATAGCGGTATTCCTTGTAGAATATCCAGCATCTTATTCGATAAGGAAAGAGCCGAGATCTATTCTTCGGGAGTGACCTCTTTAACGAAAGATGCTACAACCCACTCAGTTTTGTTTTTGATTTCCTTTTTAGTTCTTGCTTTGCATAGCGGTATTCATTGTAGAATATCCAGCACCTCATTCGATGAGGAAAGAGCCGAGATCCGTTCACCGGGAGTGACCTCTTTAGCGGAACTAGTGAAAGCCTCAAAAACACTTCTTTTCAAAATCACTAGATTCTGCAATGATATCAAGTTCATTACGCAAAAGGTTTTCTTAAAAACCTACGTAGCTCTCCGTCATTTCAGATAAGTACTGTTTAGTATTCGTGCTACGTTTGTTGGCCTGCGTCAAGGCGTAGTGTGCAGTAGCTATTTAGTGCTTATCTACTGCATATGATGCGATTGGATTAGGGTATTCGTGCAACTTTGTTGTCATGCGTCAAGGATCGTGCGAGTGGGTTTAATTCAATCAAGAAATGTACGGGTTGAACTTGACTAGCGGACTATGGTTTGTTGGCATGCGTCAAGGTCATAGGACGCTAGGGGCAAAATATTATATCGGGAATTTCAAGTGTTGAAATTTGCAATGAGATTGCATATCTTCTATGAGATAGTTGGATCCCAATACCCACTGCAAGTAAGAGTTATTCCTGAGAGAATTTTACACCACAATTAGTCAATCAAGTAGGTGTCTAGAAAGGTGTCTAATAGCTATCATATATAGATATTATGCATTCGTCAGACGCAATAATAGACATTCCAGATCACAGATGAACTTTATTGACAACGCAATAATAGGCATTCCAGATCACAGATGAACTTTATTGGATATATTAGCAATCCGCGTTTGCTTTGAGCCTGCAACAAAATACGGATTACACAGTTGTGATGAATAGCCATTACCCCACCCTAGACCCCTATGGGTACGACAAACTATCCGCCAAGTACCCGAAGTGAAGCGGTCTCCCTCAACAACGTGAGTAGGCCACTAAACACTTCGATGTACCCAGTAGTTTGTGTATCCCACCTTAGGTCTATCCTAAGAGCAAAAACAGTAAAATGAAATAATACAACGGTGGCTACAACCGCAACATGGATGTGTCCCGCAAAATAATATTACAACATATTACAATTACATCGAATGAATGAATATAATAACCCATCTCAAACCCCGGCTAATCATCACAACAGTCCAATACAGTTCATATGCACAAACAGTAAACATTACAGAAATGTGCAACCCCCTACCAACCGACATACTAGCAGTTAGGGGAGGTTTACGAACACATTAAACATTACAGATAAAAACTCGATTAGCAAGTAATTTAGAACATCGATCGACAACCTCTTTCCGTGTCTACCCCAAAAGAAAACCAGCACTGAAGTAACCTGGGCAGAAATAGAATATACAGGAAAACAGAACACCAAAATATATGAATTGTAGAGCAAATCAGAGTCAACTCGGGGTTGACTCCGCCGTGGATCCGCGGCCAAAAGCACAATCTTGCCGCGGATCCGCGGCTATCAAGCCGAGTTAGAACTTCGTATTTTTCCAGAATTCTTATATTTCCCTGCTGTGAATTTTAAGGCATATCAAATATTGTTTTCGACACGTTTAAAACAGAAACTGATAGGGTTTCGGTGTTTCGTTTTCGCGTTTTTGCCGTCGATCGAAACTCTAATTAGTTGCTAACAAGCTATTAATGGTTTAGTTGGCTATGGTACCACTGTAAGTCCATGTCACGCACCCCATGAACTTGCGGGGAGGCGGAATATATGAAAAACGATTATCAAAGCTTCGTAACACGGACTTGAGCGCATGAATCGTTTCTAAACCGTTACTAGCAAACTACGAGAGGTTTAACTACTCGGATTCGAAGTTATACCTCACGTTACTTGTCCTTCGGGTCTTCATCGCTGTCCTCCACTCCTCGTAGGCTCCTTGGAACATCGGCACCTCAACGGCCTTCTCGAGTCAAAGACGATCCACCCGAGAGCTCCTACGCCAAGCTTGATCTCTAACTTGAGATAACTAGGTTGCGCAAAGTGCTAATCTAAGCTACCTAGGGGATATAGAATGAGGTTATGGATGTATTAGTCTATCTAACCCTTGATCTCAACACATGAGAGGTTAGGGTTAGGGTTTTAAGAATGGGAGATCTTGAGGAGAGAGAAGGTGATGATAAGATCCTTTTGGATGAATGAAATCATTTGTGTATATATGAAACATATGATAATATTAAGTAAATAACAAATAATGAATTATCACCATGTTTCATTAATACACTAAGTAATTCATCACATGAGTCATATAAAACATTAAATGAATCATTAACTCAATGTATGAATCACTACATGACTCATTAATCCAATTAATGCAAATGCCACCTTAACCCCCAAGTCACCATGCTTCTAGAAGCTTCCCGGAAAATTATGAGAACGCCCATCCTATCCGTGAAAACACGGAAAAACTTTAGACTGTATAAATCCAATAACCCGATACTAGAATCTGACTTAAACCAAAGTCGGCTAGTAAAAACTGTCCGAACGTCGTACGTGCGTAAACACACGTACGCGTCCGAACCCTTGTCGTAAAACTATACGACCTTTATATCGTTTCGCCTGGAGCAGGGAAACTCTCTGTGTGGGACTCTAAAAACTCGACACTACGCTGGCAGTGTGTTTAACCACAGACCGCAAGCGGCACTAGCTGTACGTAACGGTCCCCAGGTAGATGTCGATAAGAAGGCCGATGAGATAACCCATTCGAACTCCTACTGAGCATGTCCGTGACAATATCCGCGCAGTCCGGTCTGTTCGTCTAAGAGTATCGCATGTATGGTCTAAGGAGGTGGAGAACGTCAGACCCCTAATAACCGTACAAGTCGTGCCGGTATGGCTCATGACCATCCGAGAATCTACTGATCAGTCCACCAGTACCAATCACAGTGCGTTATCAACTCCCTATACCGGGAGAGACGAATCCCTAACAGTCGCTCACTGCCTCCATGTGGCTCGGGACTGTACCCAAATAAAACCTGTTTGCACGACTCGTTTGAGCCGTGGTAGGGTAGTAATCAAAGCACAGTGGGAACTCACACGAGACAAATGACGACCTTAAGTCAACAGACTATCTGCACACATGTCACCTGAGAACTGCTATCTGATGTTAGGTATAATACCATCCAGTCAGTTCTCCTGCGAGTCATGTCCGGTGTACCCGTAACCTAACGAGCACCTGTATACTATCTCCAGTACGACGTACTGATGGCTGTGGGACAGACCATCTCCCCAACTGGGATGAGAAGCGTACACACTAGTCTACTCTGGAGTATCGATGCCCTGTCTCGATAATCCTACGACTAGGGACAAGTGTAGGATGTTGCTTATAGACTACCCAGCCCCTACTAGTGTGACTGCCATCACAACGCTGGTAATCAAGCAAAGATCCTATGGGCTCTACTAATATGTATAAATGATACGTTACAAGAAACATATACACATATTAAAGTAGACACAAACCAAGTAGCATACTACCATTTTTAGCAAGACTGTCAATACAACTGTGAATATCCCAAGCTTCCATTAAGTAATATACAATCTAGTATGATACAATAATGGCCCCTAGGGCATATACACTAACAGAGAACTGGGAAAAGATGATCATTCTCTAAAAGTAGGGAATGGTGCAACTTTTGCAGCCAAAGCAGTTGGTGAATTTCACCTTGTATTGCCAACTGGGAATACATTGATCCTGAACGACTGTTATTACGTACCCTCTATGATATGCAATTTAATATCAATTTATTTATTAGATAAAGAAAGATATAACTTTTTAGTAGAGAATAATGTTATGAACATTTACCTAAATCAAGTGTTGATTGGGTTTGGTGCGTTATGTAACGGATTATACGTTCTGAATCAAAACACAGTTTTAACGTACATAACACACACAAGAGGAAAATTTCAGAAATGAACGAATCTTTCTTGTGGCATTGTAGGCTAGGTCATATCAATGCGACACGACTAGTTAAGTTACATAAAGATGGATATTTTAATCCGTTCGAACTTTCATCTTATGAAACTTGCCAGTCATGTCTCAAAGGCAAGATGACCAAAAATCCGTTTACAGGACACGGAGAAAGAGTTACGGAACTCTTAGGACTGATGCATAGTGATGTATGCGGTCCCATGTCTACACATGCCAGGAATGGTTCCTCATACTTCATTACATTCACTGACGATCTCTCAAGATTCGGTCATGTGTTCCTATTGAAACACAAGTCTGAAGCTTTTAAGAAATTCAAAGAATATAAGCATGAAGTTGAGAACCAGACAAGTAAAAGTATTAAAATCTTTCGATCTGATCGGGGAGGAGAATACTTGAGCACGGAATTCCGTGACTATCTAAAAGAGAATGGGATTCTCTCTCAGCTTATTCCTCTGTATACACCACAGCACAAAGGTGTATCGGAGCGGAGGAATCGCACCCTATTAGATATGGTGCGCTCTATGATGAGTACTGCTGAGTTGCCTATTTCCTTTTTGGGATATGCACTGGAGACAGCTGCAGACCTATTAAATATGGTTCCCGCCAAATCTGTGCCAACCACTCCGTATGAGATATGGAAAGGAAAGAGACCATGTCTTAATTATGTTAAGATATGGGGTTGTCCGGCATATGTGAAAACACTAAATCCAGACAAGCGACATATGTGAAAACACAAAATCCGGACAAGCTCGAGGCAAGGTCTTTTCTGTGTAAGTTTATTGGATATCCCAAACATTCGCGAGGGTATATCTTCTACCACACCGAGGAACAAAAAATGTTTGTTTCTCGACATGCCACCTTTTTAGAAAAGGAATTTCTTGAAAAAGAAATTAGTGGTAAAGAGGTAGAACTGGAAGAAGTCCAGCTACACAAACTACAACAGAAGATTTGGTAGAACCAGAGGATTCGATAGTTCCCAACGAACCTCAGCCTCTCCGCCGATCTAGTAGGGTTTCTCATCCACCTGAGAGATACTACGGTTTTCTCATTGATGGTGGGAGCGAGGATCGCATCATGGAAGATGATAACCCAACTAACTTCGAGCAGGCCATCACGAGTAGGGACTCCGAGAAATGGCTGGATGCAATATGATCTGAGATGGAATCCATGTACACCAACAAAGTATAGACTTTGGAAGTTGCTCCCGAAAAGGTAAAACCCATTGGGAGCAAATGGATCTTTAAGAAGAAACTTGGTGTAGATGGAAAAGTTGAGACTTTCAAAGCTACACTGTAAGTCTATGTAACCCACCCCGGTACTTACGGGGAGGCGGAAAGAGTAAAAATCAGATTTTTATCACAAGGAAACATAGACTAACCATGAAGGATCTTTGCTAAACAAAAACTAACAAACTAACTACAAGTTCTAGCTACTAGGTTAGATGGTTATGCCTAGTTTTTGAACTCCTCCTCTTCTTGTTGTGGTCCTCCATGTTGCTAGCTCCTTGGAATGGTGTAGACGGCTCCTCCTCTTCGTCTTCTCTTTGCCGAAGAAAGATCCACCCGAAGGCCTCTACCTTGAGCTCCTACCTCAACCAAGAAGTAACTAGAGTGCTTGGCTTGCTAGACTAAGAACCCTAGAATGAGTAGAGAGGTGTTTTGATGGTTTTTTCTCACAAAGCTCATGTTTTTCAACTCATGAAAGAAGAGAGCTTTGAGAAAGGGAGATGAGAGAGCTTTGCAAGAGAGAGAAAGAGCATGAGAGAATGAGAGACTAACTACAACATTTCTCTCATATGAGAGATATATGAGAATAATAATAATAATTATGAAAATTGTGATGGTTAGTTGATTTGACCATTACCATTTCACATTTAATGCTAATGCAAGCTTCAAGAAGCATCTTTTGCTTAACAAAAGAAAAGATCAAGGTCAACAAAAGTCAACAAGTCAAATGGTCAACCAAACCCTAACCATGACACAATTATCCTTAATTAATATTATTAATCATATTTCTCATTCTCATTAGGGTTTAGAAAAAGTCAACGGTCAAAAACCCTAATGAGGTTCCTCTGCCTCTGTCAACTGTGCATACACACCCGCATCCGTGTTCCGAGGAACATGAATAAAATGAGACAAAACCAATCCCAAAATAAATACTAGGATCTGGCTTAAACCAAAGCCCGCTAGTAATAACTTCCCGGACACCAAAACGTGCACTAGTGCGCGTATGTGAACGAACCCCGTCGTAAAACCATACGACCTCTACTCAGTTTTGCCCAAAGGCAAACAACCCTCTGTGTGGGACTCTAAAGACTCGACACTACGCTGGCAGTGGGTTTAACCACAGGCCGCAAGCGGTACTAGCTGTACGTAACGGTCCCCAGGTAGATGCCGATAAGAAGACCGATGAGAACCCATCCGAACTCCTACTGAGCCTGAATGTGACAATCTCCATACAGTCCGGTCTGTTCGTCTAAGAGTATCGCATGTCGGGCTTAGGGGGCGGTAAACGTCAGTCCCCTAATAGCGGTACAAGTCGTGTCGGGTGTAGCCCAGAACACCCTGAGAAACCACTGGAAATGCTACCAGTATATCTCGCTTGCCCTGGCCAGGGACTTTGTGTAATGGATCTTCTAGACACAGCGCGATATCAACTCCCAATACCGGGAGAGACGAATTCTGTCTAACCGTCACTGCCTCCAAGTGCTTCGGGACTGCACCCAACTACTACCTGTTTGCACGACTCATTTGAGCCGTGGTATGGTAGTAATCTAAGAACATTGGGAACACACTTGAGGCGAAGTGGAAGTGTCAAGTCAACGGACTAAGCTGTAGTCATGTCACCTGGGAACTGATAACTGAAGATAAGTATAATACCAACCAACAGTTCCCAGCGAGTCCTGTCCAGTGTACTCGTAACCTAACGAGCACCTGCATACTATCTCCAGTACGACGTACTGATGGCTGTGGGACAGACCATCTCCCCTCCTGGGATGAGAAGCGTACACACCAGTCTATTCTGGAGTATCGATGCCCTGTCTCGATAATCCTATGACCAGGGACCTGTATAAGGATGTGCTTATAGACTACCCAGCCCCACTAGTGTGACTGCCATCACAACGCTGGTAGTCAAGCAAAAGATCCTAAGGGCTCTATCAATATGTATTAGCAATATGTCAAAAGAAACACATACACATATTAAGATAGATACAAACCAAGTAGCATACTACCATATTGAGCAAGAATGTCAATCCGTGTATATATCCCAAGCTTCCAAAATGCAATATACAAACTAGTACTATACAATAATGGCCTCTAAGGCACATCACACTAACAATCTCCCACTTGCACTAAGTCCATGTGCTGGCATATCGCAGACCTATCATCTCGAATAGCCTCTCGAACTGTGTCTGAGGAATGGCCTTTGTGAATGGATCTGCAGTGTTATCTTCTGTAGCAACCCTCCGAACCTCGATCTCCCGGCGATCCACGATCTCCCTGATCAGGTGATACCGCCTCAAGATGTGTTTGGACTTCTGATGGGACCTGGGTTCCTTTGCTAAAGCTATAGCCCCGTTGTTGTCACAATACAGAGGTATTGGATCAACAATGGACGGAACCACCTGAAGTTCTGTCAAGAACTTCCTCATCCATACGGCTTCTTTTGCGGCATCAGATGCTGCGATATATTCGCTTCCATCGTCGAGTCAGCAACGGTTTCCGGTTTGGAACTCTTCCAACACACCGCCCCTCCATTGAGGGTAAAGACATAACCCGGCATGGATTTGGAGTCATCCTTGTCACTCTGGAAGCTGGAGTCAGCAAAGGCCTCGATCTGGTGGTCTTTTCCGCCGTAAACCAAAAACATATCCTTAGTCCTTCTCAGGTATTTCAGAATGTTCTTTACCGCTATTCAGTGCTTCTCCCCAGGGTTTGACTGATACCGGCTTACTACACTCAGTGCATAAGCTACATCTGGTCTGGTACACAATATCGCATACATTATAGAGCCTACTGCAGAGGCGTAGGGTATAATAGACATGCGATCCCTTTCCAAATCAGTCTTGGGAGACATCTCTTTGGAGAGAGTGATCCCGTGACAAGCCGATAAATTACCGCGCTTGGAATCTTCCATATTGAATCTTTTCAGTATGGTGTCGATGTACCTAGACTGTGAAAGTCCCAATATCCTCTTGGACCTATCACGACAGATCCGGATCCCCAGAATGTAAGAGGCATCACCCAGGTCTTTCATAGAGAACCTGTGTGACAAGAACCCTTTGACAGATTGTAGCATAGGAATGTCATTTCCTATCAAGAGAATGTCATCCACGTATAAAGCGAGGAATACGACAGTTCGTGCTACAATCTTACTATAAATACATGGTTCATCTGGATTTTTGATAAAGCCAAATTCTTTGACCGTCTCATCAAAACAGATGTTCCAACTCCATGATGCCTGCTTCAGTCCATAAATGGACTTCAGCAACTTGCACACCTTCCCGCTGCTCCCACTCTGAATGAAACCCTCTGGCTGGTCCATATAGACACACTGCTCTAAATTTCCATTTAGAAAAGCGGTTTTTACGTCCATCTGCCAAATTTCATAATCGTGGAAGGCAGCAATGGCAAGAAGGATCCGAATGGATTTGAGCATAGCCACTGAAGAAAAGGTTTCGTCATAGTCCAAACCAGGTCTTTGACGAAAACCCTTTGCAACAAGTCTAGCCTTATAGGTCTCAACCTGTCCATCTACACCAATCTTCCTTTCGAAGATCCATTTGCAGTCTACGGGTTTTACCCCTTCTAGAGCAACGTCCAAAGTCCATACTTTGTTGGTGTACATGGACTCCATCTCGGTCCGCAATGCATCCAGCCATTTTACCGAGTCAGTGCTCTGAATGGCCTGCTGGAAGCTAGTCGGCTCATCATAATCAATGATGCAATCCTCTCTATCCCCGTCTATGAGAAAACCGTAGTATCTCTCGGGCGGATGAGACTGCCTACTACTCCTGTTGGCTATAGTGACCTCAAGACAATTATCATAGTCGCGGACAGATGATTATGATGATTGAGGCAGGACCTATACCGATAAAACAGTCTTACTTGAGATGATAGTATGCTATATGGTTTGTCTTTATCATCATGTACATTTCGATAGAGCCCTTAGGATTCTTGCTTGACTGCCAGCATTATGATGGCGATCATATATGTGGGAGCTGGGGTCTATAAGCACATCCTTAAATGTCCCTAGTCGTAGGAGTATCGAGACCGGGCATCGATACTCCAGTGTAGACTAGCGTATACTGATCGAGACCCCGACGAGGGGCGGTGGCCAGGTCTCACAAGCCATTGGTGTTAGTTTGTTCACCTAAGATAGTATACAGGTGCTCATTAGGTTATGAGTACACTGGACGGACTCGCCGGGAACCTGCTAGTTGGTATTATACCTATTGTCAGATAGCAGTTCCCAGGTGACATGTGTACAGGTTAGTCTGTCGACCTGAGATCGTCATTTGTCTCGTGTGAGTTCCTACTGTGCTTTGATTGCTACCCTACCACGGCTCAAAGGAGTCGTGCAAACAGGTTTTAGTTGGGTACAGTCCCGAGCCACATGGAGGCAGTGATCGGATCGTCGGGGATTCGTCTCTCCCGGTATTGGGGGTTGATGTCGTGTTGTGTACGGATGGCCATCACCATAAATCCGTGGCCACGGTGGACGAGAACTATCGATCCAGGATCGATAGTTTCTCAGGTGGTGATAGGTTTCATACCGACACTAAATATCGCGTTGTTGGGGGTCTGACTTTATCCACCCCCCTAGACTCGATATGCGATACTCTTAGACGAACAGACCGGACTATACGGATATTGTCACTGTCAGGCTCGGTAGGAGTTCGGGATGAGTTTGCTCGTCGGCCTCCCTTTCGCTCAATACCTGGGTAGACGTTACGTACAGCTAGTGGCGCTGACGTGCTTGTGGTTAAACCCACTGCCAGCGTATTGATGAGTCTTTAGAGTCCCACACAGAGAGTTTCCCTGGTTCTGGCGAAATGATGTAGTAGCCGTATTGGATACGTGCAGGGTTCCGATCGATTGGTGTACTTTGTACCAGGACTTTCGATCGGACAATTATTGGTACTAGCCGACTCGGACTTGAGCCGGATTATTAAATCAGGTATTGATTTAATAATTTATGTATATGTATTTCGATACGTGTATTCTAGTATTATATTCTTTGTGTTATTCTATCTCATTGGGTATTCGTATTTCGGTACGAATGCAGATATATTTACAGTAGAATGTAATCCGTATTTTTTACCGGATAACATTCTAGAAGGTGCCACCTCATTTCTTGATTTGACCATTTACATAAAATGGTCAATGAGGTGGATATTTGGAAATTGAGGTATGGTGAGAACCATACTTGAAATAGTGCACACAAATGAATTGTTAATTCATTTGTGTCCACTATTCAAGTATGGGAGGATTTTAAAATTGGAAAAATTGTTTTTACAAAACCTATCATGCTATTTTCTCTTTCCTAAGATAGCTCATTTTTGAAGCATGATAGTTTTTCTTCACTTGGATTTTCTTCTTGAGCTCCTGCAGAAGAGGCAGCAGCTGCAGAAGAGGCAGCAGCAGCAGCAGCAACTAGCAGCAGCAGCAGCAACTAGCAGTGGCAGCAGCAGTAGCAGGCAGTGACAGCAGCAGCAACACCAACAGCAGCCCCCAGCAGCTGCAGCAGCACTTCCATCTCCTCCACCTCCTTTCTCCTTGCACCTAGGGTCTTGTAAGGTATAGAATCCGAGCCCAATTTCATGTTTGATTAGCGTATGCGTAGTTTAGCTTTGGTTTGTGTAAAAAGTGCGTTTTTGTGCTCGAAATGGTGTTTTGTGTGGACTTATGGTTTAGTGATGTTAGTATTGGTTAACCTAGCCTAATTAGGTATTATTAAGGCCATGTGAACCTAGTTAGACCCCAAATTTCACCAAAATACCATAGGATTTCAAATTGTGCAAATCTAGTGTTTTTAAGTGAACTTTTTGGATTTCTGTGATCTGCTATAGGCCCGAGTGGTTCAGGTTGAAATTGAGGAAACTGGAGCACCTTAGATATACCCTGACCACACCACCAGAGCCCGAGACCCGCACCCCAAGGTGAGGCCGCCAATTATCTCTTTCTGGCCGCAATTTGCGGCCAGAAGGGGGAAGTTTTGGATGTTGTTTGGATGGGTAGGAGCCTGTGATGATTTCTAGGCCAGTGGTATGTATAGTTTTGTAATTTGTTAGCCTGGGTAGAATCTGGAGCGTTATATCGTATTTCTAGTACGTTTGGTTCGCGTGATACGCGAGAGGGTTCCGTGATGCAGCGTATCGCGACGTATCGGGGTCAGTTCTAGACGCGTGCACACGTTTAGCGTATCGTACTCCCGCGCGTTTAGTTGCGACCCGAGCGTATCGTTTGACTACGATATCACGTTTTGCGAGTTAATTGCTTATATATGGATTCTTGTGTAATTCCAGGTTCGCAGGCGGGTACGTCAGGCGAAGCTAAGAAAGGAAAGCAGGTGGTCGGCTACGAGTAGCACACGACCAGGTGAGTAGATTTAACATCTACGGGAAAATCGCCCGTATGGCGTTAAGCGTCAGGGCGAGTCAGGATATTAGATTGTAGATGTTCATATGGACTGTAGTAGCATACCTTATTGTTGCATATAGAAATGATAGCATAGGACACTGCACTGTCACCAACGGTTCAAGTCGCACGAGCACGATTGATATGCTACACTCACACCGTTAGTGATTGCCATGACACTCACATTATAGGATTGATATAAATCATATATCATACTGGTTCTACCCTATTGATGTTGTCATGATTGCCGCATAACAGCATCTGTTATATCCATATTTAGGCACTTGCATCTCATACCCTACTAGTACTACATACGCATATATTGCGCTTCATGGCACAAGACAATTAGGTAATTGAAAATGACTTTGATATAAAATCTCTTAGTAAAATAGATTTGATAAGTCTTTGTCATTATCTTAAGGACAATTATGATAAAGTAAATTATAAATATAAAGTTTTAAAGCCAGCTATCTGCGAAGAACAATCTAGAAAAATCCACATAAAATGAACTAAAAGAAATTAAATTCGAAAATGAGAATTTATACGAAACAATAAAATCCATAACATTAACTAAAGAAAAGTTAGTTGAAACTAATAATACATTAAATTTTGAAACTCTAATCTTAAAAGAAAAGTAGATTTAAAAGGTAAAATGCTTTAAAATTTACTAAAAATAAAGATAATTTAGATATTATGTTAGGACAATTTATAAAATATTGTAAGAAAGAAGGTGTAGGTTACGATAAATATCCTGAGTTAGTTTCAAAAACCAAACCTTTTAGGAATAAATATTATTATGGATATGGTAATAAATACGCCCACTCTACGTGTGACTATTGTTGCACTATAGGGCATATTTTACAATATTGTAATATTAAAAACAATTCAACCTACAAATATTATTTTACTTCAAAGACTGACCCAAATGAACCACGAAAGGCATGTGTTCTTAAGGTTAATAATAATCAACGCAAACGAACTTTAACAATTCAAGAAAATATACATAACCAATTTAATGAAATTAACTCCATTAATCCTAATAATTCAAAAGAAAATAATGATTCTAACCTATTAAAAGGTTTAGATAATTTATTAATAGAAAAAAATGTTGACACCAATAAATTGGAATAATAAGAGGAAGTAGTTGATACTTCTTTTTCAAAAGATTGGCAATTCAACAAAGATCACCCTAAGAATTTAATAGTAGGAGAAATTAATAAAGGAGTAGATACTAGGTCAAAGAAGTTAAAACTAATTAATTGGAAGAACGGGAAAAAGTAATTCAACAAAGATAATCCTAAAGACTTAATAATAGAAAATTTAGATAAAGAATTGTATGTTTTAATTATTGTATTTGTATTATTAGTTTAATATGATTGTTTAATTATATATATCTACTATTCATTTGCTATCTCACTTTTCTATATTCCTCCACCATGATTTTAACTCTTGCTTTTGACACTTTGATATTTTCAAAAGGGGAGAAATAATGTTCATATATTCAGGAGAAGCATTTGAATATATATCTTTTTAAAATATTATATATATATTATTTAATATTTTGTAAAATATCAAAAAGGGAGAGATTGTTGACCTATGGGTCTCATTCTCTTTAGTTTTGATTATTTTACAAAAACTATACCTCAAAGATATTGCATGTTATTAACTATATCAGATATGTTAAAGTGTTAAAAGTAATAGATTTAGTCAAGTAAGAGAATAATCGACACTTCAACTGGCAGCACAACAATAACATCAATCGTTAACGACTGAAGATCAAATTCAAATTCAAAAGAAATATCGAAGAAGTCAAGCGACAGACATCTTCAAGACATTTTATTTTCTTTGAGTTTAGAATCGATCTCAATGGTTAGAATCTCTTTTCTGATCCTAATTTTCCATATTAGATACCATGTTACTTAACGAGATATCTAAACTTTTGATTAAGAATTTCAAAACCAAATAAAATCCTTATATGGACGTCCCTCAAGACGTCCATAGCAGTTATTTATTTTTTCAAAACATAGGACGTCCATTGAGACGTCCATAACAGTTATGGCTTTTTCAAATTTTTGTTTTTGGTTTGAATTTCAAATCCTAACTGCCAATAACTATCCCTAACGGTCCAAAAGTGCGGGAACGGTTACTTTAACCGCCTGCACTCAAAATTCTATATAAAAGACCCTTGACTTGAGTTTTCAACACAATTCTTCTCACGAAATAATCTTTTCTAGTTTTCATTATTTTTTAACCTTTTCGTGTGAAAACTCTTTCACTCGCAGTTCTTAAATTTTTAATACTCATTAGAGAGGAGATATTTCAAGGCCTTAGAATTTTCTAGTCATTAGAAAAGAAAGATCTCTAGTTTTTAAAGAAGTTTCATTTTATTTAAGTTTTTTTTATTCTTTTTGAAAACTTCTTTGAATCGTTCTTAAGTTTTTGCTATTCTTTTTGAAAGAAGAGATCTTTCAGTGCTTTAGATTTTTCTAGTCATTAGAATCGAAAGATCTTTAAATTGTTGAAGAAGTTTCTGTTTTAAATTTTTTTTAATCTTTTGAAAAACTTCTTAGAATTATTTTTAAACTCTTCTAATCTCCAAAACACAATCCATTATCTCCTTTGAATTGAAACTTGATTTACCCTTTGAGATCAATAGGATTGTATAGTTGATGCTGTAAAGATTTGTTGAAATCTTACTTGTATGACTTAGTGAAAAAAGGTCTAAGATCTTCATATTGTTAAAGGTTTCGAACTTGAGCCTTTGGTAAAAAAATCTAGGTGTTCATCACCTGCAAGTGTAAAGACTTTGGAAAAAATTCTAGGTGCGCACTACCTGCAAGTGTAAAGGTTTTAAAATCTGTTCATGGAAAAAGATCTGGGTTTCTCCACCCGCAAAGAGTCACTGGATAGTGAAGTTGAATCCTGAGCATGAGTTCTCAGACAGGGATTAGCCGGTGGGTTAATAAAACTCGATAACAATCATCTGTATCCATTTACTTTTCTGTGCTTCTGTGATTGTGATAGTTTAGTATTTTAGACTCCGTGTTTATATTTCGCTGCATAATATTTAAATAATTACAAATCACGTCGTGTTTTCCATAAGTCCTTATTCACCCCCTCTAAGGCTGTTTTCAGGTATCCTTCAAATTCTTAGATTACATAGGAGTTTAAAAGAAGGGAAAAAGATGATATATTTACTATATGGAATTATATTCAACTCTAAGGTATATATATAGCCAAGAGTGAAATGAAACATATTCCATTATATTTTAGGAGTTTCAAATTATAAAATCCAGTTAAAAATATGCTATAACAAGTTTTTCTCTTTATTTTTTAAAGAGAACTTTTGGACCTCAAGAGATATAAATGGGCAAGATATTGCTGCTTATCTCCTTATTGTAAAGGATATTGGCTAAGATATGTGTTGTCAATTTCCATGATAAACATGTGTGCCAATATCATAGGACTGCCATTAATCAGGGGATTGCTAAAATCATGGGATCTCATTTATTACCACATATGTGCTATTGTCAAGGGATCTCCTCTTTGTATTATTCCTTATAAAATGCCATGTAATATGTCATGCTCTTGTATATATGGAGCCTCAATGTTTTCAAACAAATACACAAGGAAATATAATTTTCTACACATTGTTCAAAACCTTTTATGGTATCAGAGCCTTTCAGCTCTAACAAGCATTGATTCATAGCGTCCGAAGATGCTTCCACTGTAGCCGCTGCAAGTTTAAGTTCATCGGCATCCATTCCTGTTATTTCTCCATTTTCACTTGTGTCGATCAACTCGGCAGCCCAATTTTCTTCCAAGCTCACAATGAGCGATTTTCCAGCATGGAGAGCACATGTTCAAAATATTCTTGAAGGTTATGATCTTTTAGGTTTCATTGATGGTTCTTTTTCTTGTCCATCTGAAACTACCCAGGCAAAGGAAGCAGTTTTGTGGCGGCGTCAAGAAAAATTGGTCCTTGGTGCCCTTGTTTCCTCTTGCACTGAAGCCGTTGTTCAGCCAGTGGCCTCCTCCACATCTTCGTGTATGGCATGGCAACGGTTGACTCACTTGTTTGCCAGTCGATCTCGCTCAAGAGTTGTCTCTGAAGGAACGGCTTATCAACAATACAAGAGGTTCCCGTTCCATCATTAAATATCTCAACGACATGAAGTTCATCTCCGACGAACTGGAGCTGGCAGATCATCCAGTCTCTGATGAATACTTCATTCTTCATTGTCTTCATGGTATTGGACACGAATTCAGAGGAGTAGCAACTATTATAAAGAACCTCCCCAACACTGTCACTTTTGAGGAAGTTCAAGAAAAGCTGCTGGATTATGAATATACTATTTTGAAGGATGAAACATCATCCGATCTGCCAGTTGTTACAGCAAATTTTACTAAGAAAAATGTCTCCTCTGACAACAACTTCATGTTTGGTCATAGGAACTCTAGGAGCCAGTCCAACCTATAAAATTCTTTTCCATCCGGCGGCAACCCTTCTTCTAGGAATAGATTCCATCAGCAGAAACGTCGGCAAGGTTACAAGTCTCCACTTCTCTGTCAGATTTGTGAGCGTACGAGATACTCTGCTCGTACATGCTATCAATTGCAAAAATTTGCTTATGAGTAGCCAGTTTCAAATGCCACAACCAAAACCCATGAGTCTAGTTGGTTGGTTGATTCTGCTGCTTCACATCGTGTAACATCTGACCTCAACAATTTGACTCTCTATTCTAATTATGGTGGTCCAGACGAGGTACTAGTTGGCGATGGGTCAGGTTTGAAGATTTCAAATATCGGTTCTACAACTCTTACTTCCAAATCTAAGTTATTTACACTCAATAATATGTATCAGGTTCCTTCTTTTAAAAATAATTTGATTTCAGTTACCAAATTTTGCAAAGCCGATAATGTCTCCATTGAATTCTTTCATTTGCATGTACTGGTGAAGGACCTAAGCACGGGGGGTAGCTTTTCTGCGAGGGGAAACCAAAGATGATGTCTACAAATTGCTCATTCCTTCTCAAAAGTTGTCCCCTCCACCCTTTGCAAATGTGGGAATCAATTCCGCAATCCATTATCCGTTAGCAGATCAGCATCTAGGCCATCCTTCTCTTAAAATTTTGTATGTCATTCTCTCCACTAATCGCTTATTATCTCATTCTAAATTTCCTAACCATTTGTCTTGTAATTCATGCTCGTGCAATAAAAGTCATAAACTCCCATTTGCAAAAAAACTCTCTTGTTGGTTCCAGGCTATTAAAATTAATTTATACCGATGTTTGGGGTCCAGGACCGGTTATTTCTATTGAAGGCTTTCGATATTATCTTGTGTTTGTGGATCATTTCACTAAATATGTCTGGTTATATCCCATGAAAAAAAGTCATATGTCTCGAACATTAGTCATAAATATAAAGCATTAGTGGAAAACTTTTTCAGCACTAAAATTGTCAACTTATTCTCAGATAATGGGGGTGAATATCTAAAACTTTCTTCTTTCCTCATTAATTATGGCATTTCTTACCTCACTTCTCCACCTCACACATGGGACTCCACCTCACACACTCGAACACAATGGCTCGGCTGAACACCGTCATCGGCATATTGTTGAAACTGGCTTAACTCTACTTCATCAAGCTTCAGTGCCTCTATGTTTTTGGTTCTATGCTTTTCAGGTGGCTATCTTTTTGATTAACGGAATGCCGTCCCTTACCCAACTTCTAAACACCACTACAAGCCTTGTTCCAAGTTTCCCCGGACTACCACAAGCTCAAAGTCTTTGGATGTCGATGTTTTCCTCGGTTACAACTATATGCTGCCAATAAGTTGTCTCTAAAATCGAGACCATGCATCTTTCTTGGCTATTCCAGCACTCAAAATGCTTACAAGTGATTTACTCAACTTCCAAACACCACTGCAAGCCATGTTCCAAGTTTCCCCGGACAACCACAAGCTCAAAGTCTTTAGATGTAGATGTTTTCCATGGTTACAACCATATGCTGCCAATAAGTTGTCTCTAAAATCGAGACCATGCATCTTTCTTGGCTATTCCAGCACTCAAAGTGGTTACAAGTGTTTTGATCCACAAACAGGCAAAGTTTTTCACTCTCAACATGTTAAGTTTGATGAGGACATTTTTCCTTTTGCTACTGCTACATCTCATGTTCAAGAAAATAGTTTTTCCAATTGGTCATTTGATAATCTATTCTCCGGGGTTACTTTTCAAAATTGTTTTTTTCTTCCTATCGACAGGTTAGTTGATTCCAATCGAAATTATGAGCAATATACAAGTCTTCCCCCCTCTGCAGCAGCCGCATCTCAAAATGGGTCTTCTCCAATAGCAACAACTCAAATCACCACTGAGCCTACCCTACCAATGCAACAAACAAATCCCGACATCACCCTCACAAATCCACCACCAATTCCTAATACTCGTGTCATCACAAGATCCTAAAACCAAATATTCAAACCCAATCCCAAGTACAAGAATTCTATCACACTCAAACACCCAATTCAATCTCCTATGGAACCGACTTTTGTTTCTCAAGCTCTAAAAGATCCTCTTTGGCGTGAAGCCATGTCTGCTGCATTTACCGCTCTTATTAATAATGGAACATGGGATCTGGTTCCGGCAAAACCCATCTCAGAATATTGTTGGGTGCAAGTGAAGAATTTGTATACACTACACTGCTCAAGATGTACACATTAAATTATGCAATCCTTATTTAACTTTTGAGCCAGAGAGGTTATCACAACTTTTCATAAAGTAGAATTTTCAAAATTAAATATCAGGCTTCATGAGAAACATAAAAGGATACCCAGTTTTCCGTAAACTCAATTTCCAAATTTTTTGGCCCATTTCGGATTTTAGGAAATTAATTGCGGGAAATGCAACTGCGAGGTTCTTTTAGAAATAAAAACGCTTGTTTTTAGGTTTTAGTGAACCTGTGTTTGCTTGAAACCAAACAGTACTATGACTCTCCAAATATCATGGATGGTAATATAAATTGCACACCACAGTGCCAGACCATACACATACAAGAAATAATTATATGTATTTAACCTCTTTTCTTTTTTGAAAGGAAAAAAAATATCAATGAAGTGATTAATGCAAAAAATATGAATTGTTTATACGCAGATTATGCCAGAATTTGCACTTAAGAATGAATCCATACATGTGGGCTGCAAATGACTATATCAGTTGGAACAAAATAATTACTAGCTGAGGCCGAGTTATTTGTTAAGAACAAATATACACAAGATCTAGTTAATGTGGAATAAAAAAATGACATTCAAAAATATTAAATTGGATTGAATATTACCTCCAAAATTCTCCTCATGTTTCAAGGTAGCATCATCTTATTCCCAGCATAATGTCAAAAAATAAACAGAATATATCTGAGCTTACACTTTGACAAAGACCTTTCTTGCAAAATGCCCTAATGAATGAATCGAATAAAGAATGATGGAGAACAAATCCTCGTCCCAGCATCTCCTCAAACAAGTTTAGTAGTTCCTTGTTTTTCCCATCCTTTACCAACCACCGTATCGGACGAGTAATCAAACAAACTGAAAACCCTTTTCCGATAGATTCAAGAAAACAGCTAACAGCTTCTTGAAACCTTTTTTCTCGACAAAGGCTATCAATCATGATACTATGAGTAAATTCATTAAGGGTAATATTCTCCCCAACCAAGTTAAATAGTTGGTGAACTTCACTAAACTCACTTGCCCTGTTAAAACCCAAGAGCAGCGTGTTAAATGCCACAATATCAGCTTCAAAACCCATACTATAAAAAATATATTTAGCTTCCGCTAGCATCTTTTTCTTACAAAGGCTATGAATTATTATAGTGTATGTACAAATATCCAGCATCCCTCTCTTCAACATAGAGGCCAGAAGCTTAAGCAACGCCATCCAGCTACCATTTTGACAAAGTCTGCTCACCAATGTGTTATAAAAGAACACATCAACATCCCAACTCAACAAACTCACAACTTTCCACAAATTCTCGTCACTCAAATCACAAGACAAGCAATCAAAAAGTATATGCAAAGTCTCCATTGTCGGACCCAACCCCCGTTCGCTCATAACATCCAACATCCTAAAAGCCTCATCAACCCTCCCAAACTTACAAAGTCCATTCATATAAACATTATACGTAACCTCATTCGGCTTCCACCCTTTCAATTCACTCTCCCCCAAAACTTTCTCCACCTCTTCAAAATCTCCTCTTTTACACAACGCGTTGATCAAAATTGTACACGTCACAGTATCAGGAGCACACCCAAAACTCCCCATTTGATCAACCACCCCCTTCGCCTCATCGATCCTCCCCTCATTACAATACCCAAGAACAATTGAAGTATAACATCGAACGGTTGGCGGGCAATTCTCCTCCTCCATCTTATCCAAAACACCCCAAGCCTCCTCAATCCTACCGACCCTACAAAGCCCTGAAATCAAAGTGGAATACGTAATCACATCCGGCTTACACCCACACTTAACCATAGTCCCCAGAACAGCATAAGCCGCTTCCGAATCCATTTCCAATAAAAATTGAATCTTTATCAGAATTGAATAGGATGAGTTTGTGAGACCAATACCAGTGTGATTCCTCAAGTGATCGAAAGCGGCTCGAGCCTGAGAGCGGCATCTGGCGACTATGAAGGCGTTGATGAGGGTGTTGAAGAAGAAGACACTGGAGGTTAGCTTGGGGAAATGGTCGGCGAGGTCGAGAAGTTCGTCGGCGTTGCCGACACGGGAAAGGGGTTTTAGGGGTTTGGGGTCGCCAGAGATGGGCGGAGAGCGGCGGCGATAGGCGGCGGCGATGAGCTTGGAGAGGTTGTCGGTAGAGGAGAGGTTTGTTAGGGTTCTGCGGAGGTGGCGAGGTCGAGGCCATGGCATGGAGAGAGGGAGAGCATTAGGGTTTCTATGGTTTTTTTAGGGTTTAAGACAAGTTCGTTTGGTTGCTGTTGGTACTTGTGGTGATGGATCTTTCGGTTTGGGGATCCGATAGCTTGTTGGATCTTTGACGATCCGAACCCGATTACATAATCAATTTCGTGTGGCCTACTTCATTACGTTGGACTAACTATAGATGTTTATTCATAGAACAAAAAATTCATGGCATATGCATAAGGGTGAAAAATGATCTCTTTGATTGTTTTTCCTTTCCAATGCAATACAAGCTATATAGAGCAGCCGGATTAGCTTAAAATCTCTTTGTATATATGGTACGGAAATCATACGCGTAAAAACATAAATTTGCATCTTTTACGGTTCGACTTCAAAATTTCTAATGGATAATGGGGCATTTGTGACAATATGTTGTTGATAAGCAAACATATGGATTTGGTACTTTATATCCAAATGTTACTTTACATATTGGGTTTGGATTTCAAAAAGAACACAAGATTTCTTTTTTGATACCATTGTGTATGAATAGATCCTCTTATGAACCCATTTTCCTAACCGCGCTATTAACAATTAACAATTGAAGGAACTCTGTTTCATGGCCTCTTTAGAATGAATATAAACTACAAAATAAAGAATGGTTTAGTTAAAAATTACAACAACTTTTTTTATTTTCTTTTAAGAAAGTATTTTTAGAATATTAATTTTATAGTATTTTTTTATTTTTAAGAGAGTGGTTCTGGGAAGATTACAATTGATTTTAGTTTGTGTTGTTTACTTTGGCAATTTTAGATTTTATTCCCTTTTTAAATATTTGAGTCATGTAGAGTCCTAAAAGGTTTAAGAATGTTTTGAAAGCTACAGAATAGTCCAATTATAATGTTTTCAATCCAAACTTTGATTTCTGAATGTATTATTTTGACGTATCTTAGTTTTGTATTGTTTGTGTAGAGTGAGCACCTACAGCGAATTAATTTGTCGTACTGGCATGTTAAAGCAAATATTGGATACTTGCCTTCAAACCACGATCTCACGATGCGCCGATGTACACGACCTCTCAATTTGATGTGTTCCTTGTCGATAACCCAAACGCGAAGAAGAAAACAACCATGGTGACAAGACGATCACAACAACGATGTTGATGGAGATGGCCGGCCAGAACTAAGGTTAGGGTTTAGGTTTAGAGAAAATATGGAGAGTAGGGTTTTATTTTATGAATTGTGTGAAATATAAGAGTTGTGAATACTTATATAGTGTAATTATAACATGAGTCGGGTATGCCATTAACCCTATACCCACTAGGACTAAGAATTAAAGATAATCTAAAATATAATTATATGACATATATCTTTACAATATTTTACCCATAATCTTTCACAATTAATTTATTTTCCATTAAATAAATTTTCATGACCAATAATAACAATAACCAATAAAACCCATGATAATACAAACCAATGCAATTTATCAATAAATCCCATAATACGATAAAATATTATGGCACACAATTCCATCCGTCAATCAAATAATTTTAATCAGCCATAAAATAAATTATCATAAATTTATTCCATCAAATTATCGTAAGGATTAGTTCGGGTGTTACACCAATCATTGTGAAAGTTGAACATAAAGGACCACAGGAAAACAAATGGCAATTTCACATAGAATCACCTGCACTGGTGACCACCGGAGCTAACTGGAAGCCCTTTTTTCTCTCTCCCCTAGCCAATGCTTCCAGGGGCTCATACAAGGAGATACCTGCAAGTAGGAACCCAAAAAATATAGTGAAATGAGAAGAAGTAATTCTGCTTTTGCTGAAACTAAAGATCAAAACAAATGTAGGGACATTTACAGGAGTAACTACAATAAGTCAATAGCGCATCTGTTAATAGTAATTGTAATATAGAAATAAACAAAATATGAAGGTACTAACATTTAGAGTGCATCTTTTACCTTTAACTATTGTTTGTGTCACAACTTTGGGAATTCTGATAGTTTACAAAGTTTAGAAGAATGAAAAAATAATCCCCGTGACTAGAAGGATAGCTGGCATTCATATCGCTGTGTTATCGTTCTCTGCATAAAGGATCATCTTCAATGTTTCATTATTGGTATCGTCGCAATATTTTCTATCAAGTGCCTATGGGTAAGCTATACTTCAAATGGTGCATATTTCAAACATGCATTTTACTTTTTCAAGTGCTAAATGGATTAGCTTATTACTAACTCTTCCGCAGCGTAATCCACAACATGTGCTTTTTGTTTGACATTGCAAACATATTTCATAGAAATAGGTGAAGAATTTGTATACACTACACTGCTCAAGATGTACACATTAAATTATGCAATCCTTATTTAACTTTTGAGCCAGAGAGGTTATCACAACTTTTCATAAAGTAGAATTTTCAAAATTAAATAACAGGCTTTATGAGAAACATAAAAGGATACCCAGTTTTCCGTAAACTCAATTTCCAAATTTTTTGGCCCATTTCGGATTTTAAGAAATTAATTGCGGGAAATGCAACTGCGAGGTTCTTTTAGAAATAAAAACGCTTGTTTTTAGGTTTTAGTGAACCTGTGTTTGCTTGAAACCAAACAGTACTATGACTCTCCAAATATCATGGATGGTAATATAAATTGCACACCACAGTGCCAGACTATACACATACAAGAAATAATTATATGTATTTAACCTCTTTTCTTTTTTGAAAGGAAAAAAAATATCAATGAAGTGATTAATGCAAAAAATATGAATTGTTTATACGCAGATTATGCCAGAATTTGCACTTAAGAATGAATCCATACATGTGGGCTGCAAATGCCTATATCAGTTGGAACAAAATAATTACTAGCTGAGGCCGAGTTATTTGTTAAGAACAAATATACACAAGATCTAGTTAATGTGGAATAAAAAAATGACATTCAAAAATATTAAATTGGATTGAATATTACCTCCAAAATTCTCCTCATGTTTCAAGGTAGCATCATCTTATTCCCAGCATAATGTCAAAAAATAAATAGAATATATCTGAGCTTACACTTTGACAAAGACCTTTCTTGCAAAATGCCCTAATGAATGAATCGAATAAAGAATGATGGAGAACAAATCCTCGTCCCAGCATCTCCTCAAACAAGTTTAGTAGTTCCTTGTTTTTCCCATCCTTTACCAACCACCGTATCGGACGAGTAATCAAACAAACTGAAAACCCTTTTCCGATAGATTCAAGAAAACAGCTAACAGCTTCTTGAAACCTTTTTTCTCGACAAAGGCTATCAATCATGATACTATGAGTAAATTCATTAAGGGTAATATTCTCCCCAACCAAGTTAAATAGTTGGTGAACTTCACTAAACTCACTTGCCCTGTTAAAACCCAAGAGCAGCGTGTTAAATGCCACAATATCAGCTTCAAAACCCATACTATAAAAAATATATTTAGCTTCCGCTAGCATCTTTTTCTTACAAAGGCTATGAATTATTATAGTGTATGTACAAATATCCAGCATCCCTCTCTTCAACATAGAGGCCAGAAGCTTAAGCAACGCCATCCAGCTACCATTTTGACAAAGTCTGCTCACCAATGTGTTATAAAAGAACACATCAACATCCCAACTCAACAAACTCACAACTTTCCACAAATTCTCGTCACTCAAATCACAAGACAAGCAATCAAAAAGTATATGCAAAGTCTCCATTGTCGGACCCAACCCCCGTTCGCTCATAACATCCAACATCCTAAAAGCCTCATCAACCCTCCCAAACTTACAAAGTCCATTCATATAAACATTATACGTAACCTCATTCGGCTTCCACCCTTTCAATTCACTCTCCCCCAAAACTTTCTCCACCTCTTCAAAATCTCCTCTTTTACACAACGCGTTGATCAAAATTGTACACGTCACAGTATCAGGAGCACACCCAAAACTCCCCATTTGATCAACCACCCCTTTCGCCTCATCGATCCTCCCCTCATTACAATACCCAAGAACAATTGAAGTATAACATCGAACGGTTGGCGGGCAATTCTCCTCCTCCATCTTATCCAAAACACCCCAAGCCTCCTCAATCCTACCGACCCTACAAAGCCCTGAAATCAAAGTGGAATACGTAATCACATCCGGCTTACACCCACACTTAACCATAGTCCCCAGAACAGCATAAGCCGCTTCCGAATCCATTTCCAATAAAAATTGAATCTTTATCAGAATTGAATAGGATGAGTTTGTGAGACCAATACCAGTGTGATTCCTCAAGTGATCGAAAGCGGCTCGAGCCTGAGAGCGGCATCTGGCGACTATGAAGGCGTTGATGAGGGTGTTGAAGAAGAAGACACTGGAGGTTAGCTTGGGGAAATGGTCGGCGAGGTCGAGAAGTTCGTCGGCGTTGCCGACACGGGAAAGGGGTTTTAGGGGTTTGGGGTCGCCAGAGATGGGCGGAGAGCGGCGGCGATAGGCGGCGGCGATGAGCTTGGAGAGGTTGTCGGTAGAGGAGAGGTTTGTTAGGGTTCTGCGGAGGTGGCGAGGTCGAGGCCATGGCATGGAGAGAGGGAGAGCATTAGGGTTTCTATGGTTTTTTTTGGGTTTAAGACAAGTTCGTTTGGTTGCTGTTGGTACTTGTGGTGATGGATCTTTCGGTTTGGGGATCCGATAGCTTGTTGGATCTTTGACGATCCGAACCCGATTACATAATCAATTTCGTGTGGCCTACTTCATTACGTTGGACTAACTATAGATGTTTATTCATAGAACAAAAAATTCATGGCATATGCATAAGGGTGAAAAATGATCTCTTTGATTGTTTTTCCTTTCCAATGCAATACAAGCTATATAGAGCAGCCGGATTAGCTTAAAATCTCTTTGTATATATGGTACGGAAATCATACGCGTAAAAACATAAATTTGCATCTTTTACGGTTCGACTTCAAAATTTCTAATGGATAATGGGGCATTTGTGACAATATGTTGTTGATAAGCAAACATATGGATTTGGTACTTTATATCCAAATGTTACTTTACATATTGGGTTTGGATTTCAAAAAGAACACAAGATTTCTTTTTTGATACCATTGTGTATGAATAGATCCTCTTATGAACCCATTTTCCTAACCGCGCTATTAACAATTAACAATTGAAGGAACTCTGTTTCATGGCCTCTTTAGAATGAATATAAACTACAAAATAAAGAATGGTTTAGTTAAAAATTACAACAACTTTTTTTATTTTCTTTTAAGAAAGTATTTTTAGAATATTAATTTTATAGTATTTTTTTATTTTTAAGAGAGTGGTTCTGGGAAGATTACAATTGATTTTAGTTTGTGTTGTTTACTTTGGCAATTTTAGATTTTATTCCCTTTTTAAATATTTGAGTCATGTAGAGTCCTAAAAGGTTTAAGAATGTTTTGAAAGCTACAGAATAGTCCAATTATAATGTTTTCAATCCAAACTTTGATTTCTGAATGTATTATTTTGACGTATCTTAGTTTTGTATTGTTTGTGTAGAGTGAGCACCTATTGCGAGTAAGCATAATGGATACATGTAATCCTTAGTCTTATTGACAAGAAAAATACTTAATCTACCGACTTGTAATTTCTATCAAACTCTATGCAAAAAATAAACACCTTAGGCCCAATGCTTGGCACTTATATCTAGATGTTGTGTGTCCCACCATTTTATTTCTTGGATAGATTTGGATAGGATTTCAAACCGGCAAGATGAAAATATTAAAGAAAAGAAATGGAGAGTCATCATTACTTGCAAAACAATCCGAGGTAGACTTGATGGGCATTCTATCTTTAAGTCTAGAGTCGCATTAATTTCTGAAAACAGACATAGAGGGGGGTTGAATAAGGCTATATGGCAAATGTTAGGAATTTGTATGCCGTAGAGGCCATTATTGTATATTATAGTGGATCCTTGGATATATATATAAAGGACTTTCTTGCTCGACATGATAGTATACTATTTGGTTGCTCTTTATCTTAACATGTACACTTGTTTTAGTTTACTGTCTCTTTGATACATGTTGATAAAGCTCTTAGGATGTTGGCTTGACTACCAGGACTATTGTCACGCCCCGCTTTCCGGTGTACGGCGAAGGGGACGCGACGAGGTCCGCTACGTATATACTTAGAAGTACATACGCTAAGCGTATCTAAGCAATATAAAAGTAAATCACAAGAGACAAGAGATATAGAAATAACAGCAACTTTATTAATAACATTCTTTTGTACAATGCATGAAAAGTAAATACAACTGGAATGAAAAAAACGATGCCTAAACAATGGCATAACAGAAAATGAAAAATACTGAATAGAACAAGGTACAATATCTAGAGCTCGGGGTCTTCGTGAAACTGATCGAAGTCTTCACCGGTGGGCCCGATCTCTGCTGGGTCCAAAACACCTGACGACATTCAAAGAAGAAAGAAATAGAATGTCGTCAGCGAACAGGTCGCTCGGTAAGTCCCAAAGGTAAGGAAGAAAAGACAAAATAAGAGGTATCCTCTAAAGTATAATGTTGTAGAATATTATGTTCACGATGTTGTTTGTAGCTTGGTACGGAAAGATGCCAGTGTATACTAGAGGGGTCTCAGTATGCTAGAGACTAGGGCAAACGGAATGTATAAGGAACCGTTAAGCCACGGTACAACAGCAACGGAATATAGGTTAGGTGTCTTAATCTTACCGTCTCGTGCCACTTCGAACACCTTCCGCACCAATCTACCCCTTAAACCCCGTAGTGTTTTGATTGTATTGTTGTATTGTATTGTGTAAGTTGGATGACCGACCAAAACCATGATATCAGTAAACATATTGTAACTGAATAATCAAGTAAATGGAATAACGGAATAATGGATGTATATCCATGGTTTGATTCAGTCAAGTTGTATAGATTGTTAACTGGATTATGGGATTCATATGTTCATATTTAGTTGGAATATTAAAGAATGTAGATTGACTTGAAATATTCAAGTCAGAAATAATCAGACTCAAACCCGAGTCAGACCAAAAGAAATGTAAGTCGAAGTTCTATAATTGTTAGGTTCCTTATTATAATTTATAAAACTTGAGGGGGTTTTATGTAAAAATACTTTTGTATAGTTTTCAAGATACACCCCAAGTTTTTATTATTCGTCTTTATAGTTATAATGAACGTAAATTTTATTTATGATATTTCTTAGTGAAAATATTCTAATTCCATAAATAAAGGTATTTATTTGTAATATTGATTTATTTGAAATTCATGGTATCTTAATGTAAAAATCTAGTCTTGTGATTTTTAGAAAAAGTGGAATATTTATATTATAACAAAATAGATCTTTTAATGATAATATACATATATTTATACAAAAAAAAAATTCAATTAATATATTATATAAAAATATTATTTTCTTAAGATATCGTATTTTAAACCTTTCGAGACCGAATGCTCCTTGCGGAGGTCTGAATCTCGCACTACTAAGCCGAGGGAGCACGATAAACCGTACTATCCCTAACGGGTTCCCCAAAGGTGGGTTGTAGTGGCGCTTTGCAAAGATTTATAAATATTAAACCTTTAGAATACGTTTTTATTAAAGTAAAAGGTGTTTATTTGCAAAAGTCGATTTTCCGTATTTTAGGTTTTAGGGTTTCTTATTTCAACTAGACTAATTTTAAATGATCTAAACAACAAGTTGTTAGAAGCCTCAAATCGCCTCTTCACCACCAATTGTGGCCAGGTGAGTACAAGTGAGGAAGGAGGGATCCGCTCACGAATCGTGAGACGGGCCTTCTAAAATTACCTTCGCTCACTTGCCTAACCTAGACACCACAAAGTCAGGTTTAGATAAATGATCGATGTTTACAACTTATCGTATTTTTCTATTAAAAGATATTTGTTTTGAAAGTGTATCAAACCTACAACTTTTAGAAAATGTTTTATTAAGAAAATGGTATTTTAATGTAAAATCTTGTTTTATCGTATTCTAAGTTTTAAAGTAGCGTGTTATGATTGTTAGTGTATATGCCCAAGAAGCCATTACTGTATCATACTAGTTTGTATATTACTTGATGGAAGCTTGGGATATTCACATTTGTATAGACAATCTTGCTAGAAATGGTAGTATGCTACTTGGTTTGTTTCTACTTCAATGTGTACATGTGTATTTGTAACGTTTTGAAAATCGTTTCGGTGAAATTTCGAAAAAAAATCGGTAAAATAAGGGGGTTTTCTGTAAAAAATCAAAAATACAAATATCTTATTATAAAAATTAAATATACATATTCTAACTATGTAATTGCTATTATTTGGTGTTTATTGAGCCGCTGGTGGAATTTCAAATTTTCTGAAAAAAATATTATTTTATTATTATTTAAGCCGTCACTAATACATTTAATTAGGGAAAATTACAAATTGGAATGAGTTGAAACAAATTTTGTGCATCATAAAACATTAAATAAAAATTTATCATGTAGTTTTTGGAACGAAATCATTTGCCAAAACGGTTTAGAAATTATTGAAGAAAAAAGGCTTTTTCTTTGCGTAAATGGATGTTTGGGGTATTGTATTTATCATTTTTCACCACCCCACACCCGTACCCACACCCACACACACCCATTTCCTCTACCCCTTTGCTGAATTCAGCAGCCCCCCCCCACTCATCTCCCCACTTAAAAGTCAAAACAAACAAAGAAAAGAAAAGGAAAAATAAAGGAAAAGATGTTAAGTGTTGACTTGAAGTATGGCTTTCTTTGACCCTTTCATTCAACACCTCTCTCTCTCTCCTCATCCCCCCCATTGTGGCCGAAACTTACTTCCCCCCCACTGCAGCAGCTTTCCCCCTTCTTCTCCCTCTCATATCATCACAAAAAAATCCACAAAATGCTTCAAAATTAACACAAAATCAAAGCTAAATTCAAATCCAACACTTACCCATTATTCTTTAGCCCATCTAGCATGGATTTTGGGGCATAGAAGCTAATTTGGGAGGCTATGATGCATGTTAATCTACAAGTCTTGGAGGTATAATGTAACACTTTAGAATGCTTTTAGAGTAATTAAGCGAATGAATGCAGATTTTTAATAAAATTTAACCAAAACTGTTTTTATATATTTTATTTGAATTAATTAATATTTTATTAAATTATTTTGTGACATGCACACACTTGTGCATGTTAATCTAGGGTTTTGGAGATGTTAACCATACTAGGTTAACCATGACATTTTACTTTTTACCATGCCATATTATCTTTAACTTAAAAAGTTTACCTTTAAGATAATTTTTATTTACATTTTCATTAAAAATCAAAAATGTTTTATTTTAATTAAAGAGAAGGATTTTAAAATTTGTGGCATGGGAGGCATAATGAATATGTAAGGTTGTCATGGAATCAAGGCATGAGTGGCATGAGTGTAAATGAATGGTAGGTATGGTGGAAACATGCATAAGTGTAATGAAGAATCATTAAAGAGAAGGATTTTGGCTATAAATACCCACCCTCACCCTCTACATTCTCTCATTCACAAACCTTCAAAAAAAATCATGGTTATGTTGTTTTGGAGCATGGATTGATAGGAATTCAGTCAAGCTTTGGTGAGGTATGATTTTAGTCTGTTTCGGTTTTAAAAAGATGACTGAAACTGGTTCGGAGTGCGGTTCTGGACTGCTGTCCAGAGCAGTTCTGGTTGTAGATTCTCGTTTTCCATTGCTTTCTATCTTCTGTATGAAAATGTTATAATACGGAACTATATATCAGAGTGAAGATAAATCTGTTAGCTAACCAATGAAAGTGATTTCATTCATTTCTAATGTCGTTTACTATTTAAACTGTATTTTAAATCAACAGAACGTATAGCAGTCCCAAACAGGGACAGAACGTATACCCCTTTGTTTTTCAGTGCATAACTTCCAGTACCCAATGGATATTATTGATCCGTATGATGCGTTGGAAAACTAACTGATAAACCTAAATTTTGTTCAACTATAGCGTCGCCTAATTTTGATCCCAACAGGGTGAAAACTGTGTTGCAAAATGGACATTCAGTTCAGAAACTGAAATTCCAGCAGCGAACACTTAAAATGAAACGACTGTATCTTGCGAACCCGAAATCCGATTGTACTGAAACAAATTTTGCTGAACTACCGACAGAGTGTACTTGTTACCGTATTTGTATAGTTTCACTAAATTTTGAGCTTATGATTCAGTTCTGTGGTTCGAGTCAGTTCTGCGCATCGCATCGGTTCTGCGCGTGCGTGTTTTTCAGTCGTGTCGCCTCACACGTTTAGTCATCGAGCTATCACCAAATAGTTTGTGTGAAATAAATCATTAGCTAGGTGTCCGTGTCAGTGTGTTATCTTTAGTTTTCTAATATTGGTAAGTATTGGCGTTATTTGTGTGATATTAGGATCACCATCAGGGACTTCAGACGAAGGAAGGAAAGGAAAGGAGGTGATTGGATTCACCTAATTCAGGATTGTCTGGTGAGTAGATTTAACATCTACGGGGAAATCGCCTGTGTGGCGCTAAGCGCCAAAGGCTAGGATTCAAGTGAATTACTTTAAGTGATATGCCTATTGACCATACATAGATAAAAACATATATTGAGCTAGTAATAATTAGTACATCATATTTCATCATATTTCATGTTAACCATTGATATAATATTGATAGGACACTGCACCATTACAAACGGTTCATGTTGCACGAGCACTATATGTTACACACGCACCGTTGGTAATTGCTATGTCACGCACACTATAGAAATGGCCTTAGATAAAGATATTGTACCGTATTTATGATTTGTAGTTAGATATTTATTCTTGTATTAGTTCACATTATGATAATTACATTGCTGTAGTAATATTTTTATATGATGTTTTATTCGATATCATGGATTTGAGAAATCACAAGATACTTTCTAAAAACTGGGATTTATTTATAAAAGTGTGGATTTCCCTTGATATGATCACATTACTTCCATATTGCATACATTGTAGTTCATGAATATATGCATTGAGATATTGTTTTCATGAGATTTCTGGATTTGAGAACCGCTGGTATATTTAAAAGAAATCTATAAATTGTTTTAAACGCGGTTTCTCTTGATGTGATTTTGGGATGTCCACCATGAGTTTTCTCGGTTATGAGCTTGGTTTTCGAGACCCGATTCAAGAAGATGTGGGAACCGTCTGCGGGTACATGGTGGACCCGGTATGGTACCCCGGGGCAAGAATGATATCGTGGTGTAGCCGATGAGCCTGGCTGAGGGCATACTACCTACCGGTGATTGGTTGGACTCGGCGGTTGTCCGGAGGATACCGGCCGGAGTTATGAGATATGGGTCGATTCGGAAAGACGAAACCCAGAGATATGGACCGATTCGGAATGACGAAGTCCAGAGAGAGAGATATATGGATTTACGTGTCGATGCTTGACACGGGGTTTTTCATGATGTTTCGAGTGTCGGTGTTGGACACTCAGGTTTTCCATGAGATTTACAGATGAGAGGGCCGGTCATAGTGACGGTGCCTGAGATATTGAGATTTACGTGTCGTTGATGGACACTGAATTTATTTTACTGATAGTGATTATGGATGAGTATTATGTTTACCCTATACTCAGGTATTTATGATACATTCTCTACATATAGTCATTTACGAGATCATGATTTACTGCAGTTCATATTGACATATATACCTTATCATGACACATATGTAGAAATGGTTGTTTATCGTACATACATGTGATTACTTGTACGATGTTATTTACTTCTCACGAGTTGGCAACTCACCCCCGTTGTGCCACAGCATTTCTGCAGGTCTGATCTGCAGTTTGGAAGCGTCAGGCTTCGTATTACATCTTTTCCGTGGATACCGCTACTGTTGGGTTGAGACCCTTTCTTTTTGGTATGTGGATTTATGCGGTTATCCATTATTTCTATTTATGTATCTTATTGTATCTAGTACTCTCCATCTACTATTCACCTGTATTGACTTAGAGACTGAGAGGTTCGGTATTTGTACCTTATGTGACTTTGGTTGTTGTGCTCGTATGAGCCGGATTTGATTCATATTATGTTATTTCTTCGCTATGGCTACATTTGTACACATGTTGTAGTTGTGTTTCATCTCTATGATTTGTATTATTCAGGATTGATTTTTGCAAAGGAGATGCTGCCGAAATATACAAAGGAAAAATGAAACTTTAAGTTTTTCTACGATTTTTAAACTAAGATTAAAAATGTTTTAACTAATCTTTTAAACAAATGTTTTAAAGCTTTATCACTCTAATCTTTTCATGGTTTAGATTACTGGGTTTCGGCTTACTTGAGTTACGTTACGCCTTTAGACGTCACGTGATTTAAGTGCCGGTTACGTTCCTAATTTGGGTCGTGACAAAGTTGGTATCAGAGCGTTAGGTTTTACCTTTCGGAGTGTAGGATGACCCTTAGTATGATGGAGTAGGTAACTTGAGTAGAGTGACGTAGCGAGGGTATGTTCCGCGGCATACTTACGATACGAACTCCGCCTAAGTGACCTTAGGACATTTTTGCTTGAAATTCTTTCCTTGGTTCCTTGTATGCCTATGATTCGAATCCATATCCCTATCGAATCATGTATCCTTTTTGAGCTTTTGTGCCGCCAAAGACTACTAGGGCGCAAAGAGTTGCTGCTAGAGATGAGGTCAGAGCAGGCCCGTCTGAGACAAGGATTTACCTGGATGATATACCTAGTGTTCATGAGAAGAGTGATCCACCTTCTCCGGGACGTATTGCTAGGCTTGAAGCCAATGTTCAACACTTACGTCTGATGATTGGATCTCTAGTCGAGGCCTTAACACTCAGTTATTTCTTTCTGTTGGAGCTCAACACTTCGATACGTATACAGCCGCAGTAGATGCAGCTCTACTGGTAGAAGAGCGTGTTTTAGAGACTTCAATTGTTCAAGTATCGAAGAGAATTCCTACCGGTATGCCAGCTCAGAAGCAGCTTGGTATACGCCGTGACAGATTCTTTCCAAGTGATGATGGTAGAAGAGGCTTTAGACAAGGTCAGTTGTTTGGTTCTTATGCACAGGGTCAGCAATCGGCGTCTGGATGTTTTCGATGTGGGAGTCTACAACACCACATCAGGGATTGTCCTGCGAGGCGCCAAAGCGATGCACCAGTTCAGCATGTTACTTTACCACCTTCACAACCTCAGAAAGCATTGCCCCTTTCGACCGTTGTTGTTCCACGCCAGACCCATGCTCCGAGAGGCCGTGGTCGTGGAGGTCCTATTCAGAGAGGATGAGGTGGCAGAGCCTGAGGACAGCCAGATGCTAGTAGAGGACAAGCCCGAGTTTTTTCATTGACTCCGTAGGATGTGCGAGCATCGAATGCCGTTGTGTCAGGTACACTTTTAGTGTGTTCTTTCCATGCGCGTGTATTATTCGACCCAGGATCTACACACTCTTATGTGTCCACACACTTTGTACCGAGGTTAGGCCGAGAGTCATCCTTGTTAGATGAGCCACTTGTTGTGATTACTCCTGTTGGAGAGTCTTTTGTTGCTCGACATGTGTTTCGGTCATGTACCGTTCATATTAGAGATAGAGTTTCGTTTGTCGACTTGATCCTTCTTGATATGTTGGACTTTGACGTTCTCCTCGGCATGGACTGATTAGCTACATGCTATGCGTCTGTGGACTGCCGTGAAAAAGCAGTCAGGTTCTGTTTTCCGGGAGAATCGGTTCTTGTTGTGCAGGGGGACCGTAGTGCCACTCCTCACAATTTTATTTCTACCCTTTGCGCTAATCGGCTTTTGAGGAAAGGATATCACGGGTTTTTAGCTTTTATTCGTGATACGGGAGCCACAGTAGAACCATTGAACCAGGTTCCTATTGTGAGAGAGTTTTCCGACATTTTTCCTGATGAGTTACCTGGATTGCCGCCAGAGCGCGACATCGAGTTTTGCATCGATCTGATTTTCGGCACGGGGCCTATTTCTATACCTCCTTATCGGATGGCTCCGGCTGAGCTTAAAGAGCTTAAGGATCAACTGCAAGAGTTGCTGGACAAGGGACTTGTTCGTCCGAGTGTTTCACCTTGGGGAGCTCCTGTTCTTTTCGTCAAAAAGAAAGACGGAAGTATGAGATGTGCATTGACTATCGTCAATTGAATCGAGTCACAGTGCGAAATAGGTATCCTTTACCTTGCATTGACGATTTATTTAATCAACTCCAGGGTGCAAGACATTTTTCCAAGATTGATTTGAGGTCGGGTTATCATCAATTGCGAGTCCGGAATGATGACATTCCGAAGACTGCTTTTCATACGCGCTACGGGCATTATGAGTTTTTGGTGATGTCGTTAGGACTTACCAATGCCCCAGCAGCGTTCATGGACATGATGAACCGAATTTTCAAGCCATTCCTCGACCAGTTCATTATTGTGTTTATTGATGACATTCTGGTTTATTCTAGAAGTCATGAGGAGCATGAGCATCACTTGAGAATTGCTTTGCAGACATTGAGAGAACACCAGTTGTTTGCTAAGTTCTCAAAGTGTGTATTTTGGCTTGATAGTGTTGACTTTTTGGGTCATGTGGTTACGGGAGACGGTATCCGAGTGGATCCGAAGAAGATTGAAGCCGTACAACTTTGGCCTAGACCCGTATCGGTGACGGAGGTCCGTAGTTTCTTGGGATTAGCCAGTTATTACCGACGTTTCGTGCAGGATTTTTCAAGTATCGCTGCACCGATGATCGGACTGACCCGGAAGGGGATTCCTTTTCTTTGGACCGAGGCTTGCGAGCAGAGTGTCCAGCTGTTGAAGACGCGGTTGACGACTGCACCGGTTTTATCTTTACCTTCTGGACCGGGTGGCTATGTCGTCTATTGTGATACTTCTCGAGTGGGACTTGGTTGCGTGTTAATGCAACAGGATAAGGTTATCGCTTATGCTTCTCGTCAGTTGAAGAGGCACGAGCAGAACTATCCTACCCATGATCTTGAGATGGCCGCGGTGGTATTTGCTCTTAAGATTTGGAGACACTACTTGTACGGAGAGTCGTGCCAGATTTTCACTGATCACAAGAGCTTGAAGTACATCTTCCAGCAGCGGGATCTGAATTTGAGGCAGCGTCGTTGGATGGAGCTTGTAAAGGATTATGATTGTGAAATTCTTTATCACCCGGGCAAGGCGAATGTAGTAGCTGATGCTTTGAGTCGTAGACCCGGAGGTAGCTTGTTCCATTTGAACGCAGTTCTGAGACAATCTTCTACAGATTGGCAGATCTTGTGTGATAGTAGAGTTCAATTTGAGTTCACTTCAGCCGGTGGACAGCTTGCTCATGTCCGTGCTCGTCCACTTCTGCTTGATCTTATTCGTGATGCACAATCCGACGATGATCGTTTGTCCGAGATCTTTGAACTTGTTCGACAAGGTAAAGATTCAGAGTTTGTGATTGATGACCAGGGTGTGCTACGTTTTGGGACTCGTTTATGTGTACCAAATTCCAAAGAGCTGAGACGCGATATCTTAGAGCAGGCACATCAATCATCTTACAGTGTTCACCCAGGTTCCACCAAGATGTATCGTGATTTGAGAGATGTCTACTGGTGGGAAGGGATGAAGAGAGATGTTTCGGACTTCATTTCGAAGTGCCTGACTTGTCAGCAGGTCAAGGCTGAGCATCAAAGACCGGCAGGAGAATTGCAGCCTTTGCCTATTCCGGAGTGGAAATGGGAGCAAATCTCTATGGATTTCGTTGTGGGTCTACTCAGGACCAGTCGAGGGTATGATTCCATTTGGGTGATTGTTGATCGGTTGACGAAAGCGGCTCACTTCCTTCCAGTGAAGACCACTTTCGGATTTTCTCAGTATGCTCAATTGTATATTGACGAGCTTGTGCGTTTGCACGGTGTTCCTACATGCATTGTATCTGACAGAGGAACCCAGTTCACCAGCCGTCTTTGGCAGAAACTTCAGGAAGCCTTGGGTACTCGATTGAGTTTTAGCACCGCTTTCCATCCACAGACCGATGGTCAGTCAGAGCGGACTATTCAGACTCTCGAGGATATGCTTCGAGCATGTGTGCTTGATTTTGGTGACAATTGGGATCGTCACTTGCCTTTAATTGAATTCTCCTACAATAACAGTTTTCAGGAGATGATTCAAATGGCACCTTTTGAGGCTTTATATGGTAGAAAGTGTCGATCACCAGTCTGTTGGACCGAACTCAGCGAGAGCAGGATTTTGGGACCACAGCTAGTCGAAGAGACAACGGAGAAGATTCGGTTAATCCGAGATAGGATGAGAGCAGCCCAGTGCAGACAGAAGTCTTATGCCGACCATCGTCGTTGCAGACTTGAGTTCGCTGTAGGTGATCATGTATTCCTACGGATTTCTTCGATGAAAGGCGTGATGAGATTTGGTAAGAAAGGGAAGCTTAGTCCCAGGATTGTGGGTCCTTTTGATCCTTGACCGAGTTGGTACCGTTGCCTATCGTTTGGCACTTCCACCCAGTTTTTTTGGTTGTTCACCCCGTTTTTCATGTACCAATGCTTCGCAAGTACCTTCATGACCCTTCACACGTGATTCAGCCCCAGACCGTCCAACTGGAGAACGATCTTTCTTTCACCGAGCAGCCGGTAGTAATTTTGGATCGGCAGGTGAAGAAACTTCGGTCAAAAGTCTTACCGTCAGTGAAAGTTCTTTGGCGTGGCCCAAGTAGCGAAGAGGTTACATGGGAAGCTGAGGGCGAGATGCGGAAGAAATTCCCTCATCTTTTCGAAGGTATGCATATTAAGATTTTTAAATTCAGGGACCGAATTTCTTTAAGGGGGGGAGATTGTAACACTTTAGAATGCTTTTAGAGTAATTAAGCGAATGAATGCAGATTTTTAATAAAATTTAACCAAAACTGTTTTTATATATTTTATTTGAATTAATTAATATTTTATTAAATTATTTTGTGACATGCACACACTTGTGCATGTTAATCTAGGGTTTTGGAGATGTTAACCATACTAGGTTAACCATGACATTTTACTTTTTACCATGCCATATTATCTTTAACTTAAAAAGTTTACCTTTAAGATAATTTTTATTTACATTTTCATTAAAAATCAAAAATGTTTTATTTTAATTAAAGAGAAGGATTTTAAAATTTGTGGCATGGGAGGCATAATGAATATGCAAGGTTGTCATGGAATCAAGGCATGAGTGGCATGAGTGTAAAGGAATGGTAGGTATGGTGGAAACATGCATAAGTGTAATGAAGAATCATTAAAGAGAAGGATTTTGGCTATAAATACCCACCCTCACCCTCTACATTCTCTCATTCACAAACCTTCAAAAAAAATCATGGTTATGTTGTTTTGGAGCATGGATTGATAGGAATTCAGTCAAGCTTTGGTGAGGTATGATTTTAGTCTGTTTCGGTTTTAAAAAGATGACTGAAACTGGTTCGGAGTGCGGTTCTGGACTGCTGTCCAGAGCAGTTCTGGTTGTAGATTCTCGTTTTCCATTGCTTTCTATCTTCTGTATGAAAATGTTATAATACGGAACTATATATCAGAGTGAAGATAAATCTGTTAGCTAACCAATGAAAGTGATTTCATTCATTTCTAATGTCGTTTACTATTTAAACTGTATTTTAAATCAACAGAACGTATAGCAGTCCCAAACAGGGACAGAACGTATACCCCTTTGTTTTTCAGTGCATAACTTCCAGTACCCAATGGATATTATTGATCCGTATGATGCGTTGGAAAACTAACTGATAAACCTAAATTTTGTTCAACTATAACGTCGCCTAATTTTGATCCCAACAGGGTGAAAACTGTGTTGCAAAATGGATATTCAGTTCAGAAACTGAAATTCCAGCAGCGAACACTTAAAATGAAACGACCGTATCTTGCGAACCCGAAATCCGATTGTACTGAAACAAATTTTGCTGAACTACCGACAGAGTGTACTTGTTACCGTATTTGTATAGTTTCACTAAATTTTGAGCTTATGATTCAGTTCTGTGGTTCGAGTCAGTTCTGCGCATCGCATCGGTTCTGCGCGTGCGTGTTTTTCAGTCGTGTCGCCTCACACGTTTAGTCATCGAGCTATCACCAAATAGTTTGTGTGAAATAAATCATTAGCTAGGTGTCCGTGTCAGTGTGTTATCTTTAGTTTTCTAATATTGGTAAGTATTGGCGTTATTTGTGTGATATTAGGATCGCCATCAGGGACTTCAGACGAAGGAAGGAAAGGAAAGGAGGTGATTGGATTCACCTAATTCAAGATTGTCTGGTGAGTAGATTTAACATCTACGGGAAAATCGCCTGTGTGGCGCTAAGCGCCAAAGGCTAGGATTCAAGTGAATTACTTTAAGTGATATGCCTATTGACCATACATAGATAAAAACATATATTGAACTAGTAATAATTAGTACATCATATTTCATCATATTTCATGTTAACCATTGATATAATATTGATAGGACACTGCACCATTACAAACGGTTCATGTTGCACGAGCACTATATGTTACACACACACCGTTGGTAATTGCTATGTCACGCACACTATAGAAATGGCCTTAGATAAAGATATTGTACCGTATTTATGATTTGTAGTTAGATATTTATTCTTGTATTAGTTCACATTATGATAATTACATTGCTGTAGTAATATTTTTATATGATGTTTTATTCGATATCATGGATTTGAGAAATCACAAGATACTTTCTAAAAACTGGGATTTATTTATAAAAGTGTGGATTTCCCTTGATATGATCACATTACTTCCATATTGCATACATTGTAGTTCATGAATATATGCATTGAGATATTGTTTTCATGAGATTTCTGGATTTGAGAACCGCTGGTATATTTAAAAGAAATCTATAAATTGTTTTAAACGCGGTTTCTCTTGATGTGATTTTGGGATGTCCACCATGAGTTTTCTCGGTTATGAGCTTGGTTTTCGAGACCCGATTCGAGGAGATGTGGGAACCGTCTGCGGGTACATGGTGGACCCGGTATGGTACCCCGGGGCAAGAATGATATCGTGGTGTAGCCGATGAGCCTGGCTGAGGGCATACTACCTACCGGTGATTGGTTGGACTCGGCGGTTGTCCGGAGGATACCGGCCGGAGTTATGAGATATGGGTCGATTCGGAAAGACGAAACCCAGAGATATGGACCGATTCGGAATGACGAAGTCCAGAGAGAGAGATATATGGATTTACGTGTCGATGCTTGACACGGGGTTTTTCATGATGTTTCGAGTGTCGGTGTTGGACACTCAGGTTTTCCATGAGATTTACAGATGAGAGGGCCGGTCATAGTGACGGTGCCTGAGATATTGAGATTTACGTGTCGTTGATGGACACTGGATTTATTTTACTGATAGTGATTATGGATGAGTATTATGTTTACCCTATACTCAGGTATTTATGATACATTCTCTACATATAGTCATTTACGAGATCATGATTTACTGCAGTTCATATTGACATATATACCTTATCATGACACATATGTAGAAATGGTTGTTTATCGTACATACATGTGATTACTTGTACGATGTTATTTACTTCTCACGAGTTGGCAACTCACCCCCGTTGTGCCACAGCATTTCTGCAGGTCTGATCTGCAGTTTGGAAGCGTCAGGCTTCGTATTACATCTTTTCCGTGGATACCGCTACTGTTGGGTTGAGACCCTTTCTTTTTGGTATGTGGATTTATGCGGTTATCCATTATTTCTATTTATGTATCTTATTGTATCTAGTACTCTCCATCTACTATTCACCTGTATTGACTCAGAGACTGAGAGGTTCGGTATTTGTACCTTATGTGACTTTGGTTGTTGTGCTCGTATGAGCCGGATTTGATTCATATTATGTTATTTCTTCGCTATGGCTACATTTGTACACATGTTGTAGTTGTGTTTCATCTCTATGATTTGTATTATTCAGGATTGATTTTTGCAAAGGAGATGCTGCCGAAATATACAAAGGAAAAATGAAACTTTAAGTTTTTCTACGATTTTTAAACTAAGATTAAAAATGTTTTAACTAATTTTTTAAACAAATGTTTTAAAGCTTTATCACTCTAATCTTTTCATGGTTTAGATTACTGGGTTTCGGCTTACTTGAGTTACGTTACGCCTTTAGACGTCACGTGATTTAAGTGCCGGTTACGTTCCTAATTTGGGTCGTGACATATAATCTTATCTAGTGGTTAATTTGTTGGTATTGTTTTCATAAGCTAAGTAGTTAAATGTTAACTTGGGTTCTAATTTCAAGTGGAAATTATTAAGTGAGGGTTTGGAAAATTCTAGATTAGGGTTGTGAATTTAAGTTGGGGTTCTTGTAATTGATCATGGGATAATTGAATAGTTTAACATGTTGTTGTTATGCCAAAACTAATCTAGTTGGTAGTTTATACTTTTGTTAAATTCAAATTTGTATTAATTATGTAATTTGCAAACTAGGTTTTAGTGAAATACATATAAAATTGAGATTTAAAATGTAATTAAGATTTTGATGACTTTATTAGCATTTTAATTTGTTGTTTAGCGACTTTGATCGTGCAAAACCATGCTTAATTGATAAATTGTGAATTTTACCTTGAAAAGTGTTAAAATCGATATTTGTTGCAAACTTGAAATTTGAGTTAATGCTAATTCGTGAGATTAAAAATATGGAGGTGATTTGTATGACCTAATTATGATATTAAGTGAGCATTTTGGTCATTAGAATCGTCAAAATATTTAGTTTGGGTAAAACATCAAGTTTTGAACCGAAATGGGAATTTATGCTAACTAGGTTTTTGGAAAATAAAACGAATTGTTTAATTTTATGGTTTTGATGAACTAAACCCTATTTCTTATATAATTAGTGAGTTTTGAAATCACGATTGATGTGTTTGGATTTTTCTCGATGGTTTAGCGTTTGTACGCCGACATCGAGGGTTTTGGGGTTGATTTATAAAGGCAACCATAGGTTTTGACCTATGTGGGATTCGTGAGTCGTTTTGGTCATGAGTCGGATTTTAATGCAATACGGTGAATTATGATATGTAGGTACCCCATGCAGACTTTGAGACGACAAGCAAGCGCGTGGCGACGTCGGCACCGGTGAGCGAGGACCAAGTGAGTAGATTTATATCTACGGGGAGAAGTCGGGTGGATGGCGTATAGCACCCCCGCAATTCGTGGTGATGTATACGAATACGTATACACACATATATATATTGTTTATATATTGTTTGAGTATATTGATGATAATATGGATATTTGGTGTTCTTGGATGATTTAGTGTCGTGAAACCCTAGAGTAGTGGTCGCACTACACATGCACACACCAACCCATACTTGCATACTTTCTTCCTTCTTTTATGCTTTACGGAAAATATAGTTATGTGTTCACATGGGTATGGGACTATGTGTTCACATGCGGATTTGAGGATGATATTTGGGTTTGAGATGAGTCGATGGGATTTGTATTGAAGTTGTGAATTCGGTGACCTAGCAGGGTTCATATTTGAGATACGACATGACGTTGTAGCGGGTCCTGGACGTAGTTTTTCACACACGTCCATGCATACTTAGGCGGTATCAGTATTGTGCAAGACATGGGTCAGTACCCTAGACTATGATCTTGGATAAAGAGGATACTAGGTGAATAGTAGGATGAATGTGATTTTGACCCGTACCCAGATTGGGATGCCGTACGACGGATTTACGTACGAGCTATATTGATGATTGATCCGCACTCTCGACTTGGGATGCCTGATTATAGATATGGTATCGGATATGATATTATTGAGGCGGGATCACCGACTATACATATACAGGTATGTATATGTATCGATTCAGATGATAGGCGGTTTCCTTACCTGTAGTTCAGCTTGTTAGTTCAGCCATATAGTTTAGTGTAGTTGTTAGATTAGATTAGACTTCTGACCTATTTCAAAAACTAACGAATCGTGGGCATTTTTAAAGACAGCTTAAGGGAATCTACGGATATTTCAAAAACGACGTATCTTTTCATAAAAACACCGTAGCCCCTATTTTCAAAACCCCACGATTCGTGTTATTTCAAAAGGCACCATTTGTAGGACTTATATTAGATTATTGCAGATTAGTTATCGTTGTGTCTAGTATTCAGCTCCCACACATTATTGTTGTTCGCTCTGCCTCGCATAATTATTTTGCTGCATATTCCATTATTGATATCATGCTGTTAGGACACCAGCACCATTACCGATGATGCGTATGTACCACGTACACCTACTTGCCGGCTCACACACATCTTCATCGGTAATTGCCATGTCACGCACACTTTAGAGAATATAATTGCTTGACTTAGATTGTTAGCTAGTAGTGTTGACATGATATTAGTGTACTTCCCTTATATGCCATATTAGACATTGTAGTTATTACCTACCACTTCATGCATACTGTTATTCAGTTGTTCATGCCTAGTTCATTATCATTGACATATGCACTTGTGATGATTTCTTGAGATTTATGATATTTCTGGATTTCGGGGAAAGCCGCAAAATTTACAACTTATGATCTTTTAAAATATAAAATGTTGCGGTTTTCTAGTGATGTAAAGTGTCGTCCACCATGAGTTTGCTGTGGTTTTGGAGATCCGTGTCGAGGAGTGGAGGAACCGTCACGGGTACATGGTGGGCCCGGTATGGTACCCCGGGGCAAGAGGAATGTGGTGTTGACGTTGAGCCTGGCTGGGGAGCACTACCTACCGGTGATATTACCCGACGCGTCGGATATCCGGAGGATACCGTCGTGGTCTTGAGATGGATGGTAGGGGCCGGTCCGGACTGACGGCGCCCTAGATATTGAGATTGAGACATTGATATTTCGAGACAGTGAGATTTATGTTTTGTGTCGATGCTAGACACGGTTGATACTGATTTCATTTATGATACCTCACTTTAAAAGTATAGAAATCTCACTAATTTATGAAAACAGTTTCTTCATTTACATGTATTCTGTTTTCATGCATTCATACCTCACTCATATGATATATTGCTACCTGAGGCACTGACACAGGCACATGAAATTATACTCAGGTTAGATATTACCTTAGTCATTGTTATAGGCTGCCTGTTATACTTATATTTGAGGATATTATGATCATTGACCTAGGTTGCGTTATTTATGCGATTTCTGTGCGTAGATGTTTTACTATTCACGAGTTGGCAACTCACCCCCGTTGTGCCCCAGTTTCTTGCAGATTTGCCGTACAGGTTTCATTACGGCTTGCGGGCTCAGTTTCATTCGGGTGATTTGCTAGTAGGTGGGTTACTTGTATCATACCCCCATTATTTATCTTGTATATCATTATTCTGTTGTATCTAGAATTCCATCAACCAAACATGTATTTTTGAAATAGAGACCAGTGTTGTTTATTCTTTCGACCTTAGAGTCGCTCGTTATATTTCTGGTGGTTTTGAGTTTCCTTTTGAGTTTTGATCCTCGCCGTTGGCGTTGTATATTATATTGCTTGAGTGGTTGTGACCGTCGATTGACGAAGAGCTAGCTCCCGCTTGGGGATGCCTTTTATTGATTTCGTATACTATTCATGTTGTATCCCGTTTGGGAGCCAGTATTTACAAAGGAGACTCTGCCGAAATTTTCAGTAAATTTTTGATGTTTTTAGAAACCCGCATAATTCGGCTTATGCTATTAAAACTACTTGATTTAAATTGGGTTTTCCTACTCTCTACTACTTTTCTTGGTTTGGATTTCTGGGTTTTCGGTTTACTTAGATTACATACGCCTCGAGACGTTCGTAGTTTAAGTGCCGGTCATGTTCCGTACTTTCGGGTCGTGACAGTATTTCTTTTAGCATATCACATATACACATTAGTGGAGCCCTTAGGATCTTTTCTTGATTACCAGCGTTGTGATGGCAGTCACACTCGTGGGGGCTGGGTAATCCACAAGCACATCCTTATACAGGTCCCCAGTCATAGGACTATCGAGACATGACATCGATATTCCGGAGTAGACTAGCATATGCGCTTCTCATCCCAGCAGGGGAGACGGTCTGTCCCACAGCCGTCAGTACGTCGTACTTGAGATAGTATGCGGGTGCTCGTTAGGTTACGAGTACACTGGGCAGGATTCGTCGGGAACTGTTGGTTGGTACTATACTTATCGTCAGTTATCAGTTCCAAGGTGACATGAGTACAGCTCAGTCTGCCGACTTGACATCGTCACTTCGCCTCGAGTGTGTTCCCACTGTACTTTGATTACTACCCTACCACGGTTCAAAGGAGTCGTGCAAACAGGTAGTAGTTTGGTGCAGTCCCGAAGCACTTGGAGGCAGTGACGGTTAGACATGATTCATCTCTCTCGGTATTGGGAGTTGATATCGCGATGTGTCAAGGAGAGCTATTACACATAGCCGTCCCTGGCCAGGGCAAGTGAGATATACTGGTAGGTTTCCAGTGTTATCTCAGGGTGTTCTGGGCTACACTCCGACATGACTTGTACCGCTATTAGGGGACTGACGTTTACCGCCCCTAGGCCCACCATGCGATATTCTCAGACGAACAGACCGGACTGTACGGAGACTGTCACATTCAGGCTCAGTAGGAGTTCGGATGGGTTTCACCTCATCAGTCTTCTTATCGGCATCTACCTGGGGGCCGTTACGCACAGCTAGTGCCACTTGCGGTCTATGGTTAAACCCACTGCCAGCGTAGTGTCGAGTCTTTAGAGTCCCACACAGAGAGCTATTCGCCTTTGGGCAAAACAGAGTAGAGGTAACATGGTTTTGCGACAAGGTTCGTTCACATCCGTGCACTTGTGCACGTTTGGTGTCCGGGCAGTTATTACTAGCGGGCTTTGGTTTAAGCCAGATCCTAGTATACGTTTTGGGATTGGTTTTATCTCGTTTGTATTCGTGTTCCTCGGAACGCGGATGCGGGTGTGTATGCACGGTTGACCGAGACAGAGGCAGAGGATTCTCATTAGGGTTGTTAACTGTTGCCTTTTTCTAAACCCTAATGAGAATAAGAAATATGATTAATAATAATATTAATTAAGTATTATTGTACCATGGTTGGGTTGAAAGTTTGACTTTGTTGACTTGTTGACTTTGTTGACCGGTTGACTAGTTTGGACTTGTTGACCATCATCATTTCAATGGCTATCATTTCATGGCTATGACTTTTGCTTGCTTGTTTGTCTACAAAATGCATTAAATGCATGAAATGATAATGCCATTGACATGAACCATCACAAAATACTTAATTATTGTTATTATCATGATTATTTTTGTTTTTGAGTGCATGGTTGTAAAAGTCTTCTCTCATTCTATCATTTTCACTCTCTCTCATCCAAGCTCTCCCTCTTCCTCTTGCTCTTCCTCTTGCTCATGGTTCTCTTGTCTCATGAGTTGAGAAATAAGAACCATTGAGATAAAACCTTAAAACACTTCTCTACTCATCCTAGAGTACAAGGTCTAGCAAGCCAAGTATTTTAGTTTCCTCTTGATTGAGGTTGGAGCCAAAGGTAGAAGTTTTCGGGTGGATCCATCTTAGGCACAAGGAGACGGCGAGACGAGGCCGATCCGACCATTACAAGGAGTCGAAGAGAAGGAGTTCAAGATTAGGTATAACCCCTAACATAGTAGCTAAACTCTTAGTTAGGTTATTAGATAGTTTGTTTAGCAAAGATCCGGTTTAGAGTCCATGTTACCCTTCACCGAAAAAATCATTTTTTTACCATTTCCGCAACCCCGAAAGAACCGGGGACGGGTAACGTGGACTTACATTGGTATCAGAGCCTAGCTAAACACTATCTAGCATGTTAGCGAAGTAACTAGAAGTTCGATCGGAGAAAAAATCACAAAACTTGCCCGACACATAAACTTTCTGTCGATTTTTTTACTGCTCTAAAAATTATTTGACACGTACCAAAAATCGGCTCAGGGTTTCTAATGAACACACAAGAAAAACGATCCAACGAGTCGACCAACTCACCGTGGAACCGCGGCAAGAACAAGCTTCTTGCCGCGGATCCGCGGCCGAGTTGACTCAGCCGTGGATCGGTTTTCCTGCAGTGTTTAAAGAAAGGTGTTTTGGGATTTTTGGAATATGTTGTTTCTGCCCAGATTTTCCAGAAAACAAATTTGTGTTTTGGGGTGGTTACAAATCCGTATTTTGATCAAACTTCTATAGACTTTAGATGACGGGTTATATCTGTAATGTGATATATGTATTGAACGTCTGTGTAATATTTCAAAAAAAATAAAATATTATTTTTGGGAATTTTCATAATTTTTAATGAATATTTTAATAGTCGGTGTAATTAAATACCGATAAATAGTGAAAATTCCGGAGAAAATTTTAGAAATTCTAAAATAGGGTATTTTGTGGAAGTATGTCATTTTTAAGCTTTTATGGTTACATATATGTTATTTTGGTGAAAATCGCGATTGACATTCGCTAAGTGGATTTTTGGCTTTTTGTGCAAAAATGTGCACATGACATTTTCTACACCTGTTTCTTGTTTTGGTCATGGTAGCCTAGGGTTGGACCATGTTTTGGTGACCATGGTGGGTGAACCATTTGATTAGAGCTGGGGTTATGTCGACTTGTGTAGGGAGAAGTGAGCCAATGTGGCTTGGTGTCTTGTGAGCATTGTTTTGGAGAAAGAGTGAGATGGTTAGGATGTGCCATGATCCATCCCATATCATTATTCCTTGTGTTTTGTTACCCTCTCTCACATTTCTCCCCACAACATAACACCCCTTAAGGAAAAAGCACCAGCAGCAGGTGCTGAAACATTGCAACAGCCTTACGTCAGCTCTTGATATACCATATCAGCCCCCATTCTCTCACATCAACAACTACATCAGCTCCATAGCTGATTTACACCAGCTCCTATCACATTTCATCCCCCCATTGCTGACCTGCACACTCCCATCCTCATCTTTTCAGCCACCCTAGCACCATAGCCCAAAACCTACACCCCAAACCAGCCCCCCTTGTCAATACTTTCAGCCACAATAGCTGAAATTCAGCAGCCCTACATCAGCAACAGTAGCTGATGTAACAGCTTCAGCCCCCAATGTCAAACATGCAGCTCCCCCTAACTGACCAAACACCCCCCCATCGAGACTTATCAGCCCCCTAGCTGATAACACTCTCCCATCATCTTTTTCAGCCCCCAATGGGTGACTTTTGCTACCAATCAGCCATCATCAGCACACCTCCAGCACACATTTTCAACACCTATCAGCCTAGACCTCTGTTGCATCAGTAGCAATCCCATCATCAACAACAACCACAATATCATAAGCAAGAGCCCAACACTTCTCCTCCTGCAACACATGAGGAAAAAATGAGAGAAAGAAGAGCAACAGAGAGTGAGTTGTAGGCACCAGCAGCTGCTGAAAAAAAGAACATCAGCTTCAGCATCTGCAGCCCGGTAGCAACATCATTTGAAACAACAACACCACACCACCACAACCATTCCCACAACACCTAAGCAACAATAACAACAACAACAGACACAACCCAACACTCTGATGCTGCAACACACAATGAAGGAAAAGCAAAAAGGAAAACAAAAATGAAGTTGCAAACAGCAGATGCAGCTTCAGCACAAGAGATCAGCCACTGGGGCAGCTCAATAGCAGCAACTCACTCACCCACCCCTCCTCCTTCCTTCATCTTCCCTTCTCCTACATTCTAGGACCCCCTGGAGGTATAATCTCGCATCCCAACTCAGTTCTTGCTCAGTTCTGGCTAGATATCTGAAAGTTTACTCTTTTAGTGTGATATTGTGCTAGTTTAGGCAATTTTGAGTGAAACTTGACCTAGTATTGGTTTTGATCGTTAGTATAACCTTATTAGATGTTTTTGAGACCATTGTAACCAATATTACTCTAAAATCCAAGTATTTACCAGAGTTATTCGACTTGGCGTATTTTACCGTTTTTGTCGATTTTGAGGCCTTTCTGAAATCTGCTTTCACCCGGGGCCTTCTAGAGAAAAGTAGACATGTCAGTGAGCTGTGCAGGCACCCTGGAACCCCTACCAAAAGCCGTAGCCACTAATTCAAAACTCCGGCCGTAAATTACCTCATTCTGGCCGCAATTTGCGGCCAGACCAGCATAAAATGCATCGTTTTGCGTGCAAAGGCCCTTTTTCATGTAAAATTGACCCCCGGCATGTCTAGTTTTGACTGGTTCCTGTTAGGATAAAATCTGGGTTCATTTTCGTGAGTTGGCGTATGATTTACGACGTGTTTTCGTATGGATTTTGATATTCGATGATTCGTATCTGTCGGGTGGCGTTCGGACGTCGACGACAGTGGATATTGGCTGTTTTTGCACACAAGGTCACAGGTTTTTACCTATGGGCGTAGTGTGCACCATTTTGGTTTCCGATGTGATTTTCATGTGTTTTAGCATGTGATATCCTTGTAGGTACTCACGTGACATCGAGGCGTTGGAGACGCAAATGACGACATCGGCACCGAAACACATAACTAGGTGAGTAGATTTATATCTACGGGGAGAAGTCGGGTGGATGGCGTATAGCACCCCCGCAGTCCGAGGTGGTGTATACGGATGCGTATACACACCTATAAATATTATTGTTGTTGGGATTATTATTGATAATAAATGGATATTGGTGAACTTGGATGATTTTGGTTACGAAACCATAGGGTAGTGGGTGCACTACATATTCATGCACACATATACATACTTGCATACATCCTCACTTCATATATGGTTATGGAATTCGTTATGGATATGTGTTCACATGGGTTTGGGTTTATATGTTTATTACGGATTTGAGGATGATATATGGGATCGATGTGAGTCGATGGTTTGATATGAGATTATGATATCGGCGATATGACCTATTATGATAGTAAAATTCATGATTTAGATACACCTTGATGCCTTAACAGATTTTGGGATAATGATGCTGTTAGTGTATATGCCCAAGAGGCCATTACTGTATCATACTAGTTTGTATATTACTTAATGGATGCTTGGGATATTCACCTTGTATATACAATCTTGCTCAAAATAGTAGTATGCTACTTGGTTTGTTTCTACTTCAATGTGTACTTGTGTTTATTTCAGTATATCACTTATACGCATTAGTGGAGCCCATAGGATCTTTGCTTGATTACCAGCGTTGTGATGGCAGTCACACCAGTGGGGGCTGGGTAATCTATAAGCACATCCTTATTCAGGTCCCTGGTCGCAGGACTATCGAGACAGGGCATCGATACTCCGGAGTAGACCAGCGCATGCGCTTCTCATCCCAGTGTGGGAGACGGTCTGTCCCACAGCCGTCAGTACGTCGTACTTGAGATAGTATGCGGGTGCTCGTTAGGTTACGGGTACACTGGACAGGACTCGTCGGGAACTGACTAGTTGGTATTATACCTATCGTCAGTTATCAGTTCCCAGGTGACATGAGTACAGCTTAGTCCGCTGACTTGACACTGTCACTTCGCCTCGGGTGTGTTCCCACTGTACTTTGATCACTACCCTACCACGGCTCAAAGGAGTCGTGCAAACAGGTGGTGGTTGGGTGCAGTCCCGAAGCACTTGGAGGCAGTGACGGTTAGACAGGATTCGTCTCTCCCGGTATTGGGGGTTGACATCGCGCTGTGTCTAGGAGAGCCATTACACGAGTAGTCCCTGGCCAGGGCAAACGAGATATACTGGTAGGTTTCCAGTGTTATCTCAGGGTGTTTTGGGCTTCGCTCCGGCACGACTTGTACCGCTATTGGGGGACTGACGTTTACCGCCCCCTAGGCCCGCCATGCGATGTATCAGACGAACAGACCGGACTGTACGGAGAATGTCACACTCAGGCTCAGTAGGAGTTCAGATGGGTTTTGCCTCGTCGGTCTTCTTGTCGGCATTACCTGGGGACCGTTACGCACAGCTAGTGCCGCTTGCGGTCTGTGGTTAAACCCACTGCCAGCGTAGTGTCGAGTCTTTAGAGTCCCACACAGAAAGCTTTTCGCCTTTAGGCAAAAGAGTAGAGGTCGCATGGTATTGCGACGGGTCGCATGGTTTTGCGACAGGGTTCGGTCACATCCGTGCACTTGTGCACGTACAGTGTCCGGACAGTTTACACTAGCGGGCTTTGGTTTAAGCCAGATCCTAGTGTACCTTATGGGATTGGATTTATCCAGTTTGCATTCGTGTTCCTCGGAACGCGGATGCGGGTGTGTATGCACAGTTGACAGGGAGGCAGAGGCAGTGGATTCTCATTAGGGTTGTTGACAGTTGACCGTTGACTTTTGACTTTTTGCTCAACCCTAATGAGAATATGATTTGTGATTAACTATTATATTAATTAAGTATTATGGTGATATGGTTGTTGACTTGTTGACTTTTGTTGACTTGTTGACTTTGGTGACTTGTTGACTTTTGTTGACTTGTTGACCGGTTGACTAGGCTTGACTAGTTGACCATCATGATGACCATGGTTATCATTTCATGCCAAAGACTTTTTTTTCTTGCTTGCTTTTTTTTGAGTAAAATGAGTGCATGATATGATAACCTTATGGTTGCTTCTAACCATTACCAAAAGACTTTTTTGATATGATGAGTTATGATCACTTTGGATTATGAGAGGGTGAAAGGAAAAAGAGAGCCTCATTTCTTTCTTGCTCATTCTCTCTCTTGTTCTTGAGCTCTCCCCTTGCTCTCACCCTCAACCTCTTGCTCCCTCTCTTGATCTATGGTTCTCTTGTCTCATGAGTTGAGAATCAAGAACCATAGATAAAATCCCATTCTATTTCATCTCTACTCATTCTAGTTCACTAGGTTTAGCAAACCAAGTGAACTAGTTTCTTCAAAGACCGAAGAAGGAGCTAAAGGTTGGAGCTTTCAAGTGGATCTATCTTCGGCGTACGGAGACGACGAGAAGGAGCCATCGGACCACCACCGGAGCTTGGAGACGAAGGAGTTCAAGACAAGCTAGGTATAACCATCTCTATCCGAGTAGCTAAATATCTTTAGCTTAGTATGCTAGTTTTAGTTTAGGTAAAGATCCCGACCTAGCTTAGTCCATGTTGCCTCTTGCGTTAAAATTTTGATTTTATACCGTTTCCGCCTCCCCGTAAGAACCGGGGGTCGCAACGTGGACTTACAGTGGTATCAGAGCCTAACTAAACTTAAACTAGCTTGGTAGTGAAGTGTAACGAAGTTCGGAACCGGAAAAATCCAAAAACCAAACTTTTACAAAATCTGAGTTTCTGTTGAAATTTTTTCTGGTCAAAATGAAAAACTTTATACTCCTAAATTCGGCTCAGGGTTTTGTGTGAACACCCAAGAAAAACGATGCAGTAAGTCTCCCAATCCGCCGCCCATCCGCCGCGTGAACCCCATTTCCGCCGCGGAAGCGCCGCGTACTGTAGTCCTTTGTGCATCGTTTTTCGTGCAGTGTGTGTCTGTGTTGGTTTTGGGATTTTTGATATATATTATATGTGCCCAGATTTTCCAGAAAAGAAATTTCCTTTTGGGGTCCTATAATTCCGTATTTTTCCGAACTTCACTGCACTTTGACTATGATGGTTATATCTGTGATGTTTGCATGTATTGAACGTCGGCCAATCGCTATAAGTCGATTGGTCGGGGTTATACATGATCTGTAATGTGCTGGAATGTGTATATAAATATGTTGGATTGTCGCGGGTGAATAGCCGGGGGTTGTGAGACGAGAGTTTTCTTTTCTTGCAATTCATGTAAATTTGTAAATTGATGTAATAATTATTTGTATGGCCGCACAACCGGGTCGGGGTTGTAGCCGTCATTGTATAATTTCTTTTTACTGTTTTTGCTCCTAGGATAGACCCATGGAGGGGTGCACAAACTACCGGGTATGCCGAAGTGTCGAGTGGCCTACTCATGGAGATGAGGGAGGTTGCTACGCTTCGGGTACTTGGCGGGTAGTTTGCCGCACCCGTAGGGGTCTTGGGTGGGGTTTTGGCTATTCACCGCGACCGTGTAATCTGTTTTTGTTACAGGCTCGTACAAATTACAGATTCCTAGTATATCCAATGTATTTATCTGTGATCTGAAATGTTTATCATTGCAGTATATCTATATATGATATTATTTAGGCGTTGCTTATGTTTTACAGACGCGCTAGCCCAGCCCCCGCTCTGTCGTTAGTTAAGTAACCTAACGGGTAATGACGGGGCCCCGTGGCGAATGCGAATGGCATAAGCGTACGTCATATTTTGGTTGTTTTCTGCAATGGTAGGATTAAATGATGGGACGCATTAAAAGAACTAATGCAAGAATATCACGCATTAAAAGAACTAATGCAAGATAATAAACCAAGTTAAAGTCGTTGGAACACTTTCGAAAAACCACTCGGTTCTTTTCAAAAACAACTTTTAAATGCGGAGCTTGAGCCACTCCTTTTAAAAGCTATCTCGTTCCATCGACCAAATCAAGTTCACTACGTTCACGGTTTTGCCAAAACCATTCGTAGCCCTCCGTCGTTTCGTATGAATATTCAATAGTATTCAAGCTGTGTTTGTTGACCTTCGTCAAGGCATAGTGATTGGTAGCTATTGGGTATTCATATGTAGCATAGATAGATGCGTTGGTTTGGGACATTCGCATTACCTTGTTGACCTTCGTCAAGGGTATATACGGGTGGATTCAAATTAACCTGGATAATGACGGGCAGAACTTGACATGTGACTTATGATTTGTTGACCTTCGTCAAGGTCATAAGTGTTGGAGATAGTGCCCTCAGAGTCAATTATTGGATCACAGGCACGTGATTGCAATGATTGAGGGAGGACCTATCCCAGGAGGACAGTCTTACTCGAGATGATAGTATGCTATCTGGTTTATCTTTATCATCGTGTACTGCTTTAGGTGACCTGACATGTCGCTATTACACGTTGATAGAGCCCCTAGGATTCTTGCTTGACGACCAGCAGTATGATGGCGATCATATACGTGGGAGCTGGAGTCTATAAGCACATCCTTAAAAGGTCCCTAGTCGTAGGAGTTTCGAGACAGGGCATCGATACTCCATTAGTAGACTAGTGTATACAGTCGAGACCCCGACGAGGGGCGGTGGCCGGTCTCACAAGCCACTGGTGTCAGTTGGTTCACCTAAGATGTATACAGGTGCTCATTGGGTTATGAGTACACCGGACAGGACTCGCCGGGAACCTACTAGTTGGTCTTATACCAGACGTCAGATAGCAGTTCCCAGGTGACATGTGTACAGGTTAGTTCATCGACCTGAGATCGTCATTTGTCTCGTGTGAGTTCCCACTGTGCTTTGATTACTACCCTACCACGGCTCAAAGGAGTCGTGCAAACAGGTTTTAGTTGGGTACAGTCCCGAGCCACATGGAGGCAGTGAGCGGATCTGCAGGGGTTCGTCTCTCCCGGTATTGGGGGTGAGGTCGCGCTGTGTCTAGGAGAGCCATTACGCATAGCCCTCGGCCGAGGCAGGAGATTTACTGGTAGGTATTCCAGTAGTATCTCAGGGCGTTCTGGGCTACGCTCCGACACGACTTGTACCGCTTTTGGGGGTCTGACTTTTACCAACCCCCTAGGCCCGCCATGCGATACTCATAGACGAACGGACCGGACTGTACGGATATTGTCACTGACAGGCTCAGTAGGGTGTCGGGGTGAGCTTCCTCATCGACGTCCCTTTTAGTCAATAGCTGGTGGCCCGTCATGTATTGGCTTATACCTCTGACGTGCCAGTGGTTAAATCCACAGCCATAGTATTGACGAGTCTTTAGAGTCCACCACACTTTCAGTTACTCAGCTTTCGGGCGAAACGCTGTAGAGGCCGTATGGAGATATGGCAGGGTCCGATCAGATACGTACGGTATTGCATGTGTCAGGATCGGACAATTTTGTACTAGTGGCCGTATAGTTATATGGCAGGGTTTGATCTGATACGTGCGGTATTGCACGGATCAGGATCGAACGGATTTTACTAGCCGGCTTTGGCTTAAGCCGGTCCTAGTCTAGTACAGTGTAGATTTTGTCTCATTGCATTTGTATCCGGTCGGAATACAGATGCGGGTGTGTATGCACAGTATCGGGGTTTTTCCTGTAATTTATTACGGGACCAGTTTTCTGGAGTTGCCAGTTTGCATTCCGTTCCGGCCGGTTTTCCTTTGTTCTTTCCCGGCCGGACTTTTCCGATGGAGGGGGTTATTTGCAGTTTTGCAAATAACTCTTTGTGGAGGGTTTTCTTGCATAAAGATCTATTATGATAGCTTTCTTTTCTTGCACCTTGACTTTGTTTAATTGTGATTTGAAAAGGGTATGGGTTTGATGTGAGATGAAGCATGCTTGCATGTTTCTTTGTCTAGGTTGTGGTCACCTCCTCTCTTGCTCCTACACTCACCTCCCTCTTGCTATCATATTATCCTTCCTCCACCATTCTCATTCTCACTTGAAGAAAAAGTCTTTCATGGTTATGAAAAAAGAGAGTAGAAGAAAAAGAAAGAGAGAAAGAAAAAGAATGAGAGAGTTGATTTCATCTTCTTCTTGCTAGAAAATTGAAAGCACCAATTTTCTTTACCTCTTCCTCCATCCATCAATGGCAACTACATAAACTCCAAGAGACAAAGTTTCTACACTACTTCCTACAGCAAATCTTGAGCATGTCGAGTTGCCGGCTTCATGCTCGAGTTGCCTCGGTATTGAGGCGGGAGCCCGTAAAAGACGAAGGCGATGTGGTGCCCTTTCCGGCGAGGAGGCGACGATGTGGAGCAAAGACTTTCCGCGGGAGATCGGGATGATGAAGAGAAGACCGGAGGACTCGGATCACTCGGTATACTTCTCACCCCATCTCTTGTTAGCTAGCGTAGGTTAATGGTAAACTATCCGGGTTTTCTTTGTCCGCGGTAGCGCCGGTTTCCGAGTAAGGAAAAATCTTGATTCCGCAATTTGGCCTCGAGTAAGACGGCCGGGGCGCTCCCGTGGCGCAACATGGTATCAGAGCCACGCCATTAACCTAGTCTAGCTTACTCTAGTATGTTTAAAGTCCCGATCGAACAAAAATCGCAAAAACTGTATTTTGTGCGCATCAGTTTTCTGTCGAATTTTCTTGGACTCTAAAAATTTTTCAGGTAGTTGCAGAATGATGTGCAGGGAGTTTTAAGAAATCTGGTAAAATTTGGTCCCCTGAATCCCTACTCTCACCGCGGAAGGGCGGCCAAAGCCATGCTTTGGCCGCGCTTCCGCCGCCGTATATACTTATCACTACACCAAATTTTGTCAGATGGTCTTACACTCTAAAATATGGTTTTTGGAATATAATATTTGGGCCCAGATTTTCTGTAAGTGCTACAGTGTTGCTTGGGGCCCATTTGGTATAATTTGTTCGATCGGATATTTTAAACACATTATTTCACAGTATTTACATTATATCTGCGACCGTGAATGTCACTCGATCGGTAAATCCGGTCTGACTGCTATAGCCCGGTTAGACGGATTTGCGAACGTGACTTTCACGTTGATGTTCTATGTTTATGCTGTGATGTTGCGGATCGGTCGTGGGGGATAGCCTGGATGCAATGCTAGTACAGTTTTGTTGTATTATGTACATTTGATATTGCGGGGCGAGCGTCCGACATGTGGACTGCCGTCACTGCCTGTTTGTATTATTCTTTTGGGGCACGACCTGGTTGCGGTCGATGTACCCGGTGTATGTATATTTTACTTTCTGTACTAGGGTTGCCCCGCGGTGGGGTGCACGGATAGCCGGGTTCTGGAGGGCAACGGGCCCGCATCTCAGGGCATTGAGACGGAGGGGGCTTCAGTCCAGGATTGGCGGGCTATTCGCCGCACTCGTAGGGGGTACAGGTTGACCCAGGAGGGGTGCCCAAGTTGCCGGATTCCGTGAAGTGCTGGGTGGTCCATTCACGGTACTGAAGGGGGCTGCCTCGCTTCAGGTCTTGGCTGGTGACTTGCCGCGCCCGTAGGGGTCTAGGATTTCATTGCACAGGCTATCCACACGACCAGGGGAACGTCGGGTTTCAGCAGCGGCTCTGTGAAACCCGGGGCTTCCAGATATCTGTATTGTTCTGTGATGCTGTACATTTCTGTGATGTTGCATTTTATTCACGCCTTGAGCGAAATACTATATATTGGTATATATATTAGTAGATGTTGTATATGTTTTACACCCGCGCTAGTCCAGTCCCCGCTCTGCCGTTAGTTAGCTAACCTAACGGGTGATGACGGGACCCAGTGGCGAATGCGGATGGCATATACGTACGTCAGTATATTTTCGTTCTTTGTGGTGTGATCAATTGATGGGACTGCATTGATTCGGATCAATGCAAGTTTAAACAAACCTAATCTGATGTTGTTGGAACATTTTTTAAAAAGCTGTTATTGCAAGGACGTTCACTTTTGTTTTGCATCGTGGTATTCATTTGGAATATCCTGCTCCTCAGTCGACGAGGCAAGGGCCGAGATCCCTTCACCGGGAGTGACCCCTTGGACAGAAGTTTGCGTCAGGGCATTAACTTCACTATAGCCGATTACTTTTGTTTTGCATCGTGGTATTCAGTTGGAATATCCTGCACCTCATTCTACGGGGAAAGAGCCGAGATCCCTTCACCGGGAGTGACCTCTTTAGCAAAGGCTCTCGTCACTATATTTTTATAAAAACTATGCAGTTCCTTCAACGATATCAAGTTCATTACGTTAAAGGTTTTTCGCCAAAAACCAGCCGTAGCCCTCCGTCATTTCCTACAGGTATTATTTGGTATTCGTGCTGCGTTTGTTGACCTAGTCAAGACGTAGTGTTCGGTAGCTAAGTGGTACTTGTTTGTTGCATAAGTAGGATTGGTTAAGACAGTCGTGCGGCCTTGTTGACCTAGTCAAGGGCACGTACGGGTGGGTTTAATGCAATCCAGAATAATGACGGGTTGAACTTGACTGGCGGTTTATGGTTTGTTGACCTAGTCAAGGTCATAAACCGCTTGGGGTAAAAACCACATCGGGAGTTTCAAAAGAACCGAAACTTGCCAGGCATGCGCATACCTTCTGGAGTGTGGTGACTTGAGTGGATTCCGTCAGGTTATCATGCGATGATAGTTGGATCCCGATTTCCACTGATGAGTTGGTTTACTCCTCGGGTGATCCCGACTAATTCTTCTTTCAGGTTTGGAGGAGAATTTGAGGTACAGTGGGAGGTTTCCAGATTAGACAAAGTGGTAACCATTCTGATCTAGGTTAGAGTGCACGCTGAGTGTTTCTTTTCTCTCTCTCTGGCAGCGACCATTGACCCGACTCTGGACTATGACTCAGTGACCAAGTTGACCGAACCTTCTTTACACTGGCTTTTGGATTGTCAGAGTTGCAGACCTCATTGCCACTCCTACTTTTACCCTTTTCTCCAGGACACCCCGTATTACTACGAACGTCCACTTCCATTGGACAAAACCATCGTATGGTTATATACGAACTCGAAGGACTTCGAGGATGGTTTCTGGTTCTGGAGAAAACGAATAGGATTATTCAGTTGTCTTTTCTTTTCATCTTCTCTCGTTGCGAGTACTCCTTGGTTTAGGAGATAGTACACCTATTACGCAAATTGGATAGTCTTCTTCCAAACCTTAGGCTGGTGCCGACCGGTAGGGAATGAAGGAAACCAATTAGCATAACGATGGTGTGCAGAAGGTATTAAGTTAAGACAAAGCAAGGGATTAGTAGGAGGGCAAAGTAAATTGCGACTGATATTCACGACCAAACCAAGTATTTCTTCGCCAAATCCTAAATCACCTTTGTATTTCTCCAGGACACTCCGTATCACTACGAAGATCCACAGTTTATTGGATATTCCATCGTATGGTTATATACGAACTCGAAAGGAACTTGTTCCAGTTCGGGGATGGATTCTGGTTCAGGAGAAATAGGAATAAAGTACATTCAGGTGTCTTTTATCTTCACCTTCTCTCGCATTGCGAGTGTTCCTAGGATTAGGACAGTACACCCTTTATGCCTTTTGGATAGTCTTCTTCCAAACCATAGGCTGGTGCCGAACGGTAGGGAAGGAAGAAAACCATTTGACCTAAAGGGGTGTACAGAAGGTAATGACTAAAGACACAGAAAGGGATTTAGAAAGATGGCAAAGAATTATACGGTTACAGTTGTGAATCTGGATAATGGAAGAGGCATTACTAGGAATACCACGATACCCCAACGAAACATTTCAATGTTTCAGTTTCACTGTATACTGTTAATGGAAAACTGATTTCCCAGTTAGACACTTGCTCCAGGGTATGTATTTACCAGGTTGGATTCTCACATCTGTATGGTTTTACAGATGCTGAGTGGGAGTAAGTTATTGGGAATTGGGTGATCATCCTCATTATATCGGGATTCGTTGTAATCGGTGATATTTGAGGAAGTCACCTGGGTTGTTTGCCGGTCGGCAAATATTTGGTTATGAATATCCGCTGTTGTGCACCAATTTCAAATTGATATATCTGTACGTCTATTTTTATAGAGTGAGATATACTTTTTGATATTATGTCGATGACATTTACCTATATCAGTGGATGGTTAGGTAAGGAGCATTAAACAGCGGTGTAATTCTTCTTAACCATAAGTACAGTTTTCAACCTACGACACACAGTGAAAGAGTTGTTAGACTCAGCGGACTTATACAGAGTATTGTATGTTGTCCAGTGTCCATTAGGACAGAGGGGTTGGTCCTCATACTATATTCTGTTTACTTTTAACTTCTCTAGTTCTTAGACATGTGCTTCGTGGAAACACAGGGTCTGAGTTTTGAGGAGTTATTGGTATAAGAATAAAGTAGAGAACCAGGTATTGCAAGTATCGGGATTCTTCAAAGAGATCGAAGATGTAGATACTTGTGTATGGTATTCAGTTGATAGTAATGATGAAGACAGATTGCTTCTCTTTCAGTATACTCATAATTGGAAACATTCCTAAGTTGAGTAACGCTGATCGGCCTCTCTCCATTTAGTTGACATGCACTGGAGACAGCTGCATGATTTGAATCTGGTTCAATTAAATCAGTGCCTCTGGTTCTATATTGGATATAGAACAGTTCATATCTTAACGATGTTAAGGTACGGGGAGTTGTCCGGCTTATGCTTAAAACCAGACTCCGGATAACTCAAGGCACGTTTCTGTAATGGCTGTTTGTGGGTTGACCCAGGCTATGACGAGGGTTGACTTTCTACCATCTGGCAGATCAATAGAAATATTGTTCTAGACTCGCCACAGTTTTTATTAAAAATGGATTTTTTCAGAAAAAGCAGTGGGAGTATGGTAGAACTGGAAGTGATTCCAGAACCGCAAACGATTACTGAAGATTTAATAAGGAACCTAAAGATTCAATCTGATTTGACATTCCATTGGCCACTCCGCAGATGAGGTGGGTAACTTCAGGCACCCGAGAGGTACTTCGGTAGCCTCAAGGACGGTGACAGGGAAGTTCTTGTTTACCCACACTTGCCATTGTTGTTGTTCCAGGCTGCGAGACCCGGCAGGAGGAAGAGTATAGCGTCGTTCTAAACTAGTTTTAGAAGTGCACGTCTATATGACTCTGCCAGAGGGTTGTCGTAGTCAGTGGGAGCAGCGGAAGCATTGGTGGACATCAGGCTTATGTCTATTTATAGACTAAAGCAGATGTAGCGGAGATAGATCATCTATTTCTGATGTGACAGTCATAGGTTTGACGTCATCAGAATAGGGGATGGATCTGTTGAGAAGGTAGTAGGAAGTGATATTCCTATACTACGATCGGTTATACTTTGGTCGTCACACAGTGGTTTCTCCACAAGGGACTTGGATATTATATCAGACATACTGGTTACTAGATCTATGGTTTTAGATCTAGATTTGGGTGGTTTCCCAATCTGGGTATCTTGACAGCATTCTATGAGTATTTAGAATGGACGACTCCTGACACGATAGTACACCTGCAGTTGATGGATTCACCCTCTCTAAAGGTGTCTTATAGACTAAAGGGGAGAGGGATACTCATGATTGGCAGATCACTTGCTTAGGCAATTGAGTCAATCATGAGATGTCAAGTACCACACCAGATGTTGTTCTTGCACTAGATGCAATAAGTTGATATTAATCCAATCCTGGAAAAACAGTAGGAAGCAGTTTTAGAACATAAGTGAATGTTCTAGGGATATGATAACGGCTGCCTCTTTTAGGAGACGGTTATCACTCCAGGCTTCCAAGGTGACATGGACGACAAGGAGGTTGTCAGAGTTATAGTTCTCCCTCTGACGAGGGGCAGTATTTTGGACAGGTGGTCCAAGGCAATACTGAGGGCGGCATGGCGCAGGATACTGATTAAGTTCAGTTGATGATACAGTCTAAGAAGTTTGGATTTGGAGTTCGTTTATGAGCTAGGTCCCATCAGACATCCAGACATTCTAAGACAGGTATTGCTCATTTCGGGAGATGGCTTTCTCCGCGAACTTGAGATATAGAGAGACATAGAAAGAAACATCACAGCGGATCCACTCACTGAGGCTATTCCTCGAACGCAATAGTTTCGCAAACGAGCTTTGTGAGACTGACTAGTAGAGGAGTTGGGTGTTCGGTATCACACGGGCTGTGAGTATGCGACATCGCAATAATTAGCCTTGAGTGCAAGTGGGAGATTGTTGGAGATAGTGCCCTCAGAGTCAATTATTGGATCACAGGCACGTGATTGCAATGATTGAGGGAGGACCTATCCCAGGAGGACAGTCTTACTCGAGATGATAGTATGCTATCTGGTTTATCTTTATCATCGTGTACTGCTTTAGGTGACCTGACATGTCGCTATTACACGTTGATAGAGCCCCTAGGATTCTTGCTTGACGACCAGCAGTATGATGGCGATCATATACGTGGGAGCTGGAGTCTATAAGCACATCCTTAAAAGGTCCCTAGTCGTAGGAGTTTCGAGACAGGGCATCGATACTCCATTAGTAGACTAGTGTATACAGTCGAGACCCCGACGAGGGGCGGTGGCCGGTCTCACAAGCCACTGGTGTCAGTTGGTTCACCTAAGATGTATACAGGTGCTCATTGGGTTATGAGTACACCGGACAGGACTCGCCGGGAACCTGCTAGTTGGTCTTATACCAGACGTCAGATAGCAGTTCCCAGGTGACATGTGTACAGGTTAGTTCATCGACCTGAGATCGTCATTTGTCTCGTGTGAGTTCCCACTGTGCTTTGATTACTACCCTACCACGGCTCAAAGGAGTCGTGCAAACAGGTTTTAGTTGGGTACAGTCCCGAGCCACATGGAGGCAGTGAGCGGATCTGCAGGGGTTCGTCTCTCCCGGTATTGGGGGTGAGGTCGCGCTGTGTCTAGGAGAGCCATTACGCATAGCCCTCGGCCGAGGCAGGAGATTTACTGGTAGGTATTCCAGTAGTATCTCAGGGCGTTCTGGGCTACGCTCCGACACGACTTGTACCGCTTTTGGGGGTCTGACTTTTACCAACCCCCTAGGCCCGCCATGCGATACTCATAGACGAACGGACCGGACTGTACGGATATTGTCACTGACAGGCTCAGTAGGGTGTCGGGGTGAGCTTCCTCATCGACGTCCCTTTTAGTCAATAGCTGGTGGCCCGTCATGTATTGGCTTATACCTCTGACGTGCCAGTGGTTAAATCCACAGCCATAGTATTGACGAGTCTTTAGAGTCCACCACACTTTCAGTTACTCAGCTTTCGGGCGAAACGCTGTAGAGGCCGTATGGAGATATGGCAGGGTCCGATCAGATACGTACGGTATTGCATGTGTCAGGATCGGACAATTTTGTACTAGTGGCCGTATAGTTATATGGCAGGGTTTGATCTGATACGTGCGGTATTGCACGGATCAGGATCGAACGGATTTTACTAGCCGGCTTTGGCTTAAGCCGGTCCTAGTCTAGTACAGTGTAGATTTTGTCTCATTGCATTTGTATCCGGTCGGAATACAGATGCGGGTGTGTATGCACAGTATCGGGGTTTTTCCTGTAATTTATTACGGGACCAGTTTTCTGGAGTTGCCAGTTTGCATTCCGTTCCGGCCGGTTTTCCTTTGTTCTTTCCCGGCCGGACTTTTCCGATGGAGGGGGTTATTTGCAGTTTTGCAAATAACTCTTTGTGGAGGGTTTTCTTGCATAAAGATCTATTATGATAGCTTTCTTTTCTTGCACCTTGACTTTGTTTAATTGTGATTTGAAAAGGGTATGGGTTTGATGTGAGATGAAGCATGCTTGCATGTTTCTTTGTCTAGGTTGTGGTCACCTCCTCTCTTGCTCCTACACTCACCTCCCTCTTGCTATCATATTATCCTTCCTCCACCATTCTCATTCTCACTTGAAGAAAAAGTCTTTCATGGTTATGAAAAAAGAGAGTAGAAGAAAAAGAAAGAGAGAAAGAAAAAGAATGAGAGAGTTGATTTCATCTTCTTCTTGCTAGAAAATTGAAAGCACCAATTTTCTTTACCTCTTCCTCCATCCATCAATGGCAACTACATAAACTCCAAGAGACAAAGTTTCTACACTACTTCCTACAGCAAATCTTGAGCATGTCGAGTTGCCGGCTTCATGCTCGAGTTGCCTCGGTATTGAGGCGGGAGCCCGTAAAAGACGAAGGCGATGTGGTGCCCTTTCCGGCGAGGAGGCGACGATGTGGAGCAAAGACTTTCCGCGGGAGATCGGGATGATGAAGAGAAGACCGGAGGACTCGGATCACTCGGTATACTTCTCACCCCATCTCTTGTTAGCTAGCGTAGGTTAATGGTAAACTATCCGGGTTTTCTTTGTCCGCGGTAGCGCCGGTTTCCGAGTAAGGAAAAATCTTGATTCCGCAATTTGGCCTCGAGTAAGACGGCCGGGGCGCTCCCGTGGCGCAACAATAAGAGCATGGGGCAAAAATCCACATCGGGAGTTTCATAAGTACTGAAACTTGCTAGATTTGCATACCATTTGGAGTGTGATGATTCTGGTAGGATTCCTTCAGTTTCATCACGCAATGATATTTGGATCCCGATCCTACTGTGAGTATATGCTACTCTTCGGGAAATTTCTCACTTAACGATCAATGCTATAAACCTAGTAGGTGCCTAGAAAGGTGTTAGCGGGGCTACGCCCCCAGGGAAAAGAGGTTCTTTAATTAAGGAACTTCGCGAAAGCGTTGGAAAACCTCCCTCGAAGTACCGACACCGGCCTGGCTGAACGGTTAAGCAAGTATTGTACGGTGGGATTGATCCTGACTAATTCTTCCTTTATGGTTTGAGGAGGGATTCGAGAAACAGTGGGAGCCATCCTGTTTAGACAAACTAAAAACCACTCTAAACTTGCAAGAGCATCATGCTGAGTGTTTCTTCTTCTCTCTCCTAATTGCAGCGACCAATCAACATGACTGGACTTAAGTTACTCCTAGATAAAAACAAACTGACAGGGCCAAACTACAAAGATTGGCTCAGGAATGTCAAGATAGCAATCACTTATGACAAGCTGGGGTATCTTCTTACCACCAAAGCTCCCCCTGTCCCTGGTCCAACTTCCAGCGTCGCGGATAAGGAAATCCGTAAGACTTGGGAGATTGATAGCGCGAAGGCCAAATGCCTCCTGCTTGCCTCGATGGACAACGAACATCAGAGGAGGCATGAGAATATGGACATGGAGTCCATATTGCTCCATACAAAAGAACTGTATGGAGAGCAATCACGTATCGCAAGATACGAAGCGTCGAAAAAGTTATTTTCGACAAGAATGGCCGTCGGATCATCAGTAGCCGAGCATGTGCTAAAGATGATCGGCTTCATTGAGGAGCTCGCTGACCTAGGGATCACATTGGAGAGTGAGCTATATACGGATATAGTTCTCCAGTCCCTTCCTTCCACTTACGCCCAGTTTATACTGAACTTCAACCTACAAGAAAAAGAGGTTGAACTATCAGAGCTCCTCAACATGCTGAGGAGCGCAGAGGGCACCCTACAGAAAGGTAGGGAAACATCCACTTTGTTTGTAGGAGGATCATCTTCTTCTAGGTCCAAGGCGAAAGCCAAGGGAAAGAAGAAGAAGGCCCCCGCCAAACCAAGGGGCGGTGTTGGTAAAGTGGATACGAAGGGAAAAGGCAAAGCAACAAAGATAGCGGGGAAGCTTGTGGATAAGGAAGAATGCTTCTATTGTCATAAGAAAGGACACTGGAAGAATGATTGCAGGGCCTGGAAGGCCAGAACACAGGAATTGAAGCAGGTTGCAGCTTCAGCTTCAGGTGTGTATGTTATTGAAAACTGTCTTTCAATAAACTCTACTTCCTGGGTATTGGATACCGGATCAGGATCTCATATCTGTAATTCTTTGCAGGCGTTGAGAAACCGTAGTGTTTTGAAGGCAGGTGACATGACCCTCAAAGTTGCGAACGGAGCTAGCATGGATGCTAAAGCCGTGGGGGACTATCACCTGGGAATGTCAGATGGACATGTTTTGGTTTTGCGTAATTGCTTTTTTGTACCCAACGCAACTTGTAATATCATTTCTGTATCTTTAGTTTCTAAAGAAGGTTATGAATTTGCGTTTGTAAGTAATGTTGTAAACATTCACCTTAATCAAGTTTTGATTGGGTCAGGTACATTGAGTAATGGTATATACGTGTTAAACCAACCACAGATTTTCAACGTCCAGAATACACACAAAAGAAAGTCTCCGGAAATGAATCAGACTTTCTTATGGCATTGTAGATTGGGTCACATCAATGAGAGAAGGTTGACTAAGTTACATACAGAAGGATATTTGAATGCGTTCGAATATCAATCGTATGCCACTTGTCAATCTTGTCTCAAAGGAAAGATGACAAAGACTCCGTTTACTGGACAAGGAGTAAGAGCGAGCGAGCTCTTAGGACTCGTACACAGTGACGTGTGCGGTCCAATGTCTACACATGCCCGAAGCGGACATTCTTACTTCATTACTTTTACGGATGACTTCTCAAGGTACGGTTATGTCTTCTTGATGAAACATAAGTCCGAGGCCTTTGGAAAATTCCAGGAGTATAAGAATGAAGTAGAGAAACAGACCGGCAAAAGTATTAAGATTCTAAGATCGGATCGAGGTGGAGAATACTTAAGTGCCGAATTCCTGAATTACTTAAAAGAGAATGGTATTCTCTCTCAGCTTACTCCTCCATACACTCCGCAACATAATGGTGTATCGGAGAGACGGAACCGAACCCTATTGGATATGGTTCGGTCCATGATGAGTAACGCTGAGTTACCGCGATCATTCTGGGGATATGCACTAGAAGCAGCTGCGTATCTCTTGAACAAGGCTCCCACCAAGACTGTGCCTACCACCCCATATGAGATGTGGACTGGGAAGAAACCCTGTCTTAAGTATCTTAAGGTATGGGGATGTCCAGCTTTTGTAAAAAAGCAGCATGCGGACAAGCTTGAGGCACGTTCAGTACAGTGTAAGTTTGTGGGATACCCAAGGAACTCTAGGGGGTATCTTTTCTATTCAGCTGAGGAACAAAAGGTCTTTGTTTCTCAGCATGCCCGCTTCTTGGAAACTGAGTTTTTGGAAACCCAGATAAGTGGGAACACAATAGAACTGGAAGAAGTTCCAGAACCACAGACTGTTACTGAAAGCTTAGTGGAACCAGAGGGTTCAACAGAACAGGACATTCCTGCGCCACTCCGCAGGAGTAGTAGGCAGTCTCATCCGCCCGAGAGATACTACGGTTTTCTCATAGACGGGGATAGAGAGGATTGCATCATAGATTATGATGAGCCTACTAGCTTCCAGCAGGCCGTTCAGAGCGTTGACTCAGTAAAATGGCTGGATGCAATGCGGACCGAAATGGAGTCCATGTACACCAACAAGGTATGGACGTTGGACATTGCTCCAGACGGGGTAAAACCCGTAGGATGCAAGTGGATCTTCAAAAGGAAGATTGGTGTAGATGGACAGGTTGAGACCTATAAAGCTAGGCTGGTAGCAAAGGGTTTTCGTCAAAGACCTGGCTTGGACTACGACGAAACCTTTTCTCCAGTAGCCATGCTGAAATCCATTCGGATCCTTCTTGCCATTGCTGCCTTCCACGATTATGAGATCTGGCAAATGGACGTAAAGACAGCTTTTCTGAATGGAAATTTAGAGGAGTGTGTCTATATGGACCAGCCAGAGGGTTTCATTCAGAGTGGGAGCAGCGGAAAGGTGTGCAAGTTGCTTAAGTCCATCTATGGACTAAAGCAGGCATCGCGGAGTTGGAACATCTGCTTTGATGAGACGGTCAAAGAATTTGGCTTTATCAAAAATCCAGATGAACCATGCATCTATAGTAGATTTGTAGCGAGAACTGTAGTATTCCTCGTTTTATACGTGGATGACATTCTCTTAATAGGAAATGACATTCCTATGCTACAATCTGTCAAGGGGTTCTTGTCACACAGGTTCCCCATGAAAGACCTGGGTGATGCCTCATACATTCTGGGTATCCGGATCTACCGTGACAGATCCAAGAGGATATTAGGACTTTCACAGTCCAGGTACATCGACACCATACTGAAGAGGTTCAGTATGGAAGATTCCAAGCGCGGTAACCTACCGGCTTGTCACGGGATCACCCTCTCTAAAGAGATGTCTCCCAAGACTGATTTGGAGAGGGATCGCATGTCTATTATACCCTACGCTTCTGCGGTAGGCTCTATAATGTATGCGATGTTGTGTACCAGACCGGATGTAGCTTATGCACTGAGTGTGGTAAGCCGGTATCAGTCTAACCCTGGGGAGAAACACTGGATAGCGGTAAAGAACATTCTCAAGTACCTGAGAAGGACTAAGGAGATGTTCTTGGTGTATGGCGGAAAGGACCTCCAGATCGAGGCCTTTGCTGACTCCAGCTTCCAGAGTGACAAGGATGATTCCAAGTCCATGTCGGGTTTTGTCTTTACCCTCAATGGAGGGGCGGTGTGTTGGAAGAGTTCCAAACAGGAAACCGTTGCAGACTCGACGATGGAAGCGGAATACATCGCTGCATCTGATGCCGCAAAAGAAGCTGTCTGGATGAGGAAGTTCTTGAAAGAACTTCAGGTGGTTCCGTCCATTGTTGATCCAATACCTCTGTATTGCGACAACAACGGGGCTATAGCATTAGCGAAGGAACCCAGGTCCCATCAGAGATCCAGGCACATCTTGAGGCGGTATCACCTGATCAGGGAGATCGTAGATCGCCAGGAGATCGAGGTTCGGAGAGTCGCTTCAGAAGATAACACTGCTGATCCATTCACCAAGGCCCTGCCCCAGACTCAGTTCGAGCGGCTGATCGAGATGATAGGTCTTCGATACGCCAGTACATGGCCTTAGTGCAAGTGGGAGATTGTTAGTGTATATGCCCTAGAGGCCATTACTGTATCATACTAGTTTGTATATTACTTAATGGATGCTTGGGATATTCACCTTGTATATACAATCTTGCTCAAAATAGTAGTATGCTACTTGGTTTGTTTCTACTTCAATGTGTACTTGTGTTTATTTCAGTATATCACTTATACGCATTCGTGGAGCCCATAGGATCTTTGCTTGATTACCAGCGTTGTGATGGCAGTCACACCAGTGGGGGCTGGGTAATCTATAAGCACATCCTTATTCAGGTCCCTGGTCGCAGGACTATCGAGACAGGGCATCGATACTCCGGAGTAGACCAGCGCATGCGCTTCTCATCCCAGTGTGGGAGACGGTCTGTCCCACAGCCGTCAGTACGTCGTACTTGAGATAGTATGCGGGTGCTCGTTAGGTTACGGGTACACTGGACAGGACTCGTCGGGAACTGACTAGTTGGTATTATACCTATCGTCAGTTATCAGTTCCCAGGTGACATGAGTACAGCTTAGTCCGCTGACTTGACACTGTCACTTCGCCTCGGGTGTGTTCCCACTGTACTTTGATCACTACCCTACCACGGCTCAAAGGAGTCGTGCAAACAGGTGGTGGTTGGGTGCAGTCCCGAAGCACTTGGAGGCAGTGACGGTTAGACAGGATTCGTCTCTCCCGGTATTGGGGGTTGACATCGCGCTGTGTCTAGGAGAGCCATTACACGAGTAGTCCCTGGCCAGGGCAAACGAGATATACTGGTAGGTTTCCAGTGTTATCTCAGGGTGTTTTGGGCTTCGCTCCGGCACGACTTGTACCGCTATTGGGGGACTGACGTTTACCGCCCCCTAGGCCCGCCATGCGATGTATCAGACGAACAGACCGGACTGTACGGAGAATGTCACACTCAGGCTCAGTAGGAGTTCAGATGGGTTTCGCCTCGTCGGTCTTCTTGTCGGCATTACCTGGGGACCGTTACGCACAGCTAGTGCCGCTTGCGGTCTGTGGTTAAACCCACTGCCAGCGTAGTGTCGAGTCTTTAGAGTCCCACACAGAAAGCTTTTCGCCTTTAGGCAAAAGAGTAGAGGTCGCATGGTATTGCGACGGGTCGCATGGTTTTGCGACAGGGTTCGGTCACATCCGTGCACTTGTGCACGTACAGTGTCCGGACAGTTTACACTAGCGGGCTTTGGTTTAAGCCAGATCCTAGTGTACCTTATGGGATTGGATTTATCCAGTTTGCATTCGTGTTCCTCGGAACGCGGATGCGGGTGTGTATGCACAGTTGACAGGGAGGCAGAGGCAGTGGATTCTCATTAGGGTTGTTGACAGTTGACCGTTGACTTTTGACTTTTTGCTCAACCCTAATGAGAATATGATTTGTGATTAACTATTATATTAATTAAGTATTATGGTGATATGGTTGTTGACTTGTTGACTTTTGTTGACTTGTTGACTTTGGTGACTTGTTGACTTTTGTTGACTTGTTGACCGGTTGACTAGGCTTGACTAGTTGACCATCATGATGACCATGGTTATCATTTCATGCCAAAGACTTTTTTTTTCTTGCTTGCTTTTTTTTGAGTAAAATGAGTGCATGATATGATAACCTTATGGTTGCTTCTAACCATTACCAAAAGACTTTTTTGATATGATGAGTTATGATCACTTTGGATTATGAGAGGGTGAAAGGAAAAAGAGAGCCTCATTTCTTTCTTGCTCATTCTCTCTCTTGTTCTTGAGCTCTCCCCTTGCTCTCACCCTCAACCTCTTGCTCCCTCTCTTGATCTATGGTTCTCTTGTCTCATGAGTTGAGAATCAAGAACCATAGATAAAATCCCATTCTATTTCCTCTCTACTCATTCTAGTTCACTAGGTTTAGCAAACCAAGTGAACTAGTTTCTTCAAAGACCGAAGAAGGAGCTAAAGGTTGGAGCTTTCAAGTGGATCTATCTTCGGCGTACGGAGACGACGAGAAGGAGCCATCGGACCACCACCGGAGCTTGGAGACGAAGGAGTTCAAGACAAGCTAGGTATAACCATCTCTATCCGAGTAGCTAAATATCTTTAGCTTAGTATGCTAGTTTTAGTTTAGGTAAAGATCCCGACCTAGCTTAGTCCATGTTGCCTCTTGCGTTAAAATTTTGATTTTATACCGTTTCCGCCTCCCCGTAAGAACCGGGGGTCGCAACGTGGACTTACAGATGCCATAGGAATAGTGACATAAATATGTAAATGATCGACATGTGATATGATATGATATGATATGACAGGATATTTATAATAGGCCGCCTTGGGCGGGGTATACTCCTTGAGATGATATGTGCTGATGATATCAATTTATACGGGATTGTCGACCAGTAGTTGGATCTTGATTATAGTAATGATGTTAGAATTGTACCAGACATAGGTCAGTACCCCGGTGATGATATTGATAAAGAGAATACTTGATGATTAATATGATAAATGTGATATTGACCCGTACCCAGATTGGGGATGCCGTACGACGGATTTACGTACGAGCTATAATTTGATGTTTTGATCCGCACTCTTGACTTGGGAATAACCGATTTTAGAGATATGATATCGGATGTGATATTATCGAGGCGGGATCACCGACTATATATATATATTTATATGTATCGACTCAGAGGTTAGGCGGTTTCCCTTACCTGCAGTTAGCTTATTAGCTCAGCCTTATTGTTGGCATAGCTGTACGACCTTTATGACATTAGATGCAGTTTAGCGATCATGGTGTTCAGTATTTCAGCTCCCGCATATTATTATTGTTGCTCTGCATCACATACTGTTATGATTCATATTCTATTATTGATATCATGCTGTTAGGACACCAACACCATTACCGATGATGCGTATGTTCCACATACACTTACTTGCCAGTTCACACACATCTTCATCGGTAATTGCCATGTCACTACACAGTAGTATTATTGAATCAGGATATGACCCTTGTATGTGCATACTATTATTCCATGTTGCAGGACATACAGTTACACTTGCATTCCATTTATATGTCACATACATCATGCTTCCTGATTATACGCATTGAGATATGTTGTTTCTATGTTATTCTGGATTTGGGAACCGTGGGTATTTCAAAGAGATTATGTAAATGTTTTAAAAACCCGGTTACACTTGATATGATATTTCAGTGCGTTCACCATGTGTTTTCTCGGTGCTGAGAGTGACATGTGAAACCCGAATCGAGGAGGCGGATGAGACCGATTGCGGGTACATGGTGGACCCGGTGCGGTACCCCGGGGCAAGAAGATCGCAGATGATGGCGTTGAGCCTGTGCAGGGGAGCACTACCTACCGGTGATATTACCCGACACGTCGGATATCCGGAGGATACCGTCGTAGTCATGAGATGGATGGTAGGGGCCGATCTGGACTGACGGCGCCCTAGATTTTATGATTGAGACATTGAGATTTCGAGATATTGAGACACAGAGATTGTGATACAGAGGTATCGAGATACTGAGACTTATGTTTTGTGCCGATGCTAGGCACTGTTTTATACTGATTTCATTGTGATACCTCATTTTAAAAATACAGAAATCTCATAAAGTTACAAAAGCAGTTTTCTTCAGTACATGCATTCTGTTTCATGCATTCATACATCATTCATATGATATATTGCCACCTGATGCACTGACATGGATATATGGGATTACGTTTGGGTTAGATATTTACACTAGCCATGGTTAGAGATTACTGGTTATATATTTGAGGATTATTTATATTATGATCGTATGACCTAGGTTGCGTCATACATGCGATTTTCTGTTCGTAGATCTTTTTCTACTCACGAGTTGGCAACTCACCCCCGTTGTGCCCCAGTTTCATGCAGGTGTTGCCGTACGGATTTCATTACGGCTTTGCGGGCACATCTTCTTCAGGTGACTTGCTAGTAGGTGGGTTTATTGTATCTTACCCATCATTATACATTGTATATTATATTTCAGTTGTATCTAGAAGTTCCATCAACCAAACATGTATTTATTTGAGATAGAGACCATGGATGTTTATTCATTCGACCGTAGAGTCGTGCGTTATATTTCTATGGATTTCATGCTGGTTGGAGTTCCCTTTTCTGTTGAGATCCTCGCCTTTAGGCGTTGTATATTATGTGCATACAGGTTGATTTGATATGGTTCTTCCTATTCTCTACTACTTCTCTTGGTTTGGATTTCTGGGTTTCGGCTTACTTAGCATACGTACGTCTTGAGACGTTCGTAGTCTAAGTGCCGGTCATGTTCCGTACTTTCGGGTCGTGACAAAGTTGGTATCAGAGCGTTAGGTTTTACCTTCGGAGTATAGGATGACCCTTGGTTGATGGAATAGGTGACTAAAGTAGAGTGACGTACCGTGGTATGTCCGCGGCATATTTACGATGCGCCACTCCACTTAAGAAGCCTTAGGATGTACATTTCCTTGTTCAGTATCATATTCCTTCCTGATCTAGCCTCATCGGTACCATTTTTGGTTTTGCTGCCACGATTACGGGCAGGGAGAGCTACGGCTAGAGTTGCGGTCAGCTTGAGCTCGTCACGAACGAGGACTGACCGGGGCGTGATTCGGGCGACACACGATTGTAGAGATGTGTCTTTTGATTGTGCTTTGTGCCACGAGCGATGGATGGATCGCTGTATGAGATTACTCGGACGTGCAAATCAGCACCAGAGGATTGGGCCACTGATAGAGGCCAGCCAGATTTTGATGACCGTTGATGTATTGTTTACTCATGATGATTGAGGCACCGTTCAGCGTGCAGAAGAGTGAGCCAGTTCTTGCTGCGAACAACGAGCTATTGCCCCAGATGTTTGAGCTATTGCAGTACGAGATTGTACTAATAGATGATAGAAGATCGCTAGTCACCAAGAATGAATGACTAGGACATGTGGATCATTCGCTACCCCGATGCGAGATTATCAGATAGATTGATTCCAGCTAGAGACGACTTCATGTGGAGACGTTGAGAGTCGACAGAGACGATCGAATGATAGTAACCTATTATTCCAAGTTTAAAGTATTTGGAAAGACATGCATGCAATTCTATGGACCCTCTAGAAGAATGAAACCCTAACTCGACATAATGACCGTGTGAAAGCCTTTTGACCTTAGGGTTTGCCGCAGTTCTGCGATGCCATTAGTGAGGCTTGGGTTTGCCCTTCTACGGCTGGACCACCGATGCTGTGGTATGTACTTGATACTCTTATACTGTACCCAAGATGTTGAGCTCTTGGGGGATTATGAGGTTTTGACCAATCGATCGGATGGCTCGATTTAATTCGGATGCTAGATGGTGAGATGCATTTCTTGGGAGACTCCAGATACAAGGATAGCCGTTGGAGCTCAGTCCATGCAGCCATGACGAGACAAGTCCGAAGCAGTCGACATTAGAGAAAAGTGGAGTAAGAGGTTCGTTCCAGATCTAGAGGAGATGACGTTCCACTCCGCCGACATCAAAGATTCGATGCGCATACCGAGGCATTATAACTGGATATACTTTTTAGAAGGAGTCGCGATGAGTATGCAGCCGTTCCGGAACAAGGAACAGATATAGTAAAGGACGATGACTTCCGGACAGTTGGCAGAAATGAGACTGGAAGAGACCTTGAGTAGGATTCCTTCCAGGACACTGCTGCAATGATACTTGCACCCAGGATCGGATGTGTCACGTACATTCAGAGAGCCAGAGGCCGATGCCAGTGACATGTTGCTTTACGAGTGATCGCGATGATTAACCGAGAAATGACCAGAGAGTGCCAAAACGGAATCATCCCCGTTAGCACACCTGACAGGGCCGTTGAGCCGATGGATCATGAGATTGATAATTCACAGAGAAGACTTGGATCCAGGAGTGGTCGTATTACGCACACCAGCAGGCCAGAGTTCAGGATCGTCGACGAGTTATGCTACGAGTAACCACGACAGTTGGCCTGAAATTCTTGGAGGATGCGCTTGGGCGGTACTATTCCGCCATACTTGATTTCGATGTTTTAGGTAATTTATTAGCCTGATTTGATTTTGATGATTGAGTATTTACGATTTTCGCAAATTCGTTGCACTTGATATCGTTTTCGAGCCTTGGTTTCACATGTTTGTGATTTTATGGGTTCTTAGACATTTGAGTTGATTTTGTGCGTATGCACGCATACGATTTGGTTTTTGCACTCTGTATAGTTCACATATGCTTACAGTGCAATGATTCGTATTTTGTGCACTTGGATGCACTGGACTTCGAGTTCGATGGTGATGCTCGATATTGGATTTCATGATTTCGTGCATGATGGATGCACTGGAATTGGATTTTTAGCGCATGTTGGGCGCATGTTATGAGATGCGATTTGGTGCACACCAGATGCACTAAATTGAGATTTTTCGGGCATGTCAGATACACCCGATTTTGCGGTCAGGTACACGTGTTGCCTACGATAGATGTTGCGTGCACACCCGTTGCACCTTGATGTCGTTTTGTACACCTGCTTGGCACAGGTATGGGTTTTGATTTCCTTGCGCACCGGACGCACAGGGTTTTTATATGCACATTTTTGGAATTGATTTCTTAGGGAGCAGTACGTTTCATGATATTTGATATTGCGATTGATTTTCGTACTGAGCAGGACTGATCAGATGACAGTGCCTGGTATATTTTCCATACATTGACAGATTTCAAAGGGATTTCTAAAAGCGAGCTATAGTCTCATTATTTACATACGTGTCATTTATGACACAAGACATTTAAAATGAGGAGACCCTTCTAAATCGTTTTCAAAACGGCGGATCGTGCATATTAAACAAAAGATATATATGTATTTGGCTATTTTCTTATAGAGACGTCCGCCGCTGTGCAGTGTTATGCGCATTACACATCGACTTTAAATAATTTGGCATGGATTCCTTTCAGATATTTACATGTACAGATTTGATATTTACATGTATAGTTCCGATTTATAGCATATCGGTTTTGCCTTGGATTTGGCATTCGTGTTTTCACATTGACTCCGATGATTGCGAGATGCTTGACGGAGTTTTGACTTCGAGTTATCTGCTCGTTACTCATGCGCATGTATTGCGCTATGATGCCTTTTATGTACTGATAATTTCGGAGCCCCATTGGTTTAGACATTTTATTGTAATGTTTTTAGAATTGGGAGGTTTAAATTTAAATTCGGGGACCGAATTTATTTAAGGGGGGAAGATTGTAATATTTCAAAAAAAGTAAAATATTATTTTTGGGAATTTTCATAATTTTTAATGAATATTTTAATAGTCGGTGTAATTAAATACCGATAAATAGTGAAAATTCCGGAGAAAATTTTAGAAATTCTAAAATAGGGTATTTTGTGGAAGTATGTCATTTTTAAGCTTTTATGGTTACATATATGTTATTTTGGTGAAAATCGCGATTGACATTCGCTAAGTGGATTTTTGGCTTTTTGTGCAAAAATGTGCACATGACATTTTCTACACCTGTTTCTTGTTTTGGTCATGGTAGCCTAGGGTTGGACCATGTTTAGGTGACCATGGTGGGTGAACCATTTGATTAGAGCTGGGGTTATGTCGACTTGTGTAGGGAGAAGTGAGCCAATGTGGCTTGGTGTCTTGCGAGCATTGTTTTGGAGAAAGAGTGAGATGGTTAGGATGTGCCATGATCCATCCCATATCATTATTCCTTGTGTTTTGTTACCCTCTCTCACATTTCTCCCCACAACATAACACCCCTTAAGGAAAAAGCACCAGCAGCAGGTGCTGAAACATTGCAACAGCCTTACGTCAGCTCTTGATATACCATATCAGCCCCCATTCTCTCACATCAACAACTACATCAGCTCCATAGCTGATTTACACCAGCTCCTATCACATTTCATCCCCCCATTGCTGACCTGCACACTCCCATCCTCATCTTTTCAGCCACCCTAGCACCATAGCCCAAAACCTACACCCCAAACCAGCCCCCCTTGTCAATACTTTCAGCCATAATAGCTGAAATTCAGCAGCCCTACATCAGCAACAGTAGCTGATGTAACAGCTTCAGCCCCCAATGTCAAACATGCAGCTCCCCCTAACTGACCAAACACCCCCCCATCGAGACTTATCAGCCCCCTAGCTGATAACACTCTCCCATCATCTTTTTCAGCCCCCAATGGGTGACTTTTGCTACCAATCAGCCATCATCAGCACACCTCCAGCACACATTTTCAACACCTATCAGCCTAGACCTCTGTTGCATCAGTAGCAATCCCATCATCAACAACAACCACAATATCATAAGCAAGAGCCCAACACTTCTCCTCCTGCAACACATGAGGAAAAAATGAGAGAAAGAAGAGCAACAGAGAGTGAGTTGTAGGCACCAGCAGCTGCTGAAAAAAAGAACATCAGCTTCAGCATCTGCAGCCCGGTAGCAACATCATTTGAAACAACAACACCACACCACCACAACCATTCCCACAACACCTAAGCAACAATAACAACAACAACAGACACAACCCAACACTCTGATGCTGCAACACACAATGAAGGAAAAGCAAAAAGGAAAACAAAAATGAAGTTGCAAACAGCAGATGCAGCTTCAGCACAAGAGATCAGCCACTGGGGCAGCTCAATAGCAGCAACTCACTCACCCACCCCTCCTCCTTCCTTCATCTTCCCTTCTCCTACATTCTAGGACCCCCTGGAGGTATAATCTCGCATCCCAACTCAGTTCTTGCTCAGTTCTGGCTAGATATCTGAAAGTTTACTCTTTTAGTGTGATATTGTGCTAGTTTAGGCAATTTTGAGTGAAACTTGACCTAGTATTGGTTTTGATCGTTAGTATAACCTTATTAGATGTTTTTGAGACCATTGTAACCAATATTACTCTAAAATCCAAGTATTTACCAGAGTTATTCGACTTGGCGTATTTTACCGTTTTTGTCGATTTTGAGGCCTTTCTGAAATCTGCTTTCACCCGGGGCCTTCTAGAGAAAAGTAGACATGTCAGTGAGCTGTGCAGGCACCCTGGAACCCCTACCAAAAGCCGTAGCCACTAATTCAAAACTCCGGCCGCAAATTACCTCATTCTGGCCGCAATTTGCGGCCAGACCAGCATAAAAATGCATCGTTTTGCGTGCAAAGGCCCTTTTTCATGTAAAATTGACCCCCGGCATGTCTAGTTTTGACTGGTTCCTGTTAGGATAAAATCTGGGTTCATTTTCGTGAGTTGGCGTATGATTTACGACGTGTTTTCATATGGATTTTGATATTCGATGATTCGTATCTGTCGGGTGGCGTTCGGACGTCGACGACAGTGGATATTGGCTGTTTTTGCACACAAGGTCACAGGTTTTTACCTATGGGCGTAGTGTGCACCATTTTGGTTTCCGATGTGATTTTCATGTGTTTTAGCATGTGATATCCTTGTAGGTACTCACGTGACATCGAGGCGTTGGAGACGCAAATGACGACATCGGCACCGAAACACATAACTAGGTGAGTAGATTTATATCTACGGGGAGAAGTCGGGTGGATGGCGTATAGCACCCCCGCAGTCCGAGGTGGTGTATACGGATGCGTATACACACCTATAAATATTATTGTTGTTGGGATTATTATTGATAATAAATGGATATTGGTGAACTTGGATGATTTTGGTTACGAAACCATAGGGTAGTGGGTGCACTACATATTCATGCACACATATACATACTTGCATACATCCTCACTTCATATATGGTTATGGAATTCGTTATGGATATGTGTTCACATGGGTTTGGGTTTATATGTTTATTACGGATTTGAGGATGATATATGGGATCGATGTGAGTCGATGGTTTGATATGAGATTATGATATCGGCGATATGACCTGTTATGATAGTAAAATTCATGATTTAGATACACCTTGATGCCTTAACAGATTTTGGGATAATGATGCCATAGGAATAGTGACATAAATATGTAAATGATCGACATGTGATATGATATGATATGATATGACAGGATATTTATAATAGGCCGCCTTGGGCGGGGTATACTCCTTGAGATGATATGTGCTGATGATATCAATTTATACGGGATTGTCGACCAGTAGTTGGATCTTGATTATAGTAATGATGTTAGAATTGTACCAGACATAGGTCAGTACCCCGGTGATGATATTGATAAAGAGAATACTTGATGATTAATATGATAAATGTGATATTGACCCGTACCCAGATTGGGGATGCCGTACGACGGATTTACGTACGAGCTATAATTTGATGTTTTGATCCGCACTCTTGACTTGGGAATAACCGATTTTAGAGATATGATATCGGATGTGATATTATCGAGGCGGGATCACCGACTATATATATATATTTATATGTATCGACTCAGAGGTTAGGCGGTTTCCCTTACCTGCAGTTAGCTTATTAGCTCAGCCTTATTGTTGGCATAGCTGTACGACCTTTATGACATTAGATGCAGTTTAGCGATCATGGTGTTCAGTATTTCAGCTCCCGCATATTATTATTGTTGCTCTGCATCACATACTGTTATGATTCATATTCTATTATTGATATCATGCTGTTAGGACACCAGCACCATTACCGATGATGCGTATGTTCCACATACACTTACTTGCCAGTTCACACACATCTTCATCGGTAATTGCCATGTCACTACACAGTAGTATTATTGAATCAGGATATGACCCTTGTATGTGCATACTATTATTCCATGTTGCAGGACATACAGTTACACTTGCATTCCATTTATATGTCACATACATCATGCTTCCTGATTATACGCATTGAGATATGTTGTTTCTATGTTATTCTGGATTTGGGAACCGTGGGTATTTCAAAGAGATTATGTAAATGTTTTAAAAACCCGGTTACTCTTGATATGATATTTCAGTGCGTTCACCATGTGTTTTCTCGGTGCTGAGAGTGACATGTGAAACCCGAATCGAGGAGGCGGATGAGACCGATTGCGGGTACATGGTGGACCCGGTGCGGTACCCCGGGGCAAGAAGATCGCAGATGATGGCGTTGAGCCTGTGCAGGGGAGCACTACCTACCGGTGATATTACCCGACACGTCGGATATCCGGAGGATACCGTCGTAGTCATGAGATGGATGGTAGGGGCCGATCTGGACTGACGGCGCCCTAGATTTTATGATTGAGACATTGAGATTTCGAGATATTGAGACACAGAGATTGTGATACAGAGGTATCGAGATACTGAGACTTATGTTTTGTGCCGATGCTAGGCACTGTTTTATACTGATTTCATTGTGATACCTCATTTTAAAAATACAGAAATCTCACAAAGTTACAAAAGCAGTTTTCTTCAGTACATGCATTCTGTTTCATGCATTCATACATCATTCATATGATATATTGCCACCTGATGCACTGACATGGACATATGGGATTACGTTTGGGTTAGATATTTACACTAGCCATGGTTAGAGATTACTGGTTATATATTTGAGGATTATTTATATTATGATCGTATGACCTAGGTTGCGTCATACATGCGATTTTCTGTTCGTAGATCTTTTTCTACTCACGAGTTGGCAACTCACCCCCGTTGTTCCCCAGTTTCATGCAGGTGTTGCCGTACGGATTTCATTACGGCTTTGCGGGCACATCTTCTTCAGGTGACTTGCTAGTAGGTGGGTTTATTGTATCTTACCCATCATTATACATTGTATATTATATTTCAGTTGTATCTAGAAGTTCCATCAACCAAACATGTATTTATTTGAGATAGAGACCATGGATGTTTATTCATTCGACCGTAGAGTCGTGCGTTATATTTCTATGGATTTCATGCTGGTTGGAGTTCCCTTTTCTGTTGAGATCCTCGCCTTTAGGCGTTGTATATTATGTGCATACAGGTTGATTTGATATTGTTCTTCCTAATCTCTACTACTTCTCTTGGTTTGGATTTCTGGGTTTCGGCTTACTTAGCATACGTACGTCTTGAGACGTTCGTAGTCTAAGTGCCGGTCATGTTCCGTACTTTCGGGTCGTGACAGTCTGCTAATCGCTATAGGTCGATTAGTGGGGGTTATACATATATGTGATCTGTAATGTTGATGGTTTGTGTATATGAATTCGTTGGATTGTCACAGATGAATAGCCGGGGGGTTGTGAGATGAGAGTTTTCTTTAACTTTTCATTTGATGTAATATGTAATTGATGTAATATTATTTGTATGGTTGCACATCCGGGATGAGGTTGTAGCCGCCATTGTATATTATTTCTTTTACTGTTTTTGCTCCTAGGATAGACCCAAGGTGGGGTGCACAAACTACTGGGTACCTCGAAGTGACGAGTGGCCTACTCACGTTGTTGAGAAAGGTTGCTTCACTTCGGGTATTTGGCGGGTAGTTTGCCACACCCGTAGGGGTCTAGGGTGGGGTCTTGGCTATTCATCGCGACCGTGTAATCCGCTTTTCGCTGCAGGCTCGAACGAAACGCGGATTCCTAGTATATCCAATGTTTTCATCTGTGATCTGAAATGACTATCATTGCATCTGACGAATGTATATATCTATATATGATATATATTTAGGCGTTGCTTATGTTTTGCATCCGCGCCAGTCCAGCCCCCGCTCTGTCGTTAGTTAAGTAACCTAACGGGTAATGACGGGGCCCCGTAGCGAATGCGGATGGCATAAGCGTACGTCATATTTTCGTTGTTTTCTGCAATGGTAGGATTAAATGATGGGACGCATGAAATTAATGCAAGAAAATAAACCAAAGTAAAGTCGTTGGAACAATTTCAAAACCACTCGGTTTCTTTTCAAAAAACAACTTTTAAACGCAAAGCTTAAGCCACTCCTTTTAAAAGCTATCACGTTCCATCGATTATATCAAGTTCACTACGTTCACGGTTTTGCCAAAACCATTCGTAGCCCTCCATCATTTTAGTTAAATATTCGGTAGTATTCAAGCTATGTATTTTGACCTACGCCAAGGCATAGTGATTGGTAGCTGCCGGATATTTATCTGTTGCATAGATAGATGTGTTGGTTTGGGACAGTCGTACTGCCATTTTGGCCTACGTTAAGGGTATGTACGGGTGGGTTCAAATTAACCTGGTAAATGATGGGTAGAACTTGACATGTGACTTATGATATTTTGGCCTACGTCAAGGTCATAAGAGCATGGGGCAAAAATCCACATCGGGAGTTTCTAAAGAAACTGAAACTTGCTGGTGCTGCATACCATTTAGAGTGTGTTGATTCTTGTAGGATTCCTTCAGTTTTATCACACGATGATATTTGGATCCCGATCCTACTGTGAGTATATGCTACTCCTCGGGAAATTTCTTACTTAACGATCAATACTATAAACCAAGTAGGTGTCTAGAAAGGTGTTAGCGGGGCTACGCCCCCAGGGAAAAGAGGTTATTTAATTAAGGAACTTCACAAAAGCGTTGGAAAACCTCCCTCGAAGTACCAACACTGGCCTGGCTGAACGGTTAAGCAAGTATTGTACGGTGAGATTAATCCCGACTAATTCTTCCTTTTTCGTTTGAGGAGGAATTCGAGAAACAGTGGGAGCCACCATGTTTAGACAAACTAAAAACCACTCTAAACTTGCAAGAGCATCATGCTAAAGTATTTCTTCTCTTTCTCCTAATTGCAGCGACCAATCGTCATGACCGGACTTAAGTTATTACTAGATAAAAATATACTGACATGGCCAAACTACAAAGATTGGCTCAGGAATGTCAAAATGGCAATCACTTATGACAAGTTGGGGTATCTTCTTACCACCAAAGCTCCCCCTGTCCCAGGTCCCACCTCCAGCGTCGCGGATAAGGAAATCCGTAAGACCTGGGAGATCGACTGCGCGAAGGCCAAGTGCCTCGTGCTTGCCTCTATGGACAATGAACATCAGAGGAGGCACGAGAATATGGACCTTGAATCCATATTTCTCCATACAAAAGAACTGTATGGAGAGCAATCCCGTATCGCCAGATACGAAGTCTCGAAAAAGCTGTTTCCGGCGAGATTGGCCGTCGGATAATCGGTAGCGGAACACGTGCTTAAGATGATTGGCTATATTGAAGAGCTCGCGGACCTTGGGACCACGTTAGAGAGCGAGCTCTATACTGACTTGATTCTCCAGTCCCTTCCTTCCACTTACGCCCAGTTTATCCTGAACTTCAACTTGCAAGAAAAAGAAGTTGAACTTTCAGAACTCCTCAACATGCTAAGGAGTGCAGAGGGCACCCTACAGAAAGGTAGGGAAACATCCACTTTGTTTGTTGGAGGACCTTCCTCTTCTAGGTCCAAGGCGAAAGCCAAGGGAAAGAAGAAGAAAGTCCCCACCAAACCAAGGGGCGGTGTTAGTAAAGTGGAAGCAAAGGGAAAAGCAAAGGCAACAAAGATAGCTGGGTAGCTTGTGGGAAAGGAAGAGTGCTTCTATTGTCAGAAGAAAGGACACTGGAAAAAGGATTGCATGGCTTGGAAGGCCAAGAACCAGGATTCGAAGCAAGTTGCGGCTTCGGCTTCAGGTGTGTATGTTATTGAAAACTGTCTATCAATAAACTCTACTTCCTGGGTATTGGATACCTGATCAGGATCTCATATCTGTAATTCTTTGCAGGCACTGAGAAAGCGTAGGGTTTTGAAGGCAGGTGATATGACCCTCAGAGTTGCATACGGAGCTGGCATGGATGCTGATTGTAACACCTTAGAATGTGTTTTGTGGATAATTATATTTTAATGTATGGTTTTTAATAAAAGTTTACCAAATTGATTTTTAATTATTTTATTCTATTTAATGGATATTTTATTAGAGTTTTCCTAGGCTTGCACACACTTGTGCATGATAACTAGGGTGTAATTTGGGGTTTAACCATGATTAGCAACATGGTGAGCTAACCATTTCTTTAAGCTAGTTTTAAAATTTATATTTAAGTGTTTTGGGTTTTAATAGTGCATGGTTGTTATAAAATAAAAAAGGTTTTTAAAAATGAATTCTTTTGTTGAATGGTTGACCATGAGAGAGAGAGAGCATGGCGCTACATGGCTTGTGCCATGCTTCATTGAATGAAGTGAAAGAGAGTGAGAAGGGGGGGTTGAATTGTTTCCCTCATTTCTTATTCTCACTCTCATTTCTCTCATTCTCTCAAACACACACACACACACACCAGAAGCAAGAAGCTCCAGCAGCAGCACCATCAGCAGAGCAGCAGCAGCACCATGAGCATCAGCAGCAGCTTCTGCTCCAGTAACTTACAGCAGCAACAGCAGCTCCAGTAACTTACAGCAGCTCTCATCTCCTCCATTCACTTCTTCTCCTACTTCCTAAGATCCCATATGGTATAACTCTCAAACCCAATTTCTCTTTTTGTGCAACTTGTGTGCTAATTAGTTTCGGTTTGAGTTTAAAGTTAGTTTTTGTGCTAAAATGGTGATTTATGTGGAATTTTGATTTGTAAGTGCACGGCGGCGCCCCGGCCGTCAATCCGATGCCGGAATGCGGAAACGAAAAACTTTTCAAACTAGAAAACCGGCACCACCAAGCACAAAAATCCCGGATCGGGCCATTAAACTAACTCTAGCAAACTACAAGATGGGATAGAAGGTTATACCAAGCTATCCGTGTCCTTCGGTCTTCGCCTCCACTCCGATCTCCTCGCGGAATCTCTAGTCGTCACCTCCTCGTCGGGACGGGCACCACAACGCCGGGTTCTTTTACAGGCTCCCACCTCTGGACCGAGGCAACTCGGGCACGAAGTTGGCTAGCCGACGCGTCCAAGAAATGCTGTAGACTAGTGTAGAAACCATTGTCTCATTTAGGACTGTGAAGTTGCCATGATGGAGGAATGAAAGAACTTTGGAGTATATCAAATGAGAACAAGAAATTTCCCTCATCACAAAAATGAATTCACTCTCTCTACCTAAAGTGGCCGGCCCCCTTGATAAAATGGTGGAGGAAAAATCAAAACATGAAGGGAGGTGAAAGTAGGAAAAGCAAAAGGGTGACCACATCCAAAAGTGATGATAACAATATCAAATCAACTTCTAATCCTTTCTAATCTCATTTAATGCAAAAGAAATGATGCATGAAAAGAAAAGATGCTATCATAATCTTTCATTTCACAAATAACCCCTCCACTAATGCTAATTTGCGAACTTGCAAATTAACCCTTCCATCAGAAAAATCCGGCCTTGAAGGAACAAAGGAAAACTGGCCGGAACGGAATGCAAACTGGCAACTTCAGAAAACTAATCCCGAAATAAATTACAGGAAAACCCCGCGACTCTATATGCATACCCGCATTTGTATTCCCACTGAATACAAATGCAAAGAGACAAAATCTACACTGTACAATACTAGGATCCGGCTTAAACCAAAGCCCGCTAGTATTATCCGTCCGATCTTGATCCGTGCAATACCGCACGTATCTGATCGAACCCTGCCATATCTCCATACGGCCTCTACAGCGTTTCGCCCGAAACTTGAGAAACTGGTCTTTGGGGGACTCTAAAGATTCGTCAATACTTTGGTTGTTGATTTAACCACTAGCACGTCAGAGGTATTAGCCAATACGTAACGGGCTACCAGGTATTGACTAAAAGGGACGTCGATGAGCGAACTCATCCTGACACCCTACTGAGTCTGTCAGTGACAATATCCGTATAGTCCGGTCCGTTCGTCTATGAGCATCGCATGGCGGGCCTAGGGGGTTGGTAAAAGTCAGATCCCCAAAAGCGGTACAAGTCGTGTCGGAGTGTAGCCCAGAACACCCTGAGATACTACTGGAATACCTACCAGTAAATCTCCTGCCTTGGCCAAGGACTTCGTGTAATGGCTCTCCTAGACACAGCGCGACCTCACCCCCAATACCGGGAGAGACGAACCCCTGCAGATCCGCTCACTGCCTCCATGTGGCTCGGGACCGTACCCAACTAAAACCTGTTTGCACGTCTCCTTTGAGCGTGGTAGGGTAGTAATCAAAGTACAGTGGGAACTCACACGAGACAAATGATGATCTCAGGTCGATGAACTAACCCGTACACATGTCGCCAGGGAACTGCTATCTGACGTCAGGTATAATACCAACTAGCATATTCCTGGCGAGTCATGTCCGGTGTACTCATAACCCAATGAGCACCTGTATACATCTTAGGTGAACCAACTGACACCAGTGGCTTGTGAGACCGGCCGCCGCCCCTCGTCAGGGTCTCGACTGTATACACTAGTCTACTCTGGAGTATCGATGCCCTGTCTCGAAACTCCCACGACTAGGGACCTTTTAAGGAGTTGCTTATAGACCCCAACTTCCACGTATATGATCGCCCTCATACTGCTGGCAGTCAAGCAAGAATCCTAGGGGCTCTATCAACGTGCAATAGTGACCTGTAAGGTCACCTAAAGCAGTACACGATGATAAAGATAAACCAGATAGCATACTATCATCTTGAGTAAGACTGTCCTACCGGGATAGGTCCTCCCTCAATCATTGCAATCACGTGCCTGTGATCCAATAATTGACTCTGAGGGCACTATCTCCAACAATCTCCCACTTGCACTCAAGGCTAATTATTGCGATGTCGCATACTCACAGCCCGTGTGATACCGAACACCCAACTCCCCTACTAGTCAGTCTCACAAAGCTCGTTTGCGAAACTATTGCGTCCGAGGAATAGCCTCAGCGAGTGAATCCGCTGTGAAGTTTCATTCTATGTCTCTCTTTATCTCAAGTTTGCGGAGAAACCCATCTTCCGAAATGAGCAATACTTGTCTTAGAATATGTTTGGATGTCTGATGGGACCTAGTTCATAAGTGAACTCCAAATCCAAACTTCTTAGACTGTATCGTCAACTGAATTTAATCAGTATCCTGCGCCATCCTTCCCTCAGTATCCACCTGGACCACCTGTCCAAAATACTGCCCCTTGTCAGAGGGAAAACTATAACTCTGACAGCCACTCGTCATCCAAGTCACCTTGGAATCCTGGAATGATAACTGTCTCCTAATGGAGGTTGCCGTTATCATATCCCTAGAACATTCACTTATGTTCTAAAACTGCTTCTGAATGTTTCTCCAGGATTGGATCAATATCATCTTATTGCATCTACTGCAAAAACAACATCTAGTGTGGCACTTGACATCTCATGATTGACTAAATTGCCTAAGCAAGTGATCTGCCAATCATGCACATCCCTCTTCCCTTTAGTCTGTAAGACACCTTTAGAGAGGGTGACTCCATCATCTGCAGGTACACCACCATGCCAGGAGTCGTGCATTCTAAATACTCTTAGAATGCTGTCAAGTGCCTTGATTGGGACACTTCCCAAATCTAGATCTAAAACCATAGATGTAGTAACCAGAATGTGTAATATTATATCCAAGTCCCATGTGGAGAAACCACTGTGTGACAACCAAAATATAACCGATCGTAGTATAGGATTTTCACTTCCTACTCTGTGTATGTCATCCAAGTACCAGGATATCACACCCTACAACCTTCTAAACATATCCATCCCCTATTCTGATGAAGTCAAACCTATGACTGTACATCAGAAATAGATGATCTATCTCCGCTATATCTGCTTTAGTCTATAAATAGACATAAGCCACCTGTCCACCATGCTTCCGCTGCTCCAACTGACCACGACAACCCTCTGGCAGAGTCATATACATGTACACTTCTGAAGCTAGTTCAGAAAGACGCTATACTCATCCTCCTTCCGGGTCTCACAGCCTGGAACAACAGCAATGGCAAGTCTGGGTAAACAAGAACCTCCCTGTCACCGTCCTTGAGGCTACCGGAGTACCTCTCAGGTGCCTGAGGTTACCCACCATATCTGCGGAGTGGCCAATGGAATGTCAAACCAGATTGAATCTTTAGGTTCCTATCAAACTTTCAGTAATCGTTTGCGGTTCTGGAATCACTTCCAGTTCTACCATACTCCCACTTCTGTTTTCTGAAAAAATCCATTTTTTGTTAAAACTGTGGCGAGTCAAGAACAATATTACTATTGATCTTCCAGATGGTAGAAAGTCAACCCTCGTCATAGCCTGGGTCAACCCACAAACAGCCATTACAGAAACGTGCCTTGAGTTATCCAGAGTCTAGTTTTAAGCATAAGCCGGACAACTCCCCGTACCTTAACATCGTTAAGATATGAACTGTTCTATACCCAATACAGAAACAGAGGCACTGATTTAATTGAACCAGATTCAAATCATGCAGCCGTCTCCAGTGCATGTGAACTAAATAGAAGGAGGCCGATCAGCGTTACTCAACTTAGGAATCCTATCCAGATATGAGTAACCTGAAAGAGAAACAAGTTCTCATAATCATTACTATTAACTGAATACCATACATAAGTATCTACATCTTCGATCACCTTGAAGAATCCCGATACTTGCATTACCTGGTTCTCTACTTTACTCATATACCTATAACTTCTCAAAATCTGGACCTTGTATTTCTACGAAACACATGTCTAAGAACTAGAGAAGTCACAAGTAAACAGAATATAGTACGAGGACTAACCCCTCTGTCCTAATGGACACTGGACAACATACAATACTCTGTATAAGTCCCCTGAGTCTAATAACTCATTCCCTGTGTGTCGTAGGTCGAAAACTATACTTATGGTTAAGAAGAATTACACCGCCGTTTAATACTCCTTACCTAACCATCCACTGATATAGGTAAATGTCATAGACATAATTTCAAAAGGTTATATTTCACTCTATAAAAAATAGACGTACAAATATATCAATTTGAAATTGGTGCACAATGACAGATATTCAAAACCAAATATTTGCCGTCCGGCAAACAACCCAGTCGATTTCCTCAAATATCACCAATTACAACGAATCCCGATATAATGAGAATGATCACCTAATTTCCAATAACTTACTCCCACTCATCATCTGTAAAACCATACAGATATGAGAATCATACCTGGTAAATACATACCCTGGAGCAAGTGTCTAATTGGGAAATCGGTTTTCTTTTAACAGTACACAGTGAATACTGAAACATTAAAATGTTTCGTAGGGGTATCCGGGTATTCCTAGTAATGCCTCTTCTATTATCCAGATTCACAACTGTAACCGTATATCTCTTTGCCATCTCTCCAAATCCCTTTATATATCTTTAGTCATTACCTTCTGTACACCCTCTTAGGCTAAATGGTTTTCTTCCCTCCCTATCGTTCGGCACCAGCCTATGGTTTGGAAGAAGACTATCCAACAAGCATAATGGGTGTACTGTCCTAATCCTAGGAGCACTCGCAATGCGAGAGAAGGTGAAGATAAAAGACAACCGAATAAACCTTATTCCTATTTCTCCTAAACCAGAATCCATCTCCGAACTGGAACAAGTTCCTTTCGAGTTCGTATATAACCATACGATGGAGTATCCAATAAACTGAGGATCTTCGTAGTGATACGGAGTGTCCTGGAGAAATACAAAGGTGATTTAGAATTGGCGAAGAAATACTTGGTTTGGTCGTGAATACCAGTCCCGGTTTACTTTGCCCTCTTACTAATCCCTTGATTTGTCTTAACTTAGTACCTTCTGCACACCATCGTTATGCTAATTGGTTTTCTTCATTCCCCACCGTTCGGCACCAGCCTAAGGTTTGGAAGAAGACTATCTAATTTGCGTAATAGGTGTACTATCTCCTAAAACAAGGAGTACTCGCAACCTGAGAGAAGGTAAAAGGAAAAGACAACTGAATAGTCCTATTCGTTTTCTCCAGAACCGAAAACCATCCTCGAATAAATTCCTTCGAGTTCGTATATAACCATACGATGGTTTTGTCCAATGGACGTGGACGTTCGTAGTAATACGGGGTGTCCTGGAAAAAAGGGTAAAAGTAGGAGTGGCAATGAGGTTTGCAACTCTGACAATCCAAAAGCGAGTGTTTAAGAAGGTTCGGTTAATTTTGGTCACTGAGTCATAGCCAAAAGTCGGGTCATGGTCGCTGCCAAAGAGAGAGAAAGAAAAGAAACACTAAGCGTGCACTCTAGCCTAGATCAGAATGGTTATCACTTTATCTAATCAGGAAACCTCCCACTGTAACGTCAAATTCTTCCTCAAACCTGAAAGAAGAATTAGTCGGGATCACCGGAGGAGTAAACCAACTCATCAGTGGGAATCGGGATCCAACTATCATCGCATGATAACGTGACGGAATTCGCTCACGTTATCACACTCCAGAATGTATGCGCATATCTGGCAAGTTTCAGTTTCTTTAGAAACTCCCGATGTGATTTTTGCCCCATGCTCTTATGACCTTGACGAAGGCCAACATATCATAAGTCACATGTCAAGTTCTACCCGTCATTGTCCAGGTTAATTTGAACCCACCCGTACATACCCTTGACGAAGGCCAAAATAGTAGTACGACTATCCCAAACCAACGCATCTATCTATGCAACAGAAAAGTAACAACTAGCTACCATACACTATGCCTTGACGAAGGCCAACATACATAGCATGAATACTATGTGCTACCTTCCTGAAATGACGGAGGGCTACGAATGGTTTTTGGCGAAAAACCTTTAACGTAATGAACTTGATATCGTTGAAGGAACAGGATAGCTTTTATAAAAATATAGTGACGAAAACCTTTGCTAAAGAGGTCACTCCCGGTGAAGAGATCTCGGCTCTTTCCCCGTAGAATGAGGTGCAGGATATTCCAACTGAATACCACGATGCAAAGCAAAAGTAATCGGCTATAGTGAAGTTATTGCCCTGACGCAAACTTCTGTCCAAGGGGTCACTCCCGGTAAAGGAATCTCGGCTGGGTCCAAAACACCTGACGACATTCAAAGAAGAAAGAAATAGAATGTCGTCCGCGAAAGGTCGCTCGGTAAGTCCCAAAGGTAAGGAAGAAAAGACAGAATAAGAGGTATCCTCTAAAGTATAATGTTGTAGAATATTATGTTCACGATGTTGTTTGTAGCTTGGTACGGATGGATGCCAGTGTATACGAGAGGGGTCTCAGTATGCTAGAGACCAGGGCAAACAGAATGTACAAGGAACCGTTAAGCCACGGTACAACAGCAACGGAATATAGGTTAGGTGTCTTAATCTTACCGTCTCGTGCCACTTCTAACACCTTCCGCACCAATCTACCCCTTAAACCCCGTAGTGTTTTGATTGTATTGTTGTATTGTATTGTGTAAGTTGGATGACCGACCAAAACCATGATATCAGTAAACATATTGTAACTGAATAATCAAGTAAATGGAATAACGGAATAATGGATGTATATCCATGGTTTGATTCAGTCAAGTTGTATAGATTGTTAACTGGATTATGGGATTCATATGTTCATATTTAGTTGGAATATTAAAGAATGTAGATTGACTTGAATCATATTCAAGTCAGAAATAATCAGACTCAAACCCGATTCAGACCAAAAGAAATGTAAGTCGAACTTCTATAATTGTTAGGGTCCTTATTGTAATTTATAAAATTTGAGGGGGTTTTATGTAAAAATACTTTTTTTTTTATAGTTTTCAAGATATACCCCAAGTATTTATTATTCGTCTTTATAGTTATAATGAGCGTAAATTTTATTTGTGATATTTCTTAGTGAAAATATTCTAATTCCATAAATAAAGGTATTTATTTGTAATATTGATTTATTTGAAATTCATGGTATCTTAATGGAAAAATCTAGTCTTGTGATTTTTAGAAAAAGTGGAATATTTATATTATAACAAAATAGATCTTTTAATGATAATATACATATATTTATACAAAAATAATTTCAATAAATAATTTATATAAAAATATTATTTTCTTAAGATATCGTATTTTAAACCTTTCAAGACCGAATGCTCCTTGCGGAGGTCTGAATCTCACAATACTAAGCCGAGGGAGCATGATAAACCGTACTATCCCTAACGGGTTCCCCAAAGGTAGGGTTGTAGTGGCGCTTTGCAAAGATTTATAAATACTAAACCTTTAGAATACGGTTTTATTAAAGTAAAAGGTACTTATTTGCAAAAGTCGATTTTCCGTATTTTTGGTTTTAGGGTTTCTTATTTCAACTAGACTAATTTTAAATGATCTAAACAACAAGTTGTTAGAAGCCTCAAATCGCCTCTTCACCGCCAATTGTGGCCAGGTAAGTACTGTAGGGTTCCTAGGCACACTAATGAAGTCTCACAAGTGATCAAATATGGCCAATTAAAATTTTACAAGTGCCTACAAACCCTAATACGGATCGTTAACTAGATAATGAGGCGATGCGATGCAAGTAAACAACTTTAACTTGAAAAGAAAGAGGCTACAATCTTTGTAGATCCGGTCCTCCACCTCCTAGGCTCCGTGATGATGTCCCTCCGCTGTCCAAATTGAATCCATGACTTTAGCATCGGCTTCATCGGAGAAAAGGACGGACTTGGTCATCGATTCGATGCCGAAGATGATCTACGTCGAGGCATCACAAGATCAAGCTCCAACTTCACCAAGCCATGAAAACTAGTGAAGGAAACACCCTATACTACTTGGCAAGAGGTAGAGGATGAAGAAATAGGAGGTGGGTTCACTTTAGAATTGGATTTCTCACTCATTTGCTCAAGTTGCCATTGATGGAGCAAGGTTTCTTCATGTTGATGATGAGGAAGAAGAAGAGAAAAGAATTATGATAGAATAAAAAGAAGTGTTCAAAAATGAAAATCCAACTCATTCTTATCATAATCCAACCATGATTAGGTGTAGAGAATAGACCATGGTTAACTTGAATGGTTAGGGTTAAGGAAGAGACAAGAATGGTGGACTTGTTCAAAGCTTCAAGAAGCTTCAACAAACAAACAAACAAAGCCACCATTCTCTCTTTATCTTTTCCAAAATAAGAATTATAAATAAATAGATAAGTAATTAAATAAACCAAAACCTTAATCATTAACTTAACCATGGTTCAATTCTTTACACAAACCTAAGTGAGCATGTATCATCAAATATGATACAAACAAGTGCACAAAAATATATCACATATACAACTTGTGTACATCAAGTGAGAAAATCCTTTTAAAATGAACCAATACTAGTTAATGCAAAGTAATATATCAAATATATTATTATACATTAAATCATTAAATCAACACTTGATTCAATGATCCGGTCATGTCGCATATAACCGACTAGTATCCAATGTATCGGCTTATCGAATCAATCCTTGATTCGATAACTAGGTTATATCGCATATAACTAATCGATACATTAATCGCAAGAATGGAATACGGTATCACATACACGCATTATTCTCGGTCCCGCACATATCTCATATGCGCTCCTATTTCGTTTCGCTTGAGCCAGGAAACCTCTGTGTAGGACTCTAAAGACTCGTCAATACGCCGGCAGCAGATGATGATCATATCAAACACCTACAAGCCGCAAGCGGTCTGCTAAACGTAACGGCTACTCGGGTATTGAGCGATCAGAAGATCGACGAGCAAGCCTGCTCACACTCCTGTGAATCCAACCAGTAACACTTATCGTACAGTCCGGTCTGTTCGTCTGATATGTCGCATATCTCGCATAGGGGTGGTAAACGTCAGACTCCAATAGCTCGATAAGTCATGCCGACGTAAGGTCCATAACATTCGTGAAACTACTGATAACTCTTACCAGTATATCACTGCAACCCTGACCAGAGATTTCCTGTTATGGCCAGTCGAGCATAGCGCAACATCAACCCCCAATACCGGGAGAGACGAATCCCCTCCTATCGCTCATTGCCTCTATATGAATCGGGACTGTACCCAAAAACCACCTGTTTGCACGACTCAGTAGAGCCATGGTAGGGTGGAAATCAAAGCACAGTGGGAGACACACAAGACTCTATGACGATCTCGGGTCAACAGACTAAGCTGTACCAGTGTCACCAGAGAACTGCCATCTGACGTGAGGTATAATACCATCTGGGAGTTCTCGGCGAGTCCGTTCAGTGTACCCAGTCTCCACTGAGCACCAGCATACCATCTCTGATGTCAAACATCAATGGATATGGGATCAACCATCGCCCATCACATGGGTCGAGAAGATAAACGCTAGTCTACTCTGGAATATCGATGCCCCGTCTCGATATTCCCACGACTAGGAACAATGAAGGATGTACTCATTGACTACCCAGGCCCCACTAGTATGATCTACATCATAGTCCTGGAAGTCGAGTACACATCCTAAGGGCTTTATCAACATGTAATCAGAGAGACAGAAAGTATACATGTTAAGATAAAGAGCAACCAGATAGCGTACTATCATGTCGAGCAAGAAAGTCCTACCTATATATGTCCCAGTATCCACTACTATATACATCCAATGTACAGTAATGGCCTCTAGGGCATACATATAACTAACAATCTCCCACTTGCCCCAGGGCCATCTGTAGCAGTGGTTGCAGTATCTAATACTCAACCATCCCATATGAGTCTCTCTCTGGGAAAAGGCCTTCGTGAGTGGATCCGCCGTGTTGTCCTCTGAGTCTACTCTCCTAACCTCGATCACCCCGGAGATCAACTATCTCCATGATCAGGTGATGCTTCCTCAGAATATGTCTGGGTCACTGATGGGACCAGGGTTCCAGGGCCAAAGCCACACTTCCATTGTCATACAATGGCAGGAACCTAGTTCATCTTATGAACCAATATACACCCAAACTGCCTCTTTGGTAGTATCTTAAATAGCGATGTTACCAGCCTTTATCGTCTAGTTTGCCACGGTATCTAGCTTGGAACTCTTCCAACATACCGTCCCTTTACTGAGGGTAAAGACAATGCCTGTGACTGACATTCAGTCATCTTTATCACCCTGGAACTTTTCCAGTGATTCTCCCCAGGATCAACTGATACTATCTCACTACAATTAGTGAGAATCCTAACATCCATTTAGATCTATCTCATAGACCCAAATCTCAGGATTTTAGGAGGTATCACTTTGATCATATATGGAGAATCTATGTGATAAGAGGAGATCGACCGATCGTAGCATAGGAAACTCCTTTCCTATCAAGAGTATGTCATCCACGTACTCTACGAGGATCATTACCATACTCCATACTACCCTTTTGTACATACAAGGTTCATCTACCATTTTGATGAAGTCAAACTCTTTGACTACCACATCAAAACAGATGTTCCAACTCCGCGATGCCTTCTTTATCTTGTAAAGCAACTTGCACATGTTTCCGCTGCTCCCACTGTTTACGAAGCCCTCTGGCTGTGTACTTATAGACTTTCTCTTCTAAATCAGTATTTAGAAAAGCAGTCAGGGCACCCAACCACCAGATATCGTAGTTATGGTATGTAGCAATGTTAAGTAGGAACCGGATGGATTTAAGTATAGTCACTTGGAAAAGGTTTCATCATTATCCATGCCTGGTTGATGACTAAAACCTTTTATAAGCCTAGCTTTGAAAGTCTCAACTTTTACATCTACACCAAGTAATCTTCTCAAGATATACTTGCTCCTGATGGGGATTTAACCCTTCAGATATAGCAACCAAATTCCATACTTTGCTGGTGTACATGGATTCCATCTCAGATCGCTAAGCATCCAGCCATTCTTACAGAGTCCCTACTCTTGATGGCCTGCTCGAAACTAGTTGGGTCATCATCTCATGATGCATTCCTCGCTCCCACTGTCATCGAGAAACCGAGGTATCTCTCAGGCAGGTAAGGAATCCTACCAGATCGGCGGAGAGGCTGAGGTTCGTCGGGGACTATTGAATCCTTTGGTTCTGTCAAATCATCTGCAGTTTTGTATAACTAGAACCTTTCCAGTTCTACAGAACTGACCTTACCTCGATTTTGTTCGGATTTTGCTTTTAGACATAGGCCGGACAACCCCAAATCTTAACTCGCTTAAGAGATGGGTTCTTCCCATACCATATCTCATATGGAGTGGTAGGCACTGATTTGATTCAAACCTAATTCAATAGGTATGCAGCTTCTCAAGCGCATAACTCCCAAAAGGAAATAGGAAACTCAGTAGTACTCATCATAGAGCACACCATATCTAATATTGTGCGATTGCTCCACCCCGATACACCGTTGTGCTGTGGTGTATTCAGAGGAGTAACACTGAGAGAGAATCTCATTCTTCTTTAGAATAGTCCAGGAATTCTATGCACAAGTATTCTCCTCCCTGATCTCATCATGGGACATAATACTTATACCCGGTTATTGGTTCTCTACTTCTGACTTATATTCTGTGAATACCTCAAAAGCTTCGGACTTATGTTTCAACAGAAACATATGACTGAATCTTGAGAGATTATCAGAGAATATAATGAAGTATAAAGAACCAGTCCTGGCATGTGTAGACAGGAGACCTCACATACATCATCATGTATCAGTCCCAAGAGTTTACTAACTCTTTCTCTGTTTCTAATAAACAGGGCTATGGTCATCTAATCTTTGTGACATGACTGGCAAGTTTCACAAGATGTAAATTTAAACTGATTTAAATATGCATCTAAAATGTAACTTCAGCCAGTCGGGTCGCATTGATATGACCTAGTCTACAATGCCTCAAGAAGGATTCGTTCATTTCTGAATTCTTCCTCTTGTGTGTGTTATGTATACTTGGAACTGTAGTTTGATTTAGAACGTCGATGCTTTTTAGATAACATGCCTGAACCGATCAACTTTTGATATAGGAAATGTTCAAAACATTATCCAACAATACAAAATTTTATCATTTCTTTAATAAATAAAGTGATTGATATGATTTTGTATATCAGGTTCGGTATCTAATAGCATTTATTCAGAATCAATGTATTGGTAATACAGAGTGACAGTGACCAACAGACTTGGTTGCAACACTTGCCCCGGTTTCTGTCTCATGAAATTTATCACCCGTTCACAATTTTATACCCTTTTGTAGCCCTGTGTAACAGATTACATATCTGGGATCCTGATCCGGTATCATATACCTAGGACGTAAAGGAAATTGAGAAACAGTTCTGTATAATGAACACACCCGAAGATGATGCATCAACATGCACTCTCTTCGTTTGGGCGGCATGGGAATCTTAGTATTCCCCTATTTCCTGCTCTGTCTTATAACTATTATAAGTTGGAGCGGGACCAACGTTCCCCATCTCAGTAAAACAAGCGGGTTCGGTCAATACATCCATATTATTATCTTGATTAAGGCGTGATATGGTCGCTACCTGGAGAGAGAGAGAAGAAAACACTCAGCGTGCGCTCTTGCAAGATCAGATTGGTTATTTATTTTATCTAATCAGGATGGCTCCCACTGTTTTTACCAAATCTTCCTTCAAACCCTAAAAGGAAAGACTAGCCGGGATTAATTACACTCTACAAGTTCGCCAATCTTTCAGCCAGGCCAGTGTCGGTACTTTGAGGGAGGTTCCCCGTGCTTTCGCACGGACCTAATTACTGTAAACCTCGTTTTCCCAGAGGCGTAACCCCGTTGACACCTTTCTAGACACCTACTTGATCGGCTAATTGTAAAGCGCAAAACTCTCCCAGGAGTAACAATTACTCGCAGTGGGTATCGGGATCCAACTATCATATAGAAGGTATGCAATCTCATTGCAAGTTTCAACACTTGAAACTCCCGATATAGGTTTTTACCCCTAGCACCTATGACCTTAACTATGGTCAACAAATCATAAGTACTAGTCAAGTTCTACCCGTCATTTCGTGATTAATTAGACCCACCCACATGACCCTTAACTAAGGTCAACAAAGTCACGCGACTGTCCTAACTAATCGCATCATATGCGGTGTAGGAAGACATCACTTAGCTACCGTACACCGTGTCTTGACTATGGTCAACAAACACAGCACGAATACTAAGTACTCTACTTCCTAAAATGACAAAGGGTTGCGAATAGTTTTTATGAAAACCTTTAATGCTTTGAACTTGATCTCGTTGCGGAATCAAATGGTTTTTAAATGGAATGTTTTTGAAGCTTTTCTAGTTTTGCTAAAGGGGTCACTCCCGGTGAAGGGATCGTCGGCCCTTTCCTTGTCGAATGAGATGCGGGATATATCATATATATCACTGTGCAAAGCAGAAACTATAGAAGCGATCAAAAGACAAACCGAGGGTTGTAGCATCTGCCAGTTATTGCTAAAGGAGTCACTCCCGGTGAAGGGATCTCGGTCCTTTCCTCATCGAATAAGGTGCAGGATGTTCTACAAGGAACACCGCGATGCAAAGCAAGAACTGTAGCTACCTGTTTATTTTGAAATTCGATTCCACAACATCAATTAGGTTTATTTTCTTTCATTAATCTCATTAATGAATATCCCATCATTTAAGTTACCTAAACATCACAGATAAATATGACGTACGCTTATGCCATCCGCATTCGCCTCGATGTCCCGTCTGCACCGTTAGGTTAGGTAACTAACAGCAGAGTGGGGCAGGGCTAGCACGGGTGTAAAACATAAGCAACGTCTATATAATATATCATATATACTATATATTATATCTATCACAGAACATCACATGATCACATCACAGATAACGCAGAAGAAAATATCATATGGAATATTGGATATACTAGGACGTCCGTGTTTTCAATACGAGCCAGTATAAAACACGGATTCCACGGTCGTGATGAATAGCCAATCCCACACCCCTAGACCCCTACGAGAGCGGCAAGCAACCCTACCAATTCTAAGGTTAGGAGACCCGGACTCGACTCCTCGAGTTGGTCTCCCACTAGACCCTAGAACCCGGTTACTTGTGCTCCCCTCCTTGGGTCTATCCTAATGCGGAAAAGTAAATAATATACAAAAGGTGACATCTTCCGCAACCTGGAAGTGCCCCAATAAAAGAATATTACATACAAGTTTTTACATGAATGAAAATGAAAAACACTCATCTCACATAAAAACCCCCGGCTATTCAAAAACGACGATCCAATATAACATATCCAGCAACACATAACATCACATGTCATCAACGTAAGTAAATATGCGTATCCCAATTATCGTTGACATATAGCAACGAAACCGGCGATATCACATATTACACTTACGGTCACAGAAAAGAAAGTGTAAAACTACAACAATTGGAATCCGCAACCGCTTTAGACATCGCATGCCTAATCAAATGAAATACTTAGACATCGTATGCCTAACAATTATAAACCCCGTATTTTAGTCTCAAAATCGAAAACACTTTTCAATATAAAGTCGGGTAATTCAACAAGATTCCCGACATTCTGATCGAATGCTCGTCGCAAACTTTAGTAGGCGGTTGCACCCCCGACGCCGTCGACCAAGTGCACCAAGGCGGAACACCGCTACCGCGAGCACCCGAACGGACGCTTTCGGCGATGGGGTTCTCCTACAGTCACTTAGTCGGGGATATGGGGTGATTCTGTCTATTAAGTTTACCCGGCGAGTATCCGCGTACGCTACGTGATTGCGACGGACTTTTGATCACATCAAAATTCCGCAGCAACCGATCAAGTGAGACTAAAGTGCTGTGTTTATAACATTCATTCAGTTATCACATAACTACTTGTGAATTCCAATTATTGTATCCCATTCCAGATAAACAGAAAATGTTAAACTTTCCGATCGAACAGTCAAACACCCAAGTTTTCCCGATACAGCTCAACACATGAAATAAGTCTAAAAACATTCAGTTCGTGCCTCAGTACCAACGGTCCAGCCGTAGAAGGGTCAAGCCAACGCCTCACATGTGGCACGCCGTACTGCCCCAAACCCGAAGGTTCAAAGGGCAGTTCAAGACGGTCATATAATCGAGTTAAGGTTTGTTGTCTTTTAGAGGGACCATCGCATTACTTGCACTACTTAGAACGTGATTAAACTACAGAAATATCCAACAATTGGAAATTTCCCGGCAGGGGAAAAAGTGGGTATTTATATCCGGTCAAACTTTTTAACATATTCTAAAATTACCCGGAAAAACACACTGACAAAATTAGACAATCCGATCGAAACACCGAGTCCCCAATACAACCCAGAAAATTCAACTCTTGAATAAATATTAAAAATTCCCAGAAAAACCAGAAACAAATTATAAGAATTACTGTGCATGAAAAAATGTCTGAAGAGACCAAGTAGCCGCGGAACCGCCGCATTAGGCATGCTAATGCCGCGGTTCCGCCGCACTATAATCGATTCATGGGTCCCGTTTTATACAGTAATTCTTAGAATCTTCTACTGAGTTTTCTGCATATTTTTAATTCTCAAAAAACCATGATTTCAGAAAATGTCCAGAGAGCATTTTTGGGTTTGGGTTTTGGTTCGATCGGACTTCTAACTCCGTCTACGCATCGCCTAAGGCTCTAGCCAGGCTCTGATACCACTGTAGGGTTCCTAGGCACACTAATGAAGTCTCACAAGTGATCAAACATGGCCAATTAAAATTTTACAAGTGCCTACAAACCCTAATACGGATCGTTAACTAGATAATGAGGCGATGCGATGCAAGTAAACAACTTTAACTTGAAAAGAAAGAGGCTACAACCTTTGTAGATCCGGTCCTCCACCTTTTAGGCTCCGTAATGATGTCCCTCCACTATCCAAATTGAATCCATGACTCTAGCATCGGCTTCATCGGAGAAAAGGGCGGACTTGGTCGTCGATTCGATGCCGAAGATGATCTACGTCGAGGCATCACAAGATCAAGCTCCAACTTCACCAAGCCATGAAAACTAGTGAAGGAAACACCCTATACTACTTGGCAAGAGGTAGAGGGTGAAGAAATAGGAGGTGGGTTCACTTTAGAATTGGATTTCTCACTCATTTGCTCAAGTTGCCATTGATGGAGCAAGGTTTCTTCATGTTGATGATGAAGAAGAAGAAAAGAAAAGAATTATGATAGAATAAAAAGAAGTGTTCAAAAATGAAAATCCAACTCATTCTTATCATAATCCAACCATGATTAGGTGTAGAGAATAGACCATGGTTAACTTGAATGGTTAGGGTTAAGGAAGAGACAAGAATGGTGGATTTGTTCAAAGCTTCAAGAAGCTTCAACAAACAAACAAACAAAGCCACCATTCTCTCTTTATCTTTTCCAAAATAAGAATTATAAATAAATAGATAAGTAATTAAATAAACAAAAACCCTAATCATTAACTTAACCATGGTTCAATTCTTTACACAAACCTAAGTGAGCATGTATCATCAAACATGATACAAACAAGTGCACAAAAGTATATCACATATACAACTTGTGTACATCAAGTGAGAAAATCCTTTTAAAATGAACCAATACTAGTTAATGCAAAGTAATATATCAAATATATTATTATACATTAAATCATTAAATCAACACTTGATTCAATGATCTGGTCATGTCGCATATAACCGACTAGTATCCAATGTATCGGCTTATCAAATCAATCCTTGATTCGATAACTAGGTTATATCGCATATAACTAATCGATATATTAATCGCAAGAATGGAATACGGTATCACATACACGCATTATTCTCGGTCCCGCACATATCTCATATGCGCTCCTATTTCGTTTCGCTTGAGCCAGGAAACCTCTATGTAGGACTCTAAAGACTCGTCAATACGCCGGCAGCTGATGATGATCATATCAAACACCTACAAGCCGCAAGCGGTCTGCTAAATGTAACGACCACCCGGGTATTGAGCAATCAGAAGATCGAAGAGCAAGCCCGCTCACACTCCTGTGAATCCAACCAGTAACACTTATCGTACAGTCCGGTCTGTTCGTCTGATATGTCGCATATCTCGCCTAGGGGTGGTAAACGTCAGACCCCAATAGTTCGATAAGTCATGCCGACGTAAGGTCCATAACATTCGTGAAACTACTGATAACTCTTACCGGTATATCACTGCAACCCTGGCCAGGGATTTCCTGTTATGGCCAGTCGAGCATAGCGCAACATCAACCCCCAATACCGGGAGAGACGAATCCCCTCCTATCGCTCATTGCCTCCATGTGAATCGAGACTGTACCCAAAAATCACCTGTTTGCACGACTCAGTAGAGCCGTGGTAGGGTGGAAATCAAAGCACAGTGGGAGACACACAAGACTCTATGACGATCTCGGGTCAACAGACTAAGCTGTACCAGTGTCACCAGAGAACTGCCATCTGACGTGAGGTATAATACCATCTGGGAGTTCTCGGCGAGCCCGTTCAGTGTACCCAGTCTCCACTGAGCACCCGCATACCATCTCTGATGTCAAACATCAATGGATATGGGATCATCCATCGCCCATCACATGGGTCGAGAAGATAAACGCTAGTCTACTCTGGAATATCGATGCCCCGTCTCGATATTCCCACGACTAGGAACAATGAAGGATGTACACATTGACTACCCAGGCCCCACTAGTATGATCTACATCATAGTCCTGGAAGTCGAGTACACATCCTAAGGGCTTTATCAACATGTAATCAGAGAGACAGAAAGTATACATGTTAAGATAAAGAGCAACCAGATAGCGTACTATCATGTCGAGCAAGAAAGTCCTACCTATATATGTCCCAGTATCCACTACTATATACATCCAATGTACAGTAATGGCCTCTAGGACATACATATAACTAACAAGTACAAGTGAGGAAGGAGGGATCCGCTCACGAATCGTGAGACGAGCCTTTTAAAATTATCTTTGCTCACTTGCCTAACCTAGACACCACAAAGTCAGGTTTAGATAAATGATCGATGTCTACAACTTATCGTATTTTCCTATTAAAAGATATTTGTTTTGAAAGTGTATCAAACCTATAACTTTTATAAAATGTTTTATTAAGAAAATGGTATTTTAATGTTAAATCTTGTTTTATCGTATTCTAAGTTTTAAAGTAGCGTGTTATGATTGTTAGTGTATATGCCTTAGAGGCCATTACTGTATCATACTAGTTTGTATATTACTTGATGGAAGCTTGGGATATTCACATTTGTATAGACAATCTTGCTCGAAATGGTAGTATGCTACTTGGTTTGTTTCTACTTCAATGTGTACATGTGTATTTCTTTTAGCATATCACATATACACATTTATGGAGCCCTTAGGATCTTTGCTTGATTACCAGCGTTGTGATGGCAGTCACACTCGTGGGGGCTGGGTAATCCACAAGCACATCCTTATACAGGTCCCTAGTCATAGGACTATCGAGACATGGCATCGATATTCCGGAGTAGACTAGCATATGCGCTTCTCATCCCAGCAGGGGAGACGGTCTGTCCCACAGCCGTCAGTACGTCGTACTTGAGATAGTATGCGGGTGCTCGTTAGGTTACGAGTACACTGGGCAGGACTCGTCGGGAACTGTTGGTTGGTACTATACCTATCGTCAGTTATCAGTTCCAAGGTGACATGAGTACAGCTCAGTCTGCCGACTTGACATCGTCACTTCGCCTCGAGTGTGTTCCCACTGTACTTTGATTACTACCCTACCACGGCTCAAAGGAGTCGTGCAAACAGGTAGTAGTTTGGTGCAGTCCCGAAGCACTTGGAGGCAGTGACGATTAGACATGATTCATCTCTCTCGGTATTGTGAGTTGATATCGCGATGTGTCAAGGAGAGCCATTACACATAGTCGTCCCTGGCCAGGGCAAGTGAGATATACTGGTAGGTTTCCAGTGTTATCTCAGGGTGTTCTGGGCTACACTCCGACATGACTTGTACCGCTATTAGGGGACTGACGTTTACCGCCCCTAGGCCCGCCATGCGATATTCTCAGACGAACAGACCGGACTGTACGAAGACTGTCAAATTCAGGCTCAGTAGGAGTTCGGATGGGTTTCACCTCATTAGTCTTCTTATCGGCATCTACCTGGGGGCCGTTACGCACAGCTAGTGCCGCTTGCGGTCTGTGGTTAAACCCACTGCCAGCGTAGTGTCGAGTCTTTAGAGTCCCATACAGAGAGCTATTCGCCTTTGGGCAAAACAGAGTAGAGGTCGCATGGTTTTGCGACAAGGTTCGTTCACATCCGTGCACTTGTGCACGTTTGGTTTCCGGGCAGTTATTACTAGAGGGCTTTGGTTTAAGCCAGATCCTAGTATACATTTTGAGGTTGGTTTTATCTCGTTTGTATTCGGGTTCCTCGGAACGCGGATGCTGGTGTGTATGCACGGTTGACCGAGACAGAGGCAGAGAATTCTCATTAGGGTTGTTAACTGTTGCCTTTTTCTAAACCCTAATGAGAATAAGAAATATGATTAATAATAATATTAATTAAGTATTATTGTACCATGGTTGGGTTGATAGTTTGACTTTGTTGACTTGTTGACTTTGTTGACTAGTTTGGACTTGTTGACCATCATCATTTCAATGGCTATCATTTCATGGCTATGACTTTTGCTTGCTTGTTTGTCTACAAAATGCATTAAATGCATGAAATGATAATGCCATTGACATGAACCATCACAAAATACTTAATTATTGTTATTATCATGATTATTTTTGTTTTTGAGTGCATGGTTGTAAAAGTCTTCTCTCATTCTATCATTTTCACTCTCTCTCATCCAAGCTCTCCCTCTTCCTCTTGCTCTTCCTTTTGCTCATGGTTCTCTTGTCTCATGAGTTGAGAAACAAGAACCATTGAGATAAAACCCTAAAACACTTCTCTACTCATCCTAGAGTACAAGGTCTAGCAAGCCAAGTATTTTAGTTTCCTTTTGATTGAGGTTGGAGCCAAAGGTAGAAGCTTTCGGGTGGATCCATCTTAGGCACAAGGAGATGACGAGACGAGGCCGATCCGACCACTACAAGGAGTCGAAGAGAAGGAGTTCAAGATTAGGTATAACCCCTAACATAGTAGCTAAACTCTTAGTTAGGTTGTTAGATAGTTTGTTTAGCAAAGATCCGATTTAGAGTCCATGTTACCCTTCACCGAAAAAATCGTTTTTTTACTATTTCCGCAACCTCGAAAGAACCGGGGACGGGTAACGTGGACTTACAGTGGTATCAGAGCCTAGCTAAACACTATCTAGCATGTTAGCAAAGTAACTAGAAGTTCGATCGGAGAAAAAATCACAAAACTTGCCCGACACATAAACTTTCTGTCGATTTTTTTACTGCTCTAAAAATTATTTGACACGTACCAAAAATCGGCTCTGGGTTTTTAATGAACACACAAGAAAAACGATCCAACGAGTCGACCAACTCACCGCGGAACCGTGGCAAGAACAAGCTTCTTGCCGCGGATCCGCGGCCGAGTTGACTCGGCCGTGGATCGGTTTTCCTGCAGTGTCTAAAGAAAGGTTTTTTGGGATTTTTGGAATATGTTGTTTCTGCCCAGATTTTCCAGAAAACAAATTTATGTTTTGGGGTGGTTACAAATCCGTATTTTGATCAAACTTCTATAGACTTTAGCTGACGGGTTATATCTGTAATGTGATATATGTACTGAACGTCTGCTAATTGCTATACGTCGATTAGAGGGGGTTATACATATCTGTGATCTGTAATGTTGATGGTTTGTGTATATGAATTCGTTGGATTGTCGCGGATGAATAGCCGGGGGGTTATGAGATGAGAGTTTTCTTTAACTTTTCATTTGATGTAATATGTAATTGATGTAATATTATTTGTATGGTTGCACATCCGGGATGAGGTTGTAGCCGCCATTGTATATTATTTCTTTTACTGTTTTTGCTCCGAGGATAGACCCAAGGTGGGGTGCACAAACTACCGGGTACCTTGAAGTGACGAATGGCCTACTCACGTTGTTGAGAAAGGTTGCTTCACTTCGGGTATTTGGTGGGTAGTTTGCCGCACCCGTAGAGGTCTAGGGTGGGGTCTTGGCTATTCATCGCGACCGTGTAATCCGCTTTTCGCTGCAGGCTCGAATGAAACGCGGATTCCTAGTATATCCAATGTTTTTATCTGTGATCTGAAATGGCTATCATTGCATCTGACGAATGTTTATATCTATATATGATATCTATTTAGGCGTTGCTTATGTTTTGCATCCGTGCTAGTTCAGCCCCCGCTACGGGTAATGACGGGGCCCCATGGCGAATGCGGATGGCATAAGCGTACGTCATATTTTCGTTGTTTTCTGCAATGGTAGGATTAAATGATGGGACGCATTAAATTAATGCAAGAAAATAAACCAAAGTAAAGTCGTTGGAACAATTTCAAAACCACTCGGTTTCTTTTCAAAAAACAACTTTTAAACGCAGAGCTTAAGCCACTCATTTTAAAAGCTATCACGTTCCATCGATTATATCAAGTTCACTACATTCACGGTTTTGCCAAAACCATTCGTAGCCCTCCATCATTTCAGTTAAATATTCGGTAGTATTCAAGCTATGTATTTTGACCTACGCCAAGGCATAATGATTGGTAGTTGCCGGATATTTATCTGTTGTATAGATAGATGCGTTGGTTTGGGACAGTTGTACTGCCATTTTGGCCTACGTTAAGGGTATGTACGGGTGGATTCAAATTAACCTGGTAAATGATGGTTAGAACTTGATATGTGACTTATGATATTTTGGCCTACGTCAAGGTCATAAGAGCATGGGGCAAAAATCCACATCGGGAGTTTCTAAAGAAACTAAAACTTGCTCGTGCTGCATACCATTTGGAGTGTGATGATTCTGGTAGGATTCCTTCAGTTTTATCACACGATGATATTTGGATCCCGATCCTACTGTGAGTATATGCTACTCCTCGGGAAATTTCTCACTTAACGATCAACGCTATAAACTAAGTAGGTGTCTAGAAAGGTGTTAGCGGGGCTACGCCCCCAGGGAAAAGAGGTTATTTAATTAAGGAACTTCGCGAAAGCGTTGGAAAACCTCCCTCGAAGTACCAACACTGGCCTGGCTGAACGGTTAAGCAAGTATTGTACGGTGAGATTGATCCCGACTAATTCTTCCTTTTTCGTTTGAGGAGGAATTCGAGATACAGTGGGAGCCACCCTGTTTAGACAAACTAAAAACCACTCTAAACTTGCAAGAGCATCATGCTAAAGTGTTTCTTCTCTTTCTCCTAAATGCAGCGACTAATCGTCATGACCGGACTTAAGTTATTACTAGATAAAAACATACTGACAGGGCCAAACTACAAAGATTGGCTCAGGAATGTCAAAATGGCAATCACTTATGACAAGTTGGGGTATCTTCTTACCACCAAAGCTCCCCCTGTCCCAAGTCCCACCTCCAGCGTCGCGGATAAGGAAATCCGTAAGACCTGGGAGATCGACTGCGCGAAGGCCAAGTGCCTCGTGCTTGCCTCTATGGACAATGAACATCAGAGGAGGCACGAGAATATGGACCTTGAATCCATATTTCTCCATACAAAAGAACTGTATGGAGAGCAATCCCGTATCGCCAGATACAAAGTCTCGAAAAAGCTGTTTTCGGCGAGATTGGCCGTCGGATCATCGGTAGTGGAACACGTGCTTAAGATGATTGGCTATATTGAAGAGCTCGCGGACCTTGGGACCACGTTAGAGAGCGAGCTCTATACTAACTTGATTCTCCAGTCCCTTCCTTCCACTTACGCCCAGTTTATCCTGAACTTCAACTTGCAAGAAAAAGAAGTTGAACTTTCAGAACTCCTCAACATACTGAGGAGTGCCGAGGGCACCCTACAGAAAGGTAGGGAAATATCCACTTTGTTTGTTGGAGGACCTTCCTCTTCTAGGTCCAAGGCGAAAGCCAAGGGAAAGAAGAAGAAAGCCCCACCAAACCAAGGGGTGGTGTTAGTAAAGTGGAAGCAAAGGGAAAAGCAAAGGCAACAAAGATAGCGGGACAGCTTGTGGGAAAGGAAGAGTGCTTCTATTGTCAGAAGAAAGGACACTGGAAAAAGGATTGCAGGGCTTGGAAGGCCAAGAACCAGGACCCGAAGCAAGTTGCTGTAAGGTTCCTAGGCACTCTAGTAAGGTCTCATGAAGCATCGAACATGCCAAATTAAAATTTTTAGTGCCGAGAAACCCTAGACTACGGATCTTTAACTAGATGTTTAGGCGAAATAGAAAGCTAGTTAACAGTTAACTACTATGATACGGATATACAACCTTTGTAGATCCGGATTTCCACCTCCACGGCTCCGCAACGTCATGTCCTCGCTGTCCATCATGAATCCTCGACTCGATCATCGGCTTCATCGGGAAAGCAAGCGGAATAGCTCGTCGGCTTTGTGTCAAAGACGATCTACGTCGAGGTTGCACAAACTCAAGCTCCGACTTCGCAAACTTGTGAAACTTGTGAAGTAAACACCCAAAACAACTTGGCAAGAGGTAGAGGGTGAAGAAATAGGAGGTGGGTTCACTTTAGATTTGGATTTAACTCACTAGATCTCAACTTGCCATTGAAGTAGCAAGCTTGAAGAAGAAGAAGAAGATGAGCTCTAGAAAAATTATGATAAGTCTTATGATAAAAATAAATATAAATCAAATACTTATCATAACTTGAACTAGGGTTAAGTGTAGAGAATTAACCATGGTCACTTTGATGGGTTAGGGTTAAGCATGAAGATAAGGATGGTTAGCAAAGTCAAAGTTTCATGAAGCTTCAATATAAAACAAACTTAGCCACCATTCTTATCATATTCTTTTCCAAATAAATAAATAAACAAATAAATAAATAAATGAAAATGCAAAACCCTAATTATCATATTAACCATGGATTAATTCTATACACTTAACATAATGATCAAGTATCATCAAACATGATACAGAAAAGTGCACGAAAGCATATCACATATACAATGTGCAATCCAAGTGAGAAAAATCCGTTTAAAGTGAACCAATACTAGTTAATGCAAAGTAATATATCAAATATATAATTATACATTAAATCATTAAATCAACACTTGATTCAATGATCCGGTCATGTCGCACATAACCGACTAGTATTCAATGCATCGATTTATCGAATCAATGATTCGATAACTAGGTCATATCGAATATAACCAATCGAAACATATAGCGCGAGAATGAAATGCGGTATCACATACACGCATCATTCTCGGTCCTGCACATATCTCATATGCGCTCCTATTTCGTTTCGCTTGAGCCAGGAAACCTCTGTGTAGGACTCTAAAGACTCGTCAATACGCCGGTAGCAGATGATGATCATATCAAGCACCCACAAGCCGCAAGCGGTCTGCTAAACGTAACGGCCACCCGGGTATTGAGCGATCAGAAGATCGACGAGCTAGCCCGCTCACACTCCTGCGAATCCGACCAGTAACACTTACCATACAGTCAAGTCTCTTCGTCTGATACGTCGCATATCAAGTCTAGGGGTGGTATACGTCAGACCCCAATAACCCGATAAGTCGTGCCGATGTGAGGCTCGTAACGGGTCGAGAAACTACTGGTAACACTTACCAGCAAATCTCTGATCAGCCCTGGCCAGGGACTTCCCTGTTACGGCCAATCGAGCACTGCGCAACATCAACCCCAAATACCGGGAGAGACGAAACCCCTCCTATCGCTCATTGCCTCCATGTGACTCGGGACTGTACCCAAGGACCACCGTTTTGCACGCCCTCATGGACGTGGTAAGGTGGAGATCAAAGCACAGTGGGAATCACACAAGACTCTATGACGATCTCGGGTCTACAGACTAATCTGTACAAGTGTCACCTGAGAACTGCCATCTGACGTGAGGTATAATACCATCTGGGAGTTCTCGGCGAGTCCGTCCAGTGTACCCAGTCTCCACTGAGCACCCGTATACCATCTCTGATGTCAAACACCAATGGATATGGGATCATCCATCGCCCATCACATGGGTCGAGAAGCGTATACGCTAGTCTACACTGGCATATCGATGCCCCGTCTCGATACACCCACGACTAGGGACCTTGAAGGAGGTACTTATGGACTACCATGTCCCCACTAGTATGATCTGCATCATAGTCCAGGTAGTCAAGTACACATCCTAAGGGCTTTACCAACATGTAACTATAAGACAGTATAAAGAGACTAGTGTACATGTTAAGATAAATGGCAACCAGATAGCATACTATCATGTCGAGCAAGAAAGTCATCTCTATATATGTCCAAGCATCCAATATAATATACATAATCTGTACAATACTGGCCTCTAGGGCATACATACAACTAACAATCTCCCACTTGCACTAGGGCCAGCTGCTGTAGTATCTCATACCGAGCATCCCGAAGAGTCTCTCAAACTGTATCTGGGGAATGGCCTTCGTGAGTGGATCCGCCGTGTTGTTCTTCGTGTCAACTCTCCTGACCTCGATCTCCCGGCGATCAACTATCTCCCGGATCAGGTGATACCGCCTCAGAATATGCCTGGACCGCTGATGGGACCTGGGTTCCTTGGCCAAAGCCACCGCTCCATTGTTATCACAATACAAAGGTATTGGATGCTCAATGGATGGAACCACTCCAAGTTCAGTAATGAACTTCTTGATCCAGACAGCTTCTTTAGCAGCATCGTTGGCAGCGATGTATTCAGCCTCCATCGTCGAGTCTGCCACGGTTTCCTGCTTGGAACTCTTCCAGCTAACCGCCCCTCCGTAAAGGGTAAAGACAAAGCCCGACTGCGACTTAGAGTCGTCCTTATCACTCTGGAAGCTCGAATCGGTAAAGGACTCCACTTGGAGCTCTCCGTTACCATACACCAAGAACATATCTCTAGTCCTTCGCAAGTACTTGAGAATGCTCTTCACAGCTGTCCAGTGACTCTCTCCAGGATCAGCTTGATACCTACTCACTACACTTAGTGAGTATGCTACATCGGGTCTGGTACATAGCATCGCATACATGATAGAGCCTACTGCCGAAGCATAGGGTATCCCTTGCATGCGAGCTCTCTCCAAATCAGTCTTGGGAGACATCTCTTTGGAGAGAGTGACTCCAGAGATCGTGGGTAAGTTCCCACGCTTGGACTCTTCCATACTAAACCTCTTTAGTATGGTGTCAATGTACCTGGATTGGGACAATCCCAAAATCCGTTTGGATCTATCTCTATAGATCCTGATTCCCAATATGCAGGAGGCATCACCAAGATCTTTCATTGAGAATCTTTGTGATAAGAAGAGCTTGACCGATTGCAGCATAGGAATATCATTTCCTATCAAGAGTATGTCGTCCACGTACAATACGAGGAAGACAACCTTACTCTCTGCCACCTTCTTGTAAATACAAGGTTCATCTGGATTTTTGACGAAATCAAACTCTTTGATAACGACGTCAAAGCAGATGTTCCAACTCCGCGATGCTTGCTTTAATCCATAAATGGATTTAAGCAGCTTGCACACCTTCCCGCTGCTCCCACTGTCTACGAAGCCCTCTGGCTGAGTCATGTACACGCACTCTTCTAAATCACCATTTAGAAAGGCGGTCTTAACATCCATTTGCCAGATTTCGTAGTCATGAAAGGCAGCAATGGCAAGCATGATTCGGATGGATTTAAGCATAGCCACTGGAGAAAAGGTCTCGTCATAGTCCACACCTGGTCTTTGACGAAAACCTTTTGCTACGAGTCTAGCTTTGAAAGTCTCCACTTTTCCATCTACACCAAGTTTCTTCTTAAAGATCCACTTGCTCCCAATGGGTTTTACCCCTTCAGGAGCAACTTCCAAAGTCCATACTTTGTTGGTGTACATGGAATCCATCTCGGACCGCATAGCATCCAGCCATTTCACTGAGTCCCCACTAGTGATGGCCTGCTCGAAGCTAGTTGGGTCATCATCCTCCATGATGCAATCCTCACTGCCACCATCAATGAGAAAACCGTAGTATCTCTCAGGTTGGCGAGGAACCCTACTAGATCGGCGGAGAGGCTGGGGTTCATCGGGAACTACGGAATCCTCTGATTCAACCAAATCTTCTGTTGTAGTCTGTATTGCTGGAACCTCTTCCAGTTCTACCTCAATGCCACTTATCTGTTTCATAAGAAAACCTTTTTCTAAGAAAGTGGCATGTCGAGAAACAAACACCTTTTGTTCCTCGGGGTGGTAGAAGATATACCCTTGTGAATTTTTGGGATATCCTACAAACTTACATAAGACAGATCTTGCCTCGAGTTTGTCCGGATTTTGTCTTTTGACATAGGCTGGACAACCCCATATCTTAATATAATTAAGATGTGGTCTCTTCCCTTTCCATATCTCATATGGAGTGGTAGGCACTGATTTGGTAGGAACTCTATTCAATAGGTCCATGGCTGTCTCAAGCGCATGTCCCCAGAAGGAAATAGGTAACTCAGCTGTACTCATCATTGAGCGTACCATATCTAATAGGGTGCGGTTTCTCCGTTCAGATACACCGTTGTGCTGTGGTGTATAAGGAGGAGTCAGCTGAGAGAGAATCCCATTCTCTTTTAGGAAGTCCAGGAATTCATTGCTCAAGTATTCACCTCCCCGATCTGATCGAAGGATTTTAATACTTTTTCCGGTTTGGTTCTCGACTTCTTGTTTATATTCCCTAAATTTCTCAAAAGCTTCTGATTTGTGTTTCATCAGGAACACATACCCGAACCTAGAGAGATCGTCAGTGAATGTAATGAAGTATGAAGAACCATCCCTGGCATGTGTAGACATGGGACCGCATACATCACTATGTATCAGTCCTAAGAGTTCGGTAACTCTTTCTCCGTGTCCCGTAAACGGAGTCTTGGTCATCTTGCCTTTGAGACATGACTGGCAAGTGTCATAGGATGAAAATTCAAACGGATTTAAATATCCATCTTTATGCAACTTAGCTAGTCGTGTCGCATTGATGTGACCCAGTCTACAATGCCACAAGAAGGATTCATTGAGTTCAGAACTCTTCCTCTTGTGTGTGTTTGTTATGCTCAGGACTGTTGATTGGTTTAGAACATAAATGCCATTGCACAACGTGCCTGATCCAACCAACTTTTGGTTATGGAAAATGTTCATAACATTGTCCTGTAATACAAAATTATATCCCTCTTTACTTAATAAAGAAACCGATATAATGTTGCATATCAGGTTCGGCATGTAATAGCATTCGTTCAGAACCAATGTATTACCAGTTGGTAATACAAGGTGATATTCCCCGACAGTCTTAGCTGCAACAATTGCACCATTTCCGACTCTAATGTCTTTATCACCTTCTCCAAGTTCTCTACCTTTCCTAAGCCCATGTAACTGATTACATATATGGGATCCTGACCCGGTATCCAATACCCAGGACGTAGAGCAAATGGAGAAACAGTTCTCAGTAACGAACACACCCGAAGAAAATGCATCAACATGTACTTTCTTCATTCGGGTGGCATGGGAATCCTGGTATTCCCCTATTTCCTGTTCATTCCTATAACTCTTATAAGAAGGAACGGAACCAACGTTCCCCAGCACAGTATAACATGCGGGTTCGGTCAATACATCCATATTATTATCTTGATTAAGGCATGAAATGGTCGCTACCTGGAGAGAGAGAGAAGAAAACACTTTAGCGTATGCTCGTGCAAGATCAGATTGGTTATTATCTTATCTAATCAGGATGGCTCCCACTGCTTTTTATCAAATCTTCCTCCAAACCCTAAAAGGAAAGACTAGCCGGGATTAATTACACACTACAAGTTCGCCAATCTTTCAGCCAGGCCAGTGTCGGTACTTTGAGGGAGGTCCCCCGTGCTTTCGCACGAACCTAATTACTGTAAACCTCGTTTTCCCAGAGGCGTAACCTCGTTAACACCTTTCTAGACACCTACTTGATCGGCTAATTGTAATGTGTAAAACTCTCCCAGGAGTAACTCTTACTCGCAGCGGGTATCGGGATCCAACTATCTCATAGAAGGTATGCAATCTCATTGCAAATTTCAACACTTGAAATTCCCGATAATATTTTGCCCCTAGCTCGCTATGACCTTGACGCATGCCAAACAACCCATAGTCTGCTAGTCAAGTTCAACCCGTCATTTCCTGATTGAATTAAACCCACCCGCACGACCCTTGACGCATGCCAAACAACGCCGTACGAATACCCTAATCCAATCGCATCATATGCTGACAGATAAGCACTAGTTAGCTACCGTACACTACGCCTTGACGCATGCCAAACAACCGCAGCACGAATACTAACTAATACTTATCTGAAATGACGGAGGGCTACGCAGGTTTTCATAAAACCATAAGCGTAATGAACTTGATATCGTTGTAGAATCAAATGAAGTTTTGAAATGGAGTGATTTTGAGGCTTTTCTTGTTTTGCTAAAGGAGTCACTCCCGGTGAAGGGATCTCGGTCCTTTCCTCGTCGAATGAGGTGCGGGATATATCATATATATCGCTGTGCAAAGCAAAAACGCAAAAGCAGTCAAAAGCAAACCGAGTGTGTAGCATCTGCCAGTTATTGCTAAAGGAGTCACTCCCGGTGAAGGGATCTCGGTCCTTTCCTCGTCGAATGAGGTGCGGGATATATCATATATATCGCTGTGCAAAGCAAGAACTGTAGCTACCTGTTTTATTTTAAAATTCGATTCTACAACATCTTAGGTTTCTTATCTTTCATTAATCACATTAATGAAGTCCCATCATTTAATACCTAAACATCACAGATAGATATGACGTACACTTATGCCATCCGCATTCGCCTCGATGTCCCCTCGTGCACCGTTAGGTTAGGTAACTAACGACAGAGCAGGGCAGGGCTAGCGCGGGTGTAAAACATAAGTAACGTCTATATAATATATCATATATACTATATACTATATCCATCACAGAATCACAACACAGATATCGCAGCAGAATAGACATATGAAATATTGGATATACTAGGACGTCCGTGTTTTCAATACGAGCCAGTATAAAACACGGATTCCACGGTCGTGATGAATAGCCAATCCCACACCCCTAGACCCCTACGAGAGCGGCAAGCAACCCTGCCAATTCTAGGGTTAGGAGACCCGGACTCGACTCCTCGAGTTGGTCTCCCACTGGACCCCAGAACCCGGTTACTTGTGCTCCCCTCCTTGGGTCTATCCTAATGCGGAAAAGTAAATAATATACAAAGGGTGACGGCTTCCGCTACCTGGAAGTGCCCCAAATAAAAGAATATTACATACAAGTTTTTACATGAATGAAAATGAAAAACACTCATCTCACATAAAAACCCCCGGCTATTCGATTACGACGATCCAATATAACATATCCAGCAACACATAACATCACATGTCATCAACGTAAGTAAGTATGCATACCCCAATTGTCGTTGACGTATAGCAACGAAACCGGCGATATGTACATACTACACTTACGGTCACAGAAAAGAAAGTGTAAAACTACAACAATTGGAATCCGCAACTACTTTAGACATCACATGCCTAACAGTTACAAACCCCGCATTTTAGTCTCATTATCGAAAACTCTTTTCAATATCCAATGAAACTAAACCGCTAGATTTGCAACATCCATCCAGTTATCTCATAACCTTTTGTGAATTCCAATTATTGTATCCAATTCCGGATAAATAGAATATATTAAACTTTCCGATCGAACATGCGAACACCCAAGTTTTCCCGACACCGATCAACACATGAAATAGGTTCAAAGACATTCACTTCATACCTCAGTACCAACGGTCCAGCCGTAGAAGGGTCAAGCCAACGCCTCACATGTGGCTCGCCGTACTGCCCCAAACCCGAAGGTTCAAAGGGCAGTTCAAGACGGTCACATAATCGAGTTAAGGTTTGTGTCTTCTAGAGGGACCATCGCGTTACTTGCACTACTTAGAACGTCTTTTAACCACACAATAATCCAACACTTGGATATTTCGGCAGGGGAAAACCTGGGTATTTATATCCTGTCGAACTCTTTAACATATTCTACAATTATCTGGAAAAACACTCAGACAAAATTTGATACCCCGATCGAAACACCGAAACCCCAAAACAACTGCAGAAAAATAAACTCTGAAAAAATATTTAAAAATTCCATAAAATCCAGTACCATAAATAATGAATTACAGTACAAACAGTGAATGATGATGTCAACAAACTGCCGCGGAACCGCCGCAGAAGCAGGTCTTCTGCCGCGGTTCCGCCGCCGTTTAATTGAATCATCGGCCTGAGTTTATACAGTAATCCTTATAATTGTTTACTGAATTTCCTGGACATTTTTAATACACAAAAATCCACATTTTTAAAATCGGGACAGAGAGCATTTTTGTGATCGGGATTCGGGTTCGTTCGGACTTCAAATTCCGTCTGGACTTCGCCTAAGGCTCTAGCTAGGCTCTGATACCACTGTAAGGTTCCTAGGCACTCTAGTAAGGTCTCATGAAGCATCGAACATGCCAAATTAAAATTTTTAGTGCCGAGAAACCCTAGACTACAGATCTTTAACTAGATGTTTAGGCGAAATAGAAAGCTAGTTAACAGTTAACTACTATGATACGGATATACAACCTTTGTAGATCCGGATTTCCACCTCCACGGCTCCGCAACGTCATGTCCTCGCTGTCCATCATGAATCCTCGACTCGATCATCGGCTTCATCGGGAAAGCAAGCGGAATAGCTCGTCGGCTTTGTGTCAAAGACGATCTACGTCGAGGTTGCACAAACTCAAGCTCCGACTTCGCAAACTTGTGAAACTTGTGAAGTAAACACCCAAAACAACTTGGCAAGAGGTAGAGGGTGAAGAAATAGGAGGTGGGTTCACTTTAGATTTGGATTTAACTCACTAGATCTCAACTTGCCATTGAAGTAGCAAGCTTGAAGAAGAAGAAGAAGATGAGCTCTAGAAAAATTATGATAAGTCTTATGATAAAAATAAATATAAATCAAATACTTATCATAACTTGAACTAGGGTTAAGTGTAGAGAATTAACCATGGTCACTTTGATGGGTTAGGGTTAAGCATGAAGATAAGGATGGTTAGCAAAGTCAAAGTTTCATGAAGCTTCAATATAAAACAAACTTAGCCACCATTCTTATCATATTCTTTTCCAAATAAATAAATAAACAAATAAATAAATAAATGAAAATGCAAAACCCTAATTATCATATTAACCATGGATTAATTCTATACACTTAACATAATGATCAAGTATCATCAAACATGATACAGAAAAGTGCACGAAAGCATATCACATATACAATGTGCAATCCAAGTGAGAAAAATCCGTTTAAAGTGAACCAATACTAGTTAATGCAAAGTAATATATCAAATATATAATTATACATTAAATCATTAAATCAACACTTGATTCAATGATCCGGTCATGTCGCACATAACCGACTAGTATTCAATGCATCGATTTATCGAATCAATGATTCGATAACTAGGTCATATCGAATATAACCAATCGAAACATATAGCGCGAGAATGAAATGCGGTATCACATACACGCATCATTCTCGGTCCTGCACATATCTCATATGCGCTCCTATTTCGTTTCGCTTGAGCCAGGAAACCTCTGTGTAGGACTCTAAAGACTCGTCAATACGCCGGTAGCAGATGATGATCATATCAAGCACCCACAAGCCGCAAGCGGTCTGCTAAACGTAACGGCCACCCGGGTATTGAGCGATCAGAAGATCGACGAGCTAGCCCGCTCACACTCCTGCGAATCCGACCAGTAACACTTACCATACAGTCAAGTCTCTTCGTCTGATACGTCGCATATCAAGTCTAGGGGTGGTATACGTCAGACCCCAATAACCCGATAAGTCGTGCCGATGTGAGGCTCGTAACGGGTCGAGAAACTACTGGTAACACTTACCAGCAAATCTCTGATCAGCCCTGGCCAGGGACTTCCCTGTTACGGCCAATCGAGCACTGCGCAACATCAACCCCAAATACCGGGAGAGACGAAACCCCTCCTATCGCTCATTGCCTCCATGTGACTCGGGACTGTACCCAAGGACCACCGTTTTGCACGCCCTCATGGACGTGGTAAGGTGGAGATCAAAGCACAGTGGGAATCACACAAGACTCTATGACGATCTCGGGTCTACAGACTAATCTGTACAAGTGTCACCTGAGAACTGCCATCTGACGTGAGGTATAATACCATCTGGGAGTTCTCGGCGAGTCCGTCCAGTGTACCCAGTCTCCACTGAGCACCCGTATACCATCTCTGATGTCAAACACCAATGGATATGGGATCATCCATCGCCCATCACATGGGTCGAGAAGCGTATACGCTAGTCTACACTGGCATATCGATGCCCCGTCTCGATACACCCACGACTAGGGACCTTGAAGGAGGTACTTATGGACTACCATGTCCCCACTAGTATGATCTGCATCATAGTCCAGGTAGTTAAGTACACATCCTAAGGGCTTTACCAACATGTAACTATAAGACAGTATAAAGAGACTAGTGTACATGTTAAGATAAATGGCAACCAGATAGCATACTATCATGTCGAGCAAGAAAGTCATCTCTATATATGTCCAAGCATCCAATATAATATACATAATCTGTACAATACTGGCCTCTAGGGCATACATACAACTAACAGTTGCGGCTTCGGCTTCAGGTGTGTATGTTATTGAAAACTGTCTATCAATAAACTCTACTTCCTGGGTATTGGATACCGGATCAGGATCTCATATCTGTAATTCTTTGCAGGCACTAAGAAAGCGTAGGGTTTTGAAGGCAGGTGATATGACCCTCAGAGTTGCATACGGAGCTGGCATGGATGCTGAGTGTAACACCTTAGAATGTGTTTTGTGGATAATTATATTTTAATGTATGGTTTTTAATAAAAGTTTACCAAATTGATTTTTAATTATTTTATTCTATTTAATGGATATTTTATTAGATTTTTCCTAGGCTTGCACACACTTGTGCATGATAACTAGGGTGTAATTTGGGGTTTAACCATGATTAGAAACATGGTGAGCTAACCATTTCTTTAAGCTAGTTTTAAAATTTATATTTAAGTGTTTTGGGTTTTAATAGTGCATGGTTGTTATAAAATAAAAAAGGTTTTTAAAAATGAATTCTTTTGTTGAATGGTTGACCATGAGAGAGAGAGAGAGAGCATGGTGCTACATGGCTTGTGCCATGCTTCATTAAATGAAGTGAGAGAGAGTGAGAGGGGGGGGGTTGAATTGTTTCCCTCATTTCTCATTCTCACTCTCATTTCTCTCATTCTCTCAAACACACACACACACACCAGAAGCAAGAAGCTCCAGCAGCAGCACCATCAGCAGAGCAGCAGCAGCAGAGAAGCAGCAGCACCATGAGCATCAGCAGCAGCTTCTGCAGCAGCAAGATCAAGGGCAGCAGCAGCTCCAGTAACTTGCAACAGCTCTCATCTCCTCCATTCACTTCTTCTCCTACTTCCTAGGATCCCATATGGTATAACTCTCAAACCCAATTTCTCTTTTTGTGCAACTTGTGTGCTAATTAGTTTCGGTTTGAGTTTAAAGTTAGTTTTTGTGGTAAAATGGAGATTTATGTGGAATTTTGATTTGTAAGTGCACGGCGGCGCTCCGGCCGTCAATCCGATGCCGGAATGCGGAAACGAAAAAATTTTCAAACTATAAATCCGGCACCACCGCGCACAAAAATCCCGGATCGGGCCATTAAACTAACTCTAGCAAACTACAAGATGGGATATAAGGCTATACCAAGCGATCCGTGTCCTTCGGTCTTCGCCTCCACTCCGATCTCTTCGCGGAATCTCCGGTTGTCACCTCCTCGTCGGGACGGGCACCACAATGCCGGGTTCTTTTACGAGCTCCCACTTCTGGAAGGAGGCAACTCGGGTGCGAAGATGGCTAGCCGACGCGTCCAAGAAATGCTGTTGACTAGTGTAGAAACCATTGTCTCATTTGGGGTTGTGAAGTTGCCATGATGGAGGAATGAAAGAACTTTGGAGTATATCAAATGAGAACAAGAAATTTCCCTCATCACAAAAATGAATTCACTCTCTCTACCTAAAGTGGCCGGCCCCCTTGATAAAATGGTGGAGGAAAAATCAAAACATGAAGGGAGGTGAGAGTAGGAAAAGCAAAAGGGTGACCACATCCAAAAGTGATGATAACAATATCAAATCAACTTCTAATCCTTTCTAATCTCATTTAATGCAAAAGAAATGATGCATGAAAAGAAAATATGCTATCATAATCTTTCATTTCACAAATAACCCCTCCACTAATGCTAATTTGCGAACTTGCAAATTAGCCCCTCCATCAGAAAAATCCGGCCGTGAAGGAACAAAGGAAACTGGTCGGAACGGAATGCAAACTGGCAACTTCAGAAAACTGATCCCGTAATAAATTACAGGAAAACCCCGCGACTCTATATACATACCCGTATTTGTATTCCCACTGAATACAAATGCAAAGAGACAAAATCTACACTGTACAATACTAGGATCCGGCTTAAACCAAAGCCCGCTACTATTATCCGTCCGATCTTGATCCGTGCAATACCGCACGTATCTGATCGAACCCTGCCATATCTCCATACGGCCTCTACAGCGTTTCGCCGGAAACTTGAGAAACTGATCTATGGGGGACTCTAAAGACTCGTCAATACTTTGGTTGTGGATTTAACCACTAGCACGTCAGAGGTATTAGCCAATACGTAACGGGCTACCAGGTATTGACTAAAAGGGACGTCGATGAGCGAACTCATCCTGACACCCTACTGAGCCTGTCAGTGACAATATCCGTACAGTCCGGTCCGTTCGTCTATGAGCATCGCATGGCGGGCCTAAGGGGGTTGGTAAAAGTCAGATCCCCAAAAGCGGTACAAGTCGTGTTGGAGTGTAGCCCAGAACACTGTGAGATACTACAGGAATACCTACCAGTAAATCTCCTGCCTTGGCTAAGGACTTCGTGTAATGGCTCTCCTAGACACAGCGTGACCTCACCCCCAATACCGGGAGAGACGAACCCCTGCAGATCCGCTCACTGCCTCCATGTGGCTCGGGACTGTACCTAACTAAAACCTGTTTGCACGTCTCCTTTGAGCGTGGTAGGGTAGTAATCAAAGTACAGTGGGAACTCACACGAGACAAATGATGATCTCAGGTCAATGAACTAACCCGTACACATGTCACTAGGGAACTGCTATCTAACGTCAGGTATAATACCAACTAGCATGTTCCTGGCGAGTCCTGTCCGGTGTACTCATAACCCAATGAGCACCTGTATACATCTTAGGTGAACCAACTGACACCAGTGGCTTGTGAGACCGGCCACCGCCCCTCGTCGGGGTCTCGACTGTATACACTAGTCTACTCTGGAGTATCGATGCCCTGTCTCGAAACCCCCATGACTTGGGACCTTTTAAGGAGTTGCTTATAGACCCCAGCTCCTACGTATATGATCGCCCTCATACTGCTGGCAGTCAAGGAAGAATCCTAGGGGCTCTATCAACGTGCAATAGTGACCTGTAAGGTCACCTAAAGCAGTACACGATGATAAAGATAAACCAGATAGCATACTATCATCTTGAGTAAGACTGTCCTACCGGGATAGGTCCTCCCTCAATCATTGCAATCACGTGCCTGTGATCCAATAATTGACTCTGAGGGCACTATCTCCAACAATCTCCCACTTGCACTCAAGGCTAATTATTGCGATGTCGCATACTCACAGCCCGTGTGATACCGAACACCCAACTCCCCCTACTAGTCGGTCTCACAAAGCTCGTTTGCGATACTATTGCGTTCGAGGAATAGCCTCAGCGAGTGGATCCGCTGTGAAGTTTCTTTCTATGTCTCTCTTTATCTCAAGTTCGCGGAGAAACCCATCTCTCGAAATGAGCAATACCTGTCTTAGAATATGTTTGGATGTCTGATGGGACCTAGTTCATAAGTGAACTCCAAATCCAAACTTCTTAGACTGTATCGTTAACTGAACTTAATCAGTATCCTGCGCCATCCTTCCCTCAGTATCCACCTGGACCACCTGTCCAAAATACTTCCCCTTGTCAGAGGGAAAACTATAACTCTGACAGCCACTCTGTCATCCAAGTCACCTTGGAAGCCTGGAATGATAACTGTCTCCCAATGGAGGCTGCCGTTATCATATCCCTAGAACATTCACTTATGTTCTAAAACTGGTTCCGAATGTTTCTCCAGGATTAGATCAATATCATCTTATTGCACCTACTGCAAAAACAACATCTGGTGTGGCACTTGACATCTCATGATTGACTCAATTTCCTAAGCAAGTGATCTGCCAATCATGCACATCCCTCTCCCCTTTAGTCTGTAAGACACCTTTAGAGAGGGTGACTCCATCATCTGTAGGTACACCACCATGCCAGGGGTCGTCCATTCTAAATACTCTTAGAATGCTGTCAAGTACCCTGATTGGGACACTTCCCAAATCTAGATCTAAAACCATAGATGTAGTAACTAGAATGTGTAATATTATATCCAAGTCCTATGTGGAGAAACCACTATGTGACAACCAAAATATAACCGATCGTAGTATAGGAATTTTACTTCCTACTCTGTGTATGTCATCCAAGTACCAGGACATCACACCCTATAACCTTCTTAACATATCCATCCCCTATTCTGATGAAGTCAAACCTATCACTGTCACATCAGAAATTGATGATCTATCTCCGCTATATCTGCTTTAGTCTATAAATAGACATAAGCCACCTGTCCACCATGCTTCCGCTGCTTCCACTGACCACGACAACCCTCTGGCAGAGTCATATACACGTACACTTCTAAAACTAGTTCAGAAAGACGCTATACTCATCCTCCTGCCGGGTCTCACGGCCTGGAACAACAGCAATGGCAAGTCTGGATAAACAAGAACCTTCCTGTCACCGTCCTTGAGGCTACCGGAGTACCTCTCAGGTGCCTGAGGTTACCCACCATATCTGCGGAGTGGCCAATTGAGCCAGATTGAATCTTTAGGTTCCTATCAAACTTTCAGTAATCGTTTGCGGTTCTGGAATCACTTCCAGTTCTATCATACTCCCACTTCTGTTTTATGAAAAAATCCATTTTTTGTTAAAACTATGGCGAGTCAAGAACAATATTACTATTGATCTTCCAGATGGTAGAAAGTCAACCCTCGTCATAGCCTGGGTCAACCCACAAACAGCCATTACAGAAACGTGCCTTGAGTTATTCAGAGTCTGGTTTTAAGCATAAGCCGGACAACTCCCCGTACCTGTAACGTTTTGAAAATCGTTTCGGTGAAATTTCGAAAAAATCGGTAAAATAAGAGAGTTTTCTGTAAAAAGTTAAAATACAAATATCTTATTATAAAAATTAAATATACATATTCTAGCTATGTAATTGCTATTATTTGGTGTTTATTGAGCCGCTGGTGAAATTTCAAATTTTCTGAAAAAATATTATTTTATTATTATTTTAAGCCGTCACTAATACATTTAATTAGGGAAAATTATAAATTGGAATTAGTTGAAACAAATTTTGTGCATCATAAAACATTAAATAAAATTTTATCATGTGGTTTTTGGAACGAAATCATTTGCCAAAACGGTTTAGAAATTATTGAAGAAAAAAGGCTTTTTTTTAGCGTAAATGGATGCTTGGGGTATTGTATTTATCATTTTTCATCACCCCACACCCGTACCCACACCCACACACCCCCACTAACTCCTTCCCATGGCTGAATTCAGCAGCCACCATATTTTTCCCCACTTGATTTTCAAAGGAAAAGATATGAAAGAAAAGAAAAGAAAATGGGTGAATTAGGTGGACTTTTGACATTACCTTGACCTTGACTTTCCTCCCTTGTATTTTCTCTACCTCCCTCTCTCTCCTCCCCAATAGATCAGCCGAGCCCTCCCCCTTTTTCCAGCAGCCCCCCTCTTCCATGTTCTCCACTTCATTCAACACAAAAACAATTCACAAAATCCTTCTAAAATCCAAATTAAAACCTCAAAATCTAAATCTAATTCCTACCCATTTCTCATTGGCCTATCTAGCATGGATCTAGGAGCATGGGAGCTTTTTTTTGGGTGGCTTAGTTCCATGTTTGATCCATGGATAGTGAGGTATAAATCCTAAACCCATGTTCAATTGTAGCTAAATACTTTAGTCTAGCTTAATTAGAAGTTTAATTATGGTTTTAAGTTTTTTGATTCAAAATTCAAGAGAAGGGTTTGTAAACAAAACTAGGGTTTTCTTCATTGGATATTGATCATAATGTGTAGTTTAACATGTTAGGTAATGTTAAAACCTAAGCTAGTTACTAGTTTCAAATTGTTAGTTGGAATTTTGACAAATGTGCTATATTGCAAACTAGGTTTTAAAACATAAGTTAATTTGTTAGATAAAAATTCTAATTATGGTTTCATAGCATTATTAGCATTATAATGAGTGGTTTAATACCTTAGGTTATGCAAAACTAAGCTTAATTCTTAAATTGTGAATTTTTGCTTGGAAATTGTTAAAATTGGATAATTTGTAAACTAGGTTTTTGGGGGTTAATGGAATTTAATGAGATTAAATTATGGGAATCATTTTTATGACTTATTTAAGATATTTAGTGAATATTGTGGCCTCTAGATTCGTCTATACATCGAGTTTTGTACAAAAACGGTGATTTGTGCTTGATAGATTTTTGGAAAAATGACTTTTTAAGTGAAATTGGGGTTTTCGTGAATTTTAAGCTATTTTATATTATAATTAGTGCTTGTAATTGTACAAATTAGTGTGTTGGGAGCTTTCTCGATGGTTTGGCGTTTGTACGCCGACATCGAGGGTTTTTGGGTCGATTTGTGAAGCAACCATAGGTTTTGACCTATGTGAGATTCGTGCGTCGTTTTGGTCATGAGGCGGATTTTAATGCGATATGGTGCGTTATGATATGTAGGTACCCCATGTGGACTTCGAGACGACAAGCAAGCGCGTGGCGACGTCGGCACCGGCTAGCGAGGACCAGGTGAGTAGATTTATATCTACGGGAAGAAGACGGGTGGATGGCGTATAGCACCCCCGCAGTCCGTGGTGATGTATACAGATGCGTATACACACCAACAATTTATGATATGTTGTTAGGATTTATTATTGATGATTTTAGATGGATATTGGTGTTGGATTGGCGCATGGTTACGAAACCTTAGGTAGTGGTTGCACCACACATACACACACACACCATATTTGCATACATTCTTCTTTCATATGTGCGTACATGGGATTATATATTGATGTGTATATTTACACATGGGTATGGGACTTTGTGTTTATATACTGGATTTGAGGATAGTAATTGGGATTTGAGATGAGTCGATGATATTGGGCTTGAGGCCAGAAGATCCGTGATGTGTTTTGGTTCGTATTGAGATACGACATGATGTTTTAGCGGGTCTTTTGACGTAGTGATTCTTACATGCATGCATAAATAGATGGTATCAATTTTGTACTAGACGTAGATCAGTACCCCGATCATGATATTTGATAAAGAAGATACCAAATGAATAGTGTGATTGATGTGACTTTGACCCGTACCCAGATTTGGGGATGCCGTACGGCGGATTTACGTATGAGCTATATATTGATGATTGATCCGCACTCTTGACCTGGGATGTCTGATTATAGATATGGTATCGGATATGATATTATTGAGGCGGGATCACTGACTAATATATATACAGGTATGTATATACATCGACTCAGATGTTAGGCGGTTTCCTTACCTGTAGTCCAGCTGGTTAGCTTAGCCCTTTAGTTTAGTTCAGTTGTTAGATTAGATTCGATTCTTACCTATTTCAAAAAACTAACGAATCGTGGGTATTTTAAAAGACAGCCCAAGGGATCCTACGGATATTTCAAAAGACATATCTTTTCATAAAAACACCGTAGCCCCTATTTTCAAAACCTCATGATTCATGTTATTTCAAAAGGCACCATTTGTAGGACTTATATTAGATTAATGCAGATTAGTTATAATTGCGTCTAGTTTTCAGCTTCCGCTCATTATTGTTGTTCTCTCTGCCTCGCATACTTATTTTGCTGCATATTCCATTATTGATATCATGCTGTTAGGACACCAGCACCATTACCGATGATGCGTATGTACCACGTACACCTACTTGCCGGCTCACACACATCTTCATCGGTAATTGCCATGTCACGTACACTTTAGATGATATATTTGCTTGACTTAGCTTGTTAGCTAGTATTTTGACATGATATTAGTGTACTTCCCTTATATGCCATATTAGACATTGTAGTTATTACTTGTCACTTCATGCATACTGTTATTCATCGTTATGCCGCATTCATGGATTCTCATGCATATATTCACTATTTTACGTGTTATTGAGGTTTTGGATTCGGATTTTCATAAGATTTTCTGGATTTGGAGGAAAACCGCAAAAACATAAATAAACCTTTTCTCTCTTTTAAATTAAAAAGTGCGGTTTTCCTATGATGTATAAATCGTCCACCATGAGTTTGCTGATGGATTTCGAGACCCGATTCGAGGAGTGGAGGAACCGTTTTGGGTACATGGTGGACCCGGTATGGTACCCCGGGGCAAGATGAATGTGGTGTTGACGTTGAGCCTGGCAGGGGACAGATTACCTACCGGTGATATTACCCGACGCGTCGGATATCCGGAGGATACCGTCGTGGTCTTAAGACGGTTGGTAGGGGCCGGTCTGGACTGACGGCGCCCTAGATATTGAGATTGAGACATTGATATTTCGAGACAGTGAGATGTATGTTTTGTGTCGATGCTAGACACTGTTGATACTGATTTCATTATGATACCTCAGTTTAAAAATACGAAGGAAATCTCACTAATTTATGAAAACAGTTTCTTCATTTACATGTATTCTGTTTTCATGCATTCATACCTCATTCATATGATATATTGCTACCTGAGGCACTGATACGGGCACATGAGATTTCACTCGGTTAGATATTACCCTAGCCATTGTTATAAGCTGCTTGTTATGTATATTTTTGAGGACATATTATGATCATTGACCTAGGTTGCGTTATTTATGCGATTTCTGTGCGTAGATGTTTTTCTATTCACGAGTTGGCAACTCACCCCCGTTGTGCCCCAGTTTCTTGCAGGTTTTGCCGTACAGGTTTAATTACGGCTTTACGGGCTCAGTTTCATTCGGGTGACTGGCTAGTAGGTGGGTTTTTCTTGTATCGTACCCATCATATTACCTTGTATGATATTATTCCATTGTATCTAGTAAATTCCATCAACCAAACATGTATTTTTGAGATAGAGACCAGTGTTGTTTATTCTTTCGACCTCAGAGTCGCTCGTTATATTTCTGGTGGTTTTGAGTTTCCTTTTGAGTTTTGATCCTCGCCGTTGGCGTTGTATATTATATTGCTTGTGTGGTTGTGACCGTCGATTGACGAAGAGCTAGCTCCCGCTTGGGGATGCCTTTTTATTGATTTCGTATACTATTCATGTTGTATCCCGTTTGGGGGCCAGTATTTACAAAGGAGACTCTGCCGAAATTTTCAGTAAATTTTTGATGTTTTTAAAAACCGCATAATTCGGCTTATGCTATTGAAACTACTTGCTTTAAGTTGGTTTTCCTGCACTCTACTACTTTTTTTGGTTTGGATTTCTGGGTTTTCGGTTTACTTAGATTACGTACGCCTCGAGACGTTCGTAGTTTAAGTGCCGGTCATGTTCCGTACTTTCCGGTTGTGACAAAGTTGGTATCAGAGCGTTAGGTTTTAACCTTCGGAGCGTAGGATGACCCTTGGTTGATGGAATAGGTGACTAAAGTAGAGTGACGTACCGTTGGTATGTTCCGCGGCATATTTACGACACGCCGCTCCACTTATGAAGCCTTAGGATGTACATTTCCTTGTTCAGTATTATATTCCTTCCTGATCTAGCCTCATCGGTACCAGTTTGGTTTTGCTGCTACGGTTACGGGCAGGGAGAGCTACGGCTAGAGTTGCGGTCAGCACAAGCTCGTCACGAACGAGGACTGACCAGGGCGAAATTCCGGCGACACACGATTGCAGAGATGTGTCTTTTTACTGTGTTTCCGCGCCACGAGCGTTTGGCGGATCGCCTTTATGAGGTTACTCGAAGGTGCTGATCGACACTAGAGAATTGAGCCAATGATAGAGGCCAGCCAGATCTTGATGACCGTTGGTGTGTTGCTTATTCATGACGATCGAGGCACTGTTCAGCGTGCAGACGAGCGAGCCAGTTATTGCTGCGAACGACGAGATATTGCCCCAGATGCTGGAATTCGTGCAGGACGAGTTGTACTAAGAGATGATAGGAGGTCGCTAGTCATCTAGGATGAATGACTAGGACATGTGGATCGTTCGCCTACCCCGATGCGAAGTTATCAGATAGATTGATTCCAGCTAGAGACGACTTCGCGCGGAGACGTTGGGAGTCGACAGAGACGATCGAATGTCAGAAACTTATTATTCCAAGTTTAAAGTAGTCGGAAAGACATGCAGGCAATTCTATGGTCCCTCTAGAAGAATGAAACCCTAACTCGACTTAATGACCGTGTGAAAGCCTTTGAACCTTAGGGTTTGCGGCAGTTCTGCGGCGCCATTAGTGAGGCTTGGGTTTGCCCTTCTACGGCTGGACCACCGATGCTGTGGTATGTACTCGATACTATTATACTGTACCCAAGATGTTGAGCTCTTGGGGGATTATGAGGTTTTGACGAATCGATTGGATGGCTCGACTTAATTCGGATGCTAGGTGGTGAGGTGGATTTCTTGGGAGACTCCAGATATGAGGATAGCCGTTGGAGCTCAGTCTATGCAGCCACGACGAGACGAGTCCAAAGCAGACGATATTAGAGAAAGTGGAGTAAGAGGTTCGTACCAGATCTAGATAAGATGACGTTCCACTCCTCCAACATCAGAGATGCGATACGCATGCCGAGGCATTTTACTTGGATATACCTTCCAGAAGGAGTCGCGATGAGTATACAGCCGTTCCGGAACAAGAAACAGATATAGTAAAGGATGATGACTTCCGGACAGTTGGCAAAGACGAGACATGGAAGAGACCGTGAGCAGGATTCCTTCCAGGACACTGCTGCAATGATACCTGCACCCAGGATCAGATGTGTCGCGTACATTCAGAGAGCCAGAGGCCGACGCCAGTGATATGCTGTCTTACGAGTGGTCGCGATGATTGACCGAGAGATGACCAGAGAAGTGCCAGAACGGGATCATCCCCGTTAGCACACCTGACAAGGCCGATGAGTCGATGGACCGAGAAATTGGTAATTCACGGTGAAGACCTTGACCCAGGAGTGGTCATTGTTACGCACACCAGCAGGCCAGAGTTCATGATCATCGACGAGACACCCCACTAGTGACCGCAACAGTTGGCCCGAGATTCTTAGAGGATGCACTTGAGCGGTACTGTTCCGCCATTATTGATTTCGATGTTTTGGGTGATTTATTCGTATGATTTGATTTTGATGATTGAGGATTTACGATCTCTGCACAGTGTTGCACTTGATATCGTTTTCGTGCTTTAGTTTCACATGTTTGTGATTTTACGGTTTTAAACAGTTGAGTTGATTTTATGCGTATGCACGCACGCGATTTGGTTCCTGCACTCTGTATAGTTTATATATGCTGGCAGTGCAGTGACATGTATTTTGTGCACTTGGATACACTGGATTTCGATTTCGAGGGTGATGCTCGACATTTGTTTTGTGCATTTTATGCACCGGATTGGATTTTTAGCGCCTGTTGGGCGCCTGTTACGAGATGCGATTTGGTGCACACCAGATGCACTAATTCGAGATTTTTTGTGCATGTCAGATGCACCTGATTTTGCTGTCAGGCACACATGTTGCCTACGACAGATGTTTCGTGCACACCCGATGCACTTAGATGTTGTTTCTGTGCGCATGTATGGCACATTCATGGATTTTGATTTCCGTGCGCACCAGACACACGTAGCATTCATGTGCATATTTTGGGATTGATTTCGTATAGAGCAGTACGTTTTTATGATATTGCTATGTGTTTTCGTACTGAGCAGGACTAGTCAGAGGACAGTACCTGAATATATTTTTGCATGCATTGATAGTTATTGAAGGGATTTCCAAAAAGCGAGCTATAGCCTCCGTATTTACCTACGTGTCTGATATGACACGAAATGTTTAAAACAAGGAGACCCTTCTAAATTGTTTCCAAAACGGCGGAACGTACATTTCAAACAAAGGTAGATATGTATATAGTTATTTTCTTATGATAGACGTCCACCACTGTGCGGTGTTATACGCGTTGCACAGCGACTTAAAGAGGTTTGGCATGCATTTCCTTCAGATACTTACAGATATAGATTCGATATTTACATGTATAGTTTCGAGTTATGTCATATTGGTTTTGATTTGGATTTGGAATTGATGTCTTCTCCATGACTCCGATGATTGCGGGATGCTTGACGGAGTTTTGATTTGAGTTATATGCTCGTTTTTCAAGCGCATGCGCTGTGCTACGATTTGTTTTATGTAGTTACAATTTCGGAGCCCCAACGACTTGATGGTTTTTCTTAGATGTTTTAGTATTTGGGGGAGTTTGAATTTAAATTCGGGGACCGAATTTCTTTAAGGGGGAGATTGTAACGTTTTGAAAATCGTTTCGGTGAAATTTCGAAAAAATCGGTAAAATAAGGGGGTTTTCTGTAAAAAGTCAAAATACAAATATCTTATTATAAAAATTAAATATATATATTCTAGTTATGTAATTGCTATTATTTGGTGTTTATTGAGCCGCTGGTGAAATTTCAAATTTTCTGAAAAAATATTATTTTATTATTATTTTAAGCCGTCACTAATACATTTAATTAGGGAAAATTACAAATTGGAATGAGTTGAAACAAATTTTGTGCATCATAAAACATTAAATAAAATTTTATCATGTGGTTTTTGGAACGAAATCATTTGCCAAAACGGTTTAGAAATTATTGAAGAAAAAAGGCTTTTTTTTAGCGTAAATGGATGCTTGGGGTATTGTATTTATCATTTTTCATCACCCCACACCCGTACCCACACCCACACACCCCCACTTACTCCTTCCCATGGCTGAATTCAGCAGCCACCATATTTTTCCCCACTTGATTTTCAAAGGAAAAGATATGAAAGAAAAGAAAAGAAAATGGGTGAATTAGGTGGACTTTTGACCTTACCTTGACCTTGACTTTCCTCCCTTGTATTTTCTCTACCTCCCTCTCTCTCCTCCCCAATAGATCAGCCGAGCCCTCCCCCTTTTTCCAGCAGTCCCCCTCTTCCATGTTCTCCACTTCATTCAACACAAAAAAAATTCACAAAATCCTTCTAAAATCCAAATTAAAACCTCAAAATCTAAATCTAATTCCTACCCATTTCTCATTGGCCTGTCTAGCATGGATCTAGGAGCATGGGAGCTTTTTTTTTGGGTGGCTTAGTTCCATGTTTGATCCATGGATAGTGAGGTATAAATCCTAAACCCATGTTCAATTGTTGCTAAATACTTTAGTCTAGCTTAATTAGAAGTTTAATTATGGTTTTAAGTTTTTTGATTCAAAATTCAAGAGAAGGGTTTGTAAACAAAACTAGGGTTTTCTTCATTGGATATTGATCATAATGTGGAGTTTAACATGTTAGGTAATGTTAAAACCTAAGCTAGTTACTAGTTTCAAATTGTTAGTTGGAATTTTGACAAATGTGCTATATTGCAAACTAGGTTTTAAAACATAAGTTAATTTGTTAGATAAAAATTCTAATTATGGTTTCATAGCGTTATTAGCATTATAATGAGTGGTTTAATACCTTAGGTTATGCAAAACTAAGCTTAATTCTTAAATTGTGAATTTTTGCTTGGAAATTGTTAAAATTGGATAATTTGTAAACTAGGTTTTTGGGGGTTAATGGAATTTAATGAGATTAAATTATGGGAATCATTTTTATGACTTATTTAAGATATTTAGTGAATATTGTGGCCTCTAGATTAGTCTATACATCGAGTTTTGTACAAAAACGGTGATTTGTGCTTGCTAGATTTTTGGAAAAATGACTTTTTAAGTGAAATTGGGGTTTTCGTGAATTTTAAGCTATTTTATATTATAATTAGTGCTTGTAATTGTACAAATTAGTGTGTTGGGAGCTTTCTCGATGGTTTGGCGTTTGTACGCCGACATCGAGGGTTTTTGGGTCGATTTGTGAAGCAACCATAGGTTTTGACCTATGTGAGATTCGTGCGTCGTTGTTGGTCATGAGGCGGATTTTAATGCGATATGGTGCGTTTATTTATATGTAGGTACCCCATGTGGACTTCGAGACGACAAGCAAGCGCGTGGCGACGTCGCAGCCGGGCTAGCGAGGACCAGGTGTGAGTAGATTTATATCTACGGGGAGAAGACGGGGTGGATGGCGTATAGCACCCCCGCAGTCCGTGGTTGATGTATACAGATGCGTATACACACCAACAATTTATGATATGTTGTTAGGATTTAATTTATTGATGATTTTAGATGGATATTGGTGTTGATTGGCGCATGGTTACGAAACCTTAGGTAGTGGTTGCACCACACATACACACAGCACCATATTTGCATACATTCTTCTTTCATATGTGCGTACATGGGTTATATATTGATGTGTATATATTACACATGGGTATGGGACTTTGTGTTTATATACTGGATTTGAGGATAGTAATTGGGATTTGAGATGAGTCGATGATATTGGGCTTGAGGCCAGAAGATCCGTGATGTGTTTTGGTTCGTATAGAGATACGACATGATGTTTTAGCGGGTCTTTTGACGTAGTGATTCGTTACATGCATGCATAAATAGATGGTATCAATTTTGTACTAGACTTAGATCAGTACCCCGATCATGATATTTGATAAAAGAAGATACCAAATTGAATAGTGTGATTGATGTGACTTTGACCCGTACCAGATTTGGGGATGCCGTACGACGGATTTACGTACGAGCTATATATTGATGATTGATCCGCACTCTTGACCTGGGATGTCTGATTATAGATATGGTATCGGATATGATATTATTGAGGCGGGATCACCGACTAATATATATATACAGGTATGTATATACATCGACTCAAATGTTAGACGGTTTCCTTACCTGTAGTCCAGCTGGTTAGCTTAGCCCTTTAGTTTAGTTCAGTGTTAGATTAGATTCGATTCTTACCTATTTCAAAAAACTAACGAATCATGGGTATTTTAAAGACAGCTCAAGGGATCCTACGGAATATTTCAAAAGACGTATATTTTC